>OZ022249.1:6377947-6487947 GCA_963978915.1 Caenorhabditis parvicauda
GACGCACAACAGATGTCAATCGCATTGATATAATACTCAGTGATCCTGCTCTCCGTGGTTAAATAAATTGCTGTAGTGCACTACATCAGTACCTTTTGAGTTAGCTTGAAAATCAGCTACTTAGAACGTAGGATCAGTTTAATACTTTGATTCAGGGTATTTCAAAAACTTATTGCACTTTTTCCGTTGTACGCGCGTTGCTGCGCAGCACGATTCCGCAATGATTAACCAATTTGAATATTCCATGAGCCTTAACGATCGTAGACCCCATTTACATGCGATATAGCACTTTACGTTTTGTTTTTTTAAAAGAATGTTTGACGAAACTATGGATTGAATATTTATTTTCTCATAACTACGCAAAAATTTCTTAGGACATATTCAAATTACAGTTATCACGCTTGTTCATATCAGTGATTATCTGAAAAAAATATATTGTGAATTTTGTAAAAAGAAAGTTATTCGACCTCAAACATATTGTTCCAAATATTTTTCTCGCAGTACTTGTTGATTATCATTTTCATCGTCTTCATTTCTTCAGAAACTTCTGGACACTTTGCTTCGGAGAAGGCATCCTCAAAACGGTTTTGGAAAAATCAAAACGTGAACCTACTGCCGAGAAGAGAACGTTTACTAGCTCAGGGCGATTGATAACTTCTGCTTCTTCGGAATCACGCAACTAAAAACAAATGTGATAGTACATTTAATTTTGTCTCAACCTTGTCTGAGCAACCTCGGAATTCAGGAGTTCGTAAATACGCGGCAAGATGACATCTACTAAGTGTGAAGTTAGCATAATTGTTTCTAGCACATGGATAGTCTTCCAAACATCTCTGTAAATTTTCACACTTTTATGATTTGGAGATCGAAAACCTCCATTCTTCTACAGTGAACAAAATTTTCAGTTTCCTTTGTCAAATTCAGAACATTAAGTTCGTATCCAGATGGGTCACCAGCAAGACCTTTCAGAAAGTTCCAAATGAAACAAGACATCGAACTGATTGATTCCAGAGTTGAACAGTTACTCTCTTCCAAAGATGTGGATGGAACAGTGAGAGTTACTATGATTATCCATAATAATACTCTCATCCTGAAATGTTAACTGTAATAGGTTAGAATGAAAAATGTGATCTATGGACAATACTGGAAGAAAATATCCTCACATCAGAGAACAAAAACCTCTGAATGAGAAACCGACGGTAAACTGGTACCTCGCATCTGGTTTAAAGCAGCGTAAAAATGAATTTTCCAGAAACAGATGCTTCGAAAAACAGCGTATTATTGTGTTCACAAGCGCATTCGACGTGAGAAACCTATGCCCAAGGAAAAAAGTGCTAACACTTCCGCATTTCACGCGGCAAGCCTCCTTAGCTCAGTTGGTAGAGCGTGAGACTTTTAATCTTAAGGTCAGGGGTTCGAGCCCCCTAGGGGGCTTAATGTTTTTGTTTTTTTTTTTCATTAAAAATAATTTGCCGTAGATATATGGATAGTTTCTTTAATTTCTCATTAAATACGCGAATTTTATAATGAAAAACAGAATTCAAAACTTTTTCGATAAAACCGCTCCTTTTTTTCATGTACATAGAATAGACAGAGAAAAAAAACATTCATGGCAAGAAAACAAGCGTGATGAGTTGGTAAATTTTTTATTACTGAGATTCCGGAGCTAGAGCTCCATCGTTTTGATCACTAGCTTGATTTTTTTGAGCAGCGTCGATTGTAACTTCACAAAGAACTACTATGGTATCGCCAGAGATGATCATTTGCGGAGTGATGTGGTCAGTGGTGGTACGGTCTTCATTCTTTAAATTTTAGAACAGGGTTAGATCATAGCATGCAATATCAAGATTGAATTCGAGTCAGACTCGAAGAGTAGAACTCACAACATGAGCGTGTGCTGGTTCGTTAGTGTTGCTGTTATTGGCAGCGTTAGCAGTGTTAGCAGGATTCTCATGTGGGTTGACGACATTGACATTGTTGCCTTCTTTAACGTTGATTGTCTTATGGGAGTTGGCCTTCATGACAGTGACCTAAGAATGAACGACGTGATGGATGATAACTTTTTCTGAAAACATTGACCATTATAAAAAGTATTAGCAGTTTTCACTACTCGAGTAACTTTTAAACACTCACTTTGTGAGTTCTGCGAAAAAAAAGCCGAAAAACCTATTGTGCCTAATATTTTCGAACATTTGCGAACCGATTTTTCCCGGAGTTTTGCGCACCAGAGTTGCAACACGTCTTCTCTGACCAGTCAATGGAACGGATGTGTAGAAATTCGTCTCTCGCTTTGATGCTGTCGTCGCTCCATCTTAGAGGCGGTCTGCCTGCTTTCCTTCTTTGACCCAAGAGTGACCACTCAGTCACTTCTTTGACTAACGGTTAGGAGGTAGTCGAACAACGTGACCTGCCCACGCGGAACCTCTCTTTAATCTTTATCATGACTTCAAAAACAAACAAAGTTTAAAAAAACATCAGTTTATTCATGGTTAAAAAACAAATGTGACGACTGAATAGTCGGAGACACAGTCTCTATGATTGTGAAGATAATGATTATTATTCCTGAGAATCGGCAGCTGGAGCAGCGGTATCGTCTTCGACAATGTTGTCGTCGATAATGTCTACGATGACATCTATTTCGTTGTCAGAGATGATTCCCTCATGAGTGCTTGTCTCCATGGTGGCATTGTCAGAAGCGACAACTACAGCTAAGTTCTTCTCCTGTAAATGAAATTGTAAAGTTGATTCAAAGCTTAGAAGAAACTATCGGAACAGATTATTGTTGATAGAATAATACTTACAGGCTGAGCTGTTGCTGGCTCCTTGACTTCGTCGTTTTCGGTGACTTCGACAGAGATGACGTTGCCGATTTCAGAAATGATTGCCGCTGGGGTGTTGGTGTCCGTCGTGGTCAGAGAATCCTGGTTGGAAATGTCCGAAGTGACAACTTCAGTGGATTTGGTGTTGTCTTTGTTCTGTAAAGGATATCATGTGCAATGTTATTTTGAAGTATCACTTAAAACTCAGTTCCTTCTCAAAATGTAAAACTCACGACTTCGAACATGTTGCTGCGCTTGTTGGTAAACGAAAGATCCGTTCTGAGTTGCAATCGATAGACGTCACTATGATTTCCTTCTTACTGCTTGTACAGGAAAATTTGCGTGGGTATGTGAAATAGTATAATGAAGAAGGAGAGTACAGATTTTCAAGAACACTGTTTCTCACGTCATGAACAGATGGATAAAATAGCATGGTGATGGTGGAGAGCACAGAAATTGGGTGAATGCTCCCTCTGGCGACACATCTATATGAAAATAGTATGGTGCACAAAGAGTACGCAGGATTTTGATGAATAAAAAACGCAAGTGATTCTAAGTATACAAGGAACATGATGGAAAACACGCGTTGACGGATCTAGAGAAAATTTATAAAATCTAAAATTCTCAATTTTCAAATTTCAATATAGATTTTTGTCAATCGAAGATTATCCAGAAATGTGTTTTCTGTTTGGAAATCGTTATATAGTTCTGTAGTTTTGACAATACAATTCAGAACAGCGAGTAAATATCAGTTTATTCATGTTTAAAAAACAAATGTGACGACTAGTAAGTCGGAGACACAGTCTCTATGATTGTCAAGATAATGATTATTTTTCCTGAGAATCGGCAGATTGAGCAGCGGTATCGTCTTCGACAATTTTGTCGTCGATAATGTCTACGATGACATCGATGTCGTTGTCAGTGATGATTCCCTCAGGAGCGCTGGTATCCATGGTGGCGTTGTCAAAAGCGACAATCACAGCAGTTTTGGTCGAGTTTTCCTCCTGTAAATACGCTGGTAGAATTGATTCAACCTTCAGAAGAATTTGTCGGAACAAATTTTTGTTGAGAGATTAATACTTACAGACTGAGCTGCTGCTACTGTCTCATTAACTTCGCCGTATTCAGCGGCTTCCATAGAGATGACATCGTCGTTTTGAGAGGTGATTTCCGCTGGGGTGTTAGTTTCCGTGATGGTCAAAGAATCCTCGATGGAGTTGTCAGTAGATTCGGTGTTGTCTTCGTTCTGTAAACAATATCATGATGTGAAATCAAATTTTGAAGTAACACTTGAAACTTAGTTCTTCCAGAAATGTAAAACTTACTTTCTCAGACATGTCGTCGCGCTTGTCGGTAAACGAAGTATCCGTGATGTGTTAAGATCGATAGACTTTGTTTTCGTGCTTACTGCTTGTAGAGGAAAATTTGCGTGGGTATGTGAAATAGTATAATGGAGAAGGAGAGTACAGATTTTCAAGAACACTGTTTCTCACGTCATGAACAGATGGATAAAATAGCATGGTGATGGTGGAGAGCACAGAAATTGGGTGAATGCTCCCTCTGGCGACACATCTATATGAAAATAGTATGGTGCATAAAGAGTACGCAGAATATTGATGACCAAGAATACTTTAGTTTTCGAAAAATTTGAGGAACATGATGCAAAACAAGCATCGAGGGATCTAGAGAAAACTTTTAAAAGTGAAACTGTTCAATTTGCAGTACATATTTTCAAAAAAGAAACAACTCGGGAATTTGTCACGTTTCGAAGTTCTCATACTACTTTATAGTTTTGATAACACGATTCAAAAAGACAAGTGGATATCAGTTTATTCTCGGTGATAAAAAATCGTGACGACTCAAAAGTCGGAGACACAGTCTCTATTGGGTTGTTGCAAAGTTACTTCTACTCCAAGGAATAGGAACCTGGAGCTGGAGCATCATTTGCTCCAACAGTGTAGTCGGTCAGGATAATGGTGATCTCGGAGGTGAAAACGGTGTTGTCGTCGGAGATAATTGCGTCTGGGGCGCTGGTCTTTGTGATGGTCAGATAGCCATCGGGGGTGTCTGTTGAGCTCACAGTGTCGGCAGTTTCTTTGCTCTGTAAATTCTACAATAACTTCGACTGAGCTTCAAAAAAAAATGAATAAGAATAAAACTGACTTCTGTTAGTACCCCTTTCTTGTTTTCTGTGTTGCTAACAGCACCGTCGTTGTCTGTGTTGACGGCAGTAGCTACGTTGTCGTTGTGAGAGCTGGTCTCCAAGACAATGCTCTTCTCCGGGACGTTAACTGCTTTCACCAAAGAATCTTCAGAGAAGTTGTCAGAGACAGTGGAAAGAGCATTTTCTTTGATCTGTAAAAGGTACCACAATGTTAACTGAATCGGTTCTCAGTCTGACTATCACGAATTAAAGATAAACGTACGTGCTCGGACATGTTGTTCCCTTTGGTCGATGTGGTGTTAGAATTGATAAGAATGTGTTTTATCCGAGATTTCTCATTCTTTTATACTAGTCTCAAGAGTATGTGGGTGGGAAAATAGTGTGATAAAAATGGAGAGAAAAGAATTGTAACGGATACAGTGACTAATCAGGAAATAGCATGGTGATGGTGGAGAATCCAGATATTGATCAAAGCTTTTTCTGGTATCATCTTTGATTCAGTCCATGTTTGAAATCTGACAAATCATTTTTGACAATGAACACTGGGAGAATATTTATTTTTCCTGATTTAGGAAAGAAAATTCCGCCGAGTTGAAGCGTTTTTACAAGAAGACTTTAAAGAATGCCGATGAGTTTTGTCAAAGTGAAAAATTTTCCGAAAGAGTTGGAGAATTCATACCGTTTTCCAGGCTTCCAGAACAGAAGTTTATATTATACAATGAGATAATTACTATCATAATGAATCTGTTCACGTTTTCTTCTCGAAATTTTGTTACTGCAAAATTTTCATGATGCTACATGATGATCCTATGGGAATGGTTCTTGTTCTTGGTCGTATTCGTATTTCGAATCTCTTCGAGTACCAAGCTGTTGTGTTCTTGAGAACACCTGTCGTTGATATTCCATGAAACGTGTTCTGCCCATCTGTGTTTCGAAGGAGTTGAATTTCTAACTTGGAAGGTTGAATACTGCCCTCTCATCATGTTTGAACTATACAAATTATGAAAACATAAGAGACGTTTCACGAGAGAATCAACCAAAAAAATGCGCTAGGCTCCCCGTGAATCGTTTAGTCTCAAATTTTTTGTACTGGTATATTCTGAACGTTGAATTCAGAAATATCGGTGCCACTCCATTTGGTCCTGCTAGTGTCGAAACACGAAACACATGTATTTACGTATCACTTCTGAAAAATGTTTTTTCAACGGTATATAACTCCCTGCTATAGAATTTTTGTAGATTTCTGTACATCAAACAGAGCGTATTTGTTTTTTGCATTCACTGACAAATAACTAAGATGCGGTTTTGCAAATAAAGAAAGTTATGCACAAATGAGTACTGCGCAAAAAAAGAGCGATAATTTTTGAAACATTTTATTTTGATCGATAGAGCGTTATCACATCACTATGACTGCAAGATTTTTTTTTCAAAAGAAATATTTCACCAGAGTTATGAACGTCTAAACATCAAAGAAGGCCATTTTTGAGACAGTACTTCGAGATACTGGTCAAACCAACTGAAATGACACCAATATGTTTGAATTCAGCGTACAAAATTCCACTACTTTCCGACTGTTTTCAATTGTTTCTTGTTTGAAACTACTCAAAAAACCTAGAAATAAGTGTTCCACTTGAACTTCCATTAACAAAGTGATATATCGTTGTAAATCCTTCACTAGATGTAATCAAAGTGACCATCATCTCACCGATCAGGTTCATGATTGAATATTGCGGCCTTTACAAGAAAGTATTCACCCTCTCGTGTTCTTAACAATTAAAACACATTTATTCTTTTTTTTCACAGTGTCGAGAAAGTGTTTTTTTTCCATTATAGGTCATCATAGTCATAATTCCGGTAAAGAGTGGATAAACAGGTCTGACTGGACTAGTAGATGCAAATGTGCTCCATTGCGCGCATTTGTTAATGACGCTTTGCTCCACTTTCCTTCTCACTAATATACAATTTAATAAATCAAGTTTAAAATGTTTTTCTCTGAGACATTGCTCCTTAAATTTATCTGAAAAAAATTACCAGTGTCTTTTTTGAGAATATTGTAGGTTCAAAATGTTCTGAACAAAAATGTTGCTCTCAATATTTCTTTTGGAATATTATCTGCGTTTTTTCGACATTTTTGAGTGGTTTCTTGATCCTTGTTCAACTTCTTTTTTTTTTAAATCGTCCTTGTTGACAGGATTCTTTCTCTCTGATAATACTGATGATTAAGAATGAGTGATTCCGAAGATGAAATCGTGATAAGTAGGAAACGAACTTCTGAGTGCAGCTCGTCAACTTCGCCCGTCTGTTCTGTAGGTGGCAATTCAACGCAGATTGATTACGCCATTACACCTCATGGGAAACGACTCAGAGAACTTGGAAAGCAAGAAGTTGTCGATGCAATAAATGGTGATCATCCAAATTTGATTGGTTTGAAGGTATTTTTTATGAATTCCACACATACCAACCATACAATTTTTCAGAGAGACGGCGCTCCGAAGTCGAGCCCTGGAGCGAACAACTTCAGTGTTATAGATGTGAAAGATCTTTCCGATGGGCATACTTATCTTACGCACTACGTGATGTGTAAAAAGTGTTCATACTTGATTTCAAGAAAAAAGAGCGCACATGAATCGTTAGTTCTTGCTAATTATCATGATAAAAACACTCAAGTTTGTTGAAATAACTCTGTCAATGTAAAAAATTGTTTCAACGTATGAATTTGAGTACATCAAGCTGATTTGGATGTGAAAATTGTTATTTTCAGTCGTCATAGAAGAACATGCGAGAAGAGAAAAGGAGTAGTCTACAATCTACCCGGTTCCGGAGTCAATCATGTTTCTTATGTAAAGAAACTAAAAGCAAAAAGAGGCCAGTACATCGACATTGAGAGTGATAAGGATGCGACATCTACAGTTAACTCTAATGATTTGAGTGCTCGGTAATTTTACTATCTGTCACAAAGCAACATTAATAGGTCACAGAGATTACCTATTGCTCATAACAGAAATACTTGAGAATGTGTTTGTCATTCCATCTAGAAAATTGATCGAGATCATGTATTGATCTCATGAGTCTTCCATGTTTTTATTAGTCAAAAAGCAAACCTCGTAACGAGAAAAATATTCTGTGAAAATCAATTGCAGGTCCCCTTTACGAGAGTCTCCAATAAAAAATGCCATCATCAAATTAGAAGAAGATGTGGACACAAGTGGAACTGTTTACAGACCTTTGTCAGTGATGGAGATTGAACAAAATTCCG
This sequence comes from Caenorhabditis parvicauda, assembly GCA_963978915.1. Lineage (NCBI taxonomy): Eukaryota > Metazoa > Nematoda > Chromadorea > Rhabditida > Rhabditidae > Caenorhabditis > Caenorhabditis parvicauda. The sequence goes on from OZ022249.1 coordinate 6,386,187, forward strand.
TTCATTTCGCAAAGGTATTTTTTCATTCGAGTCGTTTAAAACGTCAGTTTTTCTGTACATGCTTATATTCAATAACTAAAAAATGTTGGACTATTCCTGATAACTTCTTGGAATAAACATAATAAAAAACTAGTTACATGCTTCATAATGACTAACATTGTACTTCCAACGTACAAGAACTTGTGGATTACCTGTTTTTGAAAGTCATCTGGGCTTTAGTCAAAGTATTGATTGATCGCAGTCTTGATATTCCATAAATAATTTTGGAGAAAAGCTACTAATTCAAAACTGAACGTTGGTTGCAAATTTCTCATTCTAATACAAATTTATTTCATGATTCTAATTTTTTCGAAAAAAACAATTCAAAATTATCCTCATGTCAGATTTTTTTCTGAAAAATCAATCCTCTTCCAATCTATGTATTTCTGATTTCTTGCAGAAAACTTGATTTTTCAGTCTTCCATACGAAATTTCCAGATCGCTTACTGTATCAACAACGGAACGGCTGCAGCATCAATCCATCTTAAAAACCCATCAGAACCAGGGTGTATTCAAGTCAACATCAACATTCTTGAAGATGTTTTGAATATAGATGGGACTGTTTCGTGGTCCCCTGTGACAACTCCTCTGACAATAATTTACCATCGGCCGAACCAGGCAACAAGTCCAATCTCCGTGAGCACTTTTGAATTTTTAAAATCACAAAACTCGATTTTTATATTAGCCCCAACCGAATTCAAAAAATCTACTTTACTGATGAAATAGATTGTCATTTCAATAATAATAATGGCAATAGTTAATACATCTTTTGGAGAAGATTCAGCTAATTTTAATTTTTTATATGTTGTTTTTGAATTTGTGATATTGCAGAACAGGTTTTCCAGTGATAAGAAAACAAGATAGCTTGGATTGTTGGAACAAGTAACAAAATATATGATACACAGATCAGAAAAAGTGCTTTCTATGTTATAGAAAGTTTCATATTTTTTAAATTCAATTTCCTAACATTTTTTAGACACGCGAAGCCATTCCAGTTTTAACAAAATTTTTGATAGCAAGAAAAATTTCGAGACTTACATTATTTTTTTCAAATTTTCTTTGAAATGGAATGGGAGAAAAACGTTCGAGTCAGAAAACAATACCGTTTGTTACAGATTTTCGATAATATTGCTGAACAGCTGAAGATGCATCAGGAAGATATAGGACCACAGCATGTGACTCGGATGATTCTGCTTGGAGATGGTGCAAGAAACTCGGAAATAGTCGGCTCAGAACATATGGCAGAATGTGCGTTTTTTGATTTGTTGAATGATCCAGCAATTTTGAAATTTCACGAGGGTTGGCTCTGAGAATGAAAGTTCTAGAGCTCGCTCATGTACAAAGTGTTGAATAGGTTCAGAGTGTATTCAGTATCAACATGAAGAAATGTTTTACAGACGTACTCAGCTCTCTCAACATTGTAGAATATGTCAAAAAACAAATCGAGAATCCCTCTGCGAAAATGATATTTTTTGTCAAAACGGATGGAGAAAAGAACGTTCTGCAGAAAGTCGTTTCCATTTTAGAAGCTGCAGATCGCATTCATCGCTCGAAGGTTTTTTAAAAATGAGAAATTTCGAAGAAAAATAATGTTTCAGAAAGGTTGTGAGGATGAGCAGAACATCTCAAGTCTCCAATGTTTGGGAAAACATTATGTTAGTGCTGAATGGTTGAATGACCCAGTGACACCGGATGATTACTTGCTGAGCCGCAATGAACAGTTGATAGAAGTACTTTGCGACTTGAACACATTCATAGTCCCCCTATATGAGCGTTATGCTGTGAGTTTTTTAATCTATCGTCTACTTTTTCCGAAAAAGAATCACGAAAACAGATTTACCCCATTCAATACAAAACGTTACACAGAAATCCAATATCAAAAACTGAAACTTCATTCAAATTGATTTTTTGTCTACTCCAGCTAATTTTTAATGAATTCATAAACATTCGAAATCGATACTAACAACTTTTTTTCAAGATCACAGACTGGTACCAGTTGTGAACTTCAGAACTTGTTTTGAACAATTTATTTATACTTTTTTTTCAAAATTTGTAAGAAAAAAGAATGTCAATTCTAGACCAATAGAACAAACTAAATATTTCAGCTAGGACAGAAAATGTTGGGTGACATTGTGCTGGATATCTTTCTCCTACAAGCAAAGTTCAAGACGTTTGCGAGAGATGGGTCATCAATTGTGAGTTGAATGTTCGCTCTGATATCAATCAAAATTATTTTTTAGGTTCGTAGAGCTGTTGGTATAGCAGGACTACACGTTGTAGAAGAATGCAAAGGCATGTTCTCGCCAATTCATTTTGCAGCTCTAAGATTAACACCGGAAAGACGACAATTGTCAAAAGTCGAGTCGTTCATTCCTGACGTGAGTTTGTTCACATGTGACAGAAATTAAATAAATTTTAGATCAAAGTCATTGCGGATTCAACTATTTGTGACCAATGGAGACTTCTCGAACCCTTGGTTGATCTTGGAGAACGGAGAGCAGACATGAGTCAGTTTTTTAGCAAAGAAAACAACTCTGGAATTGACATTGAGCTGGACCAGTACTTGTCCTTCAACGATAATCTCCAATTATCTGTTGAAAAATTCTGGCCCTATTACCGTTGTAGATTTCCCAAATTGTATTTTGTAGCGAGAAGAATTTTCTCGATAACCAACAAACGTGTAGATTTGTGAAAATTGTGTTTCGTCATTGAATTTTATTCTTTCCTAATAATTTCACAGCACTTTCAATTTTAGTGCTCACGTTTGAAACTTCATACGAGTAAAACAAACATTCAGCATTCGCTTGAACACCATATAATCTCAATCAAGAAGTCTCAATTGTTGTCAAATCAAACTACTTACTGGTACCTCATGACTTTCACCCCAATGTGATTTTGGTATTCATAATAAATATTTAATGGTTATTCATTGTTTGTTTTCCATGAATAGATTTTTTGATATGCATTCAGAACCATTTCAAAATAATAACAGATTTATTCCGTTAATCGGAGAATAGATTAAAAAAGAGTGTATGTGGATGAAAAAAGGGAAAGTTGTTGCATGTGTAAAACAGAAAGAGCAGGGAATAGTAGTCCTTCACCAGCCAACTGTGAGAGACAATGTATGATTTTGAAACCAAAAAAAGCCCCTTGGAGAGAAGGGAGTAGAAAGACCAGCTTTCAGGCACCGGGGCACGGGCGGACCTAGGTCCCGAAGAAAGTAGCCCTTATGGATAGAAAATAAAAATTATGGAAACATTTTTTTCTGGAAGTCGTTGGGAAATAAATCTGGATTTTTTCGGATCTTTCAGCAATAGTTACCGAATCATCGACCAGATAGTATTTTGGTTCTAGAAAACTGAAGAAAATTACTGAAAGTGCTATGACGTTCATAGGGAATTGTGTTGTGCAAAATGATTTTAACAAGTCGGAATTGAAGTTACCGAAACTCATTGAAAACATATGTTTTAAATATAGCTTTAAATATAAATTGTTTGTATATAAATCGGCATGCGGGTCAAAATAGAAAAATGTGGAATGAATAGTTCTGACAAATTGAGAATATCAGTGATCCTCAATTCCAATGATAGTCCTGAATACCTACTCAACTCCGTTAGTATTTGAGTTGATGGTAGCTTCAAAATTCTCCCTCAAAGCACAAAACGCATAGATTTGCCATTCATTTGATTGATTTTCAGTGAGTCATGGTTCGGGTCAGATGTTATGACCATCCCAATATCGCTTTCTCATTTCTATCTTGATAGTATTTACATTGCGTTTGTGAAGCACGTACAATTTTTCCTGTCTGCAAATTGCCAAGAGCCCCATTCACTCAGCTGGAAAATGACTGCAACTCGTTCAGGTATTTTTCCATTCTTTCCACTTGTAAGAGTTGATTATGTATAAAAGTTGTTGAAGAAATTTCAACTTACCACTGAGGTACACATAGAAGAGCCATGTTGCATTTTCGAAACACGTTTCGAAACTATCAATAACCTCTTCAAGTGGTCTATGAGAATATTCTCACTTTTTGATTCAGAACATCCGTTGAATCGTTTATTGTTAAAAAAAACACATTTTTTTTTTGTTATAGCTTTTTGGCGTACTCAACACAGACGTTTTTGAGAACATTGAAAAAGAGATTTCTTGAGCCAGAAGTTGAAAATCGGAAATTTTTGAGAGAGTATGTCGTTTTCTCACTGTTTTTCATCATGAACGAGAGTCTTGTGTCAATTCGGTTACCCTATGCATGCAAACCCTCATTTTCACACGGTTTTAGCATTCCCTGGTCAGTCATAAAAATTCTACATCGTAACGTTTAAGTGTATCCGATCAAAAAGAAACACTCAGTACATTTCACTAGCACGATGACCGCAGAATCCCAGTAATGCTTGATAACAAGTTGGAATTTCACTTCTTATTTCTTTTGCGGAAACCACTACGAAGAATTTCAGAATGCAACGAAACCTCCGAGATCGTCAGCGACGTAATGTAATAGAAGCACAAGAAGCATTACTCTACCAGATGGACCTTGATGCAGCTGTGTGAGTTGATGATAACGGATTGATGATATTTTTCTTTCAGCTACCACATAAGACAGATCAGCACCCAGCTTGAGCCGCTGGCCAAGATGTTGTCCCTTTTCGTGGAATCGTAAGTTTTGAGTGCTTCTAAAAAGGACCAGTTACATAATATCCAGACCGAGGTCAATAAAGTTATGGTACTTGTGAAAGTTGAAATTGAGATCCTAATACAGTGTATATAAAAAAAACGTCATGTCGTGTTTTTTTGCTGATTTTCCAGGTATTTTTGAGAATGAAAAAAATTTCTGGGACAGAAGTTTTTAGTCACATTTAGATACACATTTACTGAGAGTTTCAACCAAATCCGTCCAGGAGCTCTCGAGTTATGTCCATGGGACGAAAATGAGCCTGTATAAAAATAACGTCATGTTCACTAAAAACCATGATAACGAAAACAGAACACTGAGAAATTTAATTTCTCTTGATGAACAGTCATTTTACAAATCCTTCAAATTAAAAAATCATGTTTTGGAGAGGTTTACAAAAACTTAGGAGCCGTGAGAGCAGAAATTGTCATTTTTTGCTCCAAAGAGCCATATGAGCTTCTTTCAGCAGATAGACTACTCAATTTTGTCACAAACTGATGTGAACATGTAACTCTACATTTTGTATGATGTAACACAGCACCACAACGTGCCTTTCATTCTAGGAAATCAATATTCTCATCAGCATACTGTACTTACCTCACTTGGCACGTGTTCATCGGGCCATAGTCCAGCCCAAAAGTGAAATTTCTTAGGGCAGAACATTGGAAAGGTAAGAAGAGGCTCTCTTAGAAAATTTTGTTATGTTTTCACTGATCATAGCATTTCAATAAGCATTTTATTAGAAGTCTAATATTGAACCGTCAAAAATGGCTTGAAAGACGCTTAAATTCGCATGGTTATTCTTTTCTCTGTCACTCAATGCTTTTTGAAGAGCTGTGATCAGTGAAAACCTAACAAAGTGTTTGAAGAGAGCTTTTTCTTACATTTCCAATGCTCTGCTCTAAGAAATTTCACTTTCGGGCTGGACTATGGTCCGATGAACACGTGTCAAGTGAGGAAAGTACAGTGTGAGGATGAGAATATTGATTTTCTAGAATGAAAGGCAGGTTTGAGCTAGGAAATTAGCAAAAAATACGACATGACGTTTTTTTAATACACACTGTACATATTTTTCTTCAGTTATTGTGAAAATTGCAGACATTCGAGACGTTCAAGAAGTAATCCGTCGATGACAGAGTTGGAGGTGATGATTCGAAGAAAACCGGAGAGATCGTTCCTGTTCAAACCGTATTTTGACTTTGGTTTCCTCTACTGGGAGGTCATGGAATCCCATGCAAAACGAGAGGTTTCCCGCATCTCACCAACTGAACCAGAACCGAATGAAAACTAACGGAAAGCAAAATATTGTTCAGATACTGGTTCTAGTTCATTTGGTGCAAAGCTTTGACAACGAGTAAAGTAAAGAATAATCGTGCTTCAATTTCAATGAGAAATAGATTTGGAATGAACCTTTAGTAGTTACCTGATTTTTCTTGTCAAACTTCAGTTTTTTTCTCTTCTACCTTTTTATTCTTCCAGTTTGCCTCATATTCCAGTTTCATATACATCTTTGATACTTTTCAGATTGTTTTTTTTTGTAGGTAACGTTTTTTTCAATGAGGTAATATTTACTATGTTTCTTTACAATAAATTTAGATTTTTTGAACTTCAAATTTGACAGAAAAAACGAGTCAAAACAATTCAATTCTCTATTACGCACACCGAGCTAAAGAAGGTCGTCATCGATTAGTCGCGTTGCAGCAAAATTATATTGAACGAAAATTCGCTATAGAGCGCGTTCGCACATCAATATTTTTCATTCTTTTGTCCACATATCTTCCTCTACCTGTAAAAAAGTCTGACCTCCGTAAATCGGTTACTTAGTTACCGTATCAGTTTCGCTTTGAAATACATGAACGATTAAGCAATGCGCCTTCAATTTCAATGGACTGAAAGTAAGAATAATAATTTAAATCCACAAAGATCTAACTGTTCGTTGTGAGAGTCCCGACCCTACCGTACTCGTTTTACAAAAATGCGACTGCCGCGAGTTTGAAATCGGTCAGACTTTTTGCTAGATATGTGTTGTCCTATTTTTCTCAAGTTAACAAGCGGATTTTTTTCGCCGATTGCTATTGAAAAATTGCAAATCATGTAACTTTTCTCTGTAACTAGCTTTTTATCATGAATTTTGAAAAAAACGCATTCGAGAAAAATTTTCAACTACAGTAACTGTAATTTGATCTACGGCAATACGGGATTTACAAAGGGGCGGGGTTTGCACTCGCTGCTTATTGGTCGCCTCCCCTCGCTGCTTGGTCCGACACTTTTCTACTGCGCTTAGCGCAGTGTGTTACGATGAGAATTCCAAACAGTTCGGTTGACTTGCAGAAATTTGTTTCCAGAAGAGTAGTGCGTTTCTGGCTGTTTTTTTCTTGTGAAACAAAATTTTTGTAATCACTCGTTCGACGAGTAATTTCCTTGAAAAACACAGAAACAATTCTGTTGAGATTTTACTGATGATCAGATTAGAGTGTGCACGAGATCTTCTCCGTTCTAAGAGTGTCTAGTTCAGTTCTCATGAGAAATAATTGCACACATCGTTTCAATAAATGTACTTTTTCTGGTAATATTACGGTAAAAATGACGTTTTGTGCATACAAATCCTCTTTTTTATTTGGGTGCACTAGAACTAACACACGCAGTAGGATATTATTTTTTCCAGAAGAATTTCTGAAGTACAACCACAGTACTTCAGCAGCAACTACCGACACAATCCGTTTTTGGCACGCGAGTAAGGATGACCAAAGAAACCTCACATTTGCGTCGCACACGCAGATGCCAAGAGAAACGCAGAAGATACATGCCGTCGTTTAGTCTACCTATGGTCTGACTTGTCAAAGCTCTTACAGCTCACATCAATTCTAGAATTGACTGTTCCATTTGCCTGGTCCACAAAGATACAGCAAGAGAATTGCAGAAAAAAAATTTTATCTTCCGGAATTTAAGTTGACAAATTTTTACTTCTTGACAAAAGTAGTGATCTGTAAAATTTTCTCACTTTACAAATTTGATTCTTTGAAAAACGTAGAACTCAACATTCATCTTTTTAAAGATAAGATTTTACTCGCAAGTATGCACATATTATTTTAGTGTATACACTATCTTATACCTTGACATTTACTATCGTACCAGACATTCTTTGTAGACTACCTAGCTGTATATCGCTAGAAGCATGACCGTTTTCAAACGCGCTCTAATTTCAATTTTGCAGAATGAGAACGGTAACTCTCACAACGAACAGTTAGATCTCTGTGGATTTGAATTATTATTCTTACTTACAGTTCATTGAAATTAAAGGCGCATCACTTAATCGTTCTTGTGTTTCAAGGCGAAACTGCTACAGTACTAAGTAACCGATTTGCGGAGGCCAGATTTTTTTACAGGTAGAGAAAGCTATGTGCTCAGCCCAATAATGTTTAATTTTGAACCAGAACAAAATGTTTCCACTTTTTTATTGTCACAAAACTTCAGAATTATTTTTTTTTATCACTGCTCCAGAGACTCCCGTTCTTCCTTCTTAGACTCCAGTTTGACAATGGCTGCAACATAGGCTATGGTGGCCTCGGTGAGGAATGTTAGAATGTCACTCAGTGGTGCTTGGCAGAAGATTCTTGTACTCTGAAGTTTGATATGTAACAGAGAAATCACATCACCTACCGCACTAATTATTCGTTTGTCCGCCTCATGATCAAATCCCTGTAAATAGTTGTATGCGTCATCGTAAATCTCGATCTCTTTTTTCAGCCGATCGACACCATTTATGAAAGGTTTGAGATCCTGTTTCTTCTCTTCGACGAAATCGGCGTCCAATCTAGCTTCGCTGTTGTATAGAAGGGAATTAAAACGAACAATCTAAATAGTAATGGTCATTCGCTTTCAGCACAGGGTTTTATGCTAAAATTTTTCAACACGAGCGTTTCTGAACCATAAAAATGGTTTAGAGATGAACAACAGTTTTTCGTTTTTTTTTTTCAGTATTTCGATGAACGTCTGAAATGCAGGCAGTTTTCTCTGAGCACAAATGAATTGATCTATGTAGGAGTTCCAATAAGTTTGTTAAAAACCATACTTTATGAAAAATTCACGATAAGCTCGGTTTTGAATTTGTCTGATTGAGAAGATCTATTGAAAAAAAAAGTGAAATTCGTTTGTTGTTATCAAACTTAAACGAACCCGATCTTTCATCTCTTTCAGCTGATCGAATAGTAGGTGCATATTGTAGTTTGATTGATTCGCACGTTGGCACATCCACTGCAAGTATGTCATCGAGTACCGGCCTGGTATTATGTCCATCTTGTGCAACTGATGATACTCTGAAATGTATGAAAATCACGACTGGAAAAGTACGCTCTACTCAATAACAACCATATCGTGTGAATTCGTGGCTACTTTCAGTTGATGATAGTTGAGGCTTATCAAGAAAAACGTAAGAGAGATGTAGTTCAGGAAAAATGTTCTCGAACGCATGAGATTATGCAACTGAAAAAAACTTATGCACTTCACAGAAGGATTGATAAAAATCAAGAGACGCTACGAACGCGCCTTTGTTGCTACGCACCACAACGAGAGATCAGTTTAGCTCAAGATCAAATTTTCAGAACGTCTAAGTTCAGAACTTTTAAAAGTCTTTCTGGAAATTCAAAAGATAATGAAAATAATATCAAAGCAAAGATTCATCTCACATGACCATTGACCAGTAAACGTGGTTCCTTCTGAAAAAAAAAAGAAAATCATGTTCTCGGTCTCTGAGATCGTTGAAAAAGAAGATTTTTCAATTTTTTTGACATGTTTTCATTAATTGCTGTGATTTCCCGGTAATATACTACGCTCCGGATATGAGATAACATCCTGTTCATTCGAAAATTGATATTTTTCAGCAGACATAGGACATGAGATGTTGATTTCGTAATTGATTTGTCAATATCATCATTATAAAAAGAATCTGATAATTCCTTTCAGAAAGATCACAAAACCACTTACAAAACAAACCAGATCAGGAACATTTTTTTCAGGCGATCGCAGTCTTTTTCTCAAAACATGGAATGTTAGTCAATATAAAGTTTCAACAACAGCGCTACTGTATGGAGTATAAAATGAAACAGTTGGAGCCTTGAGAATCATCGAACATGAAGTTTCTCATCATCCTTTCACTTGTCGCCATTGCCACGTGCCAACAAGGCCCTGGAAATGGTCAACGTGGAGGCAACAATCAACAACTTCCCCCAGCAAACCAGAATAATCAGAATCAGTTACAGCAGAACCTTCCATGCGGATTTAGTAATGTTTTCACAAAAAATGAGAAAATTATTCGATTAAGGCTGCACGAGAAAAGCATCCTTCACTGGAAACTTTGACAACCAGTTCGGTCAGGTCCAATGTTCATCTGGAAATTCCGGAGACAGATGCACTGGTTGTTGCCAGGCATACGCACTTCAAGCCGGTTTGACTCAGGTTTGCAAATACTTCTAATATCAGAAACGATTTTTATCAGGAAAAAGTGGCTGGATTCGTATCTACTAACGGTCAATGCGTCTGCTGTACTCACAACGGTCAGTGCTGAATAGGCCAATTCAACCCATAGAAGAACTGAATTCCGCTTTGAAAATACAACTTCCAATAAATATCTGTGATCAAAAATATATGTTGGTTTTTGTTTCCAGCAAGTATGCTTTTGTTCACAATGCCGACCACATCGTTATAAAATATAGGACAACGTACCTCAATTTCCGGTTGGTTTTCCGTTGCTTAACAATGTTAGCGTCCTTTTTTCATTCTTGTGAACTCGTCTGTTACATTCTCTGTCAGGTAAAACTCAAGTCATCAACCCATCATTTTCCGAAAAACGGACGGCAATCTTCATGAATTATACCTTTCCACTGCAGACACTCAATTTTCATGTGTTTTCTCGTTTAGAATTACTCTCAGTATAGATAACTACAGAATCTGTCGTTCCGATGCAGCCTTACATACAACCAACTGATCACTACAACACCCGAATCCAATCGATTCAAAATTATGCTGACAGAGATAAGCTGGTCATCAAGGCAGTTCGTGCTCGAGCTCGCTCTGTATACACCTACATAAGAAAGTACACCATTGTTAGAGAATTGGTGCGTTGTAGTTCTAAACAAGTACAGAAGCCAACTTCAGTTGGGCAACCTCCTTCATAACATTGAAAACCACGATGGAGGACTCGGTTCGGAACAAGATGCTCTGAATACTATGACCTCTCTCCTTCTCACCATGAAAAGATGCGATGAAAACATGAATAAGGCAGTAGTCACATACGTTCACACTCTCGAAGCTTGCTCAGTCCATGGCGTGGAGAGAGTTCAAACTATAATGAATACGTACATGGTGAGTCTTCTGATGAGGAACTCGAAAAGTTCGGTGTTTCGAATTATTCTTGTCGAAAAACCTGCTCGAAATCACGTGAACAATAACGTATTATTAAAATAAATATCAAAAATCACTCTGCACTTGAAATTACAATCAACCTATAACTCTGCACATGAAATCGTGTTGAACCTAAAACAATTACTGACAAAAGAAATTCAGGTACAACACAAAACTTGCAACGTTTTTGCGTTAGTCGACAATATTGAAACTACTCGTCAGCAGTCTATCGGGTTGCTCCAGATGATCGGCGCTTTTCAGTTTCTTCTCATCAGAAGATACGAAGCAAGAATCCAACAGTCATTCTGAAAAAAAACACTTTACCACAACTTTTATTGTCGCATCGGATGAATCGCGGTACTTTACAATTGTTTCAAATAAACGTCGTTTCCATGTTCTCATCAGATCAAATAAGGTTTGGTTAGTCTAATGATGACCTGTTGATCACTACCATTGACGGATACTTTTTTCGAGCACGAGACGCCAATCACTTCGTCAAAATCTCAAAACTCAAACAATGTGAACTGAACATTTATTACTTATTTGTGAATGAATAGAATCTTTCAAATAGATTCGGCAAGTCCAATTCTTTTGTTTCCATAGTCAAAAACACTGTAGTACTTCCTCATGAAGATATCTCCAAGAATCCAGAAATCTGAAAATGATAAATGTGTTTTTTCAAGAAGTAGTGTATACCGATTTGATTTGAGGAACCGAATCCAGTTTGACATAGTTCGAGCCCAGTATCGATGGGCAAGAGATATTCGACGGATGTAAACGTATAACTTTTTCCAGCAATTTCAAAGGTGACATCAGGATATTCAGTAGACGAACAGGAAACAACTTGGCCCGACAAACCCAGTTTTTCATTTATCTGTATGAATTTTTCATTGTTTTTCTTATGAAACGTTTTACCGCTGATGCGTAAATTTCTGGCATAACAATAGCAGTAGTTCCACTGTCAAGTACGGCACTGTTTCCCGAAGGGTACTCAACACCATCAATTTTGAAAGAATCTAATGTGAACTTCCAATATGTTTCAGATGTGAGTGGGAAGTAAGAAATTTCTCCTTTGTAATGAGCTGGGTCGGTTCCGCAGAAAGTCAGTTCTCCACGAGTCCCTTCTGTAGCATTGTTGAGGTAGAACGCAAAAACTGGCTCCTCGCAGTCCTTAGGAACACTTTTGTTTGAAGCAATATAACAAAAACTAACATTTCCGTAAAGAAGTTGTTTCAGTGGGATAACGGTATCACCCCGCGCCATCGACTGAAATGCAAGCCCAAAAATTCCACTGTCCACTCCATACGTGTCGGTTTGGCTTTCTATGCAGAGGATACCTTGAGCATCGTTGGTGCATAATGAGCTGTCGGCTCCAATCTGAGATAAAATAATCAATATCAATCATCATCATCCTAAACTCACGCACACAACATCCGTTCCGTAGTAACCTTTCAGTGTTGTGGAACCATAACCAATTACTCCCTTCGAGTGATTTGTTTGGAAGGTAGAAGAGCTTGTAGGGTCAAACTGAATTTCCATCATTCACTCAATGATTCAACTTCCACGTTTACTTTTTTCTGGCCCTTACAGTCTTTGGTACATCCAGTGCAGTCTATGGCAACGTTGGATGAACCAGTGTCGAAGTCGATAGTCAATTCTTGTGGAGGTGTGCCGATTGTGATGGTCCCATAGTAATAACTCTGAAAAGTACACTGAAATGATTCAAGTTATCGTTGTCTCACGTCATAATAGTTAAAAAGAGGCAAGTTTTTTGCACCATTATTGTTTTTCGTTGTTGTTTCGGTTACAGAAGTAGTGCTGGTTGTTCCAGATTCCGTGTGTCCGGTTGTAGTTTCTGGTACGAAAGTAGAGCTGAGGGTTTCAGAAGTGTACGTGCTATCTGTTGCAGCACTAGAATCCGGACAAAAGATCCCCCAATCGTCACACAGAGAATCAGAAGTTTGATAATCTGGGAAGTCAGGTGTGTAATCAAAAATTCCATACGTTCCTTTCTGAACGAGCTGATGTTGTCTCTTATGTAGTTCAACTCTGGAAGTGAAATTAAAGTAAAGAGTATTGTAATCTTTACCTATGGAGAGCCGCTGTCAGGGAAAAAAGAAGGATCAGATGGAACCCGGATCGAATCATTGTTGATTGTTGTCAGAAACATTCAGACTCCACTTTTATACATCCAGAGAACAATTGCTCTGTGAGCAAATGCAGAATTCAATCTTCGAAGTCATTGTGATTCGTGATCGACTTCTGTCAATAGACCAAAGACTGCTTGCTTTGATGATATCGATTTTGCTTATTCTCATTATTCGTCACAGAGAGTGAGTATAAAAATATGAGAAATTCTTCTGATGAAAAGAAACAACAAATTTTCCTGTTTTGAAGTTTTTCTGAGCACTCAAATGTATCAAAATTTATTACTAGTTGTTAAATCAATGGGAAATAATAAATTTTGTTGAGCGAGTCCAATTCTTTTGTTTCCATAGTCAAAAACACTATAGTACTTCCTCATGAAAACGTCTCCGAGAATCCAAAGATCTGAAATTTTTAAATGGATTTTTGTAAGAAGATCCGCTTAACCATTTCCTGGCACATTGTTTGAGATAAGAAGTGACAGGCAACAAGTAGTCCTCAGATGTCAAAGTGTAGCTGTTACCAGAGATTTCAAAAATGACGGTGGGATATTCAGTAAATGAACACAAAACTACTCTGTTAGTCAAACCAATTTTCTCAATAATCCGTAAAACGTTCATCATTTCATCAAACTGATTTCTCACATTAGCCGCGTATTTTTGTGGGACCACAATAGCAGTAGTTCCGCTGTCAAGAATTGCACTACTTCCTGGAGTGTACTCAGAACCTTTAATTCTAACAGAATCAACTGTGAACTGCCAATATGTTTCAGATATGAGTGGAAAATAAGTGATCTCTCCTCGATAATGGCTTGGATCGGTTCCGCAGAACGTCAATTCTCCACGAGTTCCTTGAGTGGCGTTGTTCAGGTAGAAAGCGAAGACTGGCTCCTCACAGTCCTCAAAATTATCTTTGCTTCAAGCAATGTTGTTTCAGAACTCACATTTCCGTAAAAAAGTTGTTCTAATGGAATAGTGGTATCGCCCTGCGCAATCGACTGGAACGCGAGCCCAAAAATCCCACTGTCCACTTGTCTCGTGTCGGCTTGGCTTTTTATGCAGAAAATACCTTGAGAATCGTTGATGCAAAATGTGCTGTCTGCTCCAATCTGAAACAAAATATCAATATTAGTCATCATCATCCTCAACTCACACACACAACATCAGTCCCGTAGACACAGACGGCATTGACACCATTTTATGAACGGTGTCATATGGAACCCTTCAAAATGGCTCGAAAGATGCCATTTATCACTCACTATTCCTTACCTTCCGTATTTTTTTTTCGTTTTCAACCTGCGATAGTTGATGGAAATGCGTTTTCAAAAACTCTACAATGTCTTCGTACCATTTAAATGTCGCACAATTGATTTTTTTTCATTTTTGAGCATTACTGTGGGTCCCAGAACACGCACTGAACTTTGAGGATAGAGTGCGCAGCTAAGAATATTGTTGATTTTGGTGTAGTAGAGCGCTTCGATGGTGTCAATTCTACAGAAAATTGTGAAACTGAGTTTTATAATGGTTTGTGACAGTTCAAAATAGTCAAAAATTTTTCAGTGCATCGGAATAAAAAAAAATGTAGTTCCTGCTTTCCAGCCAGCTAACTCTAGGGAAAACCATATCTGAGTTTTTTTTTTGATTTTCTGACCTTTAGCGTTTGCTATTATTTTTTTACACAGTGTATTACCAATCAAAAAGATACTGTGTCTGTGACAATCTGTAACCAACATCTCCAGAAGGTGTCCTTATTATGTTATGTGACTTGCAAAAACAACATCCAAAGGAAAATAGAACGTAATCATGGAAGGGTAATACTGTTTTTTCTATAAAATTATGACAAAAAAATTGAATAAGCTGTCAATCTTGACCCGTATACAATTTTACCCGCTATTTTGAATATTGATAAATATCCGTTTCATTAAAATATTTATTCGGAACCATAATAATAAAGCAATGTGGAGTTGTGTGTACAAAGTTTAATATTCCATTATTTGAATGAAAAATGTTTGTGAATTGAAGTGGAACGAATGATCAAAAGGTTAAATGTTCACAATTTTTTGAACTTCAAATTTGAAACGTATAATGATCCCCATCAAAGAATTCCTACCATTGTTGTGATACCAGATGAAGCTCCCACCAATCTCTGGGCCCTCCATCATCACCATGCTATTTTTTGATTACTCACGGTGTGAGGGACTGTAATCGCGAATATCTTTTCACTCTCCATTTTCTTCACAGTATTTTTACACCCACTCATTTTTTGAAATCAGTATAAAATGATGAGCAATCTGGGATAGAACACATTTCTGCCAATTCTACCACGGCAACGGTCAAGTGGAACACGATGTCCGCGCACGTAAGTTTATCTTTCCATTTATGACAGTTTTGGACTAAGAACCGATTCAGTTAACATCGTGGTGTCATTTACAGATCAAAGAAAATGCTCTCTCTCTTGTCTGTGACAACTCTAACAGAGATTCTCTGGTGAAAAGATCCAACGTTCTAGAAAAGAACACTGTCTTGGAGACCAGCTCCAACAACGATAGCGTAGCTACTATCATCAGTCCAGACAGCAAAGGTGCTGTCAGCAACACTCACAACAGAGAAGGGGCACTTATAGTAGTAAGTTTCACTTTCATGTACAAGTAGTCATGCCGGTTTTTTTAAAACCTCAGTCAACATTATTATAGAATGTTCAAAGCGAAGACACTGCTGTAAGCTCAACAGACACCCCCGATGGCTATCTGACCATCACAAAGACCAGCGCCCCAGACGCAATTATCTCTGACGACAACACTGTTTTCACCTCTGAGATCACCATAATCCTTACCGACTACACTGATGGAGCAAGCGACGCTTCAGCTCCAGCTACCGATTCTCTGGAGTGAGAGTAACTTTGCAACAACCCAATAGAGACTGTGTCTCCGACTTTTGAGTCGTCACAATTATTTTATTGCCATGAATAAACTGGTACATACTCGTCTTTTTTAATCGCACTATCATAACTATGAAGTAGTATGAGAGTCTCCAAACATGAGAAATCTCCGAGTTGATCTTTTAACGAAAAAAATTGTAATACAAAATAATCAATTTTACTGTATTGCAAATTGAACAATTTTACTTTTACAACTTTCCTCTAGATTTCTCAATGCATGTGTTTTATTATGTTCCTCCATTACTAATATTCTTAGTCATAAAGATTTACAACTTTTCTGAAGTTCTCAAGATGGAACAGTCCAGTGGATTCAGGTCCGGCAACGATGGTGGGAATTGTTCCTCGGGATGAAGGCATGCAAGTAGGTCTCGCAACCCGTTGCGACGTCTCGGCTGTGTGCACAAGAGCACTGTCATTCTGGAACACACAGTGAAGTTGTATTTACTTGAATATTACCAAAATATGAACTTCTTTGTTGGGTTTGACAGCATGATCGACAAAATACGGCGGTGACTCGCGAATGGCGCACACTGTTTTAGAAATCGAATTCAGCCTGCACCGTCAACAGCTGCTCATCAGAGAATGATGTCGCCAAGTGTTCACAGGGCGCATGCGCTGGAAAATCGAGAAAGTTGGCAGATTTGCTCACACAATAACAACCAATTTTCGTATTGGAATTTATCATTGTTTCCATGAAATGATGACTGTTCTCCATATCGATTATCATCTTTCTGATAATCCGGCTGGAATGATTACTTCTGATATTCTTTCTTCTCCATGTTTATACGGCGAGGTACCAAGTTGTTCAGAATCAAAAATTGACTTACAGACAGTTCTGCTCGGAATTCCAAATTTTCTGGCGATGCCACCTAGGCGGGCTCCTGCCGCTGAACACAAGAGCGGTGGGAACATAATGTCACTATTCAGCTGAAAAAAAACCGATTGATCGCAAATTTGGGGAGATAGTGAGAAAAGGAATAATAAATGAAAATTTGGATGAAAAATTTACCATAAGTGCGTCAACACATTGAAATATGAGGGAAAAAAACGATAACGATATTCTTAGCTGCGCACTCTACCTTCAAAGTTTAGTTCGTGTTCTGGAACCCACAGTTTTGCTCAAAAGTCAAATGGAGGCTACAAAAACGCATTTACATCAACTCACGCAGACTGAAAACGGAACAATACGGGAGGCAATGAATAGAGAGTGATAAATTACACTTTTCAAGTCATCTTGGAAGGTTCTATGTGAAACCGTTCATGAAATGTTCTTTAATGCCGCCTGAAGCTTCAAACTTCACCGATTCGTTCTCTCAAGTTTTTTTCATACCGTTTCATTGTCGTACCTCTGAATATTTTCACTTTCGAGCAGTACTGTGGGTCCCAGAACACGCACTGAACTTTGAGGATAGATGGCGCAGCTAAGAAAATCGTTGTTTTAGGTGTAGTAGAGCGCTCTGATGATGTCGATTCTACAGAAAAATTTTGGAGCCAAGTTTTACGATAGTTTATGACAGTTCTTACCAATCAAAAAAGTTTTTTAGCTTGTCAGAATCAAAAAATGTAGTTCCTGCTTTCCAGCCAGTTAAATCTAGGAACAACAATATCTGAAATTTATTTCCAACTTCCTGGGTTTCAACTTGCCGACTTAACTCGAGCGATTCGAATCTTTCCCGTGTACGGAATTGAACTTTGTTGTGCGTAAGAGGAAGCCACGTCATTGAAAAGATAAAACATTTATTCTACAGCAATAATGAACATAACAAAAAAAGATACAGACATAAAAATCGACAAACAGCTGGAAAACTTTCAAAGATAGCACAGATAGAAAAAATGGTGAACAGAATGAAATATTTCAAGGTTAAAGTAAGTTCAGTCAAAATTCAATGAAAATTTCAAAGTTTCTTTGATTCGTTGTAGTACTTCTCGAGCTCTGGCCAGTTCTTCAAACACTTTTCGAATTCTTTTTCAGTGTTTCTGGCTTTGTCAAAGAAATGGTTGATCGCTTCTCCCGTGGTTCTTATGTACATAGACTTCCGGGTGGTGCATCTTGCCAGATCTTCCTTTTCCTGAAATTATGTAATTTAGTTGGTTCTCATTTGAGAATAATAGCTCAGGGTCAATTTTATATTTCTCAACTTACTTTATCAAGAGCTTTGCTCAATTCTTCTTCGCTAGCTTTGTGATTTTTCAGTAAAATCTGGAGCACCTCAATTTTTCTTTCTCGATCCCCGTGATCCATAAAAAATCGATCGGTTAATTCCGGAGAACGGTTCTGGATCATGGCGCGGTGAAGCTGAAATTAACAAAGTAAAAATACAAAAAAATAGGACTAGAGAGTGTTTATCATTAGAGCGCGAATCGCCTTCGCGGTGGCTAGTTCATTTTTTGCGGTAGAGCACAGAAACTATATATCATTCTCGTTGGGGCGAGCTTATTTCTTCAGTAGAGCGCGAATCCTTCTTTTCTCATTAGAGCGCAAATCCTTCTTTTCTCATTAGAGCGCAAATCCTTCTTTTCCCATTAGAGCGCGAATCCTTCTTTCCTCATTAGATAGCAAATTCTTTTTTTCGTAATAAAGCGCAAATCCATACTTTCCCAATAGAGCGCAAATACACACTTTCTCAAAAAAAACGCAAATACATACTTTCTCACTAGAGCACAAATCCATACTTTCTCAAAAGAGCGCGAATACATACTTTCTCAAAAGAACGCAAATACAACCAACCTCATAATACAACAAATCCAGAGTCTCTTGTTTCGCAAAGAGCTCTCTCTTCTTTTTGTGCAGTTGTTCGTTGATTTCTTCCTGCTCGAGGAGCGACGCTATATGTTGAGATTCCATCTTGCTGAGAATGGAATTTCTCTGAAAATTGACCGTCAAGCTCGATCCCGGAAGGTTGTTTCGTTTTTTTTTTTCGAAAAAAAGCATTTTTCTGAGAAGAAACTCACAAACTGAACCAGAGTGGCGGGAAGTGGTGAAATACCAAGGTTTTCCTTCTCTTCTCTCTTTCTTCTTTCTTCATCTGCAGATTCATTCTGCTCGAGAGTCAACTTCTGAGCCTTCTGTTCTTCTTGCTTTTTGTAAGAAGTGTTGTAGATCTTCTGCAACGTGACTCTATCATTTCGGGACACTTGGCAAAGGTAGATCAAAATACTCCTACAGTAACCCGTGGATCACAAACACTCTTACAGTAACCCTTAGATCAAAAAAACTCCTACAACAACACTCACCTTTTTGAGGTAGCTGAGCTCCTCATTCAATCCTTCAAGCATCTCCTTCTTCTCTTCTTCCTCCTTATTGAGATCCTTCAGCTCCTGAAAGTCAAAAATGAAGCATTCGCGCTCTAATGATAGAAAAAAGTGTCAAAAGAGCACACTTACATCCTTCAATCGCTTTTCCTCGTCGAGTAGTATCTCAGTCTTTCTGACGTACTGGAAGTGGACGGTTTTGATGATTGACTTCGTCGAATCCACGGAGCGGTAAAGCTGAAATTACTGTCACTTTGGTCCCATCTTAGGATATTGAGGTGGGTTAGTCATAAAATTTTGAGACTTATTTTTATGTTTAAAAAAGTTGCAATTTTTCAAAATTGAAATTCATGTTTCAGTTTGTATTTTGAGAAAATTAAATTAAATTTTTCAGAATTTTCAGAACGAAAAAAAAAGAAAAGAGTTGATACTTCCAAGTTTTCAGAACTAACATTAGAAGACTTACATCATTATGGTACCTCTGTTGGTCGACGGTCCTGGTGTTGACACTGAATCCTGGTGGAGGGAATGGCACCCTATAGTCTCTCAATGGTGTAAAATCATTGGTGCCATAGAATGGATGATGGCTGGTGATCACTTGATACGCGTGATCATTGTACGGGAAGAAAGACTTGAACATTTCTTCACAATAGTCCACTTGGACCGGCATCGGAGGTGGATGAAGGTTATTTTTAGTCGGCATGCCGATGTGCCCCTTGTATGGCGGCAATGGTGAATCCTCCGGCACTGGCCCCAAACAGAACCATCCCTCTGGAAGGAGAGGAAGGCCCATTTCATCGTGGCTCGTGGGAGTCACCAAGCAGTCACCGTAGGGTCCTCTTGCATAGATGGTTCTTTTTGGCAGAAGCTCCGGGTGAAGGTCACTGAAAAATAGATATCTCAGTTCGATTCCACCTCGGGACATTTTTTGCTTTTTCTCTGATTATCTCACAGCAACACAGTTTCTCGTTTTTCTATGAAATCGGAACCAGAAACATTTTCTATAGAGAAAAGGATTGCACGTTCGGTCCCACCCCGTAAAACTATTTTTGTTTTTTTCGGACAAGGCGTTGTCTCACTTACTAGTAGTGTCTGACTTTCGGTTCTTCGAATTTCATTCCGGCTGGTGGGGTGTTGAAGTACTGCTTTCTGTGAGCCATATCTGAAAAATCATAATTTGCATAACCGAATACCGAAGGTAATCCGCGCAGCAACGCGCGGATTGTAAAATCATCATTCAGAATACATCGAGATCATCAGGATTGAGAAGTCATTGGAAGTTTGTTTCGAGGAGAACTATTATTTATGCCACTATGACTGGCTTACTGTACACATACAGTAGCGGTCAAAACTTTAGCAACTTTTTATTTTTGGCCATAACTCGGTTCAAACTCAAGCGATCACCTTCAATTTTTCTCTGAAGTTGACCGCTACTGTATATCGCTAGAAGCATGGCCGTTTTCAAACGCGCTCTAATCTCAATTTTGCAGAATGAGTACGGTAGGTCTAGTCTAGCTTAGGGTCGGGACTCTCACAACAAACAGTTAGATCTTTGTGGATTTAAAGTATTATTCATACTTTCAGTCCATTAAAATTAAAGGCTCATTACTTGAATCGTTTTTTGTCTCAAGGCGAAACTGCTACGGTACTAAGTACCCGATTTACGGAGGCCAGATTTTTTTACACATAAAAGAAGCTATGTGCTGTATGAAATGGATGTATTTTTCTTCTATAAAACTTAACAGTCATGTAGAATTTTCAACGTTTGTCATAGGGATGCTATGAACGTGGATAGAATGAAGAAGGATCTATACAGATATAAAGTTTTCCAGAATTCTTAGGTCATGGAGTTTTTTCTAGCTAATGGGAGTAAACTGAAATGATTCATAGAATCTATTAGCTTACAAGAACTGATTCTTTTACGTCTTCTATAAAACTTAGGTCATAGAATATAATCAATGTGCTAAATAAGGAAGGAGATAGAGAGGGCGGTTTGGTGACCCGCAACAACATTGGATGGTGGAGTGGTGGTGAGCTGACCAAGTATCGAATGATGCTAACATTGGTGAGGTCAGCTAACACCATCCATAATGGGCGGAGAATGACGCCCACAAGGTGGTACATTTTGCTCCAAGACTGTGGTGTTAAGTAACACTTTTTCTGATTTGCTCAGACTGGTGTGAAAATATATTGAAAACTATTCGACTGGTGGAAAATTACATTAAATCAGACTAAAACGATAAAAAACAAGGTTATCTTACCCAAATGATAGAAACTTAAAGACTCAGCCGCAAAAGGAAAAGCACATACATATATCGCTAGAAGCATGGCTGTTTTCAAACGCGCTCCCAATTAAAAATCCCAATTTTGCAGAATGAGTATGGTAGGCCTACCCTAGGGTCGGGACTCTCACAACGAACAGTTAGATCTTTGTGGTTTTAAATTATTATTCTTACTTTCAGTCCATTGAAATTAAACGCGCATTACTTAATCGTTCTTGTATTTCAAGGCGAAACTGCTACGGTAGTAAGTAACCGATTTACGGAGGCCAGACTTTGTTACAGGTAGAGGAAGGTATGTGAGAAGGGTCAAGACCAAGAGAGCTGGGTCATGACCATGAGGACTCCTCTACCTGTGTAAAAAATCTGACCTCCGTAAATCGAGTACTTAGTACCGCAGCATTTTTGCCTTTAAATACAAGAACGATACACGTAATGAGCCTTTAATTTCATAATGAAATGCAGATAAAAAAATAATCTAAATCCACAAAGATCTAACGGTTCGTTGCAAGAGTCCCGACCCTACCGTACTTATTTTACAAAAATGCGACTGGCGCGCGTTTGAAATCGGTCAGACTTTTTGCTAGATATGTGAGCTCTAGTTTTGGTAACTGCACCCAGTTGGTTACTTCATTTTCAGGCGAGGGTTTGAAACTTCTGACTATTAAGTTTCTGGTCGAGATGGCGGAATTTCCGTGCAGTTACGCGCGGCTGGAGCGTTCTGCAACATACTTCTTACCGAATGTTAGGCTTTTCAGTAGTTTTAGACTTCTTGATCCACGAGCTTGGCGAGCTCGTCGTCCGCTTTCGTGCGCTTAGACTCGGATGACTTACTACCTGGAGAAAGGATCAGCTTGCGCTTAACCTGTTCTTTGACAGGTGCATTGGTCATCTTGTCACCGTCCGTAAATCGGAAAAAAATGAATATTTAAACACCCTGGTCAGAGGGTGCTGCTCGGCTTGAAAAGGTCACCACCCGGCAAGGCAGCGAGCGAGCGAATGAATGTCTCTATGAATTTTTTCCAGAAAAGTTGTAACCAAATGTTCTTGACAACTTTTGTTCTTGAAGCTTTTACGATTCTCGGTAATTGTCAAATTATTTCTAAAATTTCTTGTTTGCTATTATTTCTTTACACAGAGTAGATGTGTCGCCAGAGGGAGCATTCACCCATCTTCTG
The DNA here is from genome assembly GCA_963978915.1 of Caenorhabditis parvicauda. Taxonomy (NCBI): domain Eukaryota; kingdom Metazoa; phylum Nematoda; class Chromadorea; order Rhabditida; family Rhabditidae; genus Caenorhabditis; species Caenorhabditis parvicauda. The sequence goes on from OZ022249.1 coordinate 6,409,085, forward strand.
TGCTCTCCACCATCACCATGCTATTTTATCCATCTGTTCATGACGTGAGAAACAGTGTTCTTGAAGATCTGTACTCTCCTGCTTCATTATACTATTTCACAAACCCACGTAAATTTTTCTCTCAAAGCAGTAAGAAGGAAATCACAGTGACGTCTATCGATTGCAACTCAGAACGGATCTTTCGTTCACCAACAAGCACAGCAACATGTTCGAAGTCGTGAGTTTTACATTCTGAGAAGAAACTGAGTTTTAACTGATATTTCGGAATAACATTGCACAAGATGTCGTTTACAGAACAAAGACGGCCCCTACGTCACTGAAGTTGTTACTTCTGACAACTCCAACCAAGATTCTCTGACTACCACGGACACCACCCCAGCGGCAATCACTTCTGAAATCGGCAACGACATCTCTGTCGAAGCCGCCGAAGACGACAAAGTCAAGGAGCCAGCAGCCGCTGCCAATGTGAGTATTTCTTTTTCAACAAAAGTATGTACCTATAATTTCTTTTGAGCGTCGAATCAACATTATGAAAGCATTTTCAGGAAGAAAACTTGACCGTAGCTGCTTTATTTGTCGCTTCTGACAACGCCACCATAGAGACCAGTGCTCCTGAAGGGATCATCGCGGACAACGGTATCTCTGTCAAAGCAGCCACAGACGACGAAGTGAAGGAGCAATCAGCTGTTGAGCCGGTAAGTATCACTTTTTCAACGGAATTCTGTTGCTACTATTTCGTCTGGGCTTCAAATCAAATGAAACTACAGGAGGAAAACTCGATCAAAACTGCTGTAGTTGTCGCTTCTGACAACGCCAACATGGAGACCAGCGCTGCTGAGGAAGTCATCGCTGACAACGAAATCGATGTCATTGTAGACATTATCGACGACGACATTGTCAAAGAAGATACCGCTGCTCCAGCTGCCAATTCTCAGGAATAATAATCAATACCTCAACAATTATAGAGACTGTGTCTCCGACTATTCAGTCGTCACATTTAATTTTTTTTTTGAAAATGAATCAACTGATGTTTTTTATAATGTTTGTTTTTGAAGTCATAATGGGGTTTTAACAGGGTTTTTCAACTAGGATATACAAACATAGTCAGAACAGAAATACTCTAAATAGTGCGTGTGGTCAAAAAGGCCCGGTGGCGTTAACGTGTAGCGTTTTAAAAAGTGATTTTTAAAATTAAAATATCTCACTTGAAACAAAAAACGCGCAAAAATTTTCTACATGAAAACTTCATTACTCGACCTGCTTAACACATCTGCACAGATACATTACTCGACCTGCTTAACACATCTGCACAGATAGAAAAAATGGTGAACAGAATGAAATATTTTAAGGTTAAAGTAAGTTCAGTCAAAATTCAATGAAAATTTCAAAGCTTCTTTGATTCGTTGTAGTACTTCTCGAGCTCTGGCCAGTTCTTCAAACACTTTTCGAATTCTTTTTCAGTGTTTCTGGCTTTGTCAAAGAAATGGTTGATCGCTTCTCCCGTGGTTCTGATGTACATAGACTTCCGGGTGGTGCATCTTGCCAGATCTTCCTTTTCCTGAAATTATGTAATTTAGTTGGTTCTCATTTGAGAATAATAGCTCAGGGTCAATTTTATATTTCTCAACTTACTTTATCAAGAGCTTTGCTCAATTCTTCTTCGCTAGCTTTGTGATTTTTCAGTAAAATCTGGAGCACCTCAATTTTTCTTTCTCGATCCCCGTGATCCATAAAAAATCGATCGGTTAATTCCGGAGAACGGTTCTGGATCATGGCGCGGTGAAGCTGAAATTAACAAAGTAAAAATACGAAAAAATAGGACTAGAGAGTGTTTATCATTAGAGCGCGAATCGCCTTCGCGGTGGCTAGTTCATTTTTTGCGGTAGAGCACAGAAACTATATATCATTCTCGTTGGGGCGAGCTTATTTCTTCAGTAGAGCGCGAATCCTTCTTTTCTCATTAGAGCGCAAATCCTTCTTTTCTCATTAGAGCGCAAATCCTTCTTTTCCCATTAGAGCGCGAATCCTTCTTTCCTCATTAGATAGCAAATTCTTTTTTTCGTAATAAAGCGCAAATCCATACTTTCCCAATAGAGCGCAAATACACACTTTCTCAAAAAAAACGCAAATACATACTTTCTCACTAGAGCACAAATCCATACTTTCTCAAAAGAGCGCGAATACATACTTTCTCAAAAGAACGCAAATACAACCAACCTCATAATACAACAAATCCAGAGTCTCTTGTTTCGCAAAGAGCTCTCTCTTCTTTTTGTGCAGTTGTTCGTTGATTTCTTCCTGCTCGAGGAGCGACGCTATATGTTGAGATTCCATCTTGCTGAGAATGGAATTTCTCTGAAAATTGACCGTCAAGCTCGATCCCGGAAGGTTGTTTCGTTTTTTTTTTCGAAAAAAAGCATTTTTCTGAGAAGAAACTCACAAACTGAACCAGAGTGGCGGGAAGTGGTGAAATACCAAGGTTTTCCTTCTCTTCTCTCTTTCTTCTTTCTTCATCTGCAGATTCATTCTGCTCGAGAGTCAACTTCTGAGCCTTCTGTTCTTCTTGCTTTTTGTAAGAAGTGTTGTAGATCTTCTGCAACGTGACTCTATCATTTCGGGACACTTGGCAAAGGTAGATCAAAATACTCCTACAGTAACCCGTGGATCACAAACACTCTTACAGTAACCCTTAGATCAAAAAAACTCCTACAACAACACTCACCTTTTTGAGGTAGCTGAGCTCCTCATTCAATCCTTCAAGCATCTCCTTCTTCTCTTCTTCCTCCTTATTGAGATCCTTCAGCTCCTGAAAGTCAAAAATGAAGCATTCGCGCTCTAATGATAGAAAAAAGTGTCAAAAGAGCACACTTACATCCTTCAATCGCTTTTCCTCGTCGAGTAGTATCTCAGTCTTTCTGACGTACTGGAAGTGGACGGTTTTGATGATTGACTTCGTCGAATCCACGGAGCGGTAAAGCTGAAATTACTGTCACTTTGGTCCCATCTTAGGATATTGAGGTGGGTTAGTCATAAAATTTTGAGACTTATTTTTATGTTTAAAAAAGTTGCAATTTTTCAAAATTGAAATTCATGTTTCAGTTTGTATTTTGAGAAAATTAAATTAAATTTTTCAGAATTTTCAGAACGAAAAAAAAAGAAAAGAGTTGATACTTCCAAGTTTTCAGAACTAACATTAGAAGACTTACATCATTATGGTACCTCTGTTGGTCGACGGTCCTGGTGTTGACACTGAATCCTGGTGGAGGGAATGGCACCCTATAGTCTCTCAATGGTGTAAAATCATTGGTGCCATAGAATGGATGATGGCTGGTGATCACTTGATACGCGTGATCATTGTACGGGAAGAAAGACTTGAACATTTCTTCACAATAGTCCACTTGGACCGGCATCGGAGGTGGATGAAGGTTATTTTTAGTCGGCATGCCGATGTGCCCCTTGTATGGCGGCAATGGTGAATCCTCCGGCACTGGCCCCAAACAGAACCATCCCTCTGGAAGGAGAGGAAGGCCCATTTCATCGTGGCTCGTGGGAGTCACCAAGCAGTCACCGTAGGGTCCTCTTGCATAGATGGTTCTTTTTGGCAGAAGCTCCGGGTGAAGGTCACTGAAAAATAGATATCTCAGTTCGATTCCACCTCGGGACATTTTTTGCTTTTTCTCTGATTATCTCACAGCAACACAGTTTCTCGTTTTTCTATGAAATCGGAACCAGAAACATTTTCTATAGAGAAAAGGATTGCACGTTCGGTCCCACCCCGTAAAACTATTTTTGTTTTTTTCGGACAAGGCGTTGTCTCACTTACTAGTAGTGTCTGACTTTCGGTTCTTCGAATTTCATTCCGGCTGGTGGGGTGTTGAAGTACTGCTTTCTGTGAGCCATATCTGAAAAATCATAATTTGCATAACCGAATACCGAAGGTAATCCGCGCAGCAACGCGCGGATTGTAAAATCATCATTCAGAATACATCGAGATCATCAGGATTGAGAAGTCATTGGAAGTTTGTTTCGAGGAGAACTATTATTTATGCCACTATGACTGGCTTACTGTACACATACAGTAGCGGTCAAAACTTTAGCAACTTTTTATTTTTGGCCATAACTCGGTTCAAACTCAAGCGATCACCTTCAATTTTTCTCTGAAGTTGACCGCTACTGTATATCGCTAGAAGCATGGCCGTTTTCAAACGCGCTCTAATCTCAATTTTGCAGAATGAGTACGGTAGGTCTAGTCTAGCTTAGGGTCGGGACTCTCACAACAAACAGTTAGATCTTTGTGGATTTAAAGTATTATTCATACTTTCAGTCCATTAAAATTAAAGGCTCATTACTTGAATCGTTTTTTGTCTCAAGGCGAAACTGCTACGGTACTAAGTACCCGATTTACGGAGGCCAGATTTTTTTACACATAAAAGAAGCTATGTGCTGTATGAAATGGATGTATTTTTCTTCTATAAAACTTAACAGTCATGTAGAATTTTCAACGTTTGTCATAGGGATGCTATGAACGTGGATAGAATGAAGAAGGATCTATACAGATATAAAGTTTTCCAGAATTCTTAGGTCATGGAGTTTTTTCTAGCTAATGGGAGTAAACTGAAATGATTCATAGAATCTATTAGCTTACAAGAACTGATTCTTTTACGTCTTCTATAAAACTTAGGTCATAGAATATAATCAATGTGCTAAATAAGGAAGGAGATAGAGAGGGCGGTTTGGTGACCCGCAACAACATTGGATGGTGGAGTGGTGGTGAGCTGACCAAGTATCGAATGATGCTAACATTGGTGAGGTCAGCTAACACCATCCATAATGGGCGGAGAATGACGCCCACAAGGTGGTACATTTTGCTCCAAGACTGTGGTGTTAAGTAACACTTTTTCTGATTTGCTCAGACTGGTGTGAAAATATATTGAAAACTATTCGACTGGTGGAAAATTACATTAAATCAGACTAAAACGATAAAAAACAAGGTTATCTTACCCAAATGATAGAAACTTAAAGACTCAGCCGCAAAAGGAAAAGCACATACATATATCGCTAGAAGCATGGCTGTTTTCAAACGCGCTCCCAATTAAAAATCCCAATTTTGCAGAATGAGTATGGTAGGCCTACCCTAGGGTCGGGACTCTCACAACGAACAGTTAGATCTTTGTGGTTTTAAATTATTATTCTTACTTTCAGTCCATTGAAATTAAACGCGCATTACTTAATCGTTCTTGTATTTCAAGGCGAAACTGCTACGGTAGTAAGTAACCGATTTACGGAGGCCAGACTTTGTTACAGGTAGAGGAAGGTATGTGAGAAGGGTCAAGACCAAGAGAGCTGGGTCATGACCATGAGGACTCCTCTACCTGTGTAAAAAATCTGACCTCCGTAAATCGAGTACTTAGTACCGCAGCATTTTTGCCTTTAAATACAAGAACGATACACGTAATGAGCCTTTAATTTCATAATGAAATGCAGATAAAAAAATAATCTAAATCCACAAAGATCTAACGGTTCGTTGCAAGAGTCCCGACCCTACCGTACTTATTTTACAAAAATGCGACTGGCGCGCGTTTGAAATCGGTCAGACTTTTTGCTAGATATGTGAGCTCTAGTTTTGGTAACTGCACCCAGTTGGTTACTTCATTTTCAGGCGAGGGTTTGAAACTTCTGACTATTAAGTTTCTGGTCGAGATGGCGGAATTTCCGTGCAGTTACGCGCGGCTGGAGCGTTCTGCAACATACTTCTTACCGAATGTTAGGCTTTTCAGTAGTTTTAGACTTCTTGATCCACGAGCTTGGCGAGCTCGTCGTCCGCTTTCGTGCGCTTAGACTCGGATGACTTACTACCTGGAGAAAGGATCAGCTTGCGCTTAACCTGTTCTTTGACAGGTGCATTGGTCATCTTGTCACCGTCCGTAAATCGGAAAAAAATGAATATTTAAACACCCTGGTCAGAGGGTGCTGCTCGGCTTGAAAAGGTCACCACCCGGCAAGGCAGCGAGCGAGCGAATGAATGTCTCTATGAATTTTTTCCAGAAAAGTTGTAACCAAATGTTCTTGACAACTTTTGTTCTTGAAGCTTTTACGATTCTCGGTAATTGTCAAATTATTTCTAAAATTTCTTGTTTGCTATTATTTCTTTACACAGAGTAGATGTGTCGCCAGAGGGAGCATTCACCCATCTTCTGTGCTCTCCACCATCACCATGCTATTTTATCCATCTGTTCATGACGTGAGAAACAGTGTTCTTGAAGATCTGTACTCTCCTGCTTCATTATACTATTTCACAAACCCACGTAAATTTTTCTCTCAAAGCAGTAAGAAGGAAATCACAGTGACGTCTATCGATTGCAACTCAGAACGGATCTTTCGTTCACCAACAAGCACAGCAACATGTTCGAAGTCGTGAGTTTTACATTCTGAGAAGAAACTGAGTTTTAACTGATATTTCGGAATAACATTGCACAAGATGTCGTTTACAGAACAAAGACGGCCCCTACGTCACTGAAGTTGTTACTTCTGACAACTCCAACCAAGATTCTCTGACTACCACGGACACCACCCCAGCGGCAATCACTTCTGAAATCGGCAACGACATCTCTGTCGAAGCCGCCGAAGACGACAAAGTCAAGGAGCCAGCAGCCGCTGCCAATGTGAGTATTTCTTTTTCAACAAAAGTATGTACCTATAATTTCTTTTGAGCGTCGAATCAACATTATGAAAGCATTTTCAGGAAGAAAACTTGACCGTAGCTGCTTTATTTGTCGCTTCTGACAACGCCACCATAGAGACCAGTGCTCCTGAAGGGATCATCGCGGACAACGGTATCTCTGTCAAAGCAGCCACAGACGACGAAGTGAAGGAGCAATCAGCTGTTGAGCCGGTAAGTATCACTTTTTCAACGGAATTCTGTTGCTACTTTTTCGTCTGGGCTTCAAATCAAATGAAACTACAGGAGGAAAACTCGATCAAAACTGCTGTAGTTGTCGCTTCTGACAACGCCAACATGGAGACCAGCGCTGCTGAGGAAGTCATCGCTGACAACGAAATCGATGTCATTGTAGACATTATCGACGACGACATTGTCAAAGAAGATACCGCTGCTCCAGCTGCCAATTCTCAGGAATAATAATCAATACCTCAACAATTATAGAGACTGTGTCTCCGACTATTCAGTCGTCACATTTAATTTTTTTTTTGAAAATGAATCAACTGATGTTTTTTATAATGTTTGTTTTTGAAGTCATAATGGGGTTTTAACAGGGTTTTTCAACTAGGATATACAAACATAGTCAGAACAGAAATACTCTAAATAGTGCGTGTGGTCAAAAAGGCCCGGTGGCGTTAACGTGTAGCGTTTTAAAAAGTGATTTTTAAAATTAAAATATCTCACTTGAAACAAAAAACGCGCAAAAATTTTCTACATGAAAACTTCATTACTCGACCTGCTTAACACATCTGCACAGATACATTACTCGACCTGCTTAACACATCTGCACAGATAGAAAAAATGGTGAACAGAATGAAATATTTTAAGGTTAAAGTAAGTTCAGTCAAAATTCAATGAAAATTTCAAAGCTTCTTTGATTCGTTGTAGTACTTCTCGAGCTCTGGCCAGTTCTTCAAACACTTTTCGAATTCTTTTTCAGTGTTTCTGGCTTTGTCAAAGAAATGGTTGATCGCTTCTCCCGTGGTTCTGATGTACATAGACTTCCGGGTGGTGCATCTTGCCAGATCTTCCTTTTCCTGAAATTATGTAATTTAGTTGGTTCTCATTTGAGAATAATAGCTCAGGGTCAATTTTATATTTCTCAACTTACTTTATCAAGAGCTTTGCTCAATTCTTCTTCGCTAGCTTTGTGATTTTTCAGTAAAATCTGGAGCACCTCAATTTTTCTTTCTCGATCCCCGTGATCCATAAAAAATCGATCGGTTAATTCCGGAGAACGGTTCTGGATCATGGCGCGGTGAAGCTGAAATTAACAAAGTAAAAATACGAAAAAATAGGACTAGAGAGTGTTTATCATTAGAGCGCGAATCGCCTTCGCGGTGGCTAGTTCATTTTTTGCGGTAGAGCACAGAAACTATATATCATTCTCGTTGGGGCGAGCTTATTTCTTCAGTAGAGCGCGAATCCTTCTTTTCTCATTAGAGCGCAAATCCTTCTTTTCTCATTAGAGCGCAAATCCTTCTTTTCCCATTAGAGCGCGAATCCTTCTTTCCTCATTAGATAGCAAATTCTTTTTTTCGTAATAAAGCGCAAATCCATACTTTCCCAATAGAGCGCAAATACACACTTTCTCAAAAAAAACGCAAATACATACTTTCTCACTAGAGCACAAATCCATACTTTCTCAAAAGAGCGCGAATACATACTTTCTCAAAAGAACGCAAATACAACCAACCTCATAATACAACAAATCCAGAGTCTCTTGTTTCGCAAAGAGCTCTCTCTTCTTTTTGTGCAGTTGTTCGTTGATTTCTTCCTGCTCGAGGAGCGACGCTATATGTTGAGATTCCATCTTGCTGAGAATGGAATTTCTCTGAAAATTGACCGTCAAGCTCGATCCCGGAAGGTTGTTTCGTTTTTTTTTTCGAAAAAAAGCATTTTTCTGAGAAGAAACTCACAAACTGAACCAGAGTGGCGGGAAGTGGTGAAATACCAAGGTTTTCCTTCTCTTCTCTCTTTCTTCTTTCTTCATCTGCAGATTCATTCTGCTCGAGAGTCAACTTCTGAGCCTTCTGTTCTTCTTGCTTTTTGTAAGAAGTGTTGTAGATCTTCTGCAACGTGACTCTATCATTTCGGGACACTTGGCAAAGGTAGATCAAAATACTCCTACAGTAACCCGTGGATCACAAACACTCTTACAGTAACCCTTAGATCAAAAAAACTCCTACAACAACACTCACCTTTTTGAGGTAGCTGAGCTCCTCATTCAATCCTTCAAGCATCTCCTTCTTCTCTTCTTCCTCCTTATTGAGATCCTTCAGCTCCTGAAAGTCAAAAATGAAGCATTCGCGCTCTAATGATAGAAAAAAGTGTCAAAAGAGCACACTTACATCCTTCAATCGCTTTTCCTCGTCGAGTAGTATCTCAGTCTTTCTGACGTACTGGAAGTGGACGGTTTTGATGATTGACTTCGTCGAATCCACGGAGCGGTAAAGCTGAAATTACTGTCACTTTGGTCCCATCTTAGGATATTGAGGTGGGTTAGTCATAAAATTTTGAGACTTATTTTTATGTTTAAAAAAGTTGCAATTTTTCAAAATTGAAATTCATGTTTCAGTTTGTATTTTGAGAAAATTAAATTAAATTTTTCAGAATTTTCAGAACGAAAAAAAAAGAAAAGAGTTGATACTTCCAAGTTTTCAGAACTAACATTAGAAGACTTACATCATTATGGTACCTCTGTTGGTCGACGGTCCTGGTGTTGACACTGAATCCTGGTGGAGGGAATGGCACCCTATAGTCTCTCAATGGTGTAAAATCATTGGTGCCATAGAATGGATGATGGCTGGTGATCACTTGATACGCGTGATCATTGTACGGGAAGAAAGACTTGAACATTTCTTCACAATAGTCCACTTGGACCGGCATCGGAGGTGGATGAAGGTTATTTTTAGTCGGCATGCCGATGTGCCCCTTGTATGGCGGCAATGGTGAATCCTCCGGCACTGGCCCCAAACAGAACCATCCCTCTGGAAGGAGAGGAAGGCCCATTTCATCGTGGCTCGTGGGAGTCACCAAGCAGTCACCGTAGGGTCCTCTTGCATAGATGGTTCTTTTTGGCAGAAGCTCCGGGTGAAGGTCACTGAAAAATAGATATCTCAGTTCGATTCCACCTCGGGACATTTTTTGCTTTTTCTCTGATTATCTCACAGCAACACAGTTTCTCGTTTTTCTATGAAATCGGAACCAGAAACATTTTCTATAGAGAAAAGGATTGCACGTTCGGTCCCACCCCGTAAAACTATTTTTGTTTTTTTCGGACAAGGCGTTGTCTCACTTACTAGTAGTGTCTGACTTTCGGTTCTTCGAATTTCATTCCGGCTGGTGGGGTGTTGAAGTACTGCTTTCTGTGAGCCATATCTGAAAAATCATAATTTGCATAACCGAATACCGAAGGTAATCCGCGCAGCAACGCGCGGATTGTAAAATCATCATTCAGAATACATCGAGATCATCAGGATTGAGAAGTCATTGGAAGTTTGTTTCGAGGAGAACTATTATTTATGCCACTATGACTGGCTTACTGTACACATACAGTAGCGGTCAAAACTTTAGCAACTTTTTATTTTTGGCCATAACTCGGTTCAAACTCAAGCGATCACCTTCAATTTTTCTCTGAAGTTGACCGCTACTGTATATCGCTAGAAGCATGGCCGTTTTCAAACGCGCTCTAATCTCAATTTTGCAGAATGAGTACGGTAGGTCTAGTCTAGCTTAGGGTCGGGACTCTCACAACAAACAGTTAGATCTTTGTGGATTTAAAGTATTATTCATACTTTCAGTCCATTAAAATTAAAGGCTCATTACTTGAATCGTTTTTTGTCTCAAGGCGAAACTGCTACGGTACTAAGTACCCGATTTACGGAGGCCAGATTTTTTTACACATAAAAGAAGCTATGTGCTGTATGAAATGGATGTATTTTTCTTCTATAAAACTTAACAGTCATGTAGAATTTTCAACGTTTGTCATAGGGATGCTATGAACGTGGATAGAATGAAGAAGGATCTATACAGATATAAAGTTTTCCAGAATTCTTAGGTCATGGAGTTTTTTCTAGCTAATGGGAGTAAACTGAAATGATTCATAGAATCTATTAGCTTACAAGAACTGATTCTTTTACGTCTTCTATAAAACTTAGGTCATAGAATATAATCAATGTGCTAAATAAGGAAGGAGATAGAGAGGGCGGTTTGGTGACCCGCAACAACATTGGATGGTGGAGTGGTGGTGAGCTGACCAAGTATCGAATGATGCTAACATTGGTGAGGTCAGCTAACACCATCCATAATGGGCGGAGAATGACGCCCACAAGGTGGTACATTTTGCTCCAAGACTGTGGTGTTAAGTAACACTTTTTCTGATTTGCTCAGACTGGTGTGAAAATATATTGAAAACTATTCGACTGGTGGAAAATTACATTAAATCAGACTAAAACGATAAAAAACAAGGTTATCTTACCCAAATGATAGAAACTTAAAGACTCAGCCGCAAAAGGAAAAGCACATACATATATCGCTAGAAGCATGGCTGTTTTCAAACGCGCTCCCAATTAAAAATCCCAATTTTGCAGAATGAGTATGGTAGGCCTACCCTAGGGTCGGGACTCTCACAACGAACAGTTAGATCTTTGTGGTTTTAAATTATTATTCTTACTTTCAGTCCATTGAAATTAAACGCGCATTACTTAATCGTTCTTGTATTTCAAGGCGAAACTGCTACGGTAGTAAGTAACCGATTTACGGAGGCCAGACTTTGTTACAGGTAGAGGAAGGTATGTGAGAAGGGTCAAGACCAAGAGAGCTGGGTCATGACCATGAGGACTCCTCTACCTGTATAAAAAATCTGACCTCCGTAAATCGAGTACTTAGTACCGCAGCATTTTTGCCTTTAAATACAAGAACGATACACGTAATGAGCCTTTAATTTCATAATGAAATGCAGATAAAAAAATAATCTAAATCCACAAAGATCTAACGGTTCGTTGCAAGAGTCCCGACCCTACCGTACTTATTTTACAAAAATGCGACTGGCGCGCGTTTGAAATCGGTCAGACTTTTTGCTAGATATGTGAGCTCTAGTCTTGGTAACTGCACCCAGTTGGTTACTTCATTTTCAGGCGAGGGTTTGAAACTTCTGACTATTAAGTTTCTGGTCGAGATGGCGGAATTTCCGTGCAGTTACGCGCGGCTGGAGCGTTCTGCAACATACTTCTTACCGAATGTTAGGCTTTTCAGTAGTTTTAGACTTCTTGATCCACGAGCTTGGCGAGCTCGTCGTCCGCTTTCGTGCGCTTAGACTCGGATGACTTACTACCTGGAGAAAGGATCAGCTTGCGCTTAACCTGTTCTTTGACAGGTGCATTGGTCTTCTTGTCACCGTCCGTAAATCGGAAAAAAATGAATATTTAAACACCCTGGTCAGAGGGTGCCGCTCGGCTTGAAAAGGTCACCACCCGGCAAGGCAGCGAGCGAGCGAATGAATGTCTCTATGAATTTTTTCCAGAAAAGTTGTAACCAAATGTTCTTGACAACTTTTGTTCTTGAAGCTTTCACGATTCTCGGTAATTGTCAAATTATTTCTAAAATTTCTTGTTTGCTATTATTTCTTTACACAGAGTAGATGTGTTGCCAGAGGGAGCATTCACCCATCTTCTGTGCTCTCCACCATCACCATGCTATTTTATCCATCTGTTCATGACGTGAGAAACAGTGTTCTTGAAGATCTGTACTCTCCTGCTTCATTATACTATTTCACAAACCCACGTAAATTTTTCTCTCAAAGCAGTAAGAAGGAAATCACAGTGACGTCTATCGATTGCAACTCAGAACGGATCTTTCGTTCACCAACAAGCACAGCAACATGTTCGAAGTCGTGAGTTTTACATTCTGAGAAGAAACTGAGTTTTAACTGATATTTCGGAATAACATTGCACAAGATGTCGTTTACAGAACAAAGACGGCCCCTACGTCACTGAAGTTGTTACTTCTGACAACTCCAACCAAGATTCTCTGACTACCACGGACACCACCCCAGCGGCAATCACTTCTGAAATCGGCAACGACATCTCTGTCGAAGCCGCCGAAGACGACAAAGTCAAGGAGCCAGCAGCCGCTGCCAATGTGAGTATTTCTTTTTCAACAAAAGTATGTACCTATAATTTCTTTTGAGCGTCGAATCAACATTATGAAAGCATTTTCAGGAAGAAAACTTGACCGTAGCTGCTTTATTTGTCGCTTCTGACAACGCCACCATAGAGACCAGTGCTCCTGAAGGGATCATCGCGGACAACGGTATCTCTGTCAAAGCAGCCACAGACGACGAAGTGAAGGAGCAATCAGCTGTTGAGCCGGTAAGTATCACTTTTTCAACGGAATTCTGTTGCTACTATTTCGTCTGGGCTTCAAATCAAATGAAACTACAGGAGGAAAACTCGATCAAAACTGCTGTAGTTGTCGCTTCTGACAACGCCAACATGGAGACCAGCGCTGCTGAGGAAGTCATCGCTGACAACGAAATCGATGTCATTGTAGACATTATCGACGACGACATTGTCAAAGAAGATACCGCTGCTCCAGCTGCCAATTCTCAGGAATAATAATCAATACCTCAACAATTATAGAGACTGTGTCTCCGACTATTCAGTCGTCACATTTAATTTTTTTTTTGAAAATGAATCAACTGATGTTTTTTATAATGTTTGTTTTTGAAGTCATAATGGGGTTTTAACAGGGTTTTTCAACTAGGATATACAAACATAGTCAGAACAGAAATACTCTAAATAGTGCGTGTGGTCAAAAAGGCCCGGTGGCGTTAACGTGTAGCGTTTTAAAAAGTGATTTTTAAAATTAAAATATCTCACTTGAAACAAAAAACGCGCAAAAATTTTCTACATGAAAACTTCATTACTCGACCTGCTTAACACATCTGCACAGATACATTACTCGACCTGCTTAACACATCTGCACAGATAGAAAAAATGGTGAACAGAATGAAATATTTTAAGGTTAAAGTAAGTTCAGTCAAAATTCAATGAAAATTTCAAAGCTTCTTTGATTCGTTGTAGTACTTCTCGAGCTCTGGCCAGTTCTTCAAACACTTTTCGAATTCTTTTTCAGTGTTTCTGGCTTTGTCAAAGAAATGGTTGATCGCTTCTCCCGTGGTTCTGATGTACATAGACTTCCGGGTGGTGCATCTTGCCAGATCTTCCTTTTCCTGAAATTATGTAATTTAGTTGGTTCTCATTTGAGAATAATAGCTCAGGGTCAATTTTATATTTCTCAACTTACTTTATCAAGAGCTTTGCTCAATTCTTCTTCGCTAGCTTTGTGATTTTTCAGTAAAATCTGGAGCACCTCAATTTTTCTTTCTCGATCCCCGTGATCCATAAAAAATCGATCGGTTAATTCCGGAGAACGGTTCTGGATCATGGCGCGGTGAAGCTGAAATTAACAAAGTAAAAATACGAAAAAATAGGACTAGAGAGTGTTTATCATTAGAGCGCGAATCGCCTTCGCGGTGGCTAGTTCATTTTTTGCGGTAGAGCACAGAAACTATATATCATTCTCGTTGGGGCGAGCTTATTTCTTCAGTAGAGCGCGAATCCTTCTTTTCTCATTAGAGCGCAAATCCTTCTTTTCTCATTAGAGCGCAAATCCTTCTTTTCCCATTAGAGCGCGAATCCTTCTTTCCTCATTAGATAGCAAATTCTTTTTTTCGTAATAAAGCGCAAATCCATACTTTCCCAATAGAGCGCAAATACACACTTTCTCAAAAAAAACGCAAATACATACTTTCTCACTAGAGCACAAATCCATACTTTCTCAAAAGAGCGCGAATACATACTTTCTCAAAAGAACGCAAATACAACCAACCTCATAATACAACAAATCCAGAGTCTCTTGTTTCGCAAAGAGCTCTCTCTTCTTTTTGTGCAGTTGTTCGTTGATTTCTTCCTGCTCGAGGAGCGACGCTATATGTTGAGATTCCATCTTGCTGAGAATGGAATTTCTCTGAAAATTGACCGTCAAGCTCGATCCCGGAAGGTTGTTTCGTTTTTTTTTCGAAAAAAAGCATTTTTCTGAGAAGAAACTCACAAACTGAACCAGAGTGGCGGGAAGTGGTGAAATACCAAGGTTTTCCTTCTCTTCTCTCTTTCTTCTTTCTTCATCTGCAGATTCATTCTGCTCGAGAGTCAACTTCTGAGCCTTCTGTTCTTCTTGCTTTTTGTAAGAAGTGTTGTAGATCTTCTGCAACGTGACTCTATCATTTCGGGACACTTGGCAAAGGTAGATCAAAATACTCCTACAGTAACCCGTGGATCACAAACACTCTTACAGTAACCCTTAGATCAAAAAAACTCCTACAACAACACTCACCTTTTTGAGGTAGCTGAGCTCCTCATTCAATCCTTCAAGCATCTCCTTCTTCTCTTCTTCCTCCTTATTGAGATCCTTCAGCTCCTGAAAGTCAAAAATGAAGCATTCGCGCTCTAATGATAGAAAAAAGTGTCAAAAGAGCACACTTACATCCTTCAATCGCTTTTCCTCGTCGAGTAGTATCTCAGTCTTTCTGACGTACTGGAAGTGGACGGTTTTGATGATTGACTTCGTCGAATCCACGGAGCGGTAAAGCTGAAATTACTGTCACTTTGGTCCCATCTTAGGATATTGAGGTGGGTTAGTCATAAAATTTTGAGACTTATTTTTATGTTTAAAAAAGTTGCAATTTTTCAAAATTGAAATTCATGTTTCAGTTTGTATTTTGAGAAAATTAAATTAAATTTTTCAGAATTTTCAGAACGAAAAAAAAAGAAAAGAGTTGATACTTCCAAGTTTTCAGAACTAACATTAGAAGACTTACATCATTATGGTACCTCTGTTGGTCGACGGTCCTGGTGTTGACACTGAATCCTGGTGGAGGGAATGGCACCCTATAGTCTCTCAATGGTGTAAAATCATTGGTGCCATAGAATGGATGATGGCTGGTGATCACTTGATACGCGTGATCATTGTACGGGAAGAAAGACTTGAACATTTCTTCACAATAGTCCACTTGGACCGGCATCGGAGGTGGATGAAGGTTATTTTTAGTCGGCATGCCGATGTGCCCCTTGTATGGCGGCAATGGTGAATCCTCCGGCACTGGCCCCAAACAGAACCATCCCTCTGGAAGGAGAGGAAGGCCCATTTCATCGTGGCTCGTGGGAGTCACCAAGCAGTCACCGTAGGGTCCTCTTGCATAGATGGTTCTTTTTGGCAGAAGCTCCGGGTGAAGGTCACTGAAAAATAGATATCTCAGTTCGATTCCACCTCGGGACATTTTTTGCTTTTTCTCTGATTATCTCACAGCAACACAGTTTCTCGTTTTTCTATGAAATCGGAACCAGAAACATTTTCTATAGAGAAAAGGATTGCACGTTCGGTCCCACCCCGTAAAACTATTTTTGTTTTTTTCGGACAAGGCGTTGTCTCACTTACTAGTAGTGTCTGACTTTCGGTTCTTCGAATTTCATTCCGGCTGGTGGGGTGTTGAAGTACTGCTTTCTGTGAGCCATATCTGAAAAATCATAATTTGCATAACCGAATACCGAAGGTAATCCGCGCAGCAACGCGCGGATTGTAAAATCATCATTCAGAATACATCGAGATCATCAGGATTGAGAAGTCATTGGAAGTTTGTTTCGAGGAGAACTATTATTTATGCCACTATGACTGGCTTACTGTACACATACAGTAGCGGTCAAAACTTTAGCAACTTTTTATTTTTGGCCATAACTCGGTTCAAACTCAAGCGATCACCTTCAATTTTTCTCTGAAGTTGACCGCTACTGTATATCGCTAGAAGCATGGCCGTTTTCAAACGCGCTCTAATCTCAATTTTGCAGAATGAGTACGGTAGGTCTAGTCTAGCTTAGGGTCGGGACTCTCACAGCAAACAGTTAGATCTTTGTGGATTTAAAGTATTATTCATACTTTCAGTCCATTAAAATTAAAGGCTCATTACTTGAATCGTTTTTTGTCTCAAGGCGAAACTGCTACGGTACTAAGTACCCGATTTACGGAGGCCAGATTTTTTTACACATAAAAGAAGCTATGTGCTGTATGAAATGGATGTATTTTTCTTCTATAAAACTTAACAGTCATGTAGAATTTTCAACGTTTGTCATAGGGATGCTATGAACGTGGATAGAATGAAGAAGGATCTATACAGATATAAAGTTTTCCAGAATTCTTAGGTCATGGAGTTTTTTCTAGCTAATGGGAGTAAACTGAAATGATTCATAGAATCTATTAGCTTACAAGAACTGATTCTTTTACGTCTTCTATAAAACTTAGGTCATAGAATATAATCAATGTGCTAAATAAGGAAGGAGATAGAGAGGGCGGTTTGGTGACCCGCAACAACATTGGATGGTGGAGTGGTGGTGAGCTGACCAAGTATCGAATGATGCTAACATTGGTGAGGTCAGCTAACACCATCCATAATGGGCGGAGAATGACGCCCACAAGGTGGTACATTTTGCTCCAAGACTGTGGTGTTAAGTAACACTTTTTCTGATTTGCTCAGACTGGTGTGAAAATATATTGAAAACTATTCGACTGGTGGAAAATTACATTAAATCAGACTAAAACGATAAAAAACAAGGTTATCTTACCCAAATGATAGAAACTTAAAGACTCAGCCGCAAAAGGAAAAGCACATACATATATCGCTAGAAGCATGGCTGTTTTCAAACGCGCTCCCAATTAAAAATCCCAATTTTGCAGAATGAGTATGGTAGGCCTACCCTAGGGTCGGGACTCTCACAACGAACAGTTAGATCTTTGTGGTTTTAAATTATTATTCTTACTTTCAGTCCATTGAAATTAAACGCGCATTACTTAATCGTTCTTGTATTTCAAGGCGAAACTGCTACGGTAGTAAGTAACCGATTTACGGAGGCCAGACTTTGTTACAGGTAGAGGAAGGTATGTGAGAAGGGTCAAGACCAAGAGAGCTGGGTCATGACCATGAGGACTCCTCTACCTGTATAAAAAATCTGACCTCCGTAAATCGAGTACTTAGTACCGCAGCATTTTTGCCTTTAAATACAAGAACGATACACGTAATGAGCCTTTAATTTCATAATGAAATGCAGATAAAAAAATAATCTAAATCCACAAAGATCTAACGGTTCGTTGCAAGAGTCCCGACCCTACCGTACTTATTTTACAAAAATGCGACTGGCGCGCGTTTGAAATCGGTCAGACTTTTTGCTAGATATGTGAGCTCTAGTCTTGGTAACTGCACCCAGTTGGTTACTTCATTTTCAGGCGAGGGTTTGAAACTTCTGACTATTAAGTTTCTGGTCGAGATGGCGGAATTTCCGTGCAGTTACGCGCGGCTGGAGCGTTCTGCAACATACTTCTTACCGAATGTTAGGCTTTTCAGTAGTTTTAGACTTCTTGATCCACGAGCTTGGCGAGCTCGTCGTCCGCTTTCGTGCGCTTAGACTCGGATGACTTACTACCTGGAGAAAGGATCAGCTTGCGCTTAACCTGTTCTTTGACAGGTGCATTGGTCATCTTGTCACCGTCCGTAAATCGGAAAAAAATGAATATTTAAACACCCTGGTCAGAGGGTGCTGCTCGGCTTGAAAAGGTCACCACCCGGCAAGGCAGCGAGCGAGCGAATGAATGTCTCTATGAATTTTTTCCAGAAAAGTTGTAACCAAATGTTCTTGACAACTTTTGTTCTTGAAGCTTTTACGATTCTCGGTAATTGTCAAATTATTTCTAAAATTTCTTGTTTGCTATTATTTCTTTACACAGAGTAGATGTGTCGCCAGAGGGAGCATTCACCCATCTTCTGTGCTCTCCACCATCACCATGCTATTTTATCCATCTGTTCATGACGTGAGAAACAGTGTTCTTGAAGATCTGTACTCTCCTGCTTCATTATACTATTTCACAAACCCACGTAAATTTTTCTCTCAAAGCAGTAAGAAGGAAATCACAGTGACGTCTATCGATTGCAACTCAGAACGGATCTTTCGTTCACCAACAAGCACAGCAACATGTTCGAAGTCGTGAGTTTTACATTCTGAGAAGAAACTGAGTTTTAACTGATATTTCGGAATAACATTGCACAAGATGTCGTTTACAGAACAAAGACGGCCCCTACGTCACTGAAGTTGTTACTTCTGACAACTCCAACCAAGATTCTCTGACTACCACGGACACCACCCCAGCGGCAATCACTTCTGAAATCGGCAACGACATCTCTGTCGAAGCCGCCGAAGACGACAAAGTCAAGGAGCCAGCAGCCGCTGCCAATGTGAGTATTTCTTTTTCAACAAAAGTATGTACCTATAATTTCTTTTGAGCGTCGAATCAACATTATGAAAGCATTTTCAGGAAGAAAACTTGACCGTAGCTGCTTTATTTGTCGCTTCTGACAACGCCACCATAGAGACCAGTGCTCCTGAAGGGATCATCGCGGACAACGGTATCTCTGTCAAAGCAGCCACAGACGACGAAGTGAAGGAGCAATCAGCTGTTGAGCCGGTAAGTATCACTTTTTCAACGGAATTCTGTTGCTACTATTTCGTCTGGGCTTCAAATCAAATGAAACTACAGGAGGAAAACTCGATCAAAACTGCTGTAGTTGTCGCTTCTGACAACGCCAACATGGAGACCAGCGCTGCTGAGGAAGTCATCGCTGACAACGAAATCGATGTCATTGTAGACATTATCGACGACGACATTGTCAAAGAAGATACCGCTGCTCCAGCTGCCAATTCTCAGGAATAATAATCAATACCTCAACAATTATAGAGACTGTGTCTCCGACTATTCAGTCGTCACATTTAATTTTTTTTTTGAAAATGAATCAACTGATGATTTTTATAATGTTTGTTTTTGAAGTCATAATGGGGTTTTAACAGGGTTTTTCAACTAGGATATACAAACATAGTCAGAACAGAAATACTCTAAATAGTGCGTGTGGTCAAAAAGGCCCGGTGGCGTTAACGTGTAGCGTTTTAAAAAGTGATTTTTAAAATTAAAATATCTCACTTGAAACAAAAAACGCGCAAAAATTTTCTACATGAAAACTTCATTACTCGACCTGCTTAACACATCTGGCTAGGTCTCAACTCTGGATCCCAATAACGTTCAAGGTCAACTCCTGTTCAGTCGAATCAGATCTGCTCTCAGTCGAATTCAGCGTGGCACGATCTGGCGTGGTTACAGCCAGATCTGATTCGACTCAGGCGAGATCAGATTCAAAATTCCTCCTTTATATTTAGGGTTTTTCTTATCAAAAATAACACTTTTCAATATGATCAAATTTATTTTACAAATACACATATACAATTAAATAGACTAGTGCCTTCTTCGGGTCTCCGTTTTCTTTTGTAGTGGGACTAGTTCGAGCCATTGGACTTTGAGATTCCTGTAATAATGTTCTGTTTTTGGATATAACTTCACTGTAACGATATTCCCACGACCCAAAACTTGTCAATGAATTGATCTATGAGACATGACTCCGACTAGGCAGGCATCAACCTCAGAAGAATGTCTATGACTCACCTACAGCGTTTACACACGTATTTCAACGACTAGGCAGACTTACTTAGACATCAACATTTTTTTGACTGGGCATCGGCGTCAAAAGTATGTCAAAAATTAAGCAATGTGTCAAAAATCAAGCAAATGTCAGAAGTTTGTCTATGAATAAGCAGCGGTGTCAGAAGTAGGTTTACAACTAGGGAGAAACGTCTTGGAATTTTCAACAAGCGCAAATAAACTGAATATTTACCTTCGATTATCCTTCAATTTTTCTATCGTACGGCCGTTTACTCATAATTGATTGACATCTGTTGTGCGTCTATTCTCATTTACTCAGTAATCTTCATTTTTCTTCCATTTCTCCAGCTTTCAAACCTTCCACTCACTTCATATTCATATTTCAGTATTCAACAAATGAAGAATATGTAATGTAACAACGTTCATTTCTTGATTTCAGAGTACCTATGTATACATGAGAGCTCTGAGAGGAAACTCTCTCGATCGATTGTTGTTTTCAGTAAGCACAGGTGTTGACGGCATGAATCAGCAATATCGCCGCACGTTGCCTGTTTTAGGTGCTTTCAAACTCGTCCTTCTTTTCTTACAATTATGTCTCTCGGATTTAACAACCACGCTCGGCCAAAACTACCTAGTACAGGTGACAGCTTGTGATGGGCAGATGGAAGATTCTTGTATAATTATGGAATCCATGAACTTCATCCTATTCAACTTTTGAGTACACAAAGATAGTCACTTCTCAGGTATTTTTGAATTTTATCGATCGGGGACGTTATGTTGCAAAATTTATGAACAGTGACAGTCTCGGTGTGTACAGAGATAAGCGAAGGAGTAAACAAGCGCTCGTTTCTCGTTTCATGATACTGTAACCCATACAGTACCCCTCTTCCGATGATTATTTTCGAGATGACAAAATTCAGAAACCGGACATCTGCCCGCTGGTCGTCTGCAGAAAAGGAAAGCTGTCTTGGTTTGGCTCTGCCGATCGAAGAAAAAACCAAAATTAAGCATCTGTTTGCGGAATTCGAGAGCTTCTACCATGTAAAATTTCACTTTTCGAAATTTCTGATCAAACTGACAATTATAGTTCAATCGATAAAGGGAAGGAACATGAAAAAAATATGTATGACCGAATTATGGGAAGATTACAACGTGTATTAAGAAGTGACAAGTTGAATGAAAAACTGTATTCTGATTGATGGAACAAAATTCTCAAAGTTTAGATAGTTCATGACAGTTTCATGAGACGTAGGAAGTAATTTCTTTACTTGATCGTCAAAAACATCTTCATTTTTCATTTCTACCTTCACAGATTTAATATCACTCAATTCAAGGGCTGCAACGATGGTTGCTCTTCAGACGAGCGTAAAGAAGACTTGTTCGATGTTTTCATCGAAGATGCTTCTGCAGCCATCGTACGTTTTATACTATCCTTTAAAACATTCTGACTATTCATAAACGGCTTGGTACATTACATTCATCTCACAGTTCCAGAAGAATCTCCAAGACTGCCAGAGAGCGAATTGTGGAGGATCTCAGAAGAAAAACGATAAGCTCAATGGTTCGAACCAGAGCGAGCAGGGGCCATACACATAATAACAATTCATTTTTCTAATTTTATATTTGTTGTTTTAAAATCTTATCTGATGAATCTCATAGTGAATATTTCTGATATATATGACAAAACACTGTAAACATGATGAAAACATCAAAAAAGTCTTCTTTACGCTTGTCTGACGACTTACAATCCTCGCAGCCCTTGAATCGCATGATGTTAGAGCTGTGACGATGAAATATGGATTTTATGTAGATGGTTTTTGATTTATTTGAGCAGTTTCTCCGCGTCTGTTTCCCTACGCAAAGCGGCAAATTGGCATTCAAAACGTTTTCTTATTGTAAAAATTTTAAAAGTTTGTGAGTCATATGTATTTCAGAGCAAAACCAGTGCGATAAGACGAATTCTGCGTAAGTGTCTCAGTTACACTGTAAAATTAGTGAAAAAGTTTTTTTATAAAACTGATGTTGTAACTTTTTATTTTTCGTTTCAATCATACAGTTCTTCAACTCAATATCATGGGATAAGAGCACAAGTGAGATCATCCATAAAATGATGAAACTAGGACCTGTTTAGCCATCAAACTGTATATTCTAATACAACGCCATAAGAAATCTTATATTTTTTTGTAGTTCTAAAAAAACTTTATTCCTAAATTTATTCATTGAAACAAAAAATACAATCATAATATTTGTACATATAGAAAAAAGTGCTACACAATTAACAACAAACTATTAATCCTTTTGGTCCAATTCTTTCATTATGATTGTCGCTTCCCAGTTGTTTTGAGTACTGCAAACTTTTTTCAAAATCGCGTCCGTGGACTCAACTTTCTCCAGCACAAGTACAGAAAGTTTTATTGGACTGACTAGTTTGTCGGGCATCTGAAAATATCACGTTTTTGAAAAATCTAATGTTTCTATACAAGTTCACTATGTGAACGTCTTTTTTGAAGTTTTGAAAGTGTCAAAAATATTGGTTCACAACTTTTCGAATACGCTTTATTGAGTTCCAACAAAAAATTACCTCTCTCTGAACTTTTCCGATCAATTTCTTCGTCTCGTATAGATGAATCCTATCGTAAATTCCAATTGTTGAGGCATAATTTCCCATTGCCTTTGCGAGATTGTCCCTTTCTTTCTGTAGTCGTTGAATGCATTTTTCCAAGGCGCTGAGGTACTGTTTTTCGGACCCTTCTCGTCGAAGAATATGGTTTTCTTGAATGAGGTCGTTTGCCTGAATAGTGTTTTTGTTTGCAACTGGTGAACTGTAGAAAACGATGAAATAACGGATGAAACAATAAAAAACTAACCAGTTTCTCAGCTTGGTTCACGGCAGATACGAAGCTGTAAATGTCTCCAACGTTCCTGTAGATCTCCTGCGTCATCAGTTCTTTCTGAACGAAGTTCAGTCTTCTAACAGATGCGAACACGTTCTTCACCATGATTCTGAAATTTGATTATATTGAAACAATGAAAAAAGAATATGAGAGAATTGTGAAAATAACAAAACTACAGCGGATAGTAGATTAGATTAAAATATGTTCTATGATTTTTTTAAAAGAAGTATTAGAAACTATCACATTATTTGAAATGTTATGTTTTACTCTGAAACTGAGAAGTTTTCCAAGTTAAGGCATTCCAGAAAGTCAATGAAAATCTCTGCGTGTCTGATTGGATCTAGCAAAACTATTGATTACTGAGCAGATCGAAAGCTTAACGTTTCGATCTGGCGTTCTGGATTATCGTTCAAGAAACTTTCTCTAACAGATGTAAAAACATTATTGAAGCCTATGAACACTACAAACTCAAGAACAAGAAAAATTGTATGCATAAAATTCTCAGTCTGAACGTTTTAAAAATAAGATCCAAAGGGTAAACTTATTACTAGAATGATGGATCAAGATATTTAGCAGACGAGCCATCTATATTATGGACAAGAGAACTAATGAAATAAGTTCTGATATCCATCTCAAAACTTTCGGAGGAGGAGCTTCTTGCAGTTCACAGTTACCTAGAGCACAATTTCACATTGAGGTGTGAAATGACCGCCAATGGCAGTATAACCTTTTTTCAAAGAAACGGTGTGAAAGTGATTTGCACGTCGAGGTGTTAATAAAAAAAATCCACGGAACAAAAAAAAATAACATGATTCAATTCATCTCAGAGAGTTAAGTTTGTCTTAGAACTGTAGGCAACAGAAAGTAGAACCAATGTTTGCAAGCATCAGGAACTGTTGTAGACTGTTAAAGTGAAGCCTAAAGATCCGTATACAACAATCGTGAAACCTTACAGATTTGATTCATTTAAGACTAGATTGACGTCATCGGCAAAAAGAAAACTCTGACTATCATATCTCTGATGTAGTCCACTATGTCATTGATAAAAATAAGGAATAAAAGGGTCATTATTGAAATAAGCCATAATGCTGGTCATATCGTTTTTCTCGTTCATCAATCCATTTCCATTGAATGAATGATGATTATTAAATCTGACAAATTACTTCATGATTCGCAAAATTCTACACGGAAAAGTTGAGATTATTCCTAAAGACTTCATCAAAATCACAGAGTCAAGAACAAGAGGTACCTCGTGGAAACTCTCTTACGACGTACCAAAGAAAAAGATCCGGGAACACGAATTTGTGCCTTGTGCAGTATAAGCGTACAACGCTGTTTTGAAGAAGAAAAGAATTGGACCATAATTTCATGACTTAACGAATTTTACACAATTTAACACACCTTTGACATAAAAATAGCTCTCGCCTTCCGGGAATAAACTATCTATCTATCTATTCTCTCACAAACTGTTGTTTTTTGCCTGAACGGCATAAAAAGTTTTGTAAAAACTTATGATGGCTATGTACAAACTCGTTTTTAGAAAATTTTTCTAATTAATCAGTAGAGTGTTGCTTCCAGAGAATGAACAAAGTCAACAAGACCACCTACAAAAACTCGGTCATCTGTTGAAAGTGCCAGCCATCTTGCTTCTGAACCAAGACTGTTATCCTCTCACTCCTCGAAAAGTTTCAGGCGTATCAAAATGTAAGTTTCTGACTTATGGTAAATAATTTTCGAAAAAAAACATCATTTCCAGGCGTTCCATTCTGAGAGCAGATTACCGTACCAAAATTTTGTACTTCATCCCAAAAGAAGGTAGGTCTCACAGTTCTTTTCA
This sequence comes from Caenorhabditis parvicauda, assembly GCA_963978915.1. NCBI lineage: Eukaryota > Metazoa > Nematoda > Chromadorea > Rhabditida > Rhabditidae > Caenorhabditis > Caenorhabditis parvicauda. The sequence continues at coordinate 6,434,124 of OZ022249.1, forward strand.
AAATCTTCGTCAAAGAAGCTTAACAGATTATTGTGAGTAAAGTGTTCATTTCCAACTGTGATGTGACTATTTCCGTTCTATAATACTGAGAAAAAGTCCACCAAAGCTCTTTTGTTTATGATTTATTCTTAATCCATCTGTCTGTAAAATTAGAAACCACACATAGCTTCCTCTACCTGTTAAAAAATCTGGCCTCCGTAAATCGGGAACTTAAAATCGCCTCGAAATACAAGAACGATTTAAGTAATGCGCCTTCAATTTCAATGGACTGAAAGTATAATAATGTAAATCCACAAAGATCTAACTGTTCGTTGTGAGAGTTACCGTACTCATTCTGCAAAATTGAGATTAGAGCGCGTTTGAAAACGGCCATGCTTCTAGCGATATATGTGAACCATCATATATTTTCTATCCCATATTTTTGAAAAAAAAACTCTCAGTTTTTATCCGTTATTCTTGCCTTCCGAGATAAAATTTTTCAGTTCTATTGGTTTCAGAGTTGCCTGTGACCTGTCGAAACGTCTTCAAAATTTTGTTGAACTCGGTTTTTCAAATTCACAGACTTTTAACTTTGAAAGAATTTTGGAAGCCATTGTAGATGGAGAGAATGAAGAAGTTGATGAGAGGTCAGAAGCTCCAGAAGTCAATGGAGCTGAAGAGGCTCTAGAAGTCAATTGATCTGGAGAAGCTTGAGGAATTGATGGAAAAGGAGAACAACGACATCAAAGAGTAAAAAAGAAAAATCTAACTCCAGAGATATTTTTTATTGGATAACATCTTACAATTAATGTGAATCTATTTTAACTTTTCTGTGAATTTCTGTGTGTTTGATAATGATGTTCGAAACTCCTGCAAAGCGATATTTAACATTATAAACAGCAAACTCTGTTCTGATAATTCTCTATCATAATTTTATGATTTCTAATAGTCTGTTAACGATGAAAATTTATGTATCAAACTTTTTTGAAAACATTAAGTCGGTTCGACTGATATTGGAAATTTTCTTAGTTAGAACAAATCAAATTTGGAATAATATTTCTCAGAAGTCGTGAAAACCAACCAGAAAAGAATCTTTTTTATTCGTGTGTTCTTTCCTCGCGTCATCTTATTTTTTACTGTTCACTCCAGTTACTTCAGGAATCCATTGTTTGCGTTGTCATGTGACGGCGTGGATCAGAAACTTCCAGGTTGAACGGGCCTTCGCCTAAATTGAAATTAATAGTCAACTACGAACAGAATTCTGTCATTTAGCATATTTTATGCATATTTTACAACATGTCTTTAACTTCTTTATTTTTATTCATTATTCTTGCCTTCCAAAAATAAATTTTTCAATTCAATTCAACTCCATTTTCTTTTGTTCCGTGGATTTTTTCTTATTAACACCTCGACGTGCAAATCAGTTTCACACTGTTTCTTTGAGAAAGTGTTATACTGCCATTAGCAGTAATTTCACACCTCAATGTGAATTTGTGCTCCAGGTAACTGTGGATTGCAAGAAGCTCCTCCTCCAAAAGTCTTGAGATGGATATCAGAACTTATTTCATTTGATCTCTTGTCCATGATACAGACAGTATTGTTTTTTTCTTCTGAATCATTTCTATGATTCTGTTGCTGATTGACTCTCTTAAACATTGAAAGTGTTCAGTTGTAACATTTTCTCACATTTCCCTTGTTTTTCGAAACATTCGCCGGTTTTGTTGAGCTAAAATAATTGTATGTTTGTTAGAATTTTTTCTCGAACGCTACTTTGACTTCGGATCGCAGGGCATGTCCGATCGGCTCAGTGGTCAATAGTTTTGCTATTTTATCAGATACACCGGAAATTTCATTGAAATCCCCGATCTCCTTCTCTTGGAAAAAAGTTTCCGGAGTAAAACACCGGATTTTCGACTCGACATACATGAATATGTACAGTTCTCGAGAAATTTGACAGTTCTTTTTAATAGTCTTCATGCTCGGTGAGAAAAGCAACTGTCATGTTTTCTGAAAGCATACTGTCAAAAACTTGAAAAATTTTGATCCTGTAGAGTGTGAGAAGTTTTTGGCTCCGACTTCAAATCTTTCCAAGTTCAGATTTTCATATAATACATAAGGCTTGTTGTTGTTTTCTTGCTTCAGTCAGGATCTTCATTTTTGCAAGACATATCGCTGAAAGTATATATCCCAATCATTCTCCATGTATACACCGTCTTCGTTTAATCTACTGTCCGCTATAGTTTTCTACTTTCACAGTTCTTCCATGTTTTTGTCATTGTTTCAATATACTCAAACTTCAGAATCATGGTTAAGAACGTTTTTGCAACTGTCAGAAGACTGAACTTCGTTCAGAAAGAACTGATGACGCAGGAGATCTACAGAAACGTCGGAGACATTTACAGCTTCGTATCTGCAGTGAATCAAGCTGAAAAATTGGTTAGTTTTTTTATTGTTTTATCCGTTTTTTCATCGTTGTCTATAGTTCACCAATTGTTAAAAATTACTATTCAGGCAAACGACCTCATTCAAGAAAACCATATTCTTCGACGAGAAGGGTCCGAAAAACAGTACCTCAGCGCCTTGGAAAAATGCATTCAACGACTACAGAAAGAAAGGGACAACCTCGCAAAGGCAATGGGAAATTATGCCTCGACGATTGGGATTTACGATAGGATTCATCTATACGAGACGAAGAAATTGATCGGAAAAGTCCAGAAAGAGGTAATTTTTTGTTAGAACTCGATAAAGCGTATTCGAAAAGTTTTGAACCAACATTTAGTTTTTAACAGTTACGAAACGCCAGAGAAGACATAATGAACTTGCATAAAACATTAGATTTTTCAATAACGTGATATTTTCAGATGCCCGACAAACTGGTTAGTCCGATAAAACTTTCTGTACTTGTGCTAGAAAAAGTGGAGTCCACGGACGCAATTCTGAAGCAAGTTCGCAGTACCCAAAACAACTGGAAAGCAGTAATCATTTCGAAAAAATTGGACAAGAACGATTGATAGTTTTGTTGTTAGTTTGTAGCAGTTTTCAACATATACATATACTGTGACTGTATTTTGTGTTTTGATGAATAAAAGTACAAATAGAGATTTTTCAATATTATAATGAACAAGAATTCAGATTCTCTGCTAGTGTTAAAACAAAAACAGAAACGTTTCACGAGAGAAACGACCGAAAAATGCGCTAGGCTGTCTGTAGACCGTGTTAGTTAAATTTTGTGCACGAGTAGATTTCAGTGCGCTGAATCTAAATATAAAGCTTTTGTTTCAGTTGGTCCTACCAGAATTTCGCAGTATTCGCACAAACTTGGCCCTTTCCAAACTTAAGAAAATCATATTTTTCTTCAAACAATCTTTCGAAGTGAACAATTTTGGAAACAAAGTAAAATAAACTCTCTTTCTCCCATTTTTTACTTTTTCAAACTTATAGTTTTAGTAAATTTCTGGTTGTACGTTTATCCTATTGCAATGTCCTTCTGATTACACATTGCCGTGATTAACTTGCGCAGGTTTATACTAACTCGGCATATTCCTGGAGGCTTGTTAGGCATGTGTTTTTCAGTATTTCCAACGCATTCTCAACTTTTATTCACCCTACCTGCATTCAACCTTAAAGTTTTCACTATAACTGTAACCTCTCCTTGCTTCTTTCCCTTTCTCTCTCTCTCTCTCTCTCTCTCTCTCTCTCTCTCTCTCTCTCTCTCTCTCTTTCTTTCTTTCTTTCTCTCTTTATCTTTCTCTTTTTTCCTTTTTTATTTTATCCGTGCGAGTTTGCGTATATGTTTTATTCTCATCACTACATTTGTAGCAACCTCGTCTTACCCCATTCATTACTGCTCGTGCCTATTGTGAGGGCTACGAGCTTTCATTTTTATTCTTTTTTGAATAAATGTATGTATGTATGGAAAAGCGATCAATATAAAAATTTGAGAAAATTATCGATTGATATCGGCGCAATCAATTTTGTCCTCAACTTTACCCATATATCTGCGCGGCCTTCATTTTTGATTTATTCGGATAGAAAAAGAATAGACGTTTTGATTGAATACAAAAAATGAAAAATGAATTAGTATGTACTGTTGAAACAAACTTATCCCAACAGTACCTTTCAAAATATAATTTCGGATTTTTTGTGACTTTAATCGTACTTTTATTATTACAAAATGTGTAGTACCAAAAATTGAAACTAAAGTTTGCCTAGTTCTTAAGATATGATTTTCACAATTTTCGTTTTTAACGAAGTTCTTGCACGCTTATTGCAAAAACTGTACCATCAACAGTGTTTGTTTCTCAATTTTGATGCAAAATCTGAATTTCTCTGAAGGTCATTTTTTTGTTAAAATGTTAATAAAACAAAAAAACAAAAAATAGGAAAATAGAAAACACCTTTGCAACAAAGATAAATGCAAACAACAGTCAAAAATTTACGGAACTTATCGAAAAATCAATCAAAGGTTCAAAAGTCATACCGCTCATTTTAAAAGAGAGGAGAGCAAAATTGCCGTAGGGCGCACGTTCTCCCCAGGCCTATTACTCTCGCTCTCTATCGTCTCTCACTTCCTCCTTTCTTCGCTTTTTGCGATGAACTTGCAACACATTCTTTGCTTTCTAACTTCATTCCTTTCACTACTTTTTCGATAAGTCTTAACAATCATCAATTCCAAATTGCCACGTATCCACACAATTTACTTATCATTCAGTATCACGTACTTTTTTCCAACTTATTTTCACACAATTCAGAGCATCGAGAGTTGCACAAGATGGACTTAATAGAAGGTCAGTACTCCATGACACACTTGCAGTGGATGTGCCAACGTGCTAACCATGCAAACTACAATGTCAACATACTATTCAAGGGGCTGAAAAGGGTATACAATCAGGTTTGTTCAGATGTGATAACAAAAACGAACCGCTGTTATTACAAGAGATTCTATCAACCAGATCAATCTAAAACTGATTTTATCGTGATTTTTCAGTGAATGAAGTTTTAAAAAACTTACAAGAAAGTCGAAACTTCTCAATCGGTAAACTCATTTTTTGTCGAAAAAAACTGTACCGTTTTGCAACATTATTCGAAATTGTAAGCAACATCCACAGTCTGATTCATTTTCGAATGGAATTGAACTATTTCTCTTTTTACTGAAAATTATCAGACAGAATTTTTGATACTTCCGTATTTGTAATCATATTGTTGCGGAGCAAATAAATTCTAACAAAAACGAAGATCTATTGATGCATTTTGTGTTCAAAAACGTGATAGTTCAAAAACGCTCGAGTTCAAAAGTTTCAAACAAAATTATTTGTACCGAAAGCATATGATTCCTACATTCCAGTTATTGAACTTTCTCCGTTCTCCTGACGTCGAAGGTAGATTGGATGCCGGTGCCGTCGAAGGAACAAAACGTAATCTCAAACCTTTTCTCGATGGTGTCAACATGCTGAAAGAAGAGTTGGATGACTATGTTGACACGTACAACTTTTTGCAAGCACTTGATCATGAGGATGACAGACACATAATTCGTGCGGTAGGTGATGTGATTTCTCTGTTACATATAGAAAATTTGCAGAATACAACAATTTTCTGCACAGCACCAAGAGGAGTCATTCGCACTTTCATCAGTGAAGCCACAAGAGTCCACCAAAGAACAATCGACAAATTGGAGTCTCTGGTGGAAGAACAGGAACCCGATGAGCCATAAACAGGCAAACATTGTTTTAAATTGATTGCTAATAAAAAAACTTGCAAAAATTTTGTTCTAGTTCAAAATTCAACATGATGGGGCTGAGTAGTCTACAGAGAATAATTGGTACAATGCTAAATGGCAATGTAATAGGAACATACTTCTGAATAAAATCTCTTTCTCAAAAAGATGAACGTAAGGTTCTACGTTTCTTGAAGAATAAGTTTTGAAAAACGAGTAAATTTTACGATCAAGTAGTAAAAATTCGTTATCTTCAATTGTGAAAAATTGAAGTTCTTCTTATTTTTTTGACATCCATCATGAGCTCGAGAGCTGAAAAAGATGTGAATGAACTTCATATCCGGAACACTCCTGGCGCAACGCTTACAACAGTTCTATGCGTTGGCGACATGCAATAAGATCAGATTGTTGGTGGGAATCCCTGATCGTTTTCGATTCATTTTGAAGAGCCACTGTATCGGCCATAATCTTTTTCGCACCCTAATGTTTTGGAATAACTACAATCGATCTCATTCAGCCGGTGTAAAATTTCAGACAATGATTCTAGAAACAAAAAGAAGTTCGCTGTGCAAAACCTGAGTGTTATTCACATAGAAAAGTTAATTTTTAACATTGCCGAGAAGTAAAGGTACGAAAAAGATTATGGCCAACACTGTATGACGCGTGTCGTTTCCGTATCCTTTGGAATCCGCCTGTGCGACTCCTGAGTGAGTGGACATTCGTGTCACTCGGCGTGCCAACAACGTTTCGTGTCTGCAGTACTTCAGAATTCCTTCGAGACCAGCCATGCTTTTGATCTGTTGTCACTGCGTGCTCCTGTTTTCTTGAGCAGCCACTTCATGGTCTTCCTTGTTTTGTTCATTCTATCTTGTACAGTCCTGGTCATCAATGGGTAATTTAAACAGTTTATTCTGGAATTCATAAATCTAGGAGCTTTGGATCTACCGTTTATGTGAGTCACGTTCACGTTACCCCACAACATCTTATATGTTCATACCAGAGTTGCACGGGAGTAAAATTTTTCAAAACGGAAGTCGGAAGTGAATTTTTTTATCGGAAGTCAGAAGTCTGGAGACGGAAGTGAAATTTTTTTTCTCCGAAGTTGGAAGTCGGAAGTGAAAAAAGAGGGAAGTAGGAAGTAGATTGTGTTCAACGGTAGTCGGGAGTGCAAAAAAGTAAAAAAAAACCCAGAGATTTTGTATATCCGCTCATTCTCAACAGGAATCAACCTCCAGCGTTATTCACACCCATGATTGGGACCTCCCTGTTAAGAAGGTCACAAAATTAACTTTCAATGTAGAAAATTTTTTGCGCGTTTTTTGTGTCGAGCGAGATATATTTCAATTAAAAGAAGTAGTCTTCAAAACTCAACACATTAAGCCGTTTTGACCTCACGCACTACACAAATGTTAGGTTGATGCACTCAAAATTTCCGATTTTGATATGTGAACTTTGATCCTTCCTCTCTGCGGTTGACCGCGACACCAACCATTGTGCTCTATAATATTAACAACTTGCCCCTCATTCTTATCAGTCGCAGATCCACAACCTACTACGATCAATCTAGTTCCCACAATGCCCCGTCTTTTCCGCCCATACAGATTTCACAAACGCAACTCATTTTTATTTCTCTTCCTATCTGGCACGAAACCACCCAAGACTCATTGTAAACTGGTTTAAATTTATTTTCAGGAATCCGTCTTTGAACGTACAGTACACAAACAATTCAAACGAATCGAGGCTAACAACTACAATCTTGAAACCGAGGAGAGGTCGCAACCCGCATGAGCGATGGATTTGGATTCACTGAGCAGCACCGTCGAAGGGGAGCCATTCGCTACTACGCGAGAAATGTCGCAGACCTTCAGAGTAGTCTAGACAATTGTCGTTCAAAGACTGAAGAAGCTCGGCAAAGTACGAAAGTTGGATCATTAGATTTCTCCCGTCTCGAGTTGCAAGAACAAAAATTGTCGAGTTGACACAGCGTGGTGTCTTTTCACGTACAAGAGGGCGACGGCTTGGCTGGATATTTTCATAAAAGAAGATGATAAATGGATATTTGGCCATCACGTTACAAGTTGTGCCGAGTGGGTTGACAAGGATGATGAGCTGGAACCTGTCGCCAAAGACGAAAAACACCGGAAAATTGAGATGCTCTCCGTACGGTGGGCCGTCAAGGGCCCCATCTGTTGGAAGCTGCTATTCAATGGTACGACGATCACGAGGAATGTCTAGGCTTGCCGACCAAGAAAATTGAAGACTCATGCCCAATCCATTTCGTGGCTACGAGGTCGTCTTCACGGTTTTCACGACAACGTCCACCCTCATGTAAGTTAAAAAGTGAAAAAAGAAGCTGACAACGTTTGGATGGTTTTATGTACCCCATGTCCCCTTTTAGCCCTATCTCAAACCTAGTGACTACTGGCTTCTATCGGACACACAACGAGTCCTCGACGAGACACACTTCGAGAACCGCGCTGAGAGCGATGCATGGTTGAAGACCTATTTTGCTTCCAAGCAGTCCGTGTGGTACGGCTTGTGGATCCGTAAGCTGCCCGGTCGCTGACAGAATACTGTGAGCAGACTTGGTGAGAATTTCACACAACATCTTAGTCAACCAATGAAGTTATGTTATGTTGAACAGTTTCGCACAAATCGGAAATTTTGAGTGCATCAACCTAATAGATCTAACAGCGAAATCGTGAGCGGCCCCTGACCCTTCTGTTTGAAAGCAAGACCACAACCCACTCCACTACACCAACCTCCTCAACACACGTGGCTAGGTCTCTGACTCTGAATGTGAATTACGGTGAAGGTCAATTCCTGACAGAGTAGAAACAATTTCATGGTTTTTTCGTCATTTTTCACGAAAAAATTTTTTGACGGAAATGAAAAAAGGGCGGAAGTCGGAAGACGGAAGTTAGAATTCCGTGCAACTCTGGTTTATACCATTAGCGTGAAATTTATTTTCTTTGGTTGAAACGTGTGTGAAATATTTGTTGTTCGTTCGAAAAAGTCGAGTCAGTATTTTATGGAACATTTATTGTAAGCTGTAATCAATTTTGTCGTAGTACAAGCTAGCATTTGTTGTGAGTGCAGCAAACACACTGGTTGTTGATGGAAATGAAACCAGCAACGGAGCTCTATAAATAGCCATGAATTATCACGAGATTTGATTTGAAAAACTTACTGAAGGAATTCCATACTGCAGGGCATATGCTTGGCAGCATCCCGTGCAAGTATCAGAAGTAGTTCTAGTAGAACATTGAACTTGAGCAACTTGGCTGTCAAATATTCCGTTGAATAAAGCTTGTTTGGTACAGCCTGAGGACAATTTGTGTTGTTTTCATTACAATTGACAACTCACTGAATCCGCATGGTAGGTTTGAGCTTGGAGCTGGCTGTGGTGGAGCTGGATTCTGGTTTTGTGGTGGTGCGGGATTCTGATTTTGACTTGGGAACTGATTCTGAGGGTTGGAGTTCTGATGACCAGCTGGGAATCGTTGTTGATTATGGTTTCCTTGTCCGGCCGGGAACTGCTGTTGATTAATGTTTCCTTGTCCGGCCGGGAACTGCTGTTGATTACTGTTTCCTTGTCCGGCAGGAAACTGTTGTTGATTGTTGTTCACCTGTCCGGCAGGGAACTGTTGTTGATTGTTGATTCCTTCTCCAGCAGGGAACTGTTGTTGATTGTTGCTTCCCTTTCGGAAACTTCCTGCTGGGATGAACTGCTGACTGCAGGCTACGGCCACAAATGTGAGAAAAATGACAGAATGCATTTCTTGTTGGGTCTGCAATGACCGGAAAAATTCTTATATAGTGAGATGTGTTTTGAAACATTCCTACGTTTTCATGCTGACACAGTTGGATAGTTTTGAGAAATTTTTCGAGATGATATTCACATATGTACGGAAATTTGAATCAAAAAATGGAATTTCTGACAGTATTTGAATTCAATTTTTCAAAAATTGTCCGAAATGAAGCATGAGCTCGTTACCTATTGTACGTGTTAGTTCCCATGTAGAAGGGTGAGAAAATTGAATGATTTTGCTCTCGAAACAAATGCTCCAGTCATTATGTGAACTACAAATTCAAGAATCTGAACGCACCATTAAATAAATGTCTTCAATGTGAACGTATACATTTAAACATATAGACAGTTCTAACTCTGTTTGTCCTAATTCTTTTTGTCCTGATCTTCAGTGTTGTACATATTTATATCGGTGAATCAGTGGACCGGCCAACACAAAAACTTCGTACTAGAAGATGAATGAGCTAAGAGCTCTCTTAAACGATTTTTGAAAATAACGTTCCACTTGATAAAAAATAATAACTTCATTCGTTGAAAAAAAAGTTCATAAGCTTCGTGACGACTAGCAATAGCCGCCATGAGCACAGATAATGGGCATGGGAACCGTAGGAGAACCTTTTTAAAAAAGCTGCTCCGGCCAGAACAGTTGTGCCACTTTTGCAAAAAGTACGTTGGATAAGTTTGTAAGATAACCAGAAGGGAAGGAACTGAATATGATTGTTAGTAGTGATAAAACATTGGTGTTAGTTGTTCGACCAGGATATTCAGATCAATTCCAACCATTAGTCTGACAAATTGTATTTGACCGTAAAGTTTTTTTTTTCTAAATTTTTTTGATTGATTCCTCAGCCTTTTAGAAGTTCATACCATTAGCGTGAAGTTTGTTCTCGATAGTCAGATCGGTTTGAAAATGTACATATTCTTTTTTCGAGCAAGTCAAGTCAATTCCTCATCGAAAGTTTGTTGTTAATTGTGATCAATTTTGTCATAGTACAACGAACTGGTTGTTGATGGAAATAAAAGCAGCAACGGAATTCTATGAAATGATGGTATGGATTATAAAACGTTATCTACTGGGAAAACTCACTGGAGAAACCCCATACTGCAGATCATACGTACTCATGAATAATGGACTCAATAAAAATGTACAACAAGATGATGTGTTTGATTTTTTCTATGAAAATTATCTATATTATTGTAGTTCGAATGTTTCCAATTGTTTGAAGTGACTCTAGAGAAGAAATAAGGGTTATCGCTTAAGTTCGACCGAATTTATGACCGAAAAAAACTTTCTGAAGTTTTGACCGCTATTGTATTCAGAAATCGTGAGCTTAAGTAGTCGATGCGGAAAAACGTGGCGTCCAGGATCGCGAGAGACAACCAGAGTGTGAGAAAGTCGGTAGATCCAAAGTTAATATGCGAGTTACATTCCTTGTACGTGGATCGTAAATGAGCAATGCTGTACGCGTGCGGCGGACACTGCCTGTGCTACTTTTTCTGCAAGCGGACAGATAAAGTTGACGAATATCCAGCCTTGTATTCACCGAAAAAAAGTATACACACAGAATCTGTCAAACGAGGTGTATTCTCAAGATTTCGAACCAGCAGAATGTGCATCTTACACAAATCACGTTTTGAAGTCAATTTTTCTTTTCCACATCAGCAGCGGTAAGTAACTCAGCAACACTATTACTTTTAATTCAGAAGCAGTCCATTTACTCCTTCTGAACACTTCATTCAGATTATATTCTTCAATTTAAAATCGTCGAGTTAAATGAACTTACTACAAAAAGGATATTAACGACCTATTCGAGAAATGAATTCTGAAAGTTGAAAGTTATGTCTTATGTTTTTCAGAAGTATTCCTATGCTGCAAAAGAAAAACTGTAAAAATGTGAGAACAAAATTTTTGACCGCACCTCAAATGTGAGGTCAAGTTTTTTTTGTACGCATCTTCATTTCTGAGCCGCATCAAATTTAAACTTCGTGTTCATAACCGTGAAGATGACTAACCCGTTTCGCGACGTCACTAACAACGCACCGGGATACAACAGGTTTCATTTTTCGTTTAGTATTCTGATCTGAGTCAAGAAATTACAAGAATACATTATTCCAAGTTTTGAAACAGTAGAGAGAACAATTTTCATGATAATTCGAATATTCAAACGTACTTTTAGTTTTCCACTTTTACAAAAACTTTGATACCTACAACATCCTGAAGCTTTGTGAACTTTTGTAGATGCGAATTCACATTTTTGTTCTAGAAATGATCTTTGTGATTTTTTTTCAAAAATTATTTGCTGACATCGTGTGTTTCAGAGCTCGTATAATCCGCGAAATAGAGTTGGCTGCTCTGAGAGATGCGAGCATGGAGGCGGCATAGTAAGTTTTCCAACAGAAAATTATCAACGTGTGATTTCAGTGGTATTCTCAATCTACTCGCCGACAACAATCCGCTTGTGGATGATCACCTTTGGACCATCGTCGAAATGTGAGTTCAAAACTATCATTCTCATTTATACGTTCGAAAACTACAACTTTCTATTACAAACGTTCCTCGTGGCCTGTTCTCAGTTCATGCGCATAAAATCGACATGGTTTGGAAAAAAAGTTCCTATCCAGTTGAGCTCCGTGACTCAGAAATATTTTGTGACTATAGTTTTTCAAGCTTAATATTCAAACGTGTTCTCAGCATGACAGGCGGCGCGAAGCTTCATCCAAATCACTTGTAATTTCTCAGAACGTAATTTTTGAAGCATCGCGATTCCCTCCAAACGAGAGAACAGTTTTTGTACTCATGTTTTAAATAAAATGATTTTATAGGTACAACACTCCAGACTTCGAGAATCCCAGGATGAACATGCTCACGGCGGCGATCAACCGGGGTTTCTTTGGCAACGATGTCGATAATGGTCCATTGGGTGACATCAATTCTCAATTCCCCTTATCCGACCTCTGGATGGGGGAAGTGCTTGAGTACTACGCGGAAAGGCTTAGCGTCGGTATTTCGCCTAGAGATTCCCAAGAAGCAGATGAGAACGACGAGAATTGGCCATGACCACAATAGCCTTCGTCCGCACTCCGAATCAAGCCTATTCCCCATTTTCCACTATTGTTTCAACCGTATTTTTTTATAATTTCGTTAATCACATAAACACAGTTAATAGTTTCTGTATTGGTTAAAAAAGAGAAAGGAAAGCATAGTATTCGAAAACATCTGCCCTCGGGGGTATCAGAAACGACCGGACTATTTCCTGAATCAGCATCAAACTCTGATTAGAGCGACACTGATATTGATGATGAATAGGTATTAGAAAGATAATAAAGTCGATCGGCCTGGGTCTGATAGAAACCGATTGAGAATAAATTCATTGGAAACCAACGCAGTGATTTTTTTTATGATGGATTGAAATTTGAGAAAAGTGGGCTGACGATTGACCGGCATTGGAATGTGAATGGACGGGCACCGGATTGTGAGTCTTCATCGGACTGTGAATAAATCAAAATTGGCAAAATAATGGAACAGCATTGGACTATGACTCGGCGATACATGAACCGAGCGACATACAGTACCGGACAAAATCTTAAGTGGTTTTTTTTGTTTTTGGAAACATTTCTCATCAAACTACATAGAACAACCTGAACTTTTGACATGATAATTTACAAAGTTATAACTACTTATAGTTAGTGTTAAAATGATGAAGGTCAGAAGAAAGGCATTTTTCTCTTGAAAACCAAAATTTCCGTAATCGTAAAATATAATACCTGTTGTTCGAACTTGTCCGATACTGTACATACAGGGTGAACCAAAATTACTTGCACATTTTCTAGATAGCCTATATCAAAAAGTAAAAGTCAGAAAACCGTATAAGCTGACAAATAGTTTAATTATGCTCAAAAAAAACAATTATCAACTAGTCTTGTTACATACGACTTTCTTCATTGGCGATGACAGCACAAAGTCGCCCTGGGTAGGCATCGATGGTTGCACGCAGGTAGTCTTCAGACAAATCGTCTTATTACTTGACTAGGGGCTTCTTCAGACCGTCGAATCTTTTATGAAGTTAAGTCATTATTTTGTTCTGCAAGACCGTCAAGATGGAACGGTTAACCAATGTCAGGTTTGGCAACGACAGTGGCCATTAATCCTCGGGATGAACGCCGCCAAATGAGTCTCGCGCCACTCTGGCGACGTTTTGGCTGTGTGAGCTGGCGCACTGTATTTCTGGAACACACAGTAACGCTCATTAAAGTGATTTTGAGACTAGATCAAAAGGTTTTACGTTAAAATCACAGAAATAGGAACTTCTGTGTTGATTTTGACACAATTGTCGACAAAAAAACAATGATGACTTGTCATCTGTATACACTGTTCCGGAAAGCAGGTCGAAAACATGATGGATGGAGTTGTTTCTTGTCAAGAGTTTCTACAAACATCAAAGCAACAACTCGGTAATTTTAAGACTCCAATTCAGCATTTATCGTCATTCGCTTCTCATCAGAGAACACTGTCATCGATTGTTCATAGAGTGCGTGCGCTGGAAGAGCTATCTTGGTATTAGGAGCCGTTTCTCGGTTGTATCCTCCAAATGGATACAGATTTTTTCTATACAATAACAGACCAGCTTAAGCTTGTTTTTTACCTTTCTTTCCATCAATGTTTGATTAATTTTCATGTCGTTTGCCATCTTTTTGATGATCCGAGTGGATTCCACCGTATCCTAGCTTTCACAGCTCTTACCCGCTTCAGAATGATAAGTATTGGTATTTTTCTTTGCACACGTCTACAAAAAGACATACTGAACTCGTTTTCATCAAAATTTGAATAATTTACAGTTCATTCTTGAATTTCCAGCCGTTTGATGATGCCGCATAGGCGGACTCCAGCACGAAAGTAAAGAACAAGATGACAAGTAAAAGTTTCGAGAATTCATAGAGGAGTGCTTAAACAAGAAGCTGTATGAGGTCAAACTTTTGTGCAAGTAATTTTGGTGCACCCTGTATGTACTGGTAATGTACTGCTAATGAAGTTACATTGGACTGTGTGTAGGCGACAGACTCCAAAACTTTCCGTGGACCGGCATTGGACCGTAGATGGGCGACAGTCGTCCCGGACATGTGTCGCCCAATTACAGTCCAATGCCGGTCCATTTACGGTCCGATGCCGGTCCGGTCCATGTGTCGCCCGGTCCATGTGTCGCCCACTCATAGTCGCACTGTCCAATTCATTCACTGTTCAATATCAGTTTTATACATTATGTGGACACACATAACTTTTGCGGGGGTATGACACATGAAATTTTTTCCTTCCATCTCCGGACCCCTGATATATGATAGTGGGTACCACTTTCAAGCCAGAACTGAACCTAAGTGGACAAATATAGCCCAATGTTCATCAGTTAAAAAAATAGTCCATTGTTGGAACTAACATGTGCGAACACACATTACATGCTATAGTTCGGCTTACAATCGTTTCTACTCCGAAGTGCAGAGAAGAAACGATCTAAAAAGTCGTCGAGCGCTAGATAGGTCATTGCAGCCACTCGCGGACATATCGCGGGTTTCGCCGGTTAGATCATCCATGGGCCAGTCCATGTGTCGCCCATCTACAGTCCATGTGTCGCCCGGTCCATGTGTCGCCCGGACCATGTGTCGCCCAGTCCATGTGTCGCCCATTTACGATCCAATGCCGGTCCAAATTTGACACGCTGCGCACTCTCCCCGCCACCGGTCCATGTTTCGCCCATCTACATTCCATCTGTCGCCCGGTCCATCTGTCGCCCATTTACGGTCCAATGCTGGTCCGCCAAAAGTTTTGGAGAGATGGACCGGATTAGCATTGGTTCGTATTCGGACCGGCAAAAGACCGTATCTGGCCGACCGGTGTTCAGGGCGATTATCTCCACTTCACAGTCCAATTACGGTCCATCCAAAACTTTTTCAATCACATTTTCAAAATGATGTCCATCAGAACAATCTGAACAAACACCTCTAAGAATTGTGCCGCTTCCAAAATTAGAATATGAAATCCTAAGAGATAAAATATAAAACCACAATTAGATTCTGACCCTCAGTTTAAAAATGGAAAAAACAACACTTGAAAAACATGTGCACGAAACGTATAACTGAGGAGAGACGCAGGAGATTGAAAGCGTTCGCCACGATAAATGTCAGGCTACCCAAAATAAATTTCGTGGCCTCCTTAGCTCAGTTGGTAGAGCGTGAGACTTTTAATCTTAAGGTCAGGGGTTCGAGCCCCCTAGGTGGCTTAAATTTTTGTTTTTTGTTTTGTTTTTTACGCTTGAGCTAACGCTTATCAAGAAAATTACAATTGATTGAAATTCTTATTTTATTGCTTTTAGCGGAATATTTCTGAAAAAGAAACCAAGATAGTGTTTTAATTGGTTTCCTGACTTTTTGCGACTTTGAATAGCTAAGTGAGAGGTGATAAATCATTAACAAGATAGGTAAACACGAAATACTTTTTTCGCGGATTCAAGAATGTAGAATTGTTCCGCACTGAACTGTTTAAATTACCCCAGTTTAGTCTTCAACTTCAAAAAAGGCCCAAATTGCTCGTGTGAGATCATTTGAAATCTAAAAGGGAGAGAACCGAACGCAAGAGCCCGTGAAAAGAGCAAATTGGAGTCAAATTGTGTTTGAACTCCACTTTTTCCGGAAATTTGGACAGCCTTTCAAATAACTTATGCGCATTCCCAAAAATGAGCCTTGGCACTTTCAAAGTTGAACCAAAAACGTGTGAACTTTCTTTGTCTAGAAGCCCTGAAAAAGTGATCTACGCTGTTTTGAGAATTATTGTTTAAGTGCGTCTTTTTCTATGAATATTGTAGGTTTCATCTTATTTCCAATTCTCTGTAATCAAAACAACATTTGAAATACTTTTGGCGCCAAACTAACATCTGGTGCCAATGCTGTCATCCAATATCTCATTTTTCATTACTCCGGAACCGATTTCTTAAAATAAAGTACTTCAGATTTTGCACAAATGTACCAAGTCCAATTCTTCCAGATTTTTGATGTTTGCTATTTCACCAGTTCCAACCGAAAATGGTAAAGTGCACTTTTTCAAATAAAAACAACATTTGGAGTCCATTAGGCCTACGATGCTGGTACTGGTTTCTGACTCAAGTTCGGTAAAAAGTCGTTTGGTGGTTCACAAAAACCGCATACATCGAGGCATATGGTGGCTGTGGTCATAAGTCGTTGCTAAAATTCCTAGTGTGAAACTGAATTTCCCATCTCATTTCCATCGCGCGCCTTGAGGCACTCGCGCTGTCACTTTTACTTTGGCAACAACTTTTGATGAAAACGGCTGATGGAAATTCATCGGTTCGAAATCGCAACAGTAGGTCATTAATCAAGACAGTCGGATCGGCTGGCAAGTTGCCCTCTACCCACACACACACACAAAATGCAGCCGGTTGCACAGCAGCATGCGACGAAATGATTGATGTTTGTTGAATTGACCTACCTTAAACAATCTGGTAGTCATTGGTTTCTAAACTGCCCAAGTTACTTACTATCTAATCAGTTTGGTCAAATAAATGGTAAAACCGCAAGCGTAGATCCTTTTGGTTAAGATTTTTTATGTTAAGCATCAGTTGTTTCCGTCTTTGCATGTTCTGTTGTCCGAATTTCATTCATTCTCTTCCGGTGTAATCAGATCAGACGCGATGACGATTGAAAGTGAGTCACGGTTGGGCAGTCATGGTATGAGAAAATGAAGTGTTTTCGTTTGATTCGATCAGTAACGCTTGAACAGATGAAGCTTCACTTTTCTTATCTTCTCTCTCTGTTTTTTGTAATTGTTTACATTGATGTACATGAGACCGAAACTCAAGTACTACTACATTCCTAACCTAAATGCACCAGTGCCAAACAGTTTCGCCGGGGGGCTACGTGTTAGGCAGTTTACTAGTGTCCGAGTCGCATAGGCGCACTAGAAATGGCGCGCAGCCCGTATAGCTCAGTGGCAGAGCGTCTGTCTCGTAAACAGAAGGTCGGCGGTTCAATCCCGCCTGGGGGCAACGTTTTGCTTTTTGTTTTCACTGTGATAACATTCAAATAACTATTAGTCATCATATTTATTCACATTTCATCTATTGCCTCGTTTATATCAGAATTTATCGATGGATTTTGAGAAAATTGTAATAAAAAAGATTTTATGCTCTGTTCTAGTAGTGAAAATGAATCACGTGTAACTGCATTGTTCTCCGTTTATTCCGCATATGCTAGTGTTTATATTCGTTTGAAAAAGCTTGCACCAAAACATATGCCCTCACTATTGTACATCAAGAGTTGTTCATTCTCAAGTTTGACTGTCGCTCTCTCTCTCTCTCTCTCTCTCTCTCTCTCTCTCTCTCTCTCTCTCTCGCTCTCTCTCGCTCTCTCTCCCTCTCTCTCCCTCTCTCTCTCTCTCGCTCTCTATCTCTCTATTTTTTCCTTTTACACGATGTAACAGTATCATGTCGAAGGTTTGAATTTCGCCACGTTAGAAAACAGGAAGTTGTTGATGTGATAGTAAAGAAGTTGTGTTCTTTTACTTGGGTGTGACTCTCTCATTTGTAGAAGACGTTGCTTTTCTGACTTATTTTCTCTGACTCTTATTTTTTGTTGTTATTTGCACGTTTGGTACTGGCATTGTGATGTTCATAATCCTGATGACTCATTGTCGTCATGAATTTCAAGAATTCCAGTATTCAAGTTGGAAAAGTTTTTCTGTTTATCAACATTTGTTCAACTTTGAACAACCTGATTGTTTTCACAATTGAGCTCAGAAAGTAGTGACGATTGCTCCGTGAAGTATTTGAAACATTGATAAAATCGTCCCATCACGTCTTATCGCAAGACATCTTTCCATTTCCGTACAAGTCTCATTTTTTGATGGCTAGCAAATTGCTTCGGGTTGTTGCCCTCACGATTCACTCTCGATACTGGTTTCGAACCGCGGCAATTTATGAGGCCAGCCCTCCCCACGTGTAGACACACGGTTCAGGGAGTCCTGACATGTTCAAAGCGCTTTATGACAGCTCACTGTTGACTCTCTCTTAGCCAAATGAGCTTTGTCTCGACAGCCCCACCATAGCATGGTTTATCACTAATCTCACCATTTTTATCCTCCACTGATCCCTCCTTTCATGTAATTGCCAGTTTTAGAACTGATGATTATATCGAACACCACTCCGTTTTTCTTCATTACTCAGTATATTACAGATATGGACCCACTATTATGTTGTGAAATACATGTATTTGCTGATAAGATAGTGAAAAAGGTGAGCCCCCCACCCATTCTCCAATTTTAATCCGCTTCAGAAGTCTAAAGAATACATCGCTGCATTTTTTCAATTGACGGCTCTTGGCAAACCACGTATAGAACTTTTCACTGGTGAGAAGAGCTTCAAAAATGGAGAAGTGCATAAAACAGTTACTCTTGATGAGTGTATCTCCGTAAAACCGTCTCGCACTGAAGGTAAGACTCATTGACGTTAACACTCTGCCAAATACGTCTGTTTGTTCACACCGAGCTAAACACTCGTGTTCAAGTTCTGTTTGATGGCGCCGCTGTGCGGCTCCTTCTGTATTGAACAGAGTGGACATGTGCAAGATTGATTGGTGAAAATTATAGGTTAATAGCTAGATGAGTAATACTTTTCATGTTGTGAAATAATTTCAGAGTTGAATATTGTAAACTTGTATGAAATTCGTTTCGTTGTTCAAATTTACGATGATTGAATTCATTATTTTTTTTTGGCATTTTTAGAAACAAACAAAATACACTTCCCACATAGAAACACTATCAATTACAGTTGGATACCCTTATATTCGACTACATTTCAAGAACGATTCATCATTCATTTTTTCCTGTGAGCAACTGCCACCTGTTGTAGACGTTCTGAGCAGTATCTGTTTCCCCAAAAAGTATGTGACGATTGCACCGAGTACGTCATTGGACTCTCCAATATCTGATTACGAATGTACTGATTTTCGTGAGTTGCACAACAGCTTACTCAACATACACTGTCTCATTCCAGCTGAGACTTACCATGTGATAAGAATTGCTCAAGTGAACGGAAGAGAGGCTGCTGATGGGTTTTTCTCGATGATTTTAGCTGACAGTATTTTGCTGAATGGATCTGACAGCACATTCACCATACCATATGGAGCTTTGCTATGGTAAGTAAACTTCTCATACATCATAAGAATAAAAGCTTAGGGTGTCCTCCGGTGAACGGTGTATTGGATTTGAAGTAGAGAATAGAGGAATTTTTGAATTTGTCATGGTTGACCCTTTACAACTTGTGGATCACTTGAGGTTTGGTGAAAATTATTCTATTTTCAAAAAAGTGTATTTCAGAAACTTTCTCCGCTTCAAATGTCATTTCAACACTCCAAATGTAAAAACTGTCTGTAGATACAATCGTCACTATCATCCGGTCAGAAACTTTGAGAATCTGACTCCCAGTCCTGAGAAAAGGTGACTTTCACACACTTCCCAAGAAAAAATTGAACAAAAAAGAGTGTTCGAGAGCTCTTTTTAAAAATAACGAACTTCGAGCTAAGTTTGATGAAATGAAGTTGCAGCAACAACTCAACTATGGAAAGCACCGGCTCTTCAATAAACAACGCGGGAAGTCTCAGTACATCGTCATCAAGCGCTGACCCAAACTCAATTTTCAACATGGCCAAGCCAAAAAGATCACCGAATCCAGATGAAGGGAGAAGAGCTTTTACGTCAAAAATCAATTTTCTGAGAAGGTAATGTCTATCAATCAGTAATATTATAACACAATTTCAGCACGAGCAAAAAACGACAAGAAGTCAGAACAGATTTTGAAGAAGATGCTCAATTAGATTTTGTGAGACTGTCTCCACCAAAAGAACTTCCTCCGAAAATGGAACCTTTAAAAAGTAGCGAGGCGATGGTCAAATTCAGAGAAGAACTCGAGAGAACCGTCCTGGAGCAAAAAGTGAGTTCATTTCTCTTGTTTGACATAAGTACCAAATAATTTCAGAATCGCGGAAGTTATCATGGCTACCAAGCACCAAGACAAACGGACATATAACCCATTGCTTTCTTATTATAATAACCCTTTATGTAGTCTTATCCAAGTTCTGTTGAATAAACCTCTGTGAGCTTTATGAAACGAAATTTTCGAAGGGTTTTCTGACTCAGAATGTGTGAATAAAATCATTTCAATTTAAAAAAATTGTAAAATGTAACATTCGAAAACAGTGTTCCAAAAACATTTTTTTGACTGTCCTTTAGATCATTTGTGTTTGAATTGAATTTTCATTCAGGAAAAATGCTTTCGTCGTTCCATTTTCCCCATAAAAGTCAAGATTTAGAAAAAAAATCATGACATGTTTACTATCAATTATATTAAGCGTGCTGAAATGTGAGTATTTCACCTTAACGCTTTTCTGTCAAACTGATCGTTTTGATTGACAAGTTTCTATCATTATTTGCTGATAGTAAATTCACGTCTGATTGTTTGTTTTACTATTTTCTTGATTCTTCACGAGAGGCAATATCAGGTCTGAAAAGAGATTTTTGTTTCCAGTTTAGTGGCCTCCAATTTGGATTGGTCAATGCCATTTAAATGAACAGTTTCATACTTTCTGGGGAAGAAGTATGATTATACCAAAAAATTCATTGTTGATCACCTTGCTTTCTCAAACTGAAACTTCTCACAAAGTGCACTCAAGATTTTTGACCTTCCAATAAGCAAAACATGTTTTCAAGATTTGTTTATGTTAGTTCACTACATTTCTCAGTTTTCATCCATTAAAGTTATCATTTTTCTCATTGGGTGCAAATCGTATGCTACAAGTCATTCATCCCATCTCATACTTGCTCCGAGTCACGTGTGCACTTATCACGTTTCACCTCCTACTTATCTCTCAGCGTACGAACAACTTTATCATTGTATCTAATGCAAAGTATATTTTAGTGTAGGTCATCTACTGTTTCACACTCTGATGTGTGTTTATTGATTTTTGTGAACTGTTCTTTGGGTTATCAGCACATACGTGACAACCACATGTTTCCACTACTTGGCCCAAAATATATTGATCTCCGTTTTTTGTACTAATTATCAAAAATTACATTGTCGTCTGCACACATCCCACATGCCAGGAGCATTAGAAAACGGTTACTTGAGCTGTACAGAGAGCGGCAGGGGTATGCCAAAAGCAAGACGCGCAACAAGGTCATCATCACCTCCCATAGCACCTGGTGAACCGTGGAGGCGTAGATCATCATATACTCGATTGGTATGGCATCCTGGTAACCAACACGACGCGTGACACAAATCTTTCATACTCGTCAACCAAGTGCTAAGAGTGAGTGACCATTGCGTGTTGAGATGAAGAATGATGAAATTGATACACAGATAAGCCAATGCTTCCTGTTGTCCTCCTTAAATTCTTCCAATTACTCGAGAAATCTTTAATTTCTGCTCACTATTGCTTTTTCACTGCTCTATCTCTCTCTCTCTCTCTCTCTCTCTCTCTCTCTCTCTTTCTCTCTCTCTTTCTCTCTCACTCTCTTTTTTTTGTTTCTTTTTTTCTACACGCCACTCCATAAATCTTTGTTCCCTTCCTTCTCTCTACTACATATTATAATTCTAACGATTTCCCCATTCAATATCTCCTCTTTCCGTTCTCTGAATTCAACACGAACTTTTCAGCTGGAGAAGATCACTTACGGCTTGCTCACCGAATAAAACTTCACAATATGATGAAGACAGCGTTGTCGGTATGTTTTAAACTAGCACTCATGACCTTCACATGGTTTCAAAAAAGCGCACATTTTCTCTTTTCGCCAACTTTTCACGCGCTTGCAAGTCATACTTCGCTTCAAACACAAGAGAAGCACGGTTTTGATAGTTATGACAACTAAAAAAATCTAACAATTGTGAGTTGTATTTTTTCATTTAGTGTTATGAAAATGAAACCTAACTGAAACCTATTGTAAATTGAAGTTGTTTTTCGGTTTTTGTTTTAAAAATTTGTACTGTAAAATACTGCGAGACAGTCCTCAACAAATGTGCGGAGAGACGTGAATGTGGTTGCACCAGGGTCCTCTGTCATGTGTTTTCTGCCGTCTCAGTCCTCCGCAAAATGCACACTCTTTTTCCTCCTAACGGGTCAGCTGTGACCCAGATCAACCCAAACTGAGCTCTTCCATGTCCCTTTCTTAATTGATATAATACCTAATTTTATTATCATAGAAAATCTCAAATTGGAGTTTCTTGAAGGTGTGACATAGACAAATGATTGATCGAGTATGGCATTCACGTGTTTTATACCTCTTTCTCTCTCTCACTCGCTCACACACACGCTGACAACCTGCCTGTTTATTCAATTCGAAAACATTCCGAAAACAATCCGAACTCTTTTATTTTGACAAAATTCACTAGAGAAACAATATTCCTCCATGTTCCACATATTTTATCAGTTCCTAGA
Source organism: Caenorhabditis parvicauda (assembly GCA_963978915.1). Classification (NCBI taxonomy): domain Eukaryota; kingdom Metazoa; phylum Nematoda; class Chromadorea; order Rhabditida; family Rhabditidae; genus Caenorhabditis; species Caenorhabditis parvicauda. The sequence continues at coordinate 6,457,115 of OZ022249.1, forward strand.
ACAAAGGACTTGATAAGTGTCTCAAATTTTCATGGTAAAACGCTTTATTACGTTATCAATGTGTTCAAAATGTTCCTAATCCTTAATATTACAGATGTTCGACTATTTTGGTCTGAACATAAGTGACAGTGTGCACAAAATATGCTGTCGGATCATTCTACATCGCTATTTTGGAAAATATCTCGATCGTAATCTAAGCCTCGATCAGCTGACCTTCCAGTTCACGGAAGGATGTATCAAAATTTCAGACTTCAGTCTGAATGTAAATGTAAGTTATCAATCTCTTCACAAAATTCAAATTGCAATTTTCAGTCTGTAAATGATTTGTTGAAAGCGGGAAACATTCCGTTGAAACTGGTAGACGGCTATGTTGGAACAATGGTTCTCGGTGAGTTTAATGAGGCACCTTTTGTGAATGACAAGAACATTCAGAAGTGCCATGGAAAAATCTGGTAGCTCAACCAACACGAGTAAAAATTAATCAACTTCAACTTACCTTTCAACCCACGGACATAATAAAACTTGATGATAAAGATTTAGGTGAGGTTTAAAATGCTTATTTGAACAAATTGAAATTCAGTTGCCTCAATGATTGAAAGTGTTGTTTCAACACTAAACAATTCTGGAGAGTTCGCGAAAAGCATCTACGATGAAGCACGACAAGAAAGCTCGGAGGAGCTCAGTTCCGAAGACAGTGTTGCGGCTTTCACAAAAGTCGTAGATGCTATTTCTTCCAGATTTTGTATCGAGATTGAGAACACGACCATTCGTTTTGAAAATCGTCCAACAGATGCTGATGACACAAACAGTGCTGTAGAGATTACAATTGACAAGTAAGTTTTTTTGTCGAGAAACATTATTGTTTTTTGTTGAAAAATATTAATTTTTTGTCGAGAAAATATCACTATGTTTTCTTGTCAAGTAATATTACTATGTTCTCAGACTCTCGTTTATGGACGAACAGATGAAAACAATCTACCAGGAGAATGGATCAGCAGATTTAGTTTTGACACAACCACATGGAATAGGAAGTATCACCAATCTCAACAAGTTCCTGATTGTGAAAGGTATTTGACTTGCCGTAATCATTATATCTGATAATTTTCAAGGCGTTTGCATGTACACCGACGTCTTCAAAAAAGTATCGGATGGGCCATCAGATGATTTTGGTACGAATATACTCATGACGAGCATGCACATGAGGAGAGAAAAACAGAAACATGACCAACAGGTAATTGATGGCGGAGAAAGAATGAACTAAGAAGCATTTCAAGTTCTCTCCACAATCTTCGATCCATCCAGACTTGTTCAAGTCAGCAGTTAGTGATTCCGCTGCTTTCCAGTCCTGCTATCAAGAATGTAATATTTTCTTTGAAAACTAATAATATTAGATTTTTCAGTTGTAACAGATGACAACAAACACAACGAAAGTTTCACATCAGAATATTCTGAACCGGCGTGAGTTTCACAAATCTTCGAAATTTTCCAAACTTGTTTTTCAGATTGTGCAAGTTTATGGAGTTAGTTGGAGAAGCAACGGTTGTGGTCAGAGTCAAGAACGAGATGGACAATTTGATTGAACTTGAACACTACATCACAGGCGTCAATGTGTTCATCAGTCCGTCACAGATTGCTATACTAAAGAAGTATGATTTCTGCGTGGTCAAAAATATAGAGTATGATTCAGGTTTGTGACGTCGGTCGCACTACCGGAAACCGTTGACACATATGAATGTGGTCGCCCGATGGAGCAAGAAGACCACAAAGCTATCGTGAAAAAGATCGAACAGCTCACTACGTCGCCACCTCCTCCGTTAAAAAACCTGGGCCTGAGTGGAGGTGAGTGAATTTTAATTCAAGAATGAAGAAAATGAGATATTGAATTTCTACCTCATTTTGAGAGCAAAAGTGTAGAGAGAACACCATTTATGAGATCAAGAATCCGTAAAAATAGAATAACTGCAAGCATAAAAGTCAATTGCGCTGACCACAAAAATCACTCGCTCACTCGAATAAGGAAAATTGACTCAAGGTTTATAGGAAACTGGGAAAATGGAGATCGACAAGACGATTTCTATCAATTCGACTCAATTAATTTTGATGACAGAAACAACAAAAACAAGAGTACCGATTCGAACAGAGAATTCAGTTCGTGTAAGTTTTTGAAAGATGAGAACAGTTTACAAGTTTGAATTCAGTGAAAGGTGTCCAATCGGACGAGATGCTCATCAAAGGTACTCTCGGAACGCTCTTGGTTTATATCACTCATCATGATTACCTCTCAATTGACAATGTTCCATTGAAAAGTCTTGCCGCGGAGGCAATAAGCCAGCTACAGAATGATTCGAATAGGTAATTTAAATCTTCTGCCTCAACATTTGCAAATAATATTTAGATTTTTCGACATGGCGAGAGAAATCATTATTTCATCTCAAACACTTCTCAGTACAGTTCGGGACGATTGTACAAGTCTTTACCCGAAAGATCACATGAGGATTGTCGGATCCAACGTGTCTGCAACATATCGACTCCGGAAAGATCTGAGCAGAGAATCAATGTATATTAAGCTAGCCCTGGCTAACTGTGATATCACAGAGTATCTCACTCAGAAAAACGTACCGGTAAGATTTCATTTGTTTATCATTTTGATAATGATTTTCACAGAATCACAATGGTCCGCAACACATCCCGCTGTTTGACTTTGAGCAAGTGGAAAACCCAGATCACGAGCCAAACTTTAAGTTGGTCATTTCAAGCTCAGAGGAAGTGAAAAATCAATTGAAAACGGAGTTCTTCCTCAGCCCCTGCAAGACTGAAGTCGACTTTTCGATAATGGACAGAATTGCATCTCTGATAAATACCAGGCCGTATTTTGAAGAAGGTAGCTCTTTCGGAGACCTGAAAAATCGACCGTCACCGTTGAAAGAAGATCTTTATGGCAACTTCCTTGAAGATGAGAGTGAGAAACCCACGTCACTCTTTGTTTGGAGATGTAACAACTGGATTGTAGATTTGAAGTGAGTAATGTTGAATCCATGGCAACTCAAAATGGTATTCAGAGTTCCGAAAGCCGATCTTCGAGACCCTTGTCAATCGAGACTACCGTACCAACAACGTCACATTCATGATGAATACGTCCAACTAACATTCAAAGAAGCCAATCTGATCTTTCCTGAAGCCATAGACGATGTGAAAACTGTCAAAATCAAGGCATCGCAGTTAATTGGTGATTTCTGCTCGGAATCGAGGCAGTTTGAAGATGAGCGGTTTTTGTACGGTGCAACAAACGGTCAAAAAGCGGTCGAGTAAGTTTTTTGCCCTAGAAAATGATGATTTTTGATTTATAGGATTAAAATAGTCACAAACGACATCAAAAGGCTTGCTGCCACTAACTCGCATCAGCTGCCCGCAGATATGCTCAAGTCGTTTTCTGCGGAAGTGTTGAGAGCTCAACTGAAGCAAAAACTTGACGGGCCATTCTCACAGATTCAAAGAATCTTCTGTGCTCAGAATAGAGATGAAAAGATGATCCAAGCAGGAACCAGGACAGAAATGTTGACGTTCCTGGATCAGTGTATTGATGCTTCAAGTTTTTCCATCTTGTTCGACGTGCCGACACTGAGATTTCACGTGCCAGAGAAGCCGATGCTAGAAGTACTGTATAACAGGCTAGTCAATGATTTGGCGTTGTGGCAACCTGCGTCTCCAGCCTTCGTCACTCCAACAGATGATGTGAAACTGACTGCAAAAGACTTCTTCCAAGAATGCGCAAAGAGTGATCGTGAGTTCAAAACAAAAAGAATTATTTGAAGTAGATTTCAGCATTCGAACACACTTTCAATGAGGAGTTCGAAGATGAACATGAAACAAGAGAACCAGACGCGTTTGATCGTAGTCTTCCGCACAAGTTCACGTTTTCGATCAACTCACAGAAAGCGACCATGGTCTGCAACGTCGACGTGAAAGAGGTAAACATGACATGGAATTAGAGAACAGGAACTGAAGCGTTCATTACAGAATGGCTTGAAGAAATGTAATGGACAGGTTTGTATCGACTTGCAAGCAGCGAACCTCGGGACCACCTACGGTTTTCATGGTGACACAGATCATACTTTCTTTCATTTCACTGCCGGAAAAGCTCAAGTAGGAAGTTCCGGTAAGATTGTGATCTTAAGCTGAACATTGTTGTCTTCAGATGATCCAAACCAAAGGATCTCGACCAGCATTGAGTCGAAAGATGATTTTGGACGATACTCCAAGGAACAAACGCAAGTGGAGTGGATCAATCCAAAGGATGAGCTCAGCACTGGTAGTCAGGAAGACGCAATCGGGGTCGCTTTGCACATGCACTCGAGGCCAGATGTCAACGTGAAGGACATGCTTCTGTCGATTTCACTGAGAAATTCACTGATTCACGCGAAACCATTCGGCGATGCTGGTCACTTGTGGCTGACTCAAATTGCTGAGCTGTTCACATTGGTCGACTATGAGATTCCTGGATATGAGCTCCCTGTGGTCTCGGTAAGTGTTTTTTTCCATACTTCGAAACAAATTTTTGATCGAACTATAGACAGTAAAATACTGTTCACACCGATGTGTTAAATGGATAATTTTTCAGACGGACCTGCACTTCAACACGGAAAACGTGATTCTCGGTTATGAACACTCATGGGTCAAGCCAGAAGACAAAACTTCACTGCGTCTGGTTTTAGGACAAGTGAATATCAGCTGCACCGTTCAACAAGACTTGAGCATGAATAAGGTAAATTTACGTCATACAAAATAGTTTAAACATTAACTCTACCAGACCATGTGCATCATTGACAACTCTGTTCTCTACATGAGCCGTGACTCGTCAAAAGTTAGCTTCAGTGATCTGAAAAAGCAACGAAACTTCATTCCCGTCCTTGATTTGGGTTTGGTTGAGCTGGAGGTAGGTTTTAAAAAAAAGCTCGATGATTATCTTCTTTTCCTTCAGGTTCTCTTTGCTATCATTCCACCAGAAACTGAGGATATCGAACCAACTGGACCTCTTTATCAGATAAAGTGCAAAAATGACATTTTGAAGGTCTGGGTGTGCTCCGATTCATTGTCAAAGCTTATTCAAATTGCTCTCGACATTTTTGATTCTGACAAAATTCGTGCAAAAGATGATGAAAAAGACCCAGATGACTCGTTGAATTCATACAATGACGAGTCGGATTTTATGAGCACTGTTTCGTCTAAGAAAACCAGCACAACAACAAATGAGTTGTCCGCAGCTGCTGAAAGAAGGATGAAAGTGAGTTGCTCAGACTATAATTGTTTTTATGAGTGTGTTTCTAGGCGCTCATTGAAGATGCAACTAGGGAGATTGATGATTCACCAGGAGTTCGAGACGCGGTCAATGAGTTCCGCTCGGACAACAGTCGCGAAGAGGTCGAAGACCTAGATCAGCCTTCCAGTTTCAACATGGATGACGAGTTTTGTCTTGTTGATGAAGACATTCTGGGATCTGGAATAACAGTGAGTTGAAGAAAACGGGTCAACAATCACAACAATTTCTTCAGACCGCACCAAACAAGCCAAGAATTCGTGGTGTTGGTCTCAAGGAAGGTGAACTACCGGAAATTGACCTAGACCTCACCCACTTTGCAATTCCTGATGAATGGAGAGCAGAAGGCATGAGCAGTCGCGCTGGCAACATACCGCTGATCAAGTGAGTATCCACTGACGTACTCAAAAATTAATTTTTTCATTCTAGGTACATGCTGAAAGACATCTCCATTGAATTTTGCGTTTTTTCCGGATCAGATTTATCGTCCGAGTACACTCCAAAAGCGTACAGTCGCTCCGAATATCGTGCTGGACGTGGGAAGAATCAGTTCTTGGACAGGTACAGCTATGGAGGACCAAGCAGAGATCACTCAGTATCTGTTGGCTTTGAGCTGAGGAAGGTTCGTGACTTGATTCACATATCATATTAATAATAGAACAAGGGGACCGCCCCCTTTTTCGTGAGGCAAATTTTTGGGTGGTCCTTTTTTGTTTTGATGGGGGGAGGGTTGGAAGGAGGGATTGTGCAAAAGTGGCCGGGGCAGGATTCGAACGCGCGTTGGGAGATTAACGAGCGGACGCGTGAACCACTCGGTCACCGCTGCACGTTTTTCGTTTGTGCTTCACGCGTGACCACTGGGGGGCCTCGCAGGTTGTTGCATTAGTTCTAGCCAAACTTGCATTAGTGTTCGCCGTGTTTGAAGAGAGAGAGAGAGAGTGAGTGAGAGAGAGAGAGATAGAGAGGGAGAGAGAGAGAGAAAGAGTGAGAGAGAGAGAGAGGCAGAGGGTGAGAGAGAGAGAAAGATAGAGAGGAAGAGAGAGAGAGAAAGATAGAGAGGGAGAAAACATTGAGAGAGAGAGAAATGGCAAAGACTTTGTCTCTAAAAACCACTTCTTTTTCCGTTTAAAACGTCGGAAATTGTGATTTTGTGAGGAAAAAATAGAAAAAACTGCTCTGAGCGTAGCGAGGATTCCCTGCTTGTTATCTTACATTAGAACATTCACAGATAAACATCATGCGGCAGTACTACACGAAGAATGCTCCATTCCGGTCCACCACTATGTTTTCAGTTGGTGACATCATCATCCATGACAGAGTTTTTGCCAGTGATATCAAGGAAATGTTGTATCAAGTAAGACTTGAGTAACAAGTACACTATACAAGGTCTTCATTTCAGTATTCGAACACTGGTGCGCCAAGACGAAGTCTCGCCCCGCTGTTGAGTGTCAGAGTGTCCACAACCCAGAGCAACGAAGGAAAAATGCGCGTATCCATGCTTCCCATCAAGCTCAACGTCGATCAAGACACGCTGATCTTTCTCACGGACTTTTTCGAAGACGTCAAGACCAAAGTGGAGTGGCCGACCAGGGTTCAAGCCAACGTACAGCAACCGAAACCGATCATAGAAGTGTCGGCAGAATTGAACAGAGCGGAAACGCCTCAAAAGAACTCGAACTTGTATCCACCACTGGATAGGAACCAAGTTCTCACCCCGTCACCGATCGCAGCCATTGGTGATCTGTCGTTCCTCGAATCGGCTGGATCCAGCAATAACTCACCGGTGAAAAACCCGTTTGCAAACAACCCGATGATGACCGACTCTCAGTATCTTTCGCAGACGGAAGAGGATAATAGTTTCGAACTGCAATCGCCGGTAGGTTTTTTTTGTACTGAATAGTGTTGGACAATTCATGTTTCAAAACTAGATCTTAAGAACATGTCTTTTCACCACTAGCTTCAAATCAAATGTATGATTTTCAGTGTTTGAGCCCAGAAGTGGTAAGACATGAACTTGACTCGTCACGAATCGGAGACTGGGGATGTGATGACCACAACGCGTAAGTCGTAATAAACAAGACCTAGGTAATACTTTTTTTTCAGAACACCACTGATTGGCGACTTTCATCAAGATAATCGCTCGAGCACCGTTAGAGACCTTCTAACCAGCTCAACCATGATGGGATCCATCCATCCAGCAACTGCTAATCTCGTCGACACCAACAGCGACAACAGCGACATTGGAGAGTGTGAATATGATGATGATGGAGAAGATGAGCAGAAGGAAGATCAGATTGAATGCGACAGAGAAACGATCGGAAAAGCGTCAAGTCGAAAGACTTCTGTTGACCTGCTCTTTGGCAATGTCGGATCTGAGTATGACGTTGATGGTGAAACGTTCTTCAAGTGAGTTTTTTTTCAGCTAAGCTGATTTAATTCCAATTTTGATTCGAATCTTATTTTTAAGAATAGTGTTTTTTTCAGGGAATTTGTCTTTGCTCCTCAAGCTCTCATCTACGTCGACTATCAAGGAAAAAGCAAAATTGAGACTGAAAAAGCTGGTGCGGTTCTAGGTAAGCTTTCGGACTCTTTGACATCAAGAAAATTTTTAATCACAGGATTCTTCATGGCTTTCGGGCAGCTAAACAAAATGCCAATTACCCTGAGAGCGCTGCACTCGAACAAGGGAATTCTGGGAGCTGGACGCTGCTTTAACGTGAGTTTGAACGCTTCCACTCACTTTCACGTGTTCTCCTTACAATATTGTGACAATAAAATTTTAGTACGCTCTGACGGAATGGACCAACGACATGATCACGTCTATGCCAAGTGTTATTGCCTGCTGCGGACCAATCAGCCCACTTATTCAGATAGGTAAGTTTCTAGCTTCTTAAACTTTGATGGTTTTTATTTTATTCAATAGTCACAACAAACTTGTTCCATTGCAGGAAAGGGATTCTTGGACTTGTTCCTAATGCCAGTTGAAGAGATGAGACGTACAGACGGGCATGTTGTGAGAGGGATTCAGAAGGGAATCGGCTCCTTTGGATCATCATCAGCAGCCGGTATCGTCGGAATGGCTCAGACTCTAGTCGGTTCGGTTCAGGTGAGTATCCTAGAAATAGAACAGTGTTCCAACAAACTAATTTTAGACGTTCGCCGAACTTCTGATGAGCGAAGTGCAGCCTGATGTGGTAGCACAAAGAAACAGGAAGAGAGTTGGAGTTGCAAAACCGACAGACATCAGACATGCACTGCAGCTCTCACTTAACGCGTTCAACGAGGTAAGATATGGTTTCATTTTTATTTCCACAACTTTTTTTCAGAACTACAAACAAACGAAGGACAACATTGACCTCATAGCAAACGAAGACCGCACTGCTGGAACCTCTGTGGTAAGAAGTGCGTTCAGATACGCTGTTCCGACATTCCTGGGACAGTTTGTAATGGCTTCACAGATTACATATCAGCTTCTGGGAGGTATGTTGCACTTTTGATAAGCCATTCGTCTACTTTGAAATTTTCCCGAGCCTAGAAGAAAAGATTGCGCGGTAACTCTGCAGTCTTTGTTTTAAGGATGATAAATTATTCCGTAAGGCGGATGAATGCAGAAAATGAATATAAACGAAAGGAGTATGATTTTGTTAGTGTTTGTGGCAAAAATGATATTTTCTTGAAAACGTTATAGTTTTTTTTTAGGAATTCGCAATCAGATGCGACCAGACATTTACCAAGACGAGAAACGAAAGTGGGGTGACACCGACATCCCAGGAGGCTCCCGTCCCATGTGATTCCCCGATGTCTTTTCCCTGGCGAATATCAACTTTAATCGATTGTATATATCGTATGTGTCACCATACGAACCCGTTCTCCATTGTTGTGTACAATATGTACAAAGTGCATACATAAGTAGAATTACTATGTCGAATTAATTCACGTTTAGACTTTTTTGTAATCGAAAGTTCATTGATTGTATTTTCAGGTTACTTTCTGAATATTTGTATCATTGATCAAATTGTTGATAATAACCCCCACCACGTCGCTTTATGTGTACATTTCTGATTTTGAATGAATAAACCGTTTTTAAAAAATATATTTCGTAAAGAATAGTCGTGTGAGATCATGTGTTTTGTAGTCTCCATGTGCTACACTGTACTTGGAATGATATCAGCAGATGATTCCAAGTAGTCAACCAGACTTGAAAACGTGGTCAGGGTGTGTTCCAGTTTATCACTTTTTTGTTTGGACACATATCTTTTTTTGGAGAGAAAAGTCAATTTAATACGGCCGAGTGAAGTATGGGAAGGTGGCCTCGTAGGAATTATAAGAACTTACTTGCGTTATTTCTAAACAGTGTTTTGAATTTTTCGAATATCCATGAAAGTCATCGTTGGCGAGAACAATAGGGAAAACTTCTAGTAATTGGCGCTTCTGAATAAAAAAATATTTGCAACGAAAATCTGAAAGTTCGATTTTCAATCCGCGTTAATTCAGTTCCGTAAAAGTTAAAGAATATTTTTATATTGCTTACCCAGTGAAATAATTCACGATAATGGACATTGACACTTTTATTATAATCCAGATTCCCCCTAGAACGGGTTTCAGATTGACTTGATGTGCTCGCACCGACAAACTGGCTCTTTCGTCAATCTAATAGAACATGCGATTCAACTAAAAGCTAGAGAGGTGTTGTGAGCTCTGCAACTAGACGTTTTCTTCTTGCACTAAAAATCTGAATTCGCTCTGCACTGTAGGAACGCGAAAATATTTTTCTAACGGACATCGAACGATAAAGACTCTCTACTGTTTGTTGCCTACTAAGGTCGCTTATCAGTGGACTACAACGTAGCCCGGGTCGTACAGCCTCTTTTATTCTTACCACATTCATGTTAAACACAGTCTTACCTGTTGCACGCTGCTTCTTTATTACATTTAAATTTCTGTAAATCTGATTCAAAGTTTCACAACACACTTAACAATGTTTTTTTATTATTGATAAAATGAAAAACCGGTCTTTTATCCAAGTCAGATGGATTGAACCTCATAGAAACCTGTTAGATGTTGTTCTGGGGTATACTTTCTCTGTAAGCACCTTTCGAAACCTCGTCAAAAAATTTAAAAAAAAACTTTGAAATGACTTTCTTTTCTCTTTTTTTGTTTTTCTCCGCTTTTTTGTTCATGTTCTCATTTTTTTCAATTTTCAGTTTTCAACAAAATGTCTCTTCGTTTCGACAACAAGGTTGCCATCGTGACTGGAGCCGGAGGTGGTCTTGGTCGTACTTACGCTCTTGAGCTGGCAAAGAGAGGAGCGAAAATTGTTGGTGAGAGTTATCACGTAATCTATGCACTGAGTTATGATAAGAACAAGCGTAATAATTTTTCACGGAACTAAGTCACGTTGCAATGAATAATTACGGAATAAAATTTTCTCTTTAGTCAACGATCTCGGAGGTGATCGTCATGGAACTTCTTCATCTACATCGATGGCTGACAAGGTTGTGAACGAGATCAAATCTGCTGGAGGACAGGCTGTCGCAAACTACGACAGTGTCGAGTTTGGAGACAAGATCGTCAAGACCGCGATTGACAACTTTGGCAGAGTCGGTGAGTAATTATCACTTCTGAACATGTTTGATGGGAATAATCTGGAGATTGCACACAAGCACAGATTGGGCTTTTATCGAAGTTAGAGCTATGAAAAAAACTGGAACACAATCAATAAATGACTGTAATTATTGACAGTCGTCAAAGTTGTATAACACTTCTCATGATGAACATGCTGAACTTACCACAAGGAATCTTCGGAAAATGATAATTATATGAATACCACATCGGTACATGATTCTACTGCCGTTTCTGTACATGTGTTGACAAATGTTGCGCTATTGACACCCGGAAATGTTGCGCTATTGACAGCCGTAAATGTTGTACACCGATTTTGAATTGAGCAGAAGATAGTAACTGTATAAAATGTTTTTTAAAAAACGAATAACACCATTCAGACATTGTCATCAACAATGCCGGAATTCTCCGTGACGTTTCCTTCCTGAAAATGACTGAAAACGACTGGGACCTCATCTTCAAAGTGCACGTGAAAGGAGCATACGCTGTGACCAAAGCCGCCTGGCCATACATGAGAGATCAAAAGTACGGTCGCATCATTGTCACCTCATCCAACGCTGGAGTGTGTGGAAACTTTGGTCAAGCCAACTATGCTGCGGGTGAGAGTTCAGAACAAAATCATAATTGACATGGAAAATTCAGCCAAAAGTGCTCTCATCGGATTTTCCAACTCCTTGGCTCAAGAAGGAGCCAAATACAACATCCTTTCAAACGTCCTCGTCCCAACCGCCGGATCCAGATTGACCCAGACGATTATGCCAGAGGTAGAACAGTTACATTGATAGAATTTCATACAAAATTCTACAGAACCTTGTGGCAGCCCTGAAACCAGAGTATGTCACTCCTCTTGTCGTCTACATGACTCACGACTCATTCAAAAACTCTGGAAACGTCTATGAAGCCGGAGCCGGATGGTATGGACAAGGTAAGAGCGTGTATGACTCAACCAATCAAAACGCCTAAGTTTCGGTCTTCAAAAAATAAAACAACAAATTACAGTCCAATACTACAAAACCAAGGGAAAGGTTATTGTCAACCCAACAGTCGAGGATGGTAAGTGCTGTATACTCGTCGGTGAATCAAGTATGCTTTTCAGTCGCCAAGAACTGGTCTCAAGTAACCGATCTGTCTGGCGCCCAGCCAATTGCTGACATGAAAGACTCGATGACACTCCTGATGGGCGCGCTTGACGCTCAGGAGTCTGCAGCAGCTACCACGACCAACACAACCACGAGTTCGGCTACTACTGGAGCTACCGGAGGAGCCTTCCCTGCAAACATCAAGTCGTCTGCTCTCTTCCAAGAGATGGCTGACGGAATCAAGGCCGACCCAAAGGCTGTAGCTACAGTCAAGTCCATCATCGTCTACTCGATCACTGACGGAAAGACTGAGCTGGGGAAATTCAGTGAGAAAGTTGATGAGAGTCAAAGGTTTATGCATCTTTTCAGCTCTTGACTTCAAATCTGCAACTCCATCTGTCTATTTTGGTGACATCAAGACCGGAGACAAGGCTAACGCAGTTGTTACTGTCGCTGATCAGGATTTCTTGGATATTGCCGCTGGAAAACTGAATGCTCAGAAGGTAGAACCTTGTCAAAATCACTAATTATTAAGTTCTTTAGGCATTCATGGGAGGAAAGCTGAAGGTTAAGGGAAACGTTATGCTCCTCCAGAAACTTCAAGGTGTCCTCGAGAAGGCCAAGAAGTCGAAATTGTAAATTTCCGTGTATAACTTATTGGATTGAATAAATGATGAATTTATTACAAGTAGCATGGCCTTTTAAAAGAGAAGCAGTTCGGAGGAAAATTGAGAAAAAAGTTATTGGTACTTCGAGTGTCCAGTTCTCAGACCGCTGACGAGTTGTTGGGTGAGCTGGTCGATATCGTCTCCTCTAAAATTTAAATTAATAGGCACGAAGAGAGTTTAACCTAGTGTAGCTGGTCGTTTTGCTTCTGATCTCGCTGACTCTCTGTTGATAATTTGGATCCTTGTTGTTGGCTGGTTCGGAGTGCGTATTGGCTTCTCTTTGTGAATGTGTCATAGCTGAAACTCATACAATTCTTGAGCTGCTAATAAACTTGCATTGGTTTGTCACTATTTGAAATAGGTAAACATTAACTGTTTGGGTGGTACTTTTCATCATTTTCCTTCAAAGGGTCAGATACCAACAAAAATGAACCATACTTTCATCTACTGTTCCAGAGACTTAAGAAGCGTATTCTGTAGGGGTGGTCCACTTCGAGTTCAAAATATGAGTTTTTTTTAGATAAAAAAGGAGATACTCACTTTCATCTCTAAGCTGACGAACAAACTTGTTAGGAGCCTGAACAGCGTGTGGTGCTTTGTATGGAGCATGTGGAGCGTATTGTTCTCTGAATACGTTCACTAGCAGATTATTCGAGTTTCTTCTCACTCATAAGTGTCCTCACTTCTCTTGTAGTAACTCTGTTTGGATGTCACATGGGTCGCCGGGGTATGGTTCGGGTTCTCATCGATAACAGCTACAGGTGTCATTGTAGCGTATTGGTTGATGAGTTCCCTTGGATTGGTGATCAGGTATCCGGTCTTAGTATCAAGTCGGTATGCTGGGTCAGAGAACAGTGAAGAAGCAACTGAACTTGACTTTCATTCTTGGTTCACATATCAATTTTTCGGTAACATTGAGACATCCAGATCAAATAGCCTTTCAAAAATAGTTTTAATTTTTATATTCTGATTGGAATACTCTCTATGTTCTATTCAATTATACAAGTTTAATGCTTTCACTCTAATCACCAATAAAAGTTGATTTAAGTAAGAAGTATTCAGAAAAAAAACGTGGAATTGATCTGAAAACATTTCAAAATCAATCTCTGCGTACTGTAGGAATAATTCACATCAAATTGATTCAAACTCATATTTTTGAAAGAATGGGCTGGTTTTGTGTAAAATGTGATTTTGATAAATGCATTTTAAAAAATCGGATTAATTCAAAAAAGTTAGTTCTTACTTGCTGGGACAGAAACAAAAATTGGAAAAACATGTTTCGAACACTCAATTTTTAACTTCACAAGGAAGATACAAAAGTTCACAAAGGTTGACAAAGGTCTTACCACTATTTCTTCCGTCTTTGGGACCAAGGTTGGATGAAGACCCAAAAGGATCTCCACCGCTGCTACTTCCATAGGGCTTTGCCCCGTAGTCAGAAGCTGCAAAGGATTCATGCGGGTGAACAGAGGATTACAGAAGGAAAAACGTTGTATTCATGGTTTTTGACTCGTGAATTCCAAGCTTTCTAGTTCAAAAAGATTTTGGTTCTGAATACTGTCTTTACTAGTCAAAAATGTATGAATCAACGCTTCAATGAGACAACACGTTCTGTTTACCTGGCTTCGGTGGGTAACCGTTGTTAGCCGGTGGTGGCGGGGCAGCCGCTGGTGGCTTGTACGGTTCCGGGCTCAGAGCACCGCCAGCTCTCGAATTTCTTCCAGAGCCCAGACCGTACTCACTTCCATAGCCGAATTCGCTTGGTGGAACAGCTGGAAACTGATTTTTGTAAATTCTCAATACAACTGTGATCGTTGTACTGATCAAAAGTACATTTTTCCTCGAAAGAATCACAGATGCACAACATTATTAGGACCGGTGCGACGAAGGATCATTTTGGCTTGAAAGTGGTACCTAATAGCGTATACTAGAGGTCGGAAATGGAAAAAATTTGCTACGTTCTGAGGGTGGTGGCAAAATCATTTTTTGTATGCTAATAACTTCGTGCTGATAATTGGTACAGAAGTAAAAAATTCATTCAACTTACATCCGCCTCCTCCGGTGCTCCAGGTCTTCTCGTAAATATTCAAACCATCTTTTCCTCTTTCTCCTCTTTCAACGTGTTGCAGTTGGGTAACAGTTACACGGGGTGAGAGGTCCACAGGTTTTCTTGAACAAAATTTGATTAATGATAAAACAACTCCAAGCCACCTCTTGAGTTCATAACCATCCGCAGCAACAGTTCCATCTCCAATCGGAGAATAGTAGAATTTCCTTGGTTTGATGGACTTTGGAAGTTGGGTTGGGCTGTCAATAATCTGAACATGTCTAATGTGATGAAGTGGAATAAATGTGCAAACCTCTCCACCATTCCAGTTAAAACCAGAGAGCTCAACTCCACTTCCCGGACGGTCTCCGAAACCGCTGAATCGACTTTCCTCTTGTTCCTGGCTGCTGAGACGTTGTTGCCGATGGTCAGCATGGCGAGCGGTTTCAAACCGATTGTAGTTGTCCTGATAGATTATCGAAATTTGTCACAAAGAATTTTAAGTGTGTGAAAAAGCGATAAATTTGAAAACTATAATCTGCCGACTGTTCGACAGAATCTTATACTACATACAGTGCCGGGCATAAAGATACGAACCCAAAAACTTTTTGGCTTATATCAACCTGGGAGTTACGGATTGGTCTGTGAACTTCAGAGATGTCGAAGAAATCATTTTCAAGCATTGTCTAAAAATATGGGAACAATAGGACATAACTGAGCAGTAAAATAGATCATTTTCTTAAAACCATTCAAAATTGACTTTTTCTTCTTTTCATCTAATTTTCGTTTCTTTTCATTCATTAAGAATTTCCCTATTCTCAAGTGCATAGTTATGATAATTTATACTATTAATATGATAAAAATCAAAAAATCCATTCAATCGGTGATTGTTCAATGCCATCACATAAGATTGAAGAAGTCGCACTTGACTGAAAAACCCGCGAAAACGATATCAACCTTTTATGAAGTTCTTCTTGCTCCAGATGAACTGGATCTGTTTTAAAAATTGGTATGAACAGCTTTTTCATCGTTTCGACACTTTTCTAAGTTACATGTAAAAGATTCCAGATAGTTTGCCTTTGAACTTGTGGCTCACCTTCTCGAAAATTATCGAGTTGTGGTCACTGTTTTATTCATAAAATGGAAACGCTATGTAGTAGATGTCTAATTCTTTGTAGACACCTTTCTAACATGTTTTTGGTTCACCTAAACATCCAGACGTCTACTGAAAAATGGTTTGAAGTTTTTTGGAAAGAACCGAACTAGAGTAAAAGGATGAACGAATGTGCAGGGTTCTACAGAGGCGGTCTGAAATTGTCAAAACGGATGAATCAAAGTTCTTTGTGAATGAAGTTTAAGAAAAACGTTTAGTGAGATGTTTAAATGTAAAAAAAGTTGTTTTCAGTAAAAAAAAAATCATTTAAAATTGAGATTGTAGAAAGCTGAAAATAGGCTTCTTTGTACATTTTCATTTGACCCTCTTGCAATACTTTCAGATGATTGACTTGAGTACGCCATAATATTCGAATTGACAGCAGTAATGTAGAGAATGAGTCCACAAAGAACTGGACATCTACTACATAGCGTTTCCATTTCATGAATAAAACAGTGACCACAACTCAATAATTTTCGAGAAGGTGAGCCACAAGTTCAAAGGCAAACTATCTGGAATCTTTTACATGTAACTTAGAAAAGTGTCGAAACGATGAAAAAGCTGTTCATACCAATTTTTAAAACAGATCCAGTTCATCTGGAGCAAGAAGAACTTCATAAAAGGTTGATATCGTTTTCGCGGGTTTTTCAGTCAAGTGCGACTTCTTCAATCTCATGTGATGGCATTGAACAATCACCGATTGAATGGATTTTTTGATTTTTATCATGTTAATAGTATAAATTATCATAACTATGCACTTGAGAATAGGGAAATTCTTAATGAATGAAAAGAAACGAAAATTAGATGAAAAGAAGAAAAAGTCAATTTTGAATGGTTTTAAGAAAATGATCTATTTTACTGCTCAGTTATGTCCTATTGTTCCCATATTTTTAGACAGTGCTTGAAAATGTTTTCTTCGACATCTCTGAAGTTCACAGACCAATCCGTAACTCCCAGGTTGATATAAGCCAAAAAGTTTTTGGGTTCGTATCTTTATGCCCGGCACTGTATACTTGTACGAAGCCGGACAAACTATCTGTATGATCAAATCATACCAATCTTGAGATACAACACTGGTTAACACTGCCCTCTCATCGATTGAGAATCCCACTACAACCTAATCACACATCCATAATGGTCTTATCGGCTGTGAATTGTTGCGCTTTAAACTTTCAACAAGGTTATCTCATGTTGTCTAAATATAATACAATTGTTCAGGGAACAAAATTATAGGAGTCACTCTTACAGAAAGAAGAAATTATTTGGAATGTGATCGAAAGTTTTTCAATGAATACGGACATTCATTCTTCGTTTCCTTATTTTTCACTTCATTTTATTTTATTCAAACACTAATCGCTTACAGGAAGAAATCAATCCAGATCAGCGTGATTTTTCCTTCAGCTGGGCCATTCTTCCCCACTTTATTGCCAATAAAAATCAATGAGCAAGCAGTTCGAGAGCGAGAGTCTGCCAGAGCCTTCTTTACACAAAATTTCTATCTTGATGCTTGGGTATCTCATCCTCCCACGCTAATGGGGATGCATCAAAATGACTCTCAGAAGTACATTCCTTTGATTTGTTTTTCAAAATTATGCAATCAACAGAAAAAAACAAGTTATCTTCACAGAGGTACAATGAATTTTCTTACATATCTCAACTTCGGCTCAAAACATTATTATAAAAACAAATACAATTGTTGAGAACAACTCACCCTATGCTTTCCAAGGCTGGAGTATGACGGGCTCACTGTGCCGTCACGTATGTTGGACACACTACCGTATTGGGACATCAGCTGGACGACAACCTGAGTTGCGAATTGATAGTTTTTAGTAATGTCTATTCAGGCGAGGGGTTCATGAATAATGTTGATGAGAAATATCGAGTAAACTGTGAAATCAGCAAGGGTGAACTTTTTTCATTTGTCAAAATTGAAATTGTTTTTAGGAAAAGTTAAAAATCAATTGTTGGCATTCCAGGGAACATGGAAAGTGTGCAGAAGTAGTACATTGACATAAGGAGTAGTCTTATTTACCTAAGAAGGAGAGACTGAAAGAATATTTGATAACAAATGGTTGGGTTCGAAATGATGGAGACCGCTTGACATGGAGATCAACGTGGTTGTGAGTCTCGATTGCGTGTATGTTTCTGTGTGTCTCAGGAAAAAGAGTCGGTGAGTGAGTGTAAGACCGACTACGAGACCAGAGGGATATGCCAAGAAGAAAACACAAGCAGCCTGGCTGCCTCGTCGCATAAAACACCGCCCCAACTGACAACGAATCAAGTCACGGAAAGTGCGAATGGATGAAAACAACCATCAGATATGATATCACATGTGGGTTGAAAGCATCCCAAAATTCACCGGAAGCGGTGATAAGCGGTGTTTTGACTCAGCATTTAATACAATTCATCGAGCTCAAATGATTTGCTAGAAACAAATCTATTCATGTTCAAGCAATGAATCTTAAGTTCAGCTATATAGAAACTAAATACTAAAAAATTTTCATCAACTCCTTCGTTTTTGAATTTCTGTCAATTCCGGAATCTCTAACATATGTAAGGTTTATCCAAAGGGACTTGAAAATTAGGAAAATAAACTTCCTAAATTATTTATTTGGAAAAACTATTTTTTCACGTTTTCATAGTTTTTGTAGTTCAATTTTATGTTGGTTCAAAATTCTTCCACAATCTTCCCTGTGAAGTAATGTTACGATATGGTGTTCGAGTGTTATTTGAATTCGAGTAGATTGTGACCAGGATTGTCTCAAAACTTTTCAAAAAAAAGTTGTAGCAACTTTCTATTTGCCTCGCACAAAATTTGAACTGACTGACATGTGAGGTTCATGCTCAATGAACCCAGGTTGTTTCTCCAATCGACCCCATTGATAGCCCAATTCTGTGCTGTAAAGTCGTCAAACATCTGGTTCCATTTTTTCCAGGATTGAGTTAAAACTTGAGGTCAAGTTTTTTTATTGAAGAATGTACAGCAGTTCTTGTAAAACTTGTAATTTCAGAATTGGGGAATTTCAATCGAAGTAAATTTATCATTCCGAATTTAGAATTAAAAGGTGGTGGTGTTGATGGTTGATGCTGGGCGAGCGTAATGGTGTTGTTGTCTATGGTGTGCTGGCGACAGAGATCTGGCACGTTCTTGGTCCAACCAGCTGACGCCTTTCCTGAACGAGACACGATTTGACGGGCTACTATTTATCATGTTGTTCGTTATTGGCATTAAACCCGTATAACGAGTCCAGAAAGTTGCGGAAGAAGCTTTTGATCTTGTTTAGTATGTTGTTGGGAGAGTCTTGGGTTTTTTTCATCACTCGAAATAAACTCAATAAAGAAACCAATTGTATGTTTCGTCATGACAAAAAATTTTACTGCCAACGTTCAGTTCACTTTTGGTTTCTGTGCTTGTGGAAGCGATACGGGCTTGACCCAAAATATTGTTTGAGAGCAGGCTTGATATTTTCTCTTGTTATGATGGATCTTTCTCGAAAGACTTGATTCATTTGGAGAGCATGCCGGTAGTATAATTTTTTGTTTCTATATCTCAAACGTTGACTCAAATCCGGATAGATTGTCTAAACAAGGAGTCCACAAATTACCTGAACATTGAAGCATATAATCGATAGTTTTATTCAGTTTGTTTTGGGAATTAAACAATTTTCCTGACAACTTACTACAGGGTGCGCCGTAAGTATTGGCCGGTTGTAAAACCGCTGCCACGTGGCGCAGAATTCATTAAATGTCTTTAAATTTTCACATTATGACTATCAAAAATATGAAAACAAAATTTGTTTTATGACCTTCAATTCATCTGCTTCTGACTCCGATGACAGCGTAAAAACTCATCGGCTACGGGGTGTCGCCAGAACGCAGGTAGTTGTCGTCAAAATCAGTTCATAATTTCTGGAGGTCCACCTTCAGAGTTTCCAAATTTGAGTATTTTATAGTCGAGACATTTATCATCAATTCTTTTGATCCGCAAGAAACATTGAGTTTGTTGTTGACGAGAAAAATATCCACTTTTCAGTCGGGCTAAAACCCGAAAACTGAAATTCGCAAAACAGCTACCCGAGAGCCGCAGTAGTTCCAACAAAAACTTTGATATAAGCTGGATGATAGGTATTTTTTTTTATTTTTTTACTTGCAAGTGTAATAGAAGAATGTAGAATGAGATTTTGTTATTTCGCCTGTCTTTTCTAGCTTTCGCAGTGAAGAAATTCTGGTCCGAAAACATGATGGAAAGTTCGTTCCAACCCTTGTGCTGCGAAGTTAAGCCTTCGCTTTGTCCAGCTTCAGCTCCTTGTTTTTGGTTGTTAGAAAATTGATTTTTGAATACGGTATAAGCTAATATTCAGCTACAATAAAACAATCCGTTGCATCATTTTCCGGTCATTCCTAGTTAGAACTGTGACGGAAAACCCACTCATAGGTTTTACACGAAGTGTATCAAGCGTTTCAAACAGTTCCGACGTTTCCCGGACTAGGCATCGAGAAACGTCAAGCTCTTAAACGATCTCCGGCAGGTGCTCTCCCTCAATTGACTTTTTGAAAAGTGAAGGGCGGTATGGTTATGGTGTCACTTCTCCCGTTAAAGTGAAAATATGAAGACTAAGTTTCAAGGGAATATACCTAAAGGTTATACAAAAATGAAAAAATTTAAAAAATTGAATTCTGACGTGTGACGTGGCAGCATACTACACGCAAAGTGATCCACCAATACTTACGGCGCACCCTGTATATGATAGGAATACTTTTTTTTCGGTCTTGAATGACGTATAAATTTTCAAAACTGTTTGAAAAAGTATTCGAAAAAACTATATGAATTTTCATAGATAAAAATAACCTAAACAACCCGCGAAGAAAACTTTGGAAAATTTCCAGTCATCACACGAATGTATGAATCTTTAAGCTTTTTTATACCTCTTCAAACTGCTGTATGGACTGGCCGGTGGAAGATGGCGATTTCCACTTCTTTGTGTTCCATACTGACTGATGTTGCTGTTACTCTCAGCACCACCATAGTAAGCTTCGGAATAGTGTTGACTTGGGGTCATTGAGTTTCCACGGCTGGCTATTGAATGTGTATAGCTTTCAGGGTAATATCCTGAATTGGTTTATAGTCAATTGATAACTTTGAAAATATCTACCCATGGCACTATTGGATCTCGAGTTTGGATTGCTGATGATCCCTGTGCTTCCAACTCTCAATTGACCTTGTTTGATGAGTTGCTCAATGAAATGATTATCCGAGATATATTCCAACCCTGGGAATTCATCGGTATAGTTGTGGTAGTCAATGTTTGGAGTGATTGGAAGTTGATTGGGATCAATTTCTGGGTTCTCATCGATGTTCACGTGTTCCTTCTGTATTTTTTTTCAATTAGTCGAGTACTGTAACTTTTCTCACTTTGGTCAGTCTGCTCATGCTATTATAGTGCTCATCAAATGGACTCGGTCCACGGCTCAGGTTTCCACGGAACTTCTCGTATTCATGTTTAACAGGTTTCTTTTTTAGTCGTTGAACTGAAAAGTTACAATGTGATTGGAAAAAATTGAAAACTACGAAGAGGTTCTTTCTCCTTCCACTGCAAAATGTGAGAGTTGTTGTCGATGAATCGCTGAAGCTCTTTGTCTTGCGTACTCGAAAGCTCGTGGCGGTTCACAAGTTCAACACCATTGATCGCAACTTTGACCTGAAGTTGTGAAGTGTTTCGATGAATGTCCGGAAACAAATTTTATCGAAGAAATAATACTTTTTCCATGATCATTCTCACGACTATTGAGAACAGTCAAAAATTTTCAGTTTTTTAGACTGATCACAAGGTTCAATAACCATTTGGAAACGTCAAAAAGGAATACAAAGTTATGACAGAAAAAGTGAGAACTTTTGGAATCATCAGATATCACTAATGTGAACAGAATTAATTATGTAAAATCGATATTTTGCAGAATCCGTTGATAAAACGAACCGGTGGAGAGTAGTTCTGTTCATGTTGATGACCGTGTGGATGGTATCGATTATGTTGTTGATTATAAGCCATCGATCCGACAGAGTTCCTTTGCCACAGAGTTGGATCACGAGTAGAAGCTGCCCACTTTCTCTCACACTCTCTTTTTCTCAACTTTAACAGCCGTTATTTTCACTCATTCGGAGTGTTGACATCACAGATTCATAAGATACGCAGCATAACAGGGCACCTGGTTTTCTCTTGTGTCGTTTCTTGATATCTCGGGGGCGGAAAATGACATCTGTGCTTGTCGGAAAAAGATGCTCGCAACTGATGAAAACGTCTGCTCTTTGATCCGTTCTAACCCCACGCAAATAGATACAAATTTATCACACGAAAAAAGCCACAGAACACATGAATAATGAAATTTACAGCATTGTTGGCTTTCAAACACATTTTTGCTTGAAAAGCAAAGAATAAGTTTTTACCAACTCCACTGATCAGGCAGAGTAGGTGGCAGAATGATTAAGTTTTGATAATAGATTTTGTAACAGCTGAGATTCATCAATTTTACTGCACAATAGTTTCCTGGGTACTAGCAACAGGAATCACAGTTTTCGGTAGGTTCAACAGAAAAATTCCATTTTCAATCAAACCTACTAAAATACCACCACCAATGCCAAGAAACAACAGAAGGAATAAACCGTAAACATTTTCTGCTCCAAGAGCTTCATTCTTTGATGGCTCATTCTCTTCACATTCTCTGAAATAAATCACATGAATTGAAACTGAGTTTCATACTGTTGACTCCTCTTCCACCACTGGTTTTTGATCATCATGATCACTCCTTTTTCATTGAGATCTAGAATCTGTCTTGTGAGTTTTTCTCGCCATTTGGATCCTTTTGGTAGGGCGATACTATAACCGTTAGATCCCAGGACAACGTTTCCAACTCGAGTAAGATTGCAATTCTGAGTTATTTGGTAATCCAGTGTTGCACTTTCCATGAGAAAGACGTATCTGAATAGTGGACGATGACATTAATATCTTCCTGTGTAAACTTCTCATTAAGAACACGATTCACACCTTCTTTGTTGTTTCCAACAAATGCTGAGGGGGTAGCGCTTTGCATTCTTTCCCATAGTCTTCTGAACGTTTCGATTCTGGAGAATTTGAAGAATTGCATTGTTGATCCACCAAGGATGGACCCGAAGTTGTATTCAGTCTGATTTCCAAGTTCTTCAAAGCTCTGAACAAATGACTTATTCAGAGTCACGGAATTTTATCACGTTGAAAGGCATGGATTTTCGTTCCACGGTCAGAAGAGCAGCAAAATTTGCAGTGTACTGAGCGATCACTACTAGAGTGAACACCCACCAGACCGAGGACATCCATCTGAATTTCATAAGTTGTTCTGGCACTATCGATCTATCACCTTGTTGACC
Organism: Caenorhabditis parvicauda; assembly: GCA_963978915.1. Classification (NCBI taxonomy): domain Eukaryota; kingdom Metazoa; phylum Nematoda; class Chromadorea; order Rhabditida; family Rhabditidae; genus Caenorhabditis; species Caenorhabditis parvicauda. The sequence continues at coordinate 6,480,397 of OZ022249.1, forward strand.
CAGATTGGCAGTTATATCCACTTCCGGCTCGTAGGAGTATGCAAACTAGATACCATACAGAATTGTGAATGCTGAACTCTGCGATAGACTCTTTCGGTGATATAACGGCCGAGACTGTGACCACTAATGCTGTCAATAATGTAGCAAGTGCAGAGAAGGTCCAAATGCTATAAGTTAGTGTTTCAGTAGTCTTGAATGCTCCAACCTTCCACTTAACGGCCAGAGAAACTTGGTTAATGAAGAAGATGTCTCATGATTTGGCTGACGCATCAACATGGAAATGCCGAGTTGAAGAAAAGGATCTGTGAAATCGATAACTTCTAGGCGTGTCGCAGTGACAGTTATTGGAGCCACAGCCATATCTGCTTCCTGAAAAAAAAACATTTTTCACAGAATTTTAAAACAATGATGAACTATCCAGCAATCACCTAGCTATTTTTTCTTCCAAGATATTGAAATACAAAACACTTAATAATTTTTATTTTTCTGGGTTGATTTCTTTCAACAATTTTTAGGTAACATCAAACGACATTCAAAGAAAAAAGTTAGCTTTATAATATTTTTGAGATAAACCGTATTTTCAAAAAGATTTTCTGACAATTTGCAGAAAAAGAATAGAATGGAACCAACCCCACTCAGAATCTCGCCAATCATCCCATCCCATTGATCAGTTCCATTGATTCGTTCTCCATACTTGTTATCTTGCACAATCTTCAACTGGTACTCGAAATGGAGACTCTCCGCTAGTTTGTCAAGAAGATCTACGCAGAAACCTGAGAAATTTTGGGAGTTTGAAAACTGGCATTGTTGTCTGATACCTTCATAAACAACTTTACCATCGGGCATGATTTTCTCTATAACATAAGGTTTCTCATGAATGGAAGTGACTTTCAATGTTCTTGCTTGTCTGAGCATGGATAAAAAGTGCTCGTGAGTACCCGGAGTACTCTTAGCTTTCACTATGAGCTCTTTAGATCCAGTATAAGTCGACTTCCATGTTCCTGTCTGAAAGAAAAAAAAAATCAGAATTTAGCTTTTTAAAAAACGGAAGAAACTTACATACAATCCATTCCCATCCACACCCATTTCGTATAAATGGAGTTCACTTGTCTCCCTAGCAGAAGATCCGTTGTAGGATATTGTACCTGTGAGCCCTTTGAAAGGCTGGAAGCTTTGTGACTACGGTTTCTCGAGAATTTCAGACATACCGTTATACGAGGCAGGCGAAAAATTTCCCCATCATTTCTTTCAGAGCACGAATTGACTTTTCTCGGACCACTATGGCATGCAAGTTGTAAAGCGTCGTAGATGAAGTAAAACTCTCTCTTAATCGATAGTCAATCAATAAATCCTTTGACTCACCAGAGGAGTGATATCATCAATAGATTTGGTTCTCGCATAGTTGCGGTATATTTCATCCAGTGAATCAGAATCACTTTCGTTATTCAGATTTTTCCTGCTATCCACAATGGATAGAAGAGATAGACGCATTTCATTATGCGTGTATTGAGATAGATGAGAATTCAGATCATCCTTAAACATAATTCTTTGAAAAGGTCTTACATCTTACCAAGGATGTGATAATGAACCAATTATGAACACTGATCATTCCAAGTTTCAGAGCGGCATCAAGAAATGTCAGCGTGTCGTTTGGATTCAGCTCGATGAGAACGCGATTCTTTTTGGGCCAACAACGACTTCTAATCAGTTTAACATATGAATCAAAAACGATGAACTGGAACCTATCGCAAGCATCTCTCAAAGCCAACGCTGTGACCATCATGTTTTCGTCAGTATAATGTGTCTTAATCAGTGCTGGTGAAGATTGTAATCTTGAAAAAACCGCCATCAGTTGCGAAGGGGCTGAAACATATTTTCACAGAATACTCTGAAAATGTGAAAACCATCATAATTCGAATAGATAAAAACAAAATTGTCCCATTTCCAAACTTGAATCAGTTTATCGATGAGAAGTGCATATTCTGCGAAAGGATATAGGTTGAATCCAGTGCGATCTTTTCTGTAAGCTATTTGTTTTGAGGTTATTACAAAATAGACTAACGCTCCACTCGGAGAATCCCAATTATAATGAATGAAGACTATGTTCAACTCCGAACTGAGCTGTTTCAGAAGTCTTGCGTGTTTCCTGGGTACAACACCGATTATGGTGTTAATTTCCGAACTTGCGAGGTTACAAACTGAAAATTCTCGAAAAAAATGTTTTCTGTCAACTCACTCTGCTTGCTCAACTCATCAATATTGTATCCGTATACTGTATAAAAAACAACATGAGAAATGGTGCAGTTATATTTTAGATGATTGTTGTTCACCAAGGGAAGGAGATTGGTTATAGCGCTATGAACGCTTTTGCTCATCTTCATTGACGTTAGAACACCTAAACGAAACTTAAACCGTTAAAAAATTCACTCACCTAGTCTCACATGACTGAATGATAAAACTATCAGCGAAATCAAGATCGAAGAAAAGAGACATAGCATTGCAAATGTTTACGGATGCTCAGAACACGCTAATGGAGTAATTTCTTCATTAGTGCGACTTGCAAGTTGGAGACGAATTCTGAAAGATGTCCACTTTGTGTTTTCTGACGGCTTTGAAATTACTCAGGCAATCAGAAATACGCACCACGATACATCAAGATACGTTCGTGTTACGGAACTTCCCTAAAAACTTTATCAATATATATATTCGGGAAGCCGTTCAGTGTCTGTATGGTTTCTGGAATCCATACTGATTTAGGCGGTATCTGTTTAATTTTGTACAGACACCGTTTGCAAACAGCAAGAAAGCGGAGCCTGTATGAATCCATACGGATACCGTTTTTGAAAACGGTGTCTGTATGGCTTTAAATAGTGTCCGAATTGGTAATTTTTTGAATTCAGTTTGGATCCATACAGACGCCAAACGTTTTCCTTGAGATATAGCGAATTAGGAGATAGAAATATGGAGGAATTTTGCGAATGGCAAGAATATTTTCGTTTGATCTTCGATTTGCTTTGAACGGTTTTCTGTGATTCCAGTACCTGGGAATTTATACAAAAGTTCTGTGACATGTCGTCACAAGTTCGGTTCCTACCCTCTTACTTCCCTGTTCATGCAAAAATAGTCTTCCAAGTGACAGTGGAAGTTAACACGATAAGAACACATAATATCGTTTCTCCTAGATAATTCCCAAATCGAACGAGTCCAACCTCAATCAGTCGCGGACCCGCAGCTGGTAGGAAATGGCAATATGTTTCAAGATATAGCATGAAACGTACTCGAATTCATCTCGCAACAAAAGTTCCATATCTTTGCCATATTTCCTAAATTTGCTTTTTTTAAATGAACTATGGAGAAGACATGTGAAAAATGGTCGTTTAACGGATTTTCTGCGTATTTCTGATTGCCATAGCAAACGGTCTATCGTTGACACACGATGATGTGAAACTTTCTCGCGACGTTCACTATCTTGACAATAATACTTCCACGAGATATTCTGATTAAATGTCCCTTTTTGATTTTTCTAGACGGTCAATTTTTCACAAATCTCAGCTTTTCAGTTCTACCACAGTTGAGAGTTAATACGACAAAATACAGTTTGAAGAATGAGTGCTCAAAATACTTTTCTTTGTTTCTCCATTTTTTTCTAACACTTCTTTTGTGTAATAATTTTATTGAGAATCCTCTAATACTTTAGAACTATTTATACTTATTAAACAATAGTTGGTTCACAGTTGGAGCAATTAGAATCGGTTTCGGGTTTCGGTGAAAGTGGGAAATATACATGTATATATAAAAGTTTCAGGCACAACTCTTGACATGGAATCTTTTAAGTACAGAACTAGATGTTGTGAAGTGGACTTGGGAAAGACTGCTTATGGATCTTATCCAAGTTAGATGGAGAACCGTTGTAAACACCGAAGATTGGACTGGGTGAAATTTGCTTAAAGCTTCAGATTAATGGTGAAAAACGTTTCCATTGCACATGAAAATGTACTCGAATCGCGCCTGAAAAGATATTGTTGAATTTATTATCACTTCAAAACACTCACCAATGCAGCCGCGTCAAACGACTCTTGAATTATTCCTAACGATGAAGTAGCTCTTTCGAGCTCCTGGGGTGTGGCAAAGTATGCACAATGAATTTGATCTCCATCTGGGATGATGAGAACGTACACTCTGCCGCCAGGAACGTCAACTGTGAGTGAATCGTATGTACCATTAGGAAAATCGATGCGCTAAAATTGTTTGAGTGGTTTTCAATTCATAGCAGTGTCTGTCGTTTCTCAATAAAGTTGTGTGATTCCGTTTTCTGAATCACAAAACAGCCAGTTAAGTCTCATTACGGAACAATCTGTTTAAGTGAATGATGATTTCTTAGTTGAAGTTTTGCTTTTTGTCAGTCAATCGAATCAATGAGAATTTCATGTTACAGAAAAATAATTTTGATTTTTCGAGAAAAATAAACTGGAAACAAACCACCAAGTCGCGGGCGCAGTCATTGTTGAGCTGTTGATAAACAACGAGCGCGTTCTCGGTTATTGCCATGTGCACTCCGAGAAAGTTATCGTTTTGCTCCTACAATATGCATGTAGAATAATCATGGAGAGGAAAATCTTACGTCAACATCACAGTTCTTCTTAACTGCTTCGGCAAAGCCTGTCATAATTGTCGAATCCGGAGAATAAAACTTTCTTGTCTTGTTCGTAGCCGCATCGAACACCCTGATTCCTCTTGTGATGTCTGACACTTCTTCACGATTCCTTGAACTTCAGTTTTCATTCTTTCACTGATCGAAACTTACTGAGAAAGATCAATGTCGGCAACTAGAATTCCTTCATTTTCTTCGTAAATCTTCAGATGACCATCTTTCACGTGACACATCAGCTGCTTTATGTCTTCTTCACGTTTCAGAAGGAATCCTGTCATCTCACTGAGTGTTAAAAGCATAATTCTCATTTGGAATAAATTCTTACGTGACTTCCATCGACGCCATGAGTGATGGGAGAAAAACATCGGATCTTTCAAGGAAAAAGTAGACAACTTTGAAAAAATTCAACGGCAATGGCTGAAAAAATCTTGTCTCCATGATTGATTGACGACGTTTTTTCCAATATCGCATGAAACTGTTAGAAATTTCGAAGAAGCGGTTTTTAAAAACAGTCAAAAATGAGTGGTGGCGTTTTATATTTTTCTTAACGGAAAGTCAAGAAGACAGAAGTTTTGCATGATTATACTCACTCTCAAGTGCAACAGTCTGCGGACAGTCTCAATATGATCGTTCGAGTTAAAAACGTCGACGTTCCTAATTCCGGTGATTTCTTGGTGCACCTTCTGGAAATCAGCCAAAAACGAACAGACTGAAGCGTAACAAAGAAAGTTGACAGTTATTTTGGTTTCACTCTTCTGGTTCTCGATACACAGGTCCGTGTCAATATTCCAGTACTGAAATTTGAGATTTGGAAAAAAAACTTACAAAAAATAAAACTTTAAACATAATTCTGTTCTCCTCTTCGTCCATTGGAAGTGATCCTATCTTTCTCAGTGGCATGTCTTCATCATCTACTTTCTGCATAACAAAGACTGACTTGTTGGATACAACGATAAGACTGAAAAAGGTTTGTGTTTCGAGAATAAAAATATTTGAACTCACACAATCTTGGGCAAGCCGCTCTCTTGCAGCAAATATGCTTTGAAGCAAGCCTTGAAAAATTCTCCATCACCGAATTCAAGCGAAACCATTTGAGAGAACTCGACATGAGTGAGACTGTAATATTCAAACGTTCCACCCGTCATGAATTGCTATTTACCTGATACGAACATGGTTCAGTGCGTCTTGGATGATTTGATCAGACTCGTAAAGGGCTTCTTTCAGGCGTTCTGCTTGTGCAAGCTCTTCTTCATTCTCTTCTCTCGCTATTTGCTCCAGTGCCTTGAGCTACAAAAGTGTTCATGTTAAAGTTCATAATATCATAGACACGCGTGTGTAGTAAAATTTGAGAAATACTTCAGGCGTTCACATAACTTTTTCTATCCATCATTTTGAACAAGCATGTCACTGTTTCGTCAGTGGTAACAAAGTTTCTTCAGTTCTGACAAATTTCTCTCAATTGCTGAGATTCGTGGAAACTTTCTGAGATTTCTTCTTTGTGACGAATGTTGAGAACTATTGAAAATATATATTTTTCCAATTGTCAGCCTAACATTAAATCTACAGAATCAAAAATTATGATTTTAATAAGCCGATGGAATTTTTCTTATTTTCGAATATTACTGGAAATTGTTTTTATCAGTCAAAGAAGCTTCACTCGTTTAATTCAAATATTACTGCTTCGAAGCCTGCAATCTTCATGCTATTTCATTTTCGAGATTATCTGATCTCAGTCTTTCACCAAATGTCTATCGATTTTCTGTTCTGTCCTCGTTTTACTGGTTTCAGTGAATACACTTCAAAATTTATGAGTTTTCAATTTCTTTTCGCTTGTGTTATTTTTCATGTTCACAAAATCTCACCGCGCTTGTGTTTTCCAACTCTACAGAAAATCCTTTGAAGGCGTCTTGTGGCGACGGTTGTTCTTTGGGGACCACAGTCTCCACTTGCAACTGGTACGAACTCTTGTTCTTTCGGAGTTCTCTCTGCGAGATCAGCTCGTCGAAAACAAGATCCTGCTCGGTGTCGTTTTTGATAGGAACTGCAATAGTTGGAAGCTCGTTGGACGCGAAGAGCGGAGATGTTGTTTCTGATTCGTCTTCAATCGAGGACAAAATGACTCTTGAATCCGACTGCAGACGTTGGTTGACAGTGTTCTTGTTTGGCGTGTGTTCTGTTGAAACATAAACTGGCTCGAGGCTCGCACTTGTTGTCGCGGTTGGACGAAGCTGGAATACGCCATTTTTTGATGAATTCATGTATCCGTGTTTGTTTACAATAGTAACAGGTTTGAAACTTTCATCTTGATACTAATGAAAAAAATCATTCCAAACTACCTCAAACGAAAACATGATGTTGGACAGTTTTGTGTTCTGCGTGTCGAGTACTTTCAGCGTCAAACGATCCAAAGTCAAAGCTGACTCATCGTAGAACCGTTTCAATACGCATCTGAATAGTTGATTCATCAAAAACTATAGCAAATATACTTGTTTCCATCATTGTCGAGTGATGAGATAAGGAAAAGGAAAGATGCGTTGTTGAAGATACTCTTGAGCCAGGCGACGCTTTGATGCCTATCGTTTAGCTTTCCCGTGTCTGCCAGAAGAAGTTCGATTTCAGTCCTCGGGAGGAGTCGTTTCATCACTTTCCAGTATGATCTGTCGCGCGAGATGAGTCTGAAAATATTTTTGGAAATGAAAAATTTCAAATATCACCCTTGAGAGAAGAATTTGTCGAAAACTCGAAGAAGCTGCTTTCCAGCTGGATCTGACAGTCCGACAACATCTGTAGCGTGTAATTGCAGTACCTGAAACATACGCATTTCGAAAACACTTCAAAGATTTCACAACAAAAAATCTGTAGATGACTTTCAAAAATATTTGTTTCAAAACTGAACATGT
>OZ022249.1:6492947-6500447 GCA_963978915.1 Caenorhabditis parvicauda
TTATGTGTGAAGTAGTGAACTAAAATTTGACAATGTAGAAAAAACTTTTCTTTTGAAAACAACAATGGCAACTCAATTTTCTTATTTCTGAACGTTTGCAAATGTTCGATGTGGTTTCAGAGAAAAATTGAGAGTGATCGCGTAAGTTTTACGAAGTTCGAAATGAAAAGTTGCTAAACTTTTGTTCGCTACTGTATGTAACATGAGGATAAACTTCATTCCTTCGACACTGAGGGCAGACAAAAGAGTACATTCTGACTATATCATAGATTTTTGAATATGGTGTAGACTATGTAACCGGTATCTGAAGTTTCTTTATCAACTTGCTTTCAGATGAAGTTCTGGCAAGATTCATTTCAAGTTGTCAAAGAGATGAAGAACTTTTTGATTCGTACAACAAAGCAGTTTGAAAAGTTCGAAGTTTACCAGAAACAGCTTCACAGATATCAGGTTTGTTTCTGAATGCAAGTAAAAAATTCAAAATTACCTAAAATGATAATAATTTTTTTTTCGAGAGACATTCACAAATTTCCAAGTTTTCACGTTTGTTTTCATAATTCCACTATCTCATTTCTGTTCAGACGACAGAAGCACGAACACAACAAAAACTAGATGTGGTCATAAGACCGCAACACGTTCCAAAGCCGAACTACATCGGAAACACGCAAATGGGAACAAATCAATCTGCTGGTTCATCATCAGCTCAGGTTCAAATTTCCACAATAAGGCTTTAAAGCTAGAAATTGTTCAAAATATCATGACTTCTTGAAATATACCAAAAAAAATTGCATATTTGACAGAGTATTAGATCCTGATACTAAATGTACATAGCTATACTCTTGACATTTCAACGGTTTCTGCTAACAGTAAGAAACTGTTTTGTTTCACCAAATGTGAAAAAAGAAAAATACGCGATGATTCTCAATTATTGAGTTTTTGAGAAAATTTCGTGTTTCAAAAAGCAAAGTCGTTTTTAGGGACCATCCATTCAATTGCCACCTTGGAACCCCAAAGGGGTTGCTTTCAGCATTGTATGCAAGAACCATTTCTCTTACTTAGTTGCACAAAAAGTGATTTGAATTGTTTCTTGTCCCATTTCTACGTGTTTTCAACTTCCCGACACAGGCAATCAGAAGTACGCAGAAAATGCGTAAGCCGTCTTTTTTCGTATCTTCTCAGGAATCAAGAGAAGCAAATGCGGAAGATATCGCAGATATGATAGTTTGGTTGCGTGATCAGATTCAGTATGTATCAGGCTCTATCTTGAAACATATTGCTTCTTCCAACCAGCGGCGGGTTCGCGACTCATTGAGGTTGGACTCACTCGACTTGGGAATCATCTAAGAAAAATTATAGTATCTGTTCTTATCGTATCAACTTCCACCGTGACTGGAAAGAAGATTTTTGCAAAAATGAGAAGGAAGAGGATAGGAACCGATCTTGTGACGTCATGTCGAGTGGCACTTTTGTTTGATCTTTGAATTTCTCTGATCGGTTGATTGTGATTCAAGTATCTCGGAATTTATACAAAAATTCTGAAAAATGACGTCACAAGTTTGGTTCCCACCCTCTTCCTTCCATTTCTTCAAAAACAGTCTTTCCAGTCACAGTGGAAGTAAATACAAAAGAACAGATAATATTTTTTCTCTTAGTTTTGCCAAGTTGAGTGGGTCCAACCTCAATCAGTCGCGGACCTGCCGCTGGTTGGAAATGGCGAGATATCTCAAAATATAGCCTGATACGTACTGAGTTTCATCGCGAAACAAATGTTCCAAATCTTCGCCCTATCTCTAGCACTTGCCTCTTTTTTGAGAGGTAGGGAGAAGATACGTAAAAAAAAGGATCGTTTTACGGATGTTCTGCGTACTTCTGATTGCCTAGGCACTATGCGTCTCACTTAGGGTACCAAAACTTTATTTCAGTCTTTGGCAGCCGGTATGAAGAAAGAGTCTGAATCGGCTGACAGCCAGCAGTCGTTCGGAAATGAATTACAGGTAGGTAAGATTGAAATTTGCGCTCGCAAGAAGATATACCAGCGTGAAAATCAGTTTTCTTTCAATCAAACTAAACTCGAGTTCAGTCAAAACCCAGTTTTCAGATGCCAGTCCTTGAGATTTGTGATCAGCCACCGATGCCAACCACCTCGCAGGTTTGTAAATATCAAAATATTTTTGTTTCTGCAACAACCCTAGTTGAATTCGAACTCAGCAAAAAGTTCAACCATCCAAAAACATAAATGTGGAAATTCGAATGCCACAGTAGCCTTATTGAATTTTTTGAAACAAAACAATACTACATTTTTTCTCATAAGAAAATAAAAAAAACTGCTTACAATGCATCTTTGCCTAAAAAAATTTCAGTTGATCAGTGAACGAATCGTAGTGAGAAAGAAAAAATTTAAAAAAATCGTTTTAGAAATGTGAAAAAACTTAAAGTTCTGAAGAAACAAAAGTTCTCTATTCCATTATAAAAATTGTATTATTTTCCTTCAGCAACCGCGTGCTCTCGAACAAAATATGAACAAGACATCGATGGAAGGAAGCTCAAACGTTGGTTATTCTCTCATTAACTCAAAAACAATGTAAAAACACTAAAATTAGAGTTCACTTCCATGAAATATTCACATAACCGTATTGAGACCTTTCCTTCTCAGCACCAAGGACATGGAAATGTTACTGAAGAGAATCCATCGGTGGTAAATCAGAATGTTGCAATGAACATGCCACCTGCCCGTGCGATAAGTGAGAAGAGAATGGACGGATTCATTTTGTTGTATGAGATTCCAAATAGAACATCGTGAAGGCATCGCCTGATAAAAAGTAACACTGATGCGTTAGTGCAAACTTAACTGGATCAAACTGTCTGGAAATTTAAGAATACTGCGACAAATGCCGTCGACATCAAAATCTACTCATCTGTTTCAGAATTTTGGTCTCCCACCTCCCGGTTTTCAAGAGTTGCCGAGGGGAGCGTCTGCTCCTGATTTCACCGGGCTCACGCTGAACAATTTCTTACTTTTTCAACAGTTCACCGGGTCGAACAATTTCTTAGTGTTTCAACATTTGATGCAAGCAGCTCGTCCAGCAACTGAGGTTTGTGAAAAAATGAAGACTTTTTGACCACTGATTGAGAACGGGTTTTCCAGATTTTTTTCTCTGCACACGGAGTGCCAAGATAAAAAAATCGAGTGGGGATGGCGTTTCAAAAAAAAGGCGCGAATCATTCGATCCCAATCAATAGATTTAAATTTTCGCTCCGGATGACTGCTTTGCAGCCGTCTTTTGGTATTTTTGCCCATTTATTCCATGTAATCTGCTCAATTGTAGTCCTTAATGAATAAGAAAATTGTTGTTAAAGTTGTTGTAAGATATTTTAGGGAGACTAGCCAGTATTGATATCGAAAATGTAGTTGAGGTCTCGATTTGAAAATTTTGCAACTAAGCGATTTTTGACCGACCATCCTTGGTTGTCCCACCCCCGTTACGCCTACTTTTGAAATAGCCGAATGTGTTACACCGTGCTGCATTTTGTAACTATAGATTTAGACAAAAAAGATTGTGAAAATAAAAGTAGAAAAGTTTTTAGTGTCAGAAACTCTTTTTCAGGGTCAGAATCATGCTCAACAAATGGCATTCAATGCCGAAGGGTTGCGCAACTCGCAGAACCAGTAATTCAAGAACGGTCTGGTCAACTTCATCAATTGATCTCTAATGTGATCTACACAATTTTTCTACGAGAAAAACTCAATTCTTGCAGTAAATCGTTTTCATCTATCAAGGATCCTTCCCTAAAACCAAAACGTTCAGGTATCTCCCGCCCTCACTTCTAATTTCGTCCGGTTCTAATTAACATAGAATGTTCTAGAAAGAAAATTTCCTAATTTGAATAACCTCTGTTTTTTCAGAGTGCTTTCTCAATGACCTAATCTTCTTTTTATGAATAAATGATTTTGTTGACCACTTAAATTTAAATTTTTCACATTATTTTTGTCACTACTTTTTTCAATAACTAACAAATGTCTTATTGTTCAAACTGAGTTTTGAAATTCGTGAAAAAACAAAATTGAAAGAAGAATCACCAGAAAAAAAGAAACAATGGAAAAAAATGGAATAATTTTTTAACTGACTAGTTAACTGACCATGAGCTATGTAGGAAAACAGAGAAAAAATTGCAAAGTTTAATGAATTATGAAGTTATTTACGTTCGTAAATCAACAAAGAGATGAGCAAAAAACCAATGGAGCACATTTGCACGTTCACTGACCTTGGAGCTCTCCTTTTTTCCACACTTTCTCGTTTTCTTCTTCCTGAAGCAAGTTTTCCAACACTGAAACAACTTCATAAAAATCGCGCGGTTTTGTATTAAAAACATCAATAACTAGAATAAGTTTTAAAAATGATTTTTGGTGAGAAAAACAATGAAAAATTGAACTTGATGTTGTATAGTTTATGTACTTGTTTTTAAAATCTTAAATGTTATGCCATGACTGTCACTTGTGAGTACTATATATTCAATATTGAAAAGTCTTCTCTACTAAAAGCTGTGTCACTTTTAGAAGTTGAAGTTTTAATTTCAAAAGAAATGAGAAGCGAGAAAAACCTTCATGAACTTGGACTCGAAGCGGTATTCTGCGTCTCATGTTATTGAGAATATTCATTTCATGTAGGTATACTATGTTTTCTCTTTATGTCAATCTCTCTCTCTCTCTCTCTCTCTCTCTCTCTCTTCATCTTTGTCTCTCTCCATCTCCATCTGTCTCTTTCGTTCTCTCTCTCTCTCTCTCTCTCTCTCTCTCTCTCTCTCTCTCTCTCTCTCTCTCTCTCGCTCTCTCTCTCTCTCTCTCTCTCTCTCTCTCTCTCTCTCTCTCTCTGTATCTCTTTCTTTTGTTCTTTCTCCCTCCCATTCTTTCTCAAAAATTGTGTAAACCTTTTTCATGAATCTGAAACCTTATAACTCAAAAATTTACTAAAACAAAAAGCATTCCGGTGTAAAAAACTATTTTTCAGTCATTGGAAAATGAGACAAGATCCATACCAGAAACATCAGAATCATTCAAGCAACAGCAACAATAGTCGGCTTCGGAATAAATAAAAATTATAAAATTCAACTTTTTTTGCTTTTTCATATTGTTTCTTTTGACTATATTCTTACCAACCGTTTGATTTTTTGTAACATCATTGTTCATGGGTTTGTGAGGGCTACGAACTTCTGGATTTATTCTTTGTTTTGTTGAAGTAAAGGTATAAATTCGAACACTTTCAAACGTCTCTCTGTCTCTCTTTTTCTGAGATCAACTTTGTGAAAAAGAAACTGTTCTCAGTGCACTTAGAAGGTGTATGCGACATTCAGGAAGAGTGTTTTTGCAGTAGACAAGAACTGTTTTTTGATCTTTATGTCATTCTTTTTTTCTTCTCAACCGTATCATGCGTAAATTTGCTTATGGTCAGTACTCCGTTCCAACGTTCCGAGAGGATTGTGCAGCTGGGGATTCAATGTTTTACGAGCTGTCAAAATTGTTCATTATTCTAAGACCTTCCCTCTATCAAAATGTGGAAAATTTACAAACGAATAGCAGTGACATCGAATGTTGGTCGTCAAACTGATCGTGCTACATAACCGCTCTCAATCCTCAAATCAAATGTACAAAACATTATCAATTGTCATCACCGTGTTTCCTATTTTCTTAGTTTTCGAAGAAACAGGAGTATCACAGTCTGCCAGACAACCATTTCATACATACCAGACGTTATCCTTAGAATCAGATCGACTTTCCATCGACTGATGTCATTCCGACTTCTGTCGGAGATTTTTAAAACTTACGACATTGTTTTTCTGACACATACACACATATATCGCTAGAAGCATGGTCGTTTTCAAACGCGCTCTAATCTCAATTTTGCAGAATGAGTACGGTAGGGTTGGGACTCTCACAACGAACAGTTAGATCTTTGTGGATTTAAATTATTATTCTTACTTTCAGTCCATTCTGAAATTAAAGGCTCATTACGCAAATCGTTCTTGTATTTCAAGGCAAAACTGCTACGGTACTAAGTACCCGATTTACAGAGGCCAGACTTTTTTACAGGTGAAGGAAGCTATGTGATACAATATTTCATCAGAAACAGCGTGACTCAAGGTTTGAACCTCATGTTGTTTTGTCGTATTCTCCGCCAAGACTGGGAACTACTACATACATACCTCTTCTTTCCCGTGTAATCACGCGTTTTCACTATTCACTCTGTTGGCAACTGGTTACTTTTATTTAAAAATTATGAAACTCGCTTCGCTCCTCGTCGATGGAATATCAACGGTCCAGAACACTTGATCCGGGTTTTCTCCCCCCTTTTCCTACCAACATAAAATGTGCTCGCATAAACTAAAGAAATAACATGAAGCTTATTAGAAATGACATCTGACAACTTAGTTTTGGAATATCTCAGTTCGTAAAAACCACAATTCAATGACCGTGACAAAGTAGTATACCTACTACATGATGTTCTATTTTGACGTTCAGAATTTTCTCTCTTTTTCTTCTTTCTCTATCCCTCTCATATTTTTCTCTATTCCTCTTCCTCTCTCTCTCTCTCTCTCTATCTCTCTCTCTCTCTCTCTCTCTCTCTCTCTCTCTCCTCTCTCTCTCTCTCTCTCTCTCTCTCTCTATCTCTCTCTCTCTTCCCCTCCCTCTCCGCTTTTCCCCATTTCAGAGCTGTTGAAGTGGAGTGGTGACTCAGCTAGTCGTTCTGTATTTCTTCTGATCTCCATCTTTCTCTATCTCACTAGAATCGATAAGAAACACAATAACTGACTCACCAAAAGTGGGCGGCGCATGCTTTGACTCGACAAAATCTTGTGCACCGAGCTGCCTGTTTTTGTTCTCACCCGTTCTCTTCTCATGGCGCGCATTCATTCTTCTCAACGTCAAAATTCACCGCACGCGTAGTTTCTTGCCTCAACTGTTTCTTGTTTGTTGGTATCCATGTTCTTTTCTCTCTCTCTCTCTCTCTCTCTCTCTCTCTCTCGCCTTCTCTTTTTTTAAATAGGTACTAAGGTCAACTATTATTTTATTCAATCACTATGTCAGACCCTTTTCTACTCTCATACTGTAAGACCAACAAACTGAACGAGTCACTGTTCACCGTGCACTTATGAAGTGTCTTTGACATTTAGCATATGTGTTCTTGGACTCATGAGTAAGTTGTGGCCAAAGGGCGAAGATGGTCTGTAAACTTTACATCACCCTCACGCTTCCTTCCCAATCTTCCCAGCCTTCTATTTTTTCTATCATCCAAGATTGTGCGCATCGTTTCGAAAACAATGAGAAAGATTTGATCGACCACATATGTAAATGCTAAAATTTCACGACCTTTTGAAATAATTGTTCGATACACCTGACATCATTTCTCTCTTGAAATATGAAATTTTCACAAACAAAAAGCAATTCATCTAAATAATATTCATCAAGCTGAACGCGCTGCAAAACCGCTCGCCATCCTCAAGTCT
>OZ022249.1:6502105-6557105 GCA_963978915.1 Caenorhabditis parvicauda
ATTGATTCTCTCGACGAGCATCAAGACAGTCAGCAGTGTCCGTTCGCTAAAAAGGATCAAATGAGGTGTACTCCATATAAGTTGCGTCTAAGCTCCATCTTTACAGTTGTTTCTTTGTTACTGTCGTTTGAAACATTAATCTTTTCTATCTGAGTGGCTTGTTCCACATTTGTTTTTTTTTGTTTCATTCCTTTCTTACAGTCAGAAATATGTTTGTTCGAAAAACGTACATAATTTCAAATTGCTAAAAAAAATGTGAAACTTGTAGTTCTTTCTCATGAACCTTGAATCTTTTTTTTCCGGCTTCTTGCTTTTAAAATTTAACAATGTTTATAGATTCATCCAATTCCAGAAAATGTTCAACCCACAGGATATCGCCAGTGTATTGAAAGAAATCATACATCTGCGCACTATTCCAAACCAGGGCCCGAAGCGGACACAACCTCATGCTAGTAAGTATTAGTGAAAAATAGTTTCATAACAGTGTCAGACAACAGTTGTTTTTTTTCATGATTACCGAATTCAGATGGTGTGAATGGTGCCATGCTGGACGAAAAGGATATCAAGGTAGAAGTTGAGGAAACCGTAGAACTTGCCGAAACAAAAGTTCATTCCGCAACCAGTGAGTTGGTAAAGTATCCTCAGTTTAATTTTTCGTTTTGAGGAGATGAGCCAAAGGCTCCAAAAATGGACTTGAACGAGTTCCGTCAGGCTTTCTACGGCTACCCAGACATTGAGCAGATCATTGACATCATGGACAGATGTATCAAATCAGGTAACATGCCTGACAAGAAAGAAGTGAGTTAGAAAAGAGCAAACCTGCATAGACATTCCGTTCCAGATGAAACTCATGGAAGGTTTATTGCAAAAAGCGAAGGATTGCTACAACCTTTACAACCGGTCGTCAAAGCGAATCTCTAGAATTATAGATTACGTGGAACAAATGGAGAAATATAGGGTTCGTTTATTTTCGAACGCTAGTAAGTTTCTACAGAGTAAATAACTTTTTTTCAAACAATTTGGCGGTAAGTAATAGAAAAATGGTAGAGTTCACTTTTGAAAGAATCAACAGACTCCGATTACAATAATTCTCAGAGTACTTTTTTATATGAGATTTTCAAACTATCGTACACTCACTTACTTTTCTTCTTGTTTTGGAACTCGTTTTTGTTCAAAATTATCATCTGAATGCTTGCTGGAGACTTCTTTATAGTGTCGTTTGAATATATCAGAGTAAAATCAACTGGATACTTCAAAATTTTTCAGATCTCATCCAAGTCCCAGCAAAAAAAACAGAGTTCGAAGGCCTCGGAAAAACTGAAGAAGTATAAGGTTTGTTCATTTTCAAACGCTACTGAGTTTCTATATAGTAAATTATTTTCTTCAAACAATTCGGAGAAAGTAAAGGTAAAAATGGAAGAGTTTACTCTCAAAAAAATCAACAGACAAAATCAAATAAAATCAACATTCAAACAATTTTCATAATATTTTTTTCATATGAGATCTTCAAACTACCGTACTCTCACAAAAATTATTCTCTGAATGCTTGATGAAGACTTCTGTACGTTGTCGTTTGAATATATCAAAGTGAAATCAACTGAATACTTTAAAATTTTAGATTTCACCCAAGTCCCAGCGAGAAAACCAGAGTTCAATGGCCTCGTCTTCGAAGGTTTGTGAAATTCGAAAAAAAACATATTTTTCAATTTTGCTATTCCAAACGCAAATTTTTTTGTTAGTATTAAAAACTGACTGCATCAAATATTGCGAAACTATATTTTCTCTGAAACAAAACTTACTTTTCTTCTTGTTTTGAAACTTTTTTTGTTTAAAATTATCCTCTGAATGCTTGAAGGAGACTTCCGTACGGTGTAGTTTAAATATTTCAAAGTAAAATAAATTGAATACTTCAAAATTTCAGATATCATCCAAGACCCAGCAAGAAAACCAGAGTTCGCCGGCCTCGTCTTCGCAGGTTTGTGAAATTCGAAAAAAAACATTTTTCAACTTTGCTATGGCAAACGCAGATTTTTTGTTAGTATCAGAAATTGACTGCATAAAATATCGCCCAGCTATATTTTCTTTACAACGACATCGCACGTAGTTCACATCTACATTCTTCAATTTCAGATGCAGCCCATGTGGAATCTCAGTCCAGAAATGATCATAGCCTCACAGGTGAGTGATACTTGAAACACAAGCAATGAGCAAATTCATTTGAGTACTACTCACAATACATTACAGTATTATGTTCATAGTCATTTTCTCTTCTGACTTTTCCATCATGATTCTTTGTAAACTCATTGAATCGATCCATACCGCTCAGTCGATCCGTACCTCTCAGGGGTTTTTGAGTATACTACACGTTTATTCACTATGTTCAAAAATAATGTAAAGTTCCGTTTTCTCTTTTTTGTCTTCTTTTCAAGTTTTTAGGAAATCGTGCAGAATCATTTTTTTCCGGATACACATGCTCTGAAAAAATCAGCCCGATTGGACAACGGCGTCTGGAGTTATGCTTGTGGGATGAAAAAATAGCCTGTTCAAAAATAACGTGAAGTTTTGAATTTTGTATTGAAATCAACAAAATCGCGGCAGAATTGAAAGTTTCTTGAGTTTGTTTCATAACTAATGACCAAATGAATTCTAGAAAAAAATAAATAAAGTTCAGGTAGGATATTAATAGATTGCGCGTGCTAAAAAGCAAAATATTCGGTTTTTCTCCTAGTAATCCGAAAAACCCCATTTATGCGCTGAGAAACAGCCAGCATTGTCGTTAAATCTTTGTTCTACACTATTCGATAGATTTGACAAACTGAGACCGTGCGCGGGTTGAATGGACCTCACGTGGTACTCGATCCAAAACATCATGATTCTTAGCTTCTTCACTGAGCATCCACATTTGCAGCTTGTTTCTGGATCCATATCCTAGCTCTAAAATGAAATTTCTCCAAGCACTCAACTGGAAGGGTAGAAACAAAGTTTGAGAAAAATATTTTTCCAGTTTTACGATTCACAAATTCTCAGACATCTCTAAAAATAAATCTTATGTTATACCCTCAAAATTAGCTCGTGAGGCTTCATCGATCAGTCAATTCTTCTTTATTTCAAGATTTCTTCTTGTGAGTCGATAAAAATCTGTGGAAAAATTCTGTTTTTGAAATGGAATATGGCTCCAGAAAGAAGCTCCAAATGTGGATGCTCAGTGAAGCAGCGTATAATCTAATGTTTTGGGTCGAATACCACGGTCTTAGGTTGTCAAATCTACTGAAAAGAGTAGAACGAACATTTTAAGACGATGCTTGCTGTTTTCAGCGCATAAATGGGGTTTTTCGGATTACTAGGAGAAAAATCGAATATTCTGCTTTTTTAGCACTTCAAATCTATTAATATTCTACCTGAACTTTATTTATTTATTTTTTTAAAATCTATTAATATTCTACCTGAACTTTATTTATTTATTTTTGAAAACGATTTAAAAACTTCAATTTATTTTTGAACAGGCTATTTTTTCATCCCACAAGCATAATTTCAGAAGCCGTTGTCCAGTCGTACTTGTTTTTTTTCAGAATATGTGTATTGTTCTGCACGATTTTATGAATACTCGAAATGAAGACAAAAAAAAGAAAAAACAGAACTTCACATTATTTTTGAACACTTTGGTAATGATTCACGAAGAGTGAACAAATTTTTCTAATAAGAAGAAAAAAACGTGAAAAATTGAAAAAATGAAACGCATGATTCAACAGCACATAACTTATTAAAATTGATGCTAGCTATTTGCGACCTGTTGTAAAAAGTTTGATCACGTTGTCACAACTTAACACTTAACTTAGCAACTTATTGACCAACTAGGTACACAGAATTTAAGCGCACTAAAATTTACGTGTACACAAAAAAAAGCTAAACCGGTTAACAGCTTTTGCACCGTGCTAAGCCAAGAAGAATATGTCAGTCAGATCCTGTCACGAAAATAGTATTTTATATCTTTCAAAACTTCTGTAATAATTTTTGTGGAGGCTATTCTGTGAAGTCTCAACCATCTCGCACCAATTTCAGTGAGTTATGTGCAGTTGACTCATGAACTTCTCTCTTTCAATTTTCATGTTTTTCGCTTTGTGTTCAAAAATATGTTCATTCTTCCTGATTTATCACGTTATTTGTTCTATGAACTTGTTAGACATACTGAAATATTCTCTGAAAGGTTCAAATCGATTCAATGAGTTTGAAAAGAATTATGACGGAAAAGTCAAATGCGACGAAGAACACGAACAGCACTGTATATCCAAAAATTGAACTCACCTGTTTCAGAATTTACATGCCCAGTTCCTGAAACTACAGGGAAATGCGACTGCGACGCAGCATAACTCCGTCAACCAGATGATTCCGTCTGCTCTGTCCGACACTCCACCTGGTATTGAGGTGAGTGGAAACAAATCTGGATTTACCGGGATACTTCGAGTAGAAAACACGTTTGTTCAAATCAACGGTTTTCATTTTAGTGAAAAAATTTCATTTCAGTGATACAACACATTACATGTTCCATCCAAGAACATCAGTTTGAAATCAATTTTCGAACCAAAGATTTTTCCTCTACTTTTCATGTGGAACAACGAATTGTGATTAAAATTGTGTCAAAAACCATCACTCTGCGGTTTTGCAGCGCAACGCGAATACAAGTTTTTGAAAATGTTGAAACTTTATTTTTTTTGAAAATCGTCATTACTAGAAGGTAAAAAAAACTTTGTTGGGGAACGATACATATTTTTTTTTTGGTGTACGATAGCGGATTCGATTTTCAAGCTAGAGTGATGATTCACGGCCCTTATTTACCAGTGCACCAGAAATGCAAGAAATGTCATGAGCTCAAAAAATCTAACACTGGATTCCAAAAATCAATTGATCGTTTTCAGAACCCTGCTCTTCCAGCCGTGCCATTCAATTTTCCACAACATGAGTTCATGCAGAATCAAGCTCCTCAGCAACAGGCTCGTCCAGTACTACAGGTGAATGAAAATAGGCTTATTGTTTCATATTGTTCGGTTGATCAAAAGTTGTGTGAACAGATATGGTTTCGTGTCCATATATGTTGTTTTCAGAATCCAGCAGAAAGTCAGATTTTGCCGAACGGAGTTCAGCCACTCGACCTTTCGATACAGAACCGAGCAACTTGGCCAACATCTGGCCAGGTAGTTGAGGTATGTGAAAACGATTTAAAGAAATTTTTCTAACTGTTTGAGAATTTTTTTGCTCTCCTAATTTATTTTGATTTTCTAAGGTTTATTGTGAACGTGTAATTGTCACACCTTCCGTTAAATTCACTGTCCCTTCTTAGTGATTTTTCAAGAAGAGATAAAATTCACCATACTTCTCTAGCAACATCTTAACATCATTTTACAAATTTTGCAAAAAAATAAACTGAAAAATTCTGATATAGATTTTTTGAAACAATACTGACACATGTTTTTTAGAATCAGGGCTACGCTGAAATGTTCGCAAAGAACCAGGAAGTGATGCGCAACATGCAAAGACAATAATTGCGAACAATCCAGTCGACTTCATCAATCGATCTTTATCATCATCCTTCACACTTAGTTTTCTTCGAGAATGGCCTCCCAACTGTGCCAAAAGGTTTTTTGGTCTTTCGAGATCTATTTCTAGTTTTTGTTCCAGTGCAAAACATTCCCTACTACTCGATCCCAGCACGGTGCAAGAGCTGTGAACCGGTTTAGCTTTTTTTTGTGCACACGTAACTTTTAGTGCGCTGAAATCCTGTGTACAAGTGGTTTTCAGTGAGCTCTAATTTTGTGAATAAAAAGATTCCAGTGCGCTGGAGTTCTGTGCACGAGTAACTTCTAACTTACTTTCCGTAACAACAATAATCTCCTCAGTATACTGTTTTGTATTTCTCGTAGCCACTAATATTCCTTCCAAAGACGATCGACGTTTCTCCCCATCCTCCCCAAATCACAAAAATGTTTAGTTTTATTCCGACATGCATGCCTATTTACCGTAGTCACTTTTTGGATAAATAAATATATATATATTGGAACTTCCTGATGTCCTAAAGCACACGATTCGTCAGATCCACACTCTTTGTGCATGGTTTTTATTTGTGTTTTCATTCAGTTTTTCCTTCATGTAACTTATCGAGCTGAAATTATCTGATCAGTTCGTATATAGTGTTGGGATCGATACAATATTGAAGCTGTTTATTTGGAAACAGTATCAGATGAATGAAAGTTCCCGTCTTCAGAAAACCGATGATTCTAATTATCCTGACGACCACGTGTACCAATTTCCTGAGGTCAGATATCACGATCGCAACATCAAAGGAAAGGCTCCTATTAAAGTATTAGTCTCAGAGCAGGTGGGGATGAAAGATGCCGCAAGAAGAGCCGAACTAGGAGCAGCTTGCAGCCGAATACACTAATTACCAGACTATCATAACTTTAGGGGACACTGAAGTGAAGTGACCGTAATTTAACTCTTAGTTTGTGACTGAACTTGAAAAACAATAACTTTATTCACAGAAGTTAAATTACATAAAATTTAGTAACGACCAGCAATATCCTTCAAAAAAATTATAATGTGCGGTGAACCGCTATTGGAACCTGTTCCGGTCAAGAAAGAGATTTCTTGTCAAAATTGAAAGTGAGAGAAAGAGAGATGAAAAAAATAGAGAACGAGAGAGAGAGAGAGAAAGAAAGAAAAAAAATGTTAGTGATTATAAAATGTTAGCTTTCGGAAATCAGTGTATGATCTAATTTCTACTTGATTCAAAATCAGTAGCAGTTGAAATAATAATGAAGTTGTTAATTTCACTTTTTCTTAAGTGCAATAAAATGTTGAATGTTCATATCCAGCACCGTAGAAGGAATATTTCAATTTGACCTTATCTGTTGTTTGATGCCTTTGCGAAAAACTGTTCCGGTCAGGACAACAGACGAGATTGTATTGTGAAAAAGGACATCAACAGAACTATTGTATAAGGAGCATGCTAGTATGAAAAACAAGAAGTGTTTCCGATTATAGTGTGAATAACTACTCAGGTGAAGACAGAAAACAGATTTCATTGCGATAACTTAAACTGCATTCCCCATATCACAAAAAAAAGAACTACACAAGTGAAAGAAAGTCCCTCTTTTAGTATCTACATTTACATACTATTCAGGAGGTCTGCTCAGAACAGATATGTAATGTAATATACTTAGATTCTTATCTCCTGATTAAGTATTATCTGAGGTACTTGGACACGTATCTGTCAGCCAGACGTTCTTTCTGTAATGAATATCCCCTCTCCCCATCATTAATACTTGGGTAAGAGTACAGTTCTCGAAGATATCGGGTACAGAACCAGAATATGATTGACAACTACGCGATCGTGTTTTCCAAACAGTTGTCCTGCGTAAACACGTAAAACTAAACACAATACTTTCGCGGCTCTATGAAGGTGATGAAAATGTACATTACTTAATTACTTCTCAATAGAAGTGTTGAATTGAAATCACTTTTGCGCAAAACGAGTAAGATTCGCGCAACAATCCGTCAAGATTTTTGAGAAGAACAAAGTAACTTAGAAATTTCTGAAAAATGAAAGTTCATAACATGTTGAATGAAAGTTCATAGCACGTTGAATTTTTTTTGAATGTGTATCCTTCCCGCAAACGTTTTCCAAAAAAGAAGAATATTTTTTTGAAAATTAAAAACCCCCGATTGTGAAATGTCACTGTTGTGCTTTATATGACCACCGGTCCTAATCATTCGTAGTCGGATTTCATATTCGTCACATCAAAGCAAATTTCCTCATTAAAGTATTAATCTCAGAACAGGTGGTGTTTGACAAATGCCGCAATTGGGACACAGATTAGAAACAGCTCGCCGGATACCCTAATTACCAGATTACCGTTACCAGAGGTAACACTAACGATCAACCGTAAGCTATTATTTGGATGATGGCTGGTTTTTTCTGATACACAAAACGAGATAAATCTACAACATACAGTTGTCGCAAAGTCAACACACAATGTAATTCTATCTATGTCACTAACGATGGATTTAGGAGAAACGCATTGCATGAACGCATACATTTGCTAAAGGGTTAAAATATCTCAAGTTTTTTTTTTGCGAAATCAACCAATTTCGAAACATTGGCTCTATGTGAGCCTGAAGCCAGCTTATTAAAATTAGTATGAGATAAATGAAAGTCCCTGTTTTTAGGAAGCTGTCTTATGATCCTAATGACCACCTGTACCATTCTTTTAGAGTCAGATATCATGATCGCAACATTAAAGGAAAGACTCCCATTAAAGTATTAGTCTCATAACAGGTGGCGTTTGATAAATGCCGAAAACGGGAAACAGATTAGGAACAGCTCGCCGGATACGTTAATTGCCAGATTACTGACAACATAGGTAACACTAGAGATTTGACTACCGTAATCTATTACTTGGCTCTTGGTTGGTTTTTCATACAGAAACACAAAACGAAACAAAAAGTAACATTATGAAAACGAAAGGTAAATGTGAATACATTTGTTGCAGAGTTAAAAAAGATCAATATTTCCACATTGATTTCGTGATTGCAACATCAAAAGAAAGGCTCTTATCGAATTATCAGACTCACAGCAAGTGGTTCCAATAAACACCGCCAAAGGTGTGAGATTAGGAACAGCTTGTTCCCGGATGAAGTAAGTACCGGACTACTGTAATGTTAGGAAAATTGTCGATGACTGAACAACTGTGTTCTGGAGCATGGGCTGTTCGAATTTTATGCATACTGAATACTTCTTGCGTACACACTCGAAAAAATTGTGTCTGAAATTGGAATTATCTTTTTCTCGGCTGTGTTAAGAGTAGAACTGCTAAAAAAAAAAGGTTTTTTGACCGATTCGTCATTTTTTGAGGAGTCCGGTCAATTAGAAGATGTATTAGGCTATTGAGAAAGTTTGATTGTTTCATTTAATCTAGTTCAAAAACATGTTTTTAGTTCACTTTGGTCAAGTAAAAGGAGAGGAATGCAAAGTTTCTTAATACAAAGGCCTCGAGGATTTGAGAGTGCCAAAATATAAAAATTCGACAAACAACTTTGCAATATTTTTTTCTACAACTCAACAGCAGAAACAAATAAGGATGAAAGAAATGAATCATACTCCGGACGAGATTCGAAAACGTGGACTTTGAAATCATATGCTAGTCACGAAATATCACCTTTTGTCCTTTCATCACAGTAACTTCATCAACAAGACCACTCGAAGAATACTGAACAAAGATTCGGCAGAAAAATCAGAAAATAAAGGATAAGAAGGAGAAAATGTGGGCCGAAAAATAAGATTAGCCGTCTTTCGCTTGTCTAGTTTTGTTTTGTTGAGATGTTCATTCTGAGTTGAAAGCACATATCTTCTAGAACAATCTGAATCCCATTTAGAGAGCTTCCGTCTCAAGAAAATTTGCTTACATGTTTTTGGATTTGTTTTGTTTTTTTGTTATAATAAATACTTCTTTTCACAGGTAACAAGTTTCTTACGTTTCGGAAAACGTTTGTGTTCAATCTGAATATTAGATCGATCCCAATCAGCAGTCTGTCAGGTTTTGTTTGACCGTAATTCAAGAAGGTTAAGGACAGGTAGTAAAACAAAGGTTAAGAAATAACAAAAAGATTTTTTGTCTTCTACTTTCATAATTTTCTCAATTTTTTCCGTTTTTCAAAGTCCGAGAAATGAGAAACATTGAGCACAGCATCATTAGCAGAGAAGCATATTTCCATCCCTCGCCCGCAATAAAGTACACCGAATTCAATTTCCGTTTCCGAAACTCAGTTGTTTTCGCCTACATTTCCGCCTTATATACGATTTTGTCATGTATTCTTCACCAAAGTTCTGTCGTAACTAAGTAGAATCGAATAATTCATCTCTCTGATAAAAAACATGTCTCTTTCGTTCGTGTAAAAGTTTTAAATAATTCAAATAGTTTTCTCTTGTTGTGAGGAAATTTGGGAGAACCGGAAGCTATTTCTTGCTACGCTCAAACCGATAGACTTGGGAAAATCTCTCGAGGAAAAAATGATGCACAGAAAAAACTAGCAATTATTCTTCGAACGATATGAATGGAGCTATTTAACGAGCGAGGATTCTTCTCTCTCTTATTATTTCTGATTTCTTCTTCCAAATAGTCTCTCCAGTTTATACGTCATAGGATTAACCAAAAAAGTGTTTTCAAATCCTTAGAGTCTGTGTTTCATTTGTAAGACAGCCGTGAAACAGAATTAATTATTATTCTGTGTCAAGAAAACAACATACATAGATGACTTGTTTTTGAGCTGCTTTGTGTCATCGTGCATGTACAAAATGATTTGAAACTGAATTCAGAATTTTTATCAATAGTTTACATGAGAAACATACATGAAAACATTAGATTTTTCCTAGTTACGAAAGTCCATATAAAATATACACTAGTGCAAGTTAATGAGTCCATCAAAACTGCATGAATTAGCATTGGAATAAGTACTCCAATGTTGGTTTTCCTCTTCTTGCATTTGTTAGTTGGCTCGATGTCACATTTCTCTCTCCGACCAATCGACATTTGTTGCAAGATGAGCTTCTTCAATCTAAAATTGTCTCTGCTCTTTCGTTAGTTAATGGAAATGCCCTTAAATGAGATGAACGCATGGGATAAAACTTATTCTCGTGAATATGTGAGGCAATTCACGTTTTCTTTTATATAACTTATTTTACACTCATTAGTCATAGATAAACAACATTGTGTTTTTTCAGTCTTTTCGCAACCAAAATTAATACTTGGGCCAAAATTATTTTTACTGGTTATTTTCACACGAGAGAAGCATGTAAAGTTCACAGTTATCTCTGTACATATTCTAAAAATCATCCATTGGACATCGACCTATCGGTCTTTCCACTCTTTTCTTGATTAGAAAAATTTGATCTTCCAATTCAAACCATGAAAGTATTCACAGTGTTACGTCTTTCTCACAAACCTTAATTATTTTGACATGGCTTCGAGTGACATTGCTGACTAGATCTTCAAGTTCCCCACTCGGTTTTCTTTCAGTTATTTTCCGTTATGTCTCGTGAGAAGTTATGAGTCACTTTTTACAATTTTTCTCTAGATTTAAAATTTCCCCCGTAAGTTGTGAAGATTACTCCGAGAAGTTGAGCTTGTACAGTTACTATTTATTTTTAAACCTTTTTAAGTAGGTTTTTAGAGCAAATTCTCGATCATAATCTTATTCGAGACTTTTCCCAGTTATTCATGAGTTAAGAACGAGCTACAACTATTTTTTATCTCGATAATAGTTTGAGACGTTTTTATACGTGAACCAGTTTGTTTCATTTTACGTGTAATAAATGTATAAATTCCTGTCAATCGATAAACATTTTCTCACAGCACAAAATGAGATGCAAACACTTCCATCCATCCTTCTTCTTTCCGCCTATCGATTCAACTATCAAAAGCCAACAACTCCTTCTCGACGCTTCTCCATAATTTTCCAAAACCAATTGCCAGTTAGTAATCTAGCATTTGAACACGAAAGTTTTGCGAAAAGACAAACATTCTGTTCCGCAACGAGAGAAAATTCAATTTCGATGTGTTCCGACATTTTTTTTAACGAACGAGTCATTTAATCTTTCTAAGACGTCTGTAAACACAACTAAGTAGATCACATCTAAATCGAAAAATTAGCTTATTGACCTCTTAGCTGAAAGCTTTTGTCTTTCCTATTTGCATGAATAGCACCTAAATTCAAATTCCCGATTTGAACGACACGTCGTCATTGAATAGCTTCCTAATTAGATGTTCTCGTTTTTCTGGAAAGATCTCCTGACCAAAATCAACCAGAATTCTACAGCCTGGTTGGGGTGACTGAATTTTTTCTGGAAAATCTCTCCAACACAAAATTATAGCCTGAATACAATGGACACACATTCTTGGGAGATGTTTTTCTCGAGAAAGCCTCCTTTTCGTGTTCTTAGTATTTTCAGTACTATTTTCATTCTTATTTATCAATACCAGTGTTTAAAATCAATCATAAAACAATTTTCCACCTTTCCGGCAGGAATGTTGAACAAATTGAAGAGTTGCACTTCTCGGAAAAAAGTTGGTCGCGGAAATTCACTTGTTGCTCATTTAGGTCTTCTCTACTGAATGCATCGTGCCGAACATTTGACTATTGAATCGACTTCTGCATCGAAGCCGAGTCTTCTCTCATCTTTTTGGTCGCTGAATGTACAAGTGCAGGTGAGTAAGGAAATGATCACAATGTTTTTTTTTAAATAGCTGTAATCGTTTTCCTAAATCGAGATTTCAACAATCAAAAACTAAACTCCCAGAACAACGAGAAACTGGATCTTGACGTTAAATGCTGTTCGCAGTTGTCCCTTCCTGAAGCTACAGTGGAAATGGTTCCAAAGCTAAGACCTACTAGAAGTATGACAGGTATGTGTTTTGTTCTAAATTTCATTGTTTGAGCGAGACAGAGACAGAGAGAGAGAGAGAGAGAGAGAGAGAGAGAGAGAGAAAGAGAGAGAGAGAGTTAGAGATAGAGAGATAGAGAGAGATAGAGAGAGAAAGAGAAAGAGAGAGAGAGAGAGAGAGAGAGAGAGAGAGAGAGAGAGAGAGAGAGAGAGGGAGGGAGAGAGAGAGAAGTTTTCCATGATTACTTCAGAAATAACTGTGGAAAACTGTGAACACGAGAAAGTGTCGAACAACGACAACGAATCAAAAGAATTACCATCAACTGAGAAAGAACCAGCAACGAACAGAGTAGCCAACTGGATTCAAGGAATTGAATCAACTAAATAGTCACAATTCTTTCTTTCTCACCCCACTCTGTCAGGTTGTTTCAGAAAATGACCCGTATTAAAACTTTTTTTGCATATCATAGCACAAAGGCATCGACTTGAACGCATTTTATGACTGGTAGCGTGATTTTTTTGGAAATAAATTGAAGTTGACAGATACAAATCTTTATTTCAACAACATTATGCATGCAACATAAAATGGGAGTAGAAAATTAACAGAAACAGGTTGAATTTACAGTTACAGTAATTTCTACAGCTTTGTACGTAATACTTAGAAGACAAAAAGTTCAAGAGTGAAAAATAGAAAGAAAAAACAAAGTTTTCGAACTTTGGTTTTTTAAAGCTGATACGTTCTACTGTTGGAAAATGAACGCGTCATCGGGGTAATCTTTAAAACGTGTCTTGTCTATACTAATCTATTTGTAGGGACAGGAGAAAAATTTCATAGAAACTCATTGAATCAAGAGAGTGAGAATTTTCTACAAATTCGTGATACTTAAAAAAAATAGAAGATTGAGGAATGAATGGAAACTCAGTATTAGTGACCAAATTTTGATGTGTCAGTGTTTAAAAAAATTGGGAGAAAACATGTTATTGATGTGATTTGCTATTATCAGATTTGATCTATCTGGGAGGGTTGTTTGAACCGTCAGGCAAAACGTGAATGAGAAGAGAGACGGTGACTCTTTTCAAATTCGAGCAATTACCCTTAATTTTTTTAAAAGTTACTCCAGACAACAATCAAACAATAAGAGAAATGTTACCTCCGTTCGTTTTCTAACTAAAAAGTTTTTTCACGACATAGTCAAATTTTTGTTCACTAGTTAACACAGGTTTTTTCATTTTTATTGTTATTTCTCTTTGAGATTTCTCGTTTTTTGTTTCATAGTGAAAAATGAACAGAAAACAGAACCAACAAACATGAAAGTGAACAAATGAAAAATAAGTTGTGTGAAAGTAGTTGACAGAAATTTAACTGATTAGTAAAATTTTTTCAGTCAAAAAAAAACGAAAGCAACTCGATTTTCTCATTTATAACTGATTGCGAATGTTGAAGTGATTCCAGAGAAAAATTAGGGAAGGTCGTGTAAGTTTGACGAAGTTCGAAATTAAAAATTGCTAAACTTTTGTTCGCTACTGTATTTGAGCTGAATATTGTCACAACCGGATTATTGATTGGGAGAAGTTGAATCATGATGACCTCTGGTCGAGTTTGAAGTGGCTGATGTGCTAGAACTCGTCGCGGCAAAAAACGGATTTGAGTCAAGGATACTGTTCAAAAGATGAAGAGTGCTGACTTCATTCTCAGTTTGAGGAACGCGACTTATCACTGGGGTGACAAGTGTTGGCAGTATCACTTCGGTTTCCGAGAAAGACGGCACTTGAATTCGTTTTCCTTTCTCAGACCAATTGAAGCATAGTTCTGAATTACGAGAACTGTTTTTGAAGAAAGTCGTCATTTTCGTAGCTTGCAAATTCTATACTTACCAATAGTATTTTCATCTTCACCCCCATTATGTTCAATGACTGCAAACATCTCTGGATGAGGCGTGTTCTGAACGATTTGCTCATAATGTTGCTTTCTCTTTCTAGAAACGGTGAGTTCTAGACAATCGATCAATTGTTTATGATGATTTCCAATGGCCTGAACTATGCATTCCTTTGATTCGAACATCAAACTTACAGTGATGTAACTTTCTAGCGTGGTCATGCTGTTGGGACACAAAATAAGGGTGTTGGGTTCGGCCTTGTTGAACGTACAGAACATGAAGTCGATCACTCGTGCCGTAAGCAAATTTCCAATTTCAGCGTAGATTCTTGAATTCGTGTTTGAGAAAGTGAATGAGTGTCGTGGGTCGTCAAACAAATAGAATACCAAAGTTCAAAAAATCACCTCAGTGTCGTAAGATTGGTTGGAAGACTATCCATGTGATAACCACTGAAATTATTGCGGACGGTAATCGTCTGTATTCCTTCAAACTGCGATACGAACTGTTTCAGTTTGTCGACGTCGGTTTCCATTGTCACGTCCAACTGAAAATCAACGTTGCCTTCACAGCTGTAGATAAATTATCACTTACGTGGCGAGCTGTGATCGTAGAGCAGTACATTTTCGGAAAAACGAGCATTGGTGGCGTATTGCCAAGATAAATACAGATGTCGATACCCAGAAATCCAAGAATCGATGTGATCGATTCGCACAATCGTGCGTGTAACGTTGGG
This sequence comes from Caenorhabditis parvicauda, assembly GCA_963978915.1. Lineage (NCBI taxonomy): Eukaryota > Metazoa > Nematoda > Chromadorea > Rhabditida > Rhabditidae > Caenorhabditis > Caenorhabditis parvicauda. The sequence continues at coordinate 6,517,146 of OZ022249.1, forward strand.
TGCAGAGTCTGAATTTCTGTGTTTTTCTCATGTTGAAATTTGCTTACGATTATCGTGTCTCCCACTATTGGTATCCATGTCTCGTTGTCCAGTTGCAAAGTTAGTGTGCAATTGAAGAAACTGAAACTGTTCGATTTATTAGAATCAACACATTTTCTTACTCCACGTCAGACGCCCATCTCTCGCGAATCACATCGTGGAGTTTTAGCTGAAATCAGGTGATGATTGTTTCCAGATTTTTTCATTATCTGTCTATTTGTCTGTCTTTGTCTCTTTCTCTCTCTCTCTCTCTCTCTCTCTCTCTCTCTTTTTCTCTCTCTCTCTCTCTCTCTCTCTCTCTCTCTCTCTCTCTCTCTCTCTCTCTCTCTCTCTCTCTCTCTCTCTCTCTTTCTTTCTCTGTCTCTCCTTCTCTCTCTGTTTCTTTCTCTGTCTCTCCTTCTCTCTCTGTCTCTCTCTTTTGTTTTTTTTTGGAGCAAAAAAGTTACCCGGCTCTCACACTCTTCCACGGTCAGGTTTTCCTTATCCCAGTCTTGAATAAGCTTTAGGGCAGCCAAACAGCCGACTCGGTCACATTGATTGTCACTATTTTTTGGACCAACATCTTCGTTTTGCGCATCAACCACAGTTCCTGTTGTTAAACGTTCAATGCCCTTCTGGACAGCTTGAATGCGTGATTCGAGCAAGAGTGTTTGCTCATTCACGACTTCAAAGTTGTTGACCATGTGTCGAATGTTCTTCTGGTTTCGGGCTATCTTGTCGTTGATGGTGTTGTAGTCAATTGACTGAATTTTAGCGCTATTCATCATCACGCTTTTTTCAACGTCAGCTATCTTGGCTGTCAGTTCTTTTTCGATTATATCAAAGGTCGAATGAGCATGTTCGTCAAGTTTCAGTAGAACTTCTGTGATCTGTAATGATACATTACAAAAACGAATAGATTGTTTGAATTTTGAAGTATTTTGACTCTGTGATGTTGTTATAAAAATCGGTTCAAAAGAATAAATTGATTTTTTTTGAGTCAAGTTAGACTTGTGTTCATCATGTCAGGCTGAGAAATTCATTGTGTACCGCGAGATGTCACAATTGTTTGAAATCTTATGCAGAAATTGTTTTTTTAAAATTATTACTAAAAATTAATCATGCAAATGGAAGCTTGTTGGCAGAAAGAGCCAGATGAAAATATTGATAAACTCACATCCACTTGTGTTGTAGAGCACTTATTACTCCCATGATTCTCGTTTCTGTAAGTTTATGTATGATCATTTGTTGTCTTGTTTTCTGTCTGCGAAAAAAAAGCAACAGCTCGTTGAGTCTGTATGCTATTTGTGAAAACTTTAAAAAGGTGTAATTAGGTCAAGACGTTTTCCACGAAAAATTAAATTTTGACTCACTCTTGCTCTTGTCCCGTACTCGGTCTAAACAGGCAAGCCAAAAGATTTGACAGTTCAAGATCTTGCTGTGCTTCTCCCAGTTGTGTTTCTGATTTCGCCTGTAAAATTTATCTACGTGAAATTTTCTAAAATATCTCACCTCGTTTTCTTTCAGCTTCTTACCAGTTTTTGGGTTGTCTTTGTTCATATTCAGGGGAAATGAACCAACTTCTGAAAAGGCTTGTTTGTTTTTTGATAGAATGATTGAACTGCGAGAGAAATAAAAGTTCAGTATAATTCAGGAATTGATAGGAGAGGAAGTTGCAAATGATCATGAAGTGGTTGTTTTTTTTTTTGGAGAAAGCAATGAGATGATGTGTGCAAGGAAAACAAACAGTTCAAATAACTCTACGCACAGACAAATTCTAAATTGTTGGTTTTTCAAAACCCCTATGAGAACTTGCATACGTTCTCATAGGTGTACTGTATTCAAGTCGTAAACATGTTGACGGTTCAGCCACAAGAAGGGGAACTCACAAAGAGAAGCAAGGCCGTGTCATGTGCACCACGTGCTACTTTTGTCTGATGTGTGCCACAAATATTTCAGAGCGCATACATAAATCAATACGTTAATATAATAACTTTATTCATTAAGAATAAGTTCACGTTTAACATCGTACAAAACCGTCTCACTCTATGTGGCTCTGAGATGAATGCTTGTGACCCTTAATGCACAAACAGAATGTGAACTTGACCCAACTGGTATTCAACGTAAACATAAATCTTAGAGAGTGCAAAACATGATTTAGCGAGAATACAAAAACTGATATTTGACAATGCATTCAAAAAAACTATTTTTTGGAAAGAATGAAAAAAATTCAATTATTCCTTGAAGAAACCTATGTATAGCACGTTTCCTTCCCACTAGTGAGATCAGAAATATCGTTCAAAAATGTACCACATTAATTGACAGCTGCTAGTTCTCACAGCACATGCTTGGGTCAGCATAGAAAGAGTGCAAATTTTGCAAAAAATCATTGAACTCAGAAATAACTCACATATTGATTGAAGAAATAAAATTTAGACATTTCTTCATGTTAATTCACATTTTGTGAAGAACTGTGTAAAAAATCGATTCAGCCTACAGAGAGTTGTTCGTAACAGATCAACGTCAATTTAACGAATATTGCGTAACAATAACAATTATTGAAATTTTAATCAAGATATTTCAATGCATTTTAACATGATTGAGAAAAAATTGAATACAAAATTTGAAAACTTTTTTATCCAAACAAAAAAAAGTTCAACAAAAAACAAAGACACATATGAACAAAAACAGAAATTAAGTAATCATAGAAAATTAAAGCTTTTGAGAAAACACGATTTTTGCAAATGATTAAAGCAAGGAACTGTTTTTTAATGAATCCAACGGCAACATTTACAGGCAAGAATAGAAACAACGTGAATGAACTTGATGAAATGACTCATTTTAAAATGAATCAATCTGCTGTAGATGAGCTTGAACCGTTTGAGGCAGATTGAACATCTTTCTCACCGGAAATCCAATGATAGGTGACTTCTGAAAAAAAAAACATACTCGATTATTGTCTAAAACGTTTTGTTGCAAAAACTGGAGAAAATGTTTTTGAACAAGTTCCTGTTCAGAAAATGATTTTTCACTATTGAGTTTTCTCTTATTCTTTTTCATGAAATAAAACTTACGAAGATTGTTCGTTGTGACATCCTGATCTTTGATCACAAATTTCTTGGAGTTAATGCCTTTGGTCATTTTCCGATAAAGAGGTTTCTTCGCTCTCGGAACCAAGAGCTCAATGAACGAGAAACTCGTCGAAAATTTGTTGACCATCATCTGAAAAGTACTTTATATTTTTTCAAGGTTTGACAACCTACTTTGAAATGATTTTTCACTGCTGGCAAATCGATTGGACAGAAACTCAGGGTGGAATCTTTCTCCTTGATACAACTCTCCACAAACTTTTCCATCATGATCTCTGTGTCCTGCTCGTTGATATTACCGATGACTCTGGAAAATGTGCTTTGTGCATGAAAATAGTTGTTATACAGATATATTCAAAACTTCAGCAGAAATATTAAAACTGTTCCTTTGTATTTCAAACAAAAAGCAAAAAATTGGTCATAAAATATCAAACTGATTTCTCAGAACCACGGAAAACTGTTGAAACTAGCGTTGATAGTTTGGTAATACATCGAACTGACTTCGATTCTCAAGCATTGCTCAAACTTATTTGATGCAATAAGAACTCACCTCAAGAATCTCACTTTCTTTGGTACCGGGAAGTAGGGGAAGCTATTCTTTGTAGTGCGCAGTATGGCAGTGTCAATATTGGTGAATGATTGTATGAACTCATTGAGAATCATACTGTCGTCCGTCACAGTCATGTCCAGCTGGAAATTTTCTTTAGGTCATATCACATATAAAATACTCACATGACGAATAGTCCTAAATGACTCGTTCAAATTCGGCACCGGGAAAGGGTGCGAGTCGTAGTGGTTGCCGGCTGGAAGGATAGTCAGACACTCAAAGTTGAGATCTCGAGTTATCTTATCGCACAGTTGTGCGTGTACAACTGGGTTCAGTCTCTGAAATAAACTGTTGGCACTGGTGCATTTAGGCTTAGGATTGGCCAAAATGGTTTGATTTGGGGGGTCGACTTGATACACTACGTTGCAGCTATGCTTGAACCCCGGAAAACCCAATCCTAACCCGCTACATAGTGAAGTGGACATTTTAAATCGCCGATTTTTCAGGAAAAAAAGGGGTCGCAGTACAAAAATTTCTCAGTACTGCCAATTCGTTCTGTCGTTTGCCCCTCTGTTCAATCGAACATAACTTTATCATGTTTCATTATTATTTGTAGTTCAGAATGAGTACGAATCGGGCTCATTGTCCTCTTTTTGATAAACTCTGAAATTGTTTTGTTTCGTATAAAAGTGAAAAAACTGAATGAAAATTCTGATTTGCGTCTTTTGGATATTTTTCTAGAAGCTCTGATGACTTAAGTTTACACTCACAATAAATGTTCCTTCCAATGATGGGGCCAAAATTGATGCACGAAATGATAGATGTGGGGTTATTTCGCTGCTTCTGAATTCATCTGATACATTGAAATCTGTATACTTCTCACGGGTCAAGTTCTTTCCATTTCTTACGAATCCCACCGTAGTTCGCTTGCTGAAAAGAAATTGCAATTGAGCAACAACATTATTCCATTAAAAATAGGTTTTTAAGAGTGTCTTGCTGTAAAGTTTGCTTTCGTTTATTTTCGTATCGGAAATTTTCAGTGCACTATTTCTCTTTCAAAAAGCTTATTTTATTTGAATCAAAACCTACCTTCCGTTCGGTGGTGAGAAAATGCAAGTTGCCTTGCTCCCATTCAGTAATACTATCTAGTGCTTTCAAAAATCCGTCGATTTTGGATTTGTTGATTTTAGAGTCCTCCGTTTCAGTCTCTGCTTGTCCGTTCTGGTTTGGCGATCCAACAAGAGCAGCTCCACTGCTTGCTCTTCCAGCTTGTACGTTTTGTGTTGGAACAACTACGCTTGTTTCATCAAGAGTTTTCATACTTTTCTCAATGTCCTCAACTTTCGACTCAATGGAGATTGTCTGTTTCTTCACGTTCTCATAATTGTTGACCAATGATCGAATATTGCTCTTGTTGTTGGCGATTTTCTTCGAGATTTCCTCTTGTTCCTTCGAATGGAGATCAATTTTCTGAGCATTGTATGTAACATGGTTTCTGACGTTTGTGATCCTCTTTGTCAAATCAGTATGAAATTTTTCCATGGCTGAGCGTAAGTCGGTCTCAATTTGTTCTGCCAGTGCCAAGTAGATGGCCTGCAATGCTCAAAATTAGAATTACAGCACAGTCCGGAATCCGTAAGTAGAAACAAAAATGTTGAACAACCTTTGACTAAAAATGAGACGTATCATGAGAGAATCAACCAAAATGCGCGCTGAACTCTCTGTAGACGTTCAAGAATACGATAAAAATAGTAGGAAATCGAGTAAAACACTTTTATGTGCCGTTTCTGGAAAACTAGTTTTTGAATTGCCCCTAACTTAGCGTTGCGAACAATTTGTGTTTTAGATTTGTACACTCATCTGTGCGTGTTTCCCGCATCTATTTATTCGAAAACTGAAATGCTGTTCTGCGAATGAAGAAAGTCAAAAACTGTTGCGCGTAGAATCAATCAACAATATATATTTTTTATTTTCCAGAAAAAACTCCGGTCCTAATACGTGACGCAGCGCACTCTCCTCGACACCGGTCCTATGCTGGTCTATTTGCAGTCCATCTGTCGCCCGATCCAACTGTCGCCAGTTTACGTCACATTTTTCGCTGCTTTCCTAGCACATTTTTTGCTGCTTTTGGTTGCTTCTCTTGATATATAACAGTGTGACACTATATTTGTACTTATAATGTTAAATAGTATTGCTTTTCTGATGTTTTACTACTAAGTTTCAGATATTCTCAGATAAAAAAGTTTTCTTCCGGTTCATTTCTCATTTTCAATTTTGACGAATTATGTGGACAACGTTCTGAAAACTCACTTGACTCGACTCCAAATTGTTTGAAGCATCACGACTAGAACCTCTGAAACAGAAAAAGTTGATGTGTATGATTATTACCATTCATTCATACTATTTGAACATTATCTGTGGACTGCGCAAGTGAACTTTTTGAATTTATGGTAATAAATGAATAATCACTCACTCTCCCTTCTGCTGCGACTGCATCGTGCTAATAGTCGATTCCAGACCAGATATGATGCAAAGTTTTTCAGACAACTCTTTCTTCAGTGCCTCCAGTTCAGCCTTCAGAACTTCCTGAAAATTGTTTCCAAAATACAGTGTGGACAGAAAATACAGGAACGGTACACGAAGCTCCGCTACTCGAACAAGATTCTAGATTACTTTCTGAAATTTTGGTCTATTGTAGCCAACACTATTCTTCACAAGTGTACTAAATTTCATCCTGATTCATTAACTTCGAAACGGTGTATGACGATTTGATTGAAAACAGTGGATTTTCAAGTGGACATAAAATTGAGGAACGCTACTGTAATTTGAAGGTCAACGCTCGGAATTTGGAATTAATGATGAAAATGACACGTTATAAAGTTTTTTTAACAATTGATATTTTTATTTTCATCATTCCGACAATTTTGACAGAGTTACAATCAAATCTTGTCGAATCCTGTAATTTCCCGCATTTTAGAAGTTTTTGGTTTCCACCGAGTTAGTTATCAAAATGTTAGTTATTTCATCATGATCAGACAATGATTCTTAACAGTTTTCCCAAACTTTCACAACAATATCGGTTATTTTACCCCTCCAAAGAGCCCTTCAAACTGACTTAAGTTGACGTCGCTGCAATGGTGACTACGATATCTTGTTGTAAAACGCGATGATATTGAACGATAAATGTAAAAAAAAACACTCAAATTTGGAGAAGGATATTTTGAAGACATCATTTAAGTCATTATCGACCAAAAGAAACAGCATACTGTGAAAAGTCGTACTGTCGAAGTGATGGCGCTGGAATGAACGGAGTTTTGCACTCAAAGTGTCTGTTTTCGCCTTGTTTTTTTAACGCGCGTCTTTGAAGCGGTTCGAACAGCCCTGTTCCTTTAGATCCTAATTTTTTTTGGATAGGAAACGATCCTTATTAAGTAGATGACAAATGCCCCATGAAATTTTTAAAAATTTTTCACAGTTATCATTCAATATCATCACGTTTTACAACAAGTCACCGTAGTCACCTTTGCAGCGACGTTAACTTAGTGGGTTTTTCCGAAACGTAAATAACCGATATTGTTGTGAAAGTTTGGGAAAACTGTTAAGAATCATTGTCTGATTATGATGACATAACTAACGCTTTGATAACTAACGCGGTAGAGACCAAAAACTTCTAAAATGCGGAAAATTAAAGGATTCGGCAAGATTTGATTGTAACTCTGTCAAAATTGTCGGAATGATGAAAATAAAAATATCAATTGCTAAAAAAACTTTATAACGTGTCATTTTCATCATTAATTCCAAATTCCGAGCGTTGACCTTCAAATTACAGTAGCGTTCCTCTATTTTATGTCCACTTGAAAATCCACTGTTTTCAATCAAATCATCATACACCGTTTCGAAGTTAATGAATCAGGATGAAATTTAGTACACTTGTGGAGAATAGTGTTGGCTACAATAGACCAAAATTTCAGAAAGTAATCTAGAATCTTGTTCGAGTAGCGGAGCTTCGTGTACCGTTCCTGTATTTTCTGTCCACACTGTATATTTCAGATAAATCTCACCTCATTCTGTTTAGACTGCCCGCCGTTTTTTTGGTTCTTCCTCGGCATTTCGTTCAGCAAACGTCAATCAATCTGAATTCAGAATTATTTTTTGGAAAAAACCGGATAACAAGAGTTTTTAAGAAAGAGAGTACAGATAAATAACTTCAGCAATATGGGAATTGCTTTTGATAAATAAAAAAATAGGAGTAAACTCTGAATCATTAGAATTTTCCTCCTCCGTATATTCAATCGTGTAGACTTGTTCAGAGATACGACGCATTGAAAACACACTTAAAAAAAGAAACTGCTCATAACACGGTCAATATCAGATTCAAATTATTATGGCGCGAAAAAATTTCTTCTAGCACCTTCCAAAGGTTAGGGATGGTGTGAACGGAAGAGGGAAGGTGTACATGAGTGTCTACATGTCCCTGTGAGAAAGTGGCAGCCTCGCACCAGCTCGTGCGCACAACTTGTTTACGGCTCTGGTTGCCGAGGATACAGATTTGTGGGTCACGCTTGTAGCATAGCTCTTAAGGAAACGACAACGCCTTGACTGTTGGACGTATCTCTACAGAACGTTCTTAAAAAAAAGACTCTTGGACCAAAAAATAAAGCCAATAAACTGATCATAACTAGAAGGTTAACTTTACTACTTTTCCAAATTTGAAAAAAAAGGACAGGGTCTTGAACACTATAAAAAACTATCATTCTCGTCGTGTAGTGAATTGTCGATGGGGTTAATACAAAGCGACTCTGAGTAATCACTTTCGAAATCCTTCTATTATTCTGTTCATAAACTTTCCCGATAACTACTTGAAAAATTTGAAAAAAAAACACTCAGACGACAATTGGCGTCATTCCTGCATTGCAGATAACATGCTTCTTGTTAACGAGTTCCAGAGTTTGCTCAAAATTCACAAAACAAAAATGTAATATGATTTCAATTACAATATGGTAAATATTCAATCCATGTCAAAGGACTTTTCACACAAAAAAACTTTAATATAATTGTTCCAACACTTTATCAAAAAATTGAACAACACAACAATGCAATAAAACCGCATCCAAGTAAACAAAGACAAATGGAACTTTTCTCACATCCCGTGAAAAGTTTCTAAAAGGCCATATGATAAGTTCGAAGAGATCACAAGGAGAAAAAAACGAATATTTACTTCACTTCCAGAAATGAATTTAAAGCTACTGTCCAATATTGAAAGTTGTAAATAAGAAATAAATTTGAGAAGAATGTGTTCTTGAAACGTTGAATCAACAAGAAAAATTGATAAAGAGAAAATACATTCAGTTTTAGACGAGGTTCAGATGAATGAAAATCGAACTATTTGTTGGAAGAGCTGGCTCCAGAGTTTTTGTACTCTTTGGCATAAGAGGTAGAACGGAACTTTAGTGTTGTGGAGACGTTACTGAAGGTTGCACCGTTAAGAACACGGTTCGGATGGAACCAGTTATTCATTCTCGATGCAGCTCTTGCTTCTATTCCTTGATGATTCCAGTAGTAATTGATTTCTGAATTTATTTATTGAATTGGTGCATTTTCAGTTCATGAGCCCATCTGTGAGCCTGAATATTGTCTTGTGATAGATTGTAGGTGCTGTTAGGTTGTCGACTTCGTGGTTGGTGTACGATATAGTTGCCAATATATTTATTGTAGTGGGTTTGATGGCTTCTTGATGCTGGCGTAAAGAGGGTCATTACCGAGAGCTCAACGGGTGTAGGAAATTACATCTCTAGGTAGGATTCACTAGACAATATACGTAAAGGCACATCAATATCTACACGTACATAATACGAATGGGGTATAACCTCTTATCTCCCAAACATCTCCCCTTCTAAAAACAGAAAAAGGATGGACACCCAACCCTGAGAATAATAATGAGTATATATTATTGTGAGATGGTATAAGGGTGAGTAAGTTCGCATGTTCATGTCATACCCGAGGTTTTAGCTTAATTAGGTATCTTGGCTACAATACTGCTTCAGTGATTATTCATTCACACCTTGATCGATCGGGAGATCGAACAACTGTCATAAGCAAGAAAACTGACTGCCACATCATGTACATTTAAAAAAACATGGTTCTGAGTTTTACTCTCTTTCATGAGTTGATAATCTAATTTTTCCATCACTTTTCATTAAAAAAAACTCACCGACAGTATTAGAGTCATCGTCCGTTTCATGTGCGCTTACGAGGAAATAACTGGGGGAAACTCGTTCAACCATTTGTAGATAAACAGCTTCATACTTCTTAGACACCGTGACCGTGATGAATTCAAAGTTTTCGGACTGCTTCTCGACCATGAACTGGAATGTTCAGTTTTGAGAGATTACAACCGGAAACTTACCGAGAAATGATCCTCCACTACTTTAACGCTTCGTGGGTTTACTATGAGTTTGGAGACAGTCCTTCTGGAGCACATTCGACTGAAGTAGTCTAGAATGAACTTTGTCCAGCGATCTCCGGTCATGTAGAGAACACTATAAATTGTTTTCTTCATTTTGTCTTTAAGCAAAACTAACCTTAGGCTGGACAAATTAGCCGGGAACCAGAATGACTCTTCTTCACCTGTTTGACGGTTGATTGTCATACTTTTTAAGTTCTCAAACTGCCCCATGAAATCACTAAGGTTTTCCTCAGGGTTTTCAACGGTTATTTCCATCTAAAACGTCATGTTAAACATGGAAACTCCACTTTTCGGTGTCATTTGTAATGGGAAACAATTTGAAAAAAAACTCACGTGTCTGACAGATCTAATGGAGTTTGTCACGTTGGGCCAAAAAATCTTCCCAGGGTTGCTATCGCGTTGCGGGATCCGGATGTGAAGTCCTACAACTTCAACAAGTACCGTGACCTCTTCACACAGTCGTGCGTGTATTGTTGGATGAAGAGTCTGAATTCTCATTTATTTTGAATGACACTTCATACTTACAACCGACATTTCTGCTACAGATGGTAGAAACGCTCCTGTGTCCAGTGTTAAAACCAGCCCTCGTTCGACAGAACTGAATTGTAAAATGGATTAAAGTCAAAACGATTTCCTACGCTTGGTTCGATATCCATTTTGCCCGCATCTCGTCATAGTGCGAAGCTCTGTTATGATACTCTGCCTCGGGCAGGTTATCCAGTTCCCATTTTTGAAGAATCAGAAGAATTTTCAAACAACCGGTGACCTCTGGTTGTTCACCAGTCTCTTGTCCACTTTGAGCCAACAACATCAGGTTCCCTGTCATAAGCGCGATATTAAAAAGTTTCTGATGTCATACTTTCAGTGTTTCGGTGTAGCTCCAAAAGCAGCGTGCTAGCCATCATTGACTGCTCTCTTGAGATGTCAACATCTCTAACCATGTTGTACAGCTTGTTGTCAATTGTCCGGAGTCTCTTATGGATCAGTTGCTGGTTGGCTCGGAGATTTTCAAGCAGTAGGCTGTTTCCGTAAACTACTGTTTCATAGTTCGCAACCTTCTCTTTCAGTTCAGATATACTTTCGAGCACTAATGATCGGAAATGAGCCTCGTCCTGGCTGGTCTGTAATAACTGATATGTGTTTTTCAGTTTACAAAAAAAGCATTTTTTGCTTTGTTAGAATTTGCACGACTTGAAAAACTCACTCCGGTGTTCTGACCAGATGATTGGTTGCTCACTGATAGACGAATTTGTCTGAAAATACTCTGTGATTGTTTTTGGCTTTTTTATCCATGATTTGTTAGAAACTGACTGGAAAAGGCGAGAACATTTCGAATGAAATAAAAGGACGCGACAAATCTGCCTAATTTTTAGTCGTATTTTTCTTTTTTTTTCTTAGTTTACATGGGCCCCTAAGACTTGGATCTTCCTTAAAGTTGTTTTCCCAACTTTACCTTAACTTATAAACATTACTGTTGGCTGCAGATTGCAAATCGAAAATAGGACATGATGCGGAATCGTCGGATTTCTGTTTTTTGAATTTTTTTCTAAAAACTGACGAGAACTCTTCTTCCAGATGCCGAACGCTCGCAGACGCAAGTTGTTGACGTAATTCTTCATTATAAGCACCAATTCCCTTACTTCTGTCTTCCAACTTCTCTTCCACAACAACCTTAGGAAACAATTTACAAGAACATTATTTAAAAACCTCACCTCATTTTCAAGCTTATCGGCGGCTTGTTGATGGTGTTTTTTCGGCATGGTTTGTTAGTTGATTTATTTCTGAATCGGATTCACTGTTACATAGAAAAGAAACTTTTCTTGGGTTCATGAATGTTTATTATTTTTCGATAATGAATATTACACTGTAAAAAATGAACTACTATAATGAACTACATATGAGGTTTAGTAGGAGAGATATTTCAATGTATTTAGGAAGAGGACCAAAAAGTTCTCATGAGGAAAACTTTTTGAAAAAATTGCCCGCGAAAATGTGCTTCTAGCATGTTCTAAAGACGAGGGATGGTAAGACTGCGGACGAGCACAGATGTCTGTGTCGCAATGGCCGTATGCGACGCAGGGTGCAACACCTCTCAGAGAGTCCAACATCTCTTACGGGGTGTGAGTGTCAGTAAGTTAACAGTGAGAGAAAAGTGGTAATTGCTCATATCACGAAATGCCTCGAGAAATTTGCAAAGGGAACTTACTTTACGTAAAAATTGGGTTATGAAAAAAGTTTGTTTGCTCTGACACATGGGTCAATGAAGATTTTTTGATAGCAAAACTGATTGTTATTTTTTTTTGAGATTATGTTAATGAATTTTAGGGAAAAAACAAAGCCAAAAACGAAAAACACAGGCAGAAAAAAATACGAATTGCCTCGTCCAATGGAGCGCATTTGCACAGCGTGTTCCAGACAACCAGTGAAACTGAAACAAACAAGTTTCGGTAATTTAAAACCAATAATAAACGGAAAAAAACATAAGTTCACGAAGTCTTTTGAATGATAAACGTGATTCTTATGTTACTCTCTTCAATTGACAGTCGTATATATCAAGTTTTTTATGAATCATAAGTTAATCCTAGTAAGCCAATTCTTTGCTGTATCTGGCGTTTCGCGTTGTATAATCTCTTCTAAGTGACCTGTGGTGTAATCCAAGAATTGATGCACTTGATCACATTTTGGACAACTGGATTAATGTCCTATATAATCATCTCGGTAAGAGAAAAGGGATATGTAGTGAGAGAAGAACATTTTTAAAGAAATTATTTCTGCATTTTTTAATTATGAACATATTTAACTCATTGTTTCAAAATGTAAGTCTAAGATTGATCTCATGTGTTTTCTGAAGTTGATTGTTCATAATATTCATAATTGATACTGTCATCAAAATTATTAACAGATTTTGTTATGTAAATATCCAGTCGAATTCTAGTGGAAATTCAGCAGAAACTAAAAATATTATTTTGGATTATCGTACGCGATGTCTTATAATGTGATCATTACAGCGAGCCTGTCATACACATCACATCTGAAGTTTCTGTATACATAGTCATGTTTATGTTGTGGTGACAGTTCGTCAACTGTGACCCAGACTACGACCTAGACTGTAATCTAATACGCGATGGGTTAATCTAAATTCTAGACACTCCAATTGTCAGGGAACACATCTCAATCAGGAGGTAATCTCTTTCGAAGGTTTCAGATCAACTTTTTAACTGTTGTGATGATTATTGTCACTTGAGAAACTACCAGAAAGCAATATATGTGTAACTGTTTCTATAAATTATTTTGGAGTTTTCTGCAGAAATTGCTGATGATCGCATCAAGACACGAAAAAAATCATCAAAGCAAAAAATAATATAAAATAAACACTCCTCCGTAAATCGTACTGAGGAGCGTGTGTGCACACAGTATCTGCAAATGTGCGTTGTCTTCGTAAAGCGAAGTGTCGTTTTTAATCATCTTTTTTAGTTTTTTTCAAAATTCTACATATTTGCATCGAATAGTTTTAGTCACCCAACTATCAGAAAATTTTTGAAAGGTTTCGGAGTAACTTTTCTATGGTTTTATGAATCATTGTCATATTGAAACTACCAAACAGGTATATGCGTTGAACTGTCTTTAAAATTCTCTTCAAAGCTTTCTGCAGGAACGATTGACTGATTATCATTTCAAAACGCGAGAAAATCAGCAAAAAAAATAGTAAATAAACTTTCGTTCGTAAATTGTACTCCGGAACGTGTGTGCACAGTTTCTGCAAGTGTGCGATGGTTTTGTAAAGTGAAGTGTCGTTTCTAGCCATACTTCTTTGCTTTTTAAAAATTCTTCATTCTTATCTCAAGTTTGTCCTATTATTTCTTGTTTTGACAGGGTTGACTGCCACAACCAGATTGCGTGGCTTCTACAACGAACTACAAGGCGTTAAAGATGGGCAGATGATTATCTGAAACTAGGTGTACAGAATGGGCAGAGTGACGTTACAGAAGCTGTATTTCTGACAAAATTCGTGTTTTTCAAGTTTTAAAAGTGTATGAAAATACAACAGTACCTAAACTATTCATACGGTCGGAGCGGACACAGAACCATTAACTATAGATTATGTTTTCAGTAACGTTCTAAGCTTCTAAGTTCTAAGAAGTTATTATGTCTTTTGAAGACATTCACAGCATATCAAAGCATTACTCAAATCACTTTTATTTGTAGCAACTTTATTCAAAACAAAACGAACAGTTGTGACGTAACTCAATTTTTACTTGATAAAAAACGGGAGCAGTGGAAAAAACTGGAATGCGTTTAAAGCAATTCGTAATTAAAGCAATGAACACGTAGTTGATAAATAAACTGATGAAACTTAGTCCGAAACAAAAGAATAAGGGATCGTTTTTTGATACAAACAGATACAACCAGTCAAAGTGTACTAACAATGATTACAATTTTCCAGAAATCGAAGTGTAACCGAGTCGAAAAACGCCTTTTGACAGACAGGAAAAAACAAATTGTTATAAGAAAAATGGTTGTAGTGCTGATGATCTAGACGTTAATGAAGAAGAAAGTCGACAAGAAGTTTGACCGTCCCAAACTTTCTATTCAGAGGAGTGAAGGTGTAGGGTCCCCGGCCCCATGTCTTCATCGAGCCAAAGATACATCATTTCTGAAATTAAGATTATAAAATAAGTTTTTCATATTGAAAATCGGAGCAATTCATTCATTCAGCTCTGATAATTTGAAAATAACTTTCACTGTTAAGACATTTTACCAAATAAAGCTCCTAGTTTTTGACGCCAAAAATGTCGCAGTCGCTATTTATAAACTCACCAACTGCGTTCGAGTCGTCGTCCATTCGATTCACAATGACCTTGAACCGCTCGAGTCCTAGTTTTTCAGCAATCACATCGTACACGGCCTTATTTTTCTTGGAGACCGTGAGCAAGATCTCTGAGAACTGAGGGATCGATGGGTCGGCTTCTCTGTTCAACATGTACTGAAAAACTCATCATTTGGAATCTAATAGTCAACGTACCAACAAATGCTCTTCTATCGCTTTGATGCTTGTCGGACTGATGTACACCGACGTTGTAACCATTTTTTCACACTTTTGTGTGAATGCTTTGAGCATCTGTTTGGTCCGTTCGTCCGACGTCTTGTAGAGAACACTTGAATTATTTTTTTGAAATCGTTTTTATTGGAAAACAATATCAGTTCAAAAACTACTGGCTCTAACTCCATAATTAAAATCAAAACACGAGTCTTGAAGACTCAGAAAAATTTGGAACTTTTAAAGGAAAATGAAGCAAAAAACTCACGCGAAGTCCTTCAAATATTCCGATGTTATAAAATGCGCTTCGGGACCATTGTCGCAGTTTAGGGTCAAACTTTTGAGGAATCTGAACTGTGCGATAAATTTGCACAGCCTCTCGTTCTGACTCTTCGCCGATATTACCAGCTGGAAATGTGTAATAAATTACGTGTTTTCCCTAATTATTCATTTATCCTCTATCACTTACCTCGGTAACCAAACTGTGTTCAATCTTCGGCCAAATGAAATCGGAGCAGCTGTCATCCCGCTTCAGGTCTTCGAGATGTACACTGTCGAAAGACATCATCGACGTGATTTGCTCCACCAACCTCGCGTGTACGGTTGGGTTCAAAGTCTGAAAGAGTGAAACTAACATTGCAGTTTAGAATTTCAACATACGATGGACTTTTCCTCAACCAGTGGTAAGATTTTCCCCGTGTTCATTCTCAGAGTTATTTCCGATTCGGAGAACCTGAGAAATTCATGTGTATCTGACAGAAACAACTTTCTTACGTTGGGTTTGAAGTCCACTTTCCATAAATGTTTGTGTAGTCGGCTTCCTAGAATCAAAAAGTATAATATAATATAGCTCAAATGACAATTTGAAAAAGCCATGAGTTCTTTTTTCAATCTCGAATAAGTATTTTAATTAGCAGACTGTCTAAAGTATTATTATTTTTATACGAAAACTTTTCGGAATTGATTCGAAAATCAGTTGCTGAGTTCTTGAAAGCCAATTCCACAAAACCATACTCTTGCTACATACTCTTCGGCGGTCAAGTTTTCCAGTTCCCAGAGACGTATGGCCATCAGAGCCTTCACGCAATGAGGTGTTTCGCCAGACTCATTGTTCAAAACTGCTTCTCTAGCTGTAAAAATGTTCTTATAGGTACTTGTATCACAATATTCAGCATACCTTCAGCAATCTCTTCAAGACCCGTGAGAAGTGTACTAACAGCGTCCGTTGTCACTCTCATGCTGCCTGTGGCCGTCTCAGAGTCCTGGTGGTCGGTTTCTTCCATTCTCCTCGTAATCAATCCTAGTGTTTGTGAGTGCTGGGCAATTTCTCGTCTGTTCTCGATGATACTTCTCTCCATGTCTGCTACTCTTTCCATCAGGTCAGCTTCCAGACTGGCCGCAAGCTCAGTTGCGATGCCATTCTCCACTTGCATTTCCTGTAATAACTTGTTGTTCTCTAGAGTTATGAGAGATCTATTTCAGAAAGTGAGTTCAAAAAGTTAACTGTTTCAAATTTAATCCAAAAAATATTTCAAGCTTACCTCAGTTTCTTGGTTTGCAGTGGTAACAGCAATTTCTTCCGTCGGCCTATAAATACTTTTTTTCGAGAAAAAGTTGTCCACATAACAAGTTTTTAACTCTTGGTGAACGTTTTAGTGTAGGTTGTATCTTGCACAATTGAAGACTCAGTTGGAGTGAATCGGCAAAAAGCAAATTTATCTACTCTTCTCCTATTAAATACACCTCTTGGTCCTAATCTGTATACGCGGATTGTTGCTGTGCGGTGACTTTTGAAGTCGTTTTTTGACGACCAAACCAATTTTACAATATCTGTTCTCATCGTGTTGACATAAGTTTTTTTTTGAAGGAAGCAACAAACCAGTACCAAAAAAGGTCAAGCTGTGATATCTAATTTGCGCATCATTACTCAAGCCGGCTTGGTTACCTAAATTTGAGGTAGACTACTGTGTTTGAGCAGCTCAGTGGCTGTAACCCAAAGCTCCAAAACGCAGATATTTTTCATTACGTTTAAAATAGTGGTCAAGTAATTCACTTATCTGGTTTTAAGTTATACATATCTCTGTACATAAAACATCCAGATGTGCAAACGCCTATTGGAACATTTGGATATTTTGAATTAGGCGCTTCTGAATGAGAGAAATTTATTAATGCAAAAAAACCTGTCTTCTCTTCCAGTTCCCATCAGGTTGTCGATCATAGCCACTTTGTTAGCGAGCTCCTTTTTGGTCTCTTCGAGTTCCTTTCTCAGAATCACCTTAAAAATCACATTTTGACAATTTTTACTAAAATCTCTTACCTCGTTCTTCTTGAGCTGCTCAATGACTTGTTTGTCGGACATAGCCATTTCAAACACGACTGTTGTTTTCTGAAAAATTCATGAAAAGATTCAAACAAATGTACCTAAAATTCAAAAATGCTTACAAGATTGAATTAGTAAATGCCGTACGAATGAGTAAATTGAAAAGGCGAGAAGAAAAATTAAAATTTTAAAAAATACGGGGTCCAAGAGAGTCTCACGCGAAAATTTGCTTCTAGCCTGTTCGAAAAAAGAGGAATGGTAAGACTGTGAGCGATCACAGACGTCTGCGTCCCTATGGCCAACTGTGTGGCAGAGTGCTAGGGACCCATGTTCTGGGTGAACATAACAACAGACATGTGACTTCCGCAACGTTGGTGTGTCACGGGACGTTTCTGGAATATGAAAAGCTAAACCAATCAATAAATCTCCCAGGAACAAAAATTAAACTTCTTATCAGATAAGAATCACCGTCCTTTTTCAGAATTAAAAATCTTTATAAAAAATTTTCTTCCGAGAAGTGGGTGAGGCAATCAATTCTCCGTCCAATTTTCATAAGACATGAGACATAACTTTGGATGAAGATACAAAAGAATGGCAAAAAATTGAAACAAAAAAAGAAGGGCAGAAGTTTGAAATTGAAAGAAGGAAAATAATTGAATGAAAAAAATAGGGTAGAAAAATCAAAGAAATCAAGACGGCTGGAAATTTGGATAAAAAGAGAAGAGACAAACAATAAAATGTGAAATGAGGTAAAAAAAAAATTAGATATACATATACTGCTTTGTCAAATGGAGCGCACTTGCATCATGAGTGTGTGAGGGTAAGACTATTTCGATGAAATTTGAAGACGGAAAACGAGAATCAGAAGTTACTTACTTGAAACAAAGATTATTCACATTGTCATGTGAAGGCATGAAGAAGAAACTTCCAGCTTGATCGGTCCTCTACAAACGTAGACCACAGAGTTTTTCGCACCAGAGTTGCAATGCGTCATTCCTCATGGATCGGATTAGAAGGAATTCTTCTCTCACCTGACAATATTGTTGCTTCATTTTAGAGGTATGGCAGAAATTTTAAAGGAATATTGCTTGGGAAAAAAGAGCTCGGAAATAACTTTTCTGTGAGTTGGATGTTAAATTTTTCTCGTATGTTGAACTGGTTGATTCTGGTACTTACTGACAATCACCGGTTTTTCTTTGCTTGAAGGAATCCTGGGAGCTAACAGACAGCTGAAAGAAGTCTGTAACTACCTGGCACCTGAGTGTTAATGTGATCTTGGAGCAAAAATAATCTTCTGAAATAGTTTCAAACTGCCTTTTTTGAGAAATCCAATGCAAACCAAAGAAAAATATCAAAATGTCAGATATTTATTAAAAGAAAAATATCAGAATTACAATACATTGTGGGATAGGAGAGTATTTTTAATGGAGAAAGTTCAAAAATTGTAGAATGATAAAAAATGAAAAGTTACAAACAGTTTAGTACTGAAAAGTAAAGCAGGTGTGAAGTTAGGTAATATTCAGTGAGCACGTGGTTGATGAGAATATGGATGAACTCCGGTTCGGAAACTGATACTGACATTGACGAAAGTATGTGTAAGACATCATCACATCAATGAACACGGGGGAAACATTCAAAAAATGTGAAGCTACTTTTTCGCAACGTCTTTTTGCTACTAGGTATATACTGTGACAAGTTTGATGAGAAATATAACATCTAATAAAATCCTTGGAGTTCTTCTGGTGCACGTCAAGTTTCACGTAGTTCTGACCTCACTCAACTCTCACACAAAATGTGTCCTTGACGTGACCGTAACTACATTGGTCTTTTCAATAGAAGCCACAGTATGACGATTGGAATACTAATTGAAAGAGTTGTGGGGATTCAAATTAGGAAAAGAAGAGTTTCATAACGATACGGACAGATTTATGTTGTAACGTGCTACGTTTTGTTGTGTTTTCTCGGTAAGATTTGTGTTATTGACAGATAGTCTCGATTCGCCCTTAGTTTTTTTGACAAAATTGGGCATTCAGTAAAATGCATCCCGCTTTGACTTCATCCTGTTGCATCCCGTTTTTTTTTCAAACGTAAAAAAATGTGGTGTGTGTTACTGTGAACACCGGTTTTTAGGCTTATGTTAGGTTGGAGCTAGCTAGAGGTTTAACCTAACATAAGCTTTTAAAAAGAGATGATTAGCACTTTCCAAGAAAAGTTATGCACGTTTAAAAAAACGGGATTCAGGATGAAACGGGATGCGTTTCACTAAATGCCACAAAATTGATTCATTTTTTTCCAACGTTTCAGTCCACGCTATCATCAGGAACATACAGGGTGTGCCAAAAACTTGCACAAATTCTATTCAGTCTGTATCAAAAAGTGAAAATCAGAAAACAGTGCAAGTATACAAACAGTTTATTCATGATCATACCATAACAACAATAATCAGTTTGTCTTGTTCCATACGTTTTCCTTTCTTGGCGATGACAGCACGAAGTCGTCTCGGATAGGCGTCGATGGTCGCACGCAGGTGGTTTGGCTTGATACTATTAAGGTGAAGGGTTTTTCCTCTGTCTGGACATTTCTCGGATGTCCGAGCACGGTGAATTTAGTAGTTTTTCTGCTTTTATCAGTCATTTCTTGATTGTCGTCTCCGAAAATTGACAATTTTGCTTATACGATGACAAGGCAGTCTCACTTTGTCTTTGAAGATCCATCGCATTAAACTCTGCAAAATTTCACATTACTTGCCAGTTTTCTCATGTTTCAATGTGAATTTCTTCTGATATTCTCTTTTTAGTTTGAATCCGATCTAGAGATGATGACTGTCCGTTTTCTTCCGTTCCTATTTCCATGTTGTATGGAAAAGCAGTGGTAACTCGGTGACGTCATATTCCTAAAACTAAATCAGTTGAGCCAAAAAGTGAGAAGCATAAAGAGAAATAAAAACATGGAAAAAATATGCTGCAATTGCTCAAACAGAATACTGTATGAGGTCAAACTTTTGTGCAAGTAATCTTGACGCACTCTGTAGTTACTTAAAACTGAAATAAAATCAACCAAGACGGTCGATCAATAACACAAATCAATTTTATATTACCACATGTTCATAAAAAGAACAATTTGATTGAATTAAAGTGAAGCTATAATGAAAAAAGCGAGTTCTGACAAATGAGAAGGAAAGTAGTTATGAGTAGAGTAGTTAAAGTGTTTTTTTGCACTTTTTGCATAATGTAAGCTCGACGTCGAACTTCCTCAAGCTGCTTCATGTTTAAGGTATTCATTGAAAAAACGACGATGCCTGGTATGTGCATTGTCGAATTCCTGTGACCAGGAATATTTGATTTCTGAAATTTCGAACATTAAAGAAGTTTTTGTTCAAACTTGCCTATGATGTTCGAATCTTCGTCCTCGCCATTGCCTTCAACGGTGATTTTTTTGAGATTGACTCGTTTCACAAATTGATCAAACACCGGTTTATTCTTCATCGAGACTCTCATCAAAACTTTGGTGACATTGCGAGACGGCTCCGCAACGGACTGAAAAGTGCAACGTATCAACTTCAGTTTTCGGCATCTGATTTTGAAGGGTTTCAGACATTTTGATTCTGTAACTCAACTCACAGAAAAGCTAGCGACATGAGGGGTAAAGTGTTTTGGATTCAGCATAAAATGTTGATTGAGAAAATGTACTGAAAAACGGAAGACCTTCTTTTCGAAGTACCTTCAGTTTTCGACATCTGATTTCGAAGGGTTTCAGACACATCAATTATTGTAACTCAATTCACATAAAAGCTAGCAACATGGGGTAAGGTTTTTCGGATTTAGCGTAAAATGTTGATTAAGAAAATGTCCTCAAAACGGGTTCTCTATTTCAGACACTTCGACTTTTTGTCTAACTTCGCTGACCCACTCGACCTATCCTTTTTCACATTGAATTAATCAAGATGGTCTTTTATGTGTGACGTAGAGAGCAGACGCTGTTCAAATAGTGCTAATGGCATTTGACTTGCTCGTAAACGTACCGATAAATGCTCTTCTATGCATCTTGTGCTGACTGGGTTGAAAATCACAGTGGATGAAGCTAACGATTCACACATTTCTACGAAAAAATCCAACATTTCCTTTGTCTTCTCATCCGATGTCTTGTAGAGAACACTGAAAAGTTGTTTTTCAAATGGAAAAATTTGTTTAATAGGGTGAAGAACAATATTATTGTGAACTAGTTTGAAGACTATGTTTAAGGGACATATGTATGTAGATCGACATAGAAAATTCCACTTGCAACGCACTTGCAATGTGCGTTTAGAAACAAAATTTTCATACCAGTTTCAGATATTTCAGAAATGAACAGAACTTACCAAAACTTTTCCGGCGATGAGTTAGTCAAAAAGTCCAGCGAGTTTTCGTATCCAGCACGACATCTTATGATGAGAGTGTTCAAAGATGGAAACTGTGAAACAAATTTCTGTAGATTCTCGTCCTGGTTTTCAACCATTATCTCCAACTGAAAATTAACCTCAAACTGCATAGAAGATCATCTTTTTGTAAAAAAGTGTACATGTATGTACATACAATGTATAGTAACGAGCAAAAGTTTAAAGGTTCGGCTACTTCAAAGAAAAAAAAGAAAAATTCAAGATAATCGGTCAAGTTTGAACGGCGTTATCGTAAAAAAAAAACAAAAGTTGCTAAACTTCTGTTCGTTACTGCATACTGTAACTCAGATACATGATTTTATAATATACAGTGTATTTCTAACTAACCGTTTCGATATAGTCTGCATCCCTCAATCTTGGCCAGATGACTGATTTGTCAGTATCACGCTTTGGATCTCTGACATGCAGGTTATAGAAATCAGTTGTGGTGGTGATTCGTTCGATCAACCGTGCGTGTATCACTGGGTGAAGGGTCTGAATCAATTTTTTCTATTTTTAAGATGTATTTGTCACTCACAATTGCCCTTTCTTCTACTAACGGTAAGAACTGCGTCGTGTCCAACTTCAAAACAACCAGCAAACCGAGACGGCTGAAATTCTCGAATGAATAAGATCAAGTACCCTCTCTTACTCTTTGATTTGTTTCCAGTTTTCACGGATCTGATAGTAATGGTTCTCCTGAAATCGAACAATATAATTTCTAAAAACTATTTGAGTTTTCTCGTCCAAGATTGTAATATTAATACTTGGCGTGGAAAAATCTCGTGAACGTTCAATATCAAACAGTGTGTCAGTTGTACGGAAGTATTTTTGAAAACAAACTGTTTCATAGTGAGCGTAGCTTCGAATGAAAAATCAATACCTTGTTTGAGTATTCCTCCAAACTCAAATTCTCCACCTCCCAGAATCGGATAGCCAATAGTACTTTTAAGTATTCCGAGACTGGTTTGTCTTCGATGGTGCTGAGAAGGTCCTTTTTTTCTGTGATTCGAACTTTCCAAAATAATCATTTTCTGATTACCATAAACAACTGTTATGTCTTCTTTGAACGGTGGTTCTACAACCGGCCTGTTTGCTGCGTTTTCCGGGTCCCAGAGATTTCGGTAGCTTCCTACCACTTCTCCGTTAATGAGCCTCAGTTCTTGCTGGTTCTGTTCAATCTGTTCTCTGTTCTCAACAATCCTCATATCCACATCTTGTATTTGTTCAACGACTACTCTGTCGTTGTCCGTGAGTATTGCTGGCAGTTCCTGTTTTTGTTTTTTAAAAATTTCTTTTTTTCATGTCAAGATATCTAAATGTCCTCCGCGGTTCTCAGGTTCGCGGTTTTCAAGACTTCGAATAAATTGTACATTTGTCGAGAAGTTCTAACTTTTCACATTCAAATTTTCGAAAATCTGAATATTGATTTGTTCAGGTTTGAAGTCTACCATAACATTTTGGAAAAACATTGAATCATGAAAATAATTGTCGAACAACAATAATGTGTGTAGTTTTATTTATTACGGTGAGTTAATGTTTAGGCTGTTCTAAAGCTTAGTTACTGTCTTCTGATGGCTGAAACTTTGGAGAAAAGCTATAAGTGTGAATGAAAGTGTTACCAATGATGTGAAAAATTTTTGTCTTTGATATATTCTAGCGACAAAGACTAGTTCTGAAGCAAGAACATGAGTGAGTGTTTTTTTTGTGAGCTCATTTGAGCAATTTGATGAAACTATGTATTCTAAAATTTGCACGGAACTTTTCTTGAACCTACCTCAGAGACCTGGCTGATAGAGTTGGTTTGATCTCTGCAAGAATGTTGTTACAAAATGACCGGAAAACGGATTTCAATTGAATTTTTCCATTTGACTTTCAGTACGATTTCCAATCAGCTTTCTTCAAATGGCAAAGTGTCATTTTATTCATGATGATAAATAAAAATAATAGTCAGATTCAGATAATTTGCAACTTTCTTTGTTGAATGAAATATAGTATAAGAAAAACCTTGCTTCTTGCTCGCTTTTCAAAGCTGCAAACAGGCTTAGAACCAGTTCGTTGTTGACAGCAACCTGACCTTTTGTTCGGTTCAATTCCGTTCTTAGAGCCGCCTTAAATATGCATTTTTGAAAATTGACTGAAAAATCTTACCTCGTTCTTCCGGAGCTGTTCAATGATTTCTTCGTTGTTCATTGTCAGTCAAGCACAGTCGTTGCTTTCTGAAACATTTTTGTTTCGTTTATAGTATCATAGTTTAATGAATGAGTGAAACGACAAATCTGCACTCGGATCATCGAATGTTTACAAGAATGGAGCAAGGTTTTTGATTGAAAAAAACCGTTTGTTCTGACGAAAATCAAGAATGGAAACAGAAAATGACTGTTCTGAAAAAAAACGGATGCTTCTAGAATGTTCGAAAGACAAGTGATGGTAAGACCCGGTCGAGCACAGACGTCTGCGTCACTATGGCTATCTGCGTGACAGAGTACAAGAATTCAGTGAGGGATTCGTTTAGTGGGTAGACAGAGCGACAAACGTGAGTCATAAGCAATTTAAGAGTGTCGTCTCTTTCCTATGAGCACATTATTATATCGATCATTATCAAACGACGAATAGAATAGGTCAGAAAGAAGGGGAAGGGAATGTGAGGTTGAAATATACAGTTATCAAAGTGATTACTTATTTCTGTTCACCTGCAGTTAGAAAGAGGGGAAGGAAAAGTGAGGTCAAAATATACAGTCCTCAAAGTGGTTGCTCATTCCTGTTCATCTGCAGTTTCTACATACAACATGGGTGGGGCAGAATTATTGATCCCCTAATTGAACCGGTGTAACTTAATTGGAAAACTGATAAATTCTTCTCAAAATCAGAAGTTTTTTCCAAGCACCATACAACACTATTAAACCAAACTGGAATCATCATTCGCAGAATAGAGCTTCTCGCTTCTCGTTTTCTGACTAAAATATTTATTATTTATGAAACGAACTCTGAGGTGTGTATGAGCTCTGTTGAGCTTTAGTAAATCAATTGAATTCATGCGCATCGAACGCATTTTTTTGCAGTCCTAAGAGTTTCACTGACTGGATGTAACGAAAATCTATCATTTTACGTTTTTCCAAATGTTCGTTTGCGAATTCATCAGAGTGCTCATATCCGAAGGCTCCTAGCATGAATCAAAATTAAACAATAACAGTTAAATTAGTCCGAGCTGAAACATGAATTTATGTGCTTCTTACGGTTTCGAGATTTACCACAGTTTTGAGGATTTTGAAGTTATCAACAATCGCTCAATGTTTTCCACCTCATTTCACTGATCTCACGGCTGCAAGTAAACATGGTTGTAGAAAAACCATGCTCAGAGAAAAAGTGACTGAGTTACTTGGAATCATTCAGACTAAAGTTATGATGAATACAATTAAAGAGAAGAAGTGATGATTTTCGAAGTGTTTCAAATTACAAAACGCATCTCTGCCCAACCCGTTAGATATTAGTTTGAAAAGAGCCAAATTGTTGATATCAAAGTTTACATATTTTTAACGATGAACACATTACAAAATATGAACAAGAAAATACCGAATTTTGTTTTCTTTTCCGGAAACTATTTCTGTTCGTCAAAATTCTGCGCCTAATCTGAGCATGAGCCGTAGCTACTGATGGCAATGACCACGTCCAATGTTAATTATTTTTTCGAATGCATAGTTTAAAAAGTTCTAACTTTCATATAGAAACTTATTTTATCACATACGACAAATGAATTGATTGAAAATATGATGAAATTCGAAGTAAAAACTGAACAAGAGAGAATGACAAAAAAACAACACAGAACAACTATAAAAGTATAATAATAATAATAATAATAATAATAATAATAATAATAATAATAATAATAATAATAATAATAATAATAATAATAATAATAATAATAATAATAATAATAATAATAATAGTAATAATAATATAGATTTATTCCGTTAATCGGAAAAATGGAGAAAAAGAGAAATTTGTGTAAAAATAGAAATAATAGGAAATGGTGATACTTCACCAGTCGACTGTGAGAGATTTCGTATGATTTTGAATCGAAAAAAGGGCCCCTTGAGGGGGAGGGGGTAGATGGCAGGCTCTAAGGCACCGGGGCACGGGCGGACCCAAGTCCCGAAGAAAGTAGCCCTTATGGATAGAAAAAAATAATAAGATTATAGGAGACGTTTCACGAGAGAAACGACCGAAAAGTGCGCTAGGCTGTGTGTAGACCGTTTTAGTTGAAATTTTGTACACAAGTAGATTTCAGTGCGCTGAATTCAAATATGTCGGTTCTGTTTCAGTATGTTCTACCAAATTCTTGCAGTACTTGCCCAAACTTGGCCTTTTCCAAACTTTAGACTATCATATCTTTTTTCAAACGTTTTTTCAAGGAAAAAATTTTTAATAACAAAGTAAAACAAACATGAGAAATCGATCGATATAAAAATTTCTGAAACTTATCGATTGATTTCGGCACAGCCGTTTTTTGTTCATAACTTTACTCATATATCAGCGCGGCCTTGTTTTTTGATCTCATTACATAGAGAAAGAAAAGACGCTTCGATTGAATACAAAAAATAAAAAATTCGTTGTGCGTGTGAATTAGTATGTACTGTTGAAAAAAATACTTCTCAAAAGTACCGTTAAAAATGAAATTTTTGACTTTTTTATGACTTCAATCGTTTTTTCATCACCACAAAAGATACAGTACCAAATTTTGAAAGTAAAGTTTGCCTGGTTCTCGAGATACGGTATTCACATTTTTCATTTTTCATCAAGTTTGCGCACGCTTATCTCCAAAAGTGAACCATCAGCTTTGCTTGATTTTTGATTCAACAATGTCTGCTAGTCGAGATCTATCGTTTGATAGTAATCACTATGTATCCCGTTCGAATTTGAGAGATTTCTCATGCAACCCTATGAAAAAGCACGTTTCATCGTCATTTAGACTGTAAGAGATGACAAAATTGATTTTTCATATTTTTATTCCATTCGTTTACTCAGCTCACCAAGTTCAACAACTTTTCTGGTGACAAAAACATTTTGTTTATTACAAAGTTAATTTTAAGGAAAATATATCCCATAGCAAAGTTTCAACATCTTCATCGATGACAAGACTGTTACCAATCGATGTAAAATATTTTTCTGTTCCGGAATGATTCTTAGTTTTTCAAAATCGATGCAAAGTGAGTTGAATTATATGAAAAACTTCAAAAAATCACAGGGAGAAAAGAAAGTAAGAATGAAAGAAAGATACTGTACTGCGCGCTCTCCTTGTTTCATCTTCTTTTTTTCGGTCCGATTTTCACTATTTTTGTCTATTTTTGTCCATTTTGCATCAATTCTGGAGATTTTTGCATCAATCCTGATCAGAAAAAGATTTTACAGAGAATGGTAGTAGTTTCAATGTGTAAAAACAATTTTTTCCACTTCATTCATTGCTTTTTCATGAAAACAGAGATAACGCTGCCAGAATTTGATAAATTTTTCGGAAAAGTTACGTATGTCCGAGAACAGAGCAAACGATAAAATCACGGCAAATCGAGTTGTAATTGTTGTTTTACAGTACTTAAAAGGTGTGAAACATGTTCTTTCATAGGGTTGATTCGAAGCATGAGAAATCTCTCAAATTCGAACGGGATACATAGTGATTACTAACAAACGATAGATCTCGACTAGCAGACATTGTTGAATCAAAAATCAAGCAACGTTGATGGCTCAGTTTTGGAGATAAGCATGCGTAAACTTAGTGAAAAATGAAAAATGTGAATACCGTATCTCGAGAACCAGGCAAACTTTACTTTCAAAATTTGGTACTGTATCTTTTGTGGTGATGAAAAAACGATCCAAGTCATAAAAAAGTCGAAAATTTGATTTTTAAGGGTACTTTTGAGAAGTATTTTTTTCAACAGTACATACTAATTCACACGCACAACGAATTTTTGATTTTTTGTATTCAATAGAAGCGTTTTCTCTTGCTTTGTGTAATGAGATTGAAAAATAAGGCCGCGCGGATATATGAGTAGAGGTATGAACAAAAAACGGCTGTGCCGAAATCAATCGAAAAGTTTCAGAAATTTTTATATCGATCGATTTCTCATGTTTGTTTTACTTTGTTACTAAAAATTTTTTTCTTGAAAAAACGTTTGAAAAAAGATATGATAGTCTAAAGTTTGGAAAAGGCCAAGTTTGGGCAAGTACTGCGAGAATTTGGTAGAACATACTGAAACAAAACCGACATATTTGAATTCAGCGCACTGAAATCTACTTGTGTACAAAATTTCAACTAAAACGGTCTACACACAGCCTAGCGCACTTTTTGGCTGTTTTCGGTCGATTCTCTCGTGAAACGTCTCATAGACTACTAGTTAAAGTGAATTTATATGAGTCGACTGGGTGGGAATGTGTATACTGAATAAGGGGGCAATACTTAGTCGAATTTGGCATTGCGTAGTACCAAGTGGAAACTATAAAAGCAGTAAGAAATGAAGATGTAAATACGCAATGCCTCGTCAAATGGAATACACTTGGATCATGAATTCATTGTGCATAGTTTATTGTTAGATAACAGAAAAAGTAGAATCATGAAAGCTCGTGGCTCTCACGAAAGGCGTGAGCAGTGATGACATGGTAAAACGTGGTTGAGTACAAATATAATGATGGGAATATAAGATAGACACGAACTCACACTATTCAACAAAGAGAGAAAGAGAGAGGGAGAAAAAAGAGGGATAGAGAGAAAAAATGGAGAAAGAGAGAGAGAGAGAGAGAGATAGAGAGAGAGAGAGAGAGAAAGAGAGAAAGAGAGAAAGAGAGAGAGAGAGAGAGAGAGAGAGAGAGAGAGAGAGAGAGAGAGAGAGAGAGAGAGAGAGAGAGAAAAGAGAAATAGAGAGAGAGAGAGAGAGAGAGAGAGAGAGAGAGAGAGAGAGAGAGAGAGAGAGAGAGAGAGAAAGGGAGAGAGAGAGAGAAGCAGAAAGAGGTCATAGTTATAGTGAAGACTTTGAGGTTGAGAAACTTTAAAACGAGTTTAAACATTTCTAGGGAAAAATATTTTTTATTCCCATTTTCTGATTCATCAATAATTTTATAAGCTGATTTTATTTTGAAATGTTCGGAGAAGTTTTCATAAAATTTCGAGAGTGACAACTGTTGGCGGAAACATTATGGAAAACTAAAAGTGAAAATATTTTTTCGGCACTGTATGAAATTAGTTTTTTAAATGACTCCGTTTTGCAAAATAAATGACTCAGAAATAGCTCAAGATTTTCATGACAATCTGATACAGTGTACATGGCTGAGTTTAGTAAAAATGTGAGAAATAAATGAGAAGAACAACTTTCAAAAATAGATCAAAACGTTCAAGAACAGGTTTCGTTGAAATCATAAAAGATAAGTTTGAATCTTGAGAAGGATTTTATTCTTGTCTGACATTAGATTTATTGTATATTTGTCAAAAATGTTTTTTCCAATCAAGGGGAGCAACAGTTGCAAACTATGATGTTACTCAACTCTGTCTAAAACTCTCATTCAATAATGAATGAAGTTCATTAAAACACTTCTTTCTTACTGTCTAGACGTTTTAGGTTGAATGATTACTTGCAGCAATTTATAACATACAAAAAAAGATAAATAACATTCATTCCTGACGGAAAAAAAGAATGTGAAATCTTTGTGATCTGTCAATAACCAGATGATATATTTCAGAAACATCAAAAAGTGAAAGTCCTTATAGTTATTATTGTTAGAAGTCAGTATGTTTTCTAACAAAAACATTTTTTAAGTTTCAACAACAAATTCACAAAACTGTTTGACAACGAAGTATTAAACTTAAAACGAGCAGTAAATGTTTTAAAATCCTCGATAGTACTTGTCACACAGTAATCCCGAGTGCAAGAAAAAATCAATTAAAAAAACTCTTTTTGCAGTTTTTTCTCTTCCGTTTTTTTCAGTTTAGGCTGGAAATAGTTTAATTTCAAGCAAATGCACTCATCAACCATTACCCAAGATCTCAATGAGAGAAGGAAATGTGAATTTTCATTTGTGATAGTAAAATAAAATCTTTTTTTTAATTTTTTCATATGAATATTATTCACATGCTCTCACATGTTCTCTGTAATCATGAAGAATGATCTCGAATGTTCTACAAAAAATCCGGTTTTTTGAGCAGAACAAATTCATATGTCCTCCATCAGCATAATTCCATGTGGAAATGAAGTTGACTCGAAAAAACAATTCAATTCGTGTTCTCTGTCTACAACTGATCAAGTGTCAACCAAAAAATTACAACACTGATTTAATTTTTTGTGAAGAAAAACATCATTTATCATAGATACAATTTCAATATTTTCTCAAAACTTGAATTCATTTTTGCATAGTAGAAATAATCAACAGAAGTTTGTCGAAAAATATTTCGAAATTCATGAAAACAATCCACGAGCATCCTGCGCTCGTTCAAACTTCAGTGAATCATAGTGAAGCACTGAGCTGAAAGACGTTTCAATCTGTGAATAGAGTCAACGCGTCCCTCGAGGCTGTTTGATGCACCTACAAAGGCTGAGATTCGATAAAGGCTTGGTTGTTGCCTTCTTTCTGCCAATCCAGACGTATGTTCTGCATCAATTACGTTCTTGGACTGCCCGAGTATCAGCTCAAAGAAAAATTGATTTTCGTAATGCTCCATCAATTTTAATAATTTCTCTTATTTTTTCAATCCAAGTTGTAAAACATCGTTTTCATTATTCACATTCCTTCTGAATTCACGGTTTTCAAGTATTCTTGGTTTTGCATTGTGCTGAAAAGTTCAGAAAAGTTACTCAAAATCTTTTCCAAAAACATCAGAATATAACTTTTATTAGTTTTGTGCGCTCTCAAACATTTAGTATTTTGCTCCAAGCATCTCTTCGAAAAAAATTCATAACACAACCACTTTTGACTCACGTTGATGAAAAGAGCTCCATGTAATCTAATCTAACCTTCCCTCTCTCGAAGATAAACCCTACTATTAGAGACAACACATTTCCAGAAAATCACGAAACCTTCTTTTATTTGTCTAGTTGACCCTTGAAAGCCATGAGCAAAAAAGCTGTTCGTACTTTTCAACATTCGAGTGCCCTGTTACGGATTTGCGTTTGCATTTTCTCACTTTTTTGCCTCAGTATTTCTGCAAAAAGGTGCCCCTGGCTTGGAAGAGGCTTAATAACTTGAAAACAAGTTCCTACTTTTATTTTGTGAGTCCAGTATGACAAAACTCAAAGTTATTGGTAGCAGAACGAAAAGCTCTGAACCTTGAAAACTAGCACAAAAAACAATTTCCGCGTCTTTTTCAATAGTTAATGCTTTATTTTTGAAACACCGGAAAAACATGAAACATTCAAAAGGAGAAATGTGCGTATATCAACTAGTCGTAAAGCTTGATTGCTTTTTATCTGAACGACTTTTTCAATTATTATTTTTCCGAGGCTCAGTTTCACCCACTTTCTGCTTTTTTTCCGGTTGAACGGACAAAATCCAAGTTTCGTCAACGAAATTTTTGACACCTTGACGTCACTGCAATCTTATCAATACCGGACTCACAGCTTGATTCACTTTGTATTCGCTAGATCATTTACTTCATTGTGTTGTTGGGAAACATTGGGTCAGTGATCTTGTTCAGCTCAGCTGAGAACAACCTTTTGTCACAACAATAATTTCATTTAGACGTTCTAGACGTGTCTCATATATCTTTATTATTATATTCCAATTTTCTTCTTGCCGAAATTATTTTCATGGTGGTTCTGGAATAATAATAATAATTCGGAAAAGACAGATGTTACGTCATACAGAATTCATATTTCTTCGTAAAATGAAAAAAATGATCAGAATGCCGAAATTGTCACATGAACAAACTTCTTCATAATTTATCACCGCTCATTCTTTCAAACTCAACTATTGTTGTCTAGCTTCTTTTGACTCTAAAAACTTCATTTTTTGCTCCCAAGAACTTCCTTAATTGCTGGTACTTAATTATTTCTGCACTTCTTTTTTGCTTCCTCCCCCCCACGAGAATTAGTGCAAATTTGAAGCCCTGTCTTGCCTCTCATATTTTTAATTGGAAGCAGTGTTTCTGACATGTCACATGGTTGTCAGGCGTTTTGTCTCTTTTTCACTTCTGATTTTACGAAACAACCAACTGGAAAATAGCAAGTGCAGAACACTTTTCACTTGGTCAGAAAAATATTATTCAATATTAATAGTTTTGTTCTTCGAGTTCATAAGCTTTGTGACGACCAGCAATAGCCACCACGAGCACATTCGAACACCGGAGATGTTGTTTTTGTAAATTCTCTTTGGAGATATTATCGCTAAACAACGTGATGGCAGAATTCAAAAACCAGATCGCGTTTCATAGCGCTTCCATTAGCCGACTCATTTACATATTTCTATTATATGCGAATTATTGTGGTGTGTCCTGCTCACGGTGCACTTTGAGCCGTTCTAAATGACATATTTAAGGAGTGAATTGATGTATTGACATGCCCTAGGTCGAGCTAACATGTTAGGCTTAAAGACTCGCCATGCGTGTCCCTTTGTGTCTAATAACATTTTTGAGTTTCCGTCGTCGAGAGGGTAAACGACCAATGTACTTCGTTAAAACATTCACAAGTACCAGCTCTTCCTTTCTCAAACTTGTCCCGTCTTTTAAGCCTCCGGAACGTATGTAAGAGCACGAAAATTTCAATTAACTTTCTCAGAATTGCGTTTTCTTTCAAATTTTTCAAATTTCAAAGCTTTTTTGCTCCAAATATGAGATTCATTCTTTCTCTTTTTCATGCAAAGTTTAGCACAATATACCGAAAAAGTACTTTTCACACATTTTCCACTCGAAAGATACTTCGGCATTCGCAGATTCACAAATTCTGCGGAAGAAAAAAGATCCTCCCCAAAATTCTTCTGTTTACTCTATATTTCACTGACGATACTCCTATTGTTCTCAAAACAAAGTTACTCATTCATGAATTAATTTTCCGCCATGTGAAAAAACCGACAAGTTTTACTGCATTTCAACAAAAGAACGTTGACTCTGTTTACATCTGGAGATGATTATGCGCTGTAACCCCATACTTTGCCAACTGTTCTGTGAAGAAGACGTCGAATGGAACTCAATTCCGTTTGTTATGAACAACTTCAGAAGTACTCGAAAACAAAAACTTTGAATCCTCATTCTGCTCTTTCACAGAAAAAAACTGCACCCCAGTGTTTCCTCGTAGAATTCCCGCGGAAACGTAATGAGCAAGACAATTTTTGAATTTCAAATTTTCAATTCGCTCTGTTTACAACCCCAACTCGAGCAATAAAATGTTTCATCCTTCGTTTTCCAATAAACTTGTTTTCAATACACTCGGATTTCACCAACCACACGTAGGTGATCAAACGTTGCCACTCTTTATCATGTCAGTTGTCGCCCCCTTCAGTAGTGATCCAGGGTTGTCGATCTATTATTTTCATCAACTGGTAATTTGAGTCGTGTCTAAAACAAGTGTTTTCCAAACTGGCCGTCCGTTTCCAATTTATTAGTGCGCATGTGCAAAGAATATTCATTCAAACAGTTTCCCCCGCCAGTTTTGTCCTATACACGCGCATAACAAATTTGAGAAGA
This sequence comes from Caenorhabditis parvicauda, assembly GCA_963978915.1. Classification (NCBI taxonomy): domain Eukaryota; kingdom Metazoa; phylum Nematoda; class Chromadorea; order Rhabditida; family Rhabditidae; genus Caenorhabditis; species Caenorhabditis parvicauda. Next base: position 6,550,694 of record OZ022249.1, read on the forward strand.
TGCTTTCAGTCAACAATCATACATTTTCCTAATTAAGCCGCAGTTTTCGTTTTTGACACAACAGACTAGGCAACGCAATGAAAAAAAGATTGTTCTCTTATTTCGTATGTTTCTATCCAATTTTTGAGACACATACACTACTACCTAACCTTGGGAACAAAAAACGAAATCTTTTTGTTTGCGCTAAATTCCCATCCAATTTAGATAACCTCAGATTCACTGCAAAAATGAGAACGATTTCAAGAAAGCGGATTTCTGAAATTCACCCTCAATGCCTTGCAGAAAGAAAATTGACCCTCTAAATGCTTGACGAATCAAGAAATAAGGAAACCACTAGGCACTGCTATAGCCTTTATTCTCTCAGTTGAATGAGAAAAATAAATCAACCATTGTGCCTAATAAAATTTCAACGCGATAGAAAATGAAAAACGTTGAATAAAATGTGTGAGAATTTGAGAATGTGGAGCGAGCGAACGAATTTTTTTCATTGTTTCCAATAAGCCAACCGTATATAAGAATTTTCAGTTTCATCTCACGAACCATAGTTCTCTTCTCGTTTTGTGGTGTTTCAACCTTGCTCTCTTATTTTATCTTGAAAACAACCGGGAGCTTTTCTCTATTCTCTCTTCTCAACATTAAATCTACATAAATGTGCATGAACCCATCCATGAAAAGTCAATTGCTCAATTCTTTGGCAAAAAGTGAGACTCTCCCTTGGAAGTCGTTTTCATGCAAAAACAGGAGAATATGAGTTATTTGCTGCGTATTTTGATTAATTCAATGACTTGCGAAGATTAAATGGCAACACAAGTTCATCTTTCATACTTACCATTTGGAGAAAATAGTCATATGGCATATTCTCTCTTTCGCGTTCGTGCTTCACAGAATACTGTAAATTGCATGTTTCACCTCCATAAGTAATTTTGGGACCATTTGAAATCCCATAAAATTTATACGAATAAATGCAGGTTGTCAGAAATAGGAAAAGCTCCGTTTGCACTGAACGTTTATGTGAAGTCAATGCGAAAATTATGATGTACACAGCCTGACACGTCGTATTATTTTGTCAGTATTTTCACTGTTTCTAGAGTTTTCTTCAAGCCGAAAACACCATTTTGAACAAAAAGTTGAAAACAGCCATGGACAGATTACTTTCAAAAGCTCATTTAAAAGCAATAACCACATGAAGATAACTTTTCGTTCCATAATTTCTAGTTATTCATCCCTTTTTTTCTAGTTATTCATTTCCTTTTTTTCTAAAAACACAAATTTCTTAAAAAATTGAGTTTCTTGCTCTCATAATTTTGAGAAATGATAATTCTAAGAGAAGAAAAGATTTTTCGAAAGTTTTTTTGTCGACAATTTGTCTAAACATGTCAAGTTAAGATCCTTTGAGATCTTTGCAGGTCATTTCAAAGACTGTTGCCCGAAACCTTTGAAGTGATCTGCTGCCACAAATTTCGGGTTCAAAAGAAGAAGAATAGAGGAAAAATCAAGAATGTTATACATAAATCACCACGAAGTGAATAGAATCCAAACCCTTCTTTACATAAAATGACGTGTGCAGTCTACTCTATTGTTCCCACAAAATTCGATTTGTAACACCCGCTATCTCAATTACGTTAGGAAAACGACTAACATCCAAATTACATGTTGTTTCATCGAATCATTCCGAGTCGCCACGTCCGTACACGAGATGTTCTCAGAATTGCAAGCCAATTTGAGAATGGGCTTGTGTTGAAAAAGTTGACGTGACGAATTCAGATGATACTGAATTATTCAACCTCGAAAGCGCAAACTACTCTTCTTGATTTTCCTGTTGTTAGTCACACATTTGCAGTAGAAATCAAGAACACATGAATTCAGTTTAATCGGCTATTTTAAAAATTTGATAGCACTTGTCAGGAAAATTTCTTTTGAAAATTTATATAGAATTTGTTGGAAGTCATGAAGTGTTTTTGAAACTAATAATTAGTGATTTTCCAACAAGAATACAACATTTTTGGTTCAATAACCGCAGATAAAAAAGTCCATGAAGAAAGATTTCATTGCTCCTCTATTTTGTGATTTTTTCTCAGACGAGATTTCGAACATGCATAAATGAGTTGTTTCGGCATTCGCAGCTCCGAACAAGGGCTGACCTTCTTATGTTTCCGAAATTCACACGTGTTTCCGACCTTCTGCTCTCGAATTTTTCCTCCTGAACGAATCAAATTCTAGGTGATGCGATAGAATGGGCTGCGCATTCGGAAAACACTGTGACCCCGGAGTCCCTGACCCTTCTGTCAGATACAGATGGCACATCGATGGAATCATCATCGACGATGGAGAACACTCTGAGGTTTTTGTGATTTCTCTCTCGGAATGACTTCTTTCGCGGTATATTGTGATGCTCAAATTTTTGTGTTGTGAAGAATGTTATGTACTAGTTAATGATATGCCAAACTAAATATGTTATGTGAGAGACTGCTGAAAAAAACAGATGGAAAGATTTATTAGTAATCGCCTAGACAAGCCAAAGATCTCTGTCGGAATGATTCAAAAAGTAAACTTCAGATCGGCAGAGGCGGATTAGTTTTCATCCAAGACGAAGCAATATGCTACAAGCCGAGAAGATTCGACTGTTCTAAGCAAGGTATTGCCCAGTCGATTGACATTGTCTCAGTTTGCAATACAACTCAAGGGAAGACCTACACAGAAGAGGTGGTTCAGTATCCTTCACACAGTCATGACACATTATTTACAGCAAACCCATCGTGAGATCAAGAAAAACATCATTTGGATAGAGAGCAACGAGGGAGAGAAAAATAAGACCATCGGATTGCTGACAACTAGGGATAACGACAGCGTGAGTGAAAAACATGAAAAGAATCATAGAATCTAGAAAAACGCTCAGAAACACTAACATAAGATTTTATGCATCGTCTTTCAGATTTACAAAGAACTGTGCGAAGTCATTTCGAAACACCGCCAAAGACCCAAAATTGTACAGTACAACTCGATAGACATCGATGGAGTTGAAATTGAACCGATATGAAAAATATTGCAGAGCTCAAAACTCGAACATTCCTAGTTCCCCATTGCTTTTCAGCGGGTTTGCTTTTTGATCTACACCATGCAACTTTTCGAAAAATCCATAATTACGTCTCCAAGACTGCTATCGCGTTTCATTAGACACTGTCCCAGTCCGCAACGCTTGAATGTCTTCTGTCCCTCACATTTGCAAAAAAAAACCTGAAGTTTGCTTTGTTCTCACTGTTGAGGTTGGTCAGTTTTATCTTGCCTACTGGTTTTTTTTTCTTTACCTACTACGATATAAATTTTTTATTGGGACAAGTCTGATAAGTGATTACGTGAAATAACAAAAACCTTGAGATAATGTTTATTGAAGAGAACTGAAAAATTTGCTCAACCAGAAAAATAGTTGGAATCAAATTTACTGGTGAGCCTTCGTACCATTGGGAGGAATATACCTGAAAAAAGTAATTTTATCAATTTTGCTCGTAATCAATATTATTTTATGTATTTACTTATCGATAACTTATTGAATATACAAAAAATCATTTGAGGACCACCAAAGTTTGGATTATTTTTGAATTGATCAAAATTGTTAGAATTAACATAAGAAAAAGTTAATTAGATTTGAAAAAGACTTACTCAAAATGAGTGACGCTGATTCTATCTTCCGGAAAAGTGTAGTCCGTGAGAAAAAAAAGGTTGTGATGGAAAATTACTTGCGTATCTTTACCAACTGGAAAAGTATTTCTTGGAAAGAAGAGTTTGGTTGTCTGAAGCATTTAAATTTTCAAGTGTTCATAAAATCGTGAATAACTCTTTGTTGATTCGACGGCGGCATTAAAAACGTGACTTTGAAGTAGAATTCGTAGTCGTCATGAAATGCGTTTCCTGTTTCAGTCACTTCTAGTTTATTATCGTGGATATAAGCGGTACTGGGGCCTGCTATTAAACCATCTATCGCTTGATCCTGAAATTTATGCAGTTAAAGCAAATTCTGTACTTTTGAACTGGAAAAAAGGTTGTTTTAGAAACCTGGGATATTTCTGAAACGGATAAAAAACATACCAGCCAGACCTCATAAGTACATTGTATTGGCCATTCGTAATAAAAGAATCCGAACTTGAAATGAATGTGATCAGTTCTTGATTCTTTACGAATAAACTTCTGAGAAGTAGCTGCGACAACAATAGCCAATAGTAAGACTATTGTCTTCATCACTGAAAACGTTAATTATTTTCTGTGAGTGAAAAGAACATTTCTCTTTTATTGATTTTTGGTGATTTTGATTCTGTATGAAAAAGATGAAGAACACATTTTTGTAATAACTAAAAACTGGTGGAAAGTTGAGTATGCACAGTTTGCGTGCAGAATATGCGATCGAGTCTTTTATAACAGTTTTTGAAAGATGATAAAACTGTATTGCGTCTTAGAAAGTTTTTTTGCATAACCAAATTATGCTGATTAGTTTTCGTACAAACCTCCAGAAAATATTGCATGAAGAATTGTATCAAACATGTACTGTCATGAAGATCTGAAAATGGACTGAAAATGAAGTGTGAGAGAGAGAGAGAGAGAGAGAGAGAGAGAGAGAGAGAGAGAGAGAGAGAGAGAGAGAAAGAGGGAGAGAGAGGGAGAAACGAAAAGATGACTTGATAAACATTCAAAACTCAATTAAAAATTTATTGTTTTTTTTCATATACCAGAAAAACAACAGTTCCCATGTGAAAAAGTAAAAAAAATAACGTAATCGCATGGTGTTTTAAATTTAGTCAATTTCTTCAGGGACGAATGAAGCGCTGAAAATTTCTTGTATGTATGTTTTTACACGATTACTTGAAAACATTTGTTAAACACAACCGGCAAAGAAAATGAAAAAAATTTTTATTCATTGACAAAATATGTTTTCACATTCTAGACATTTTTTCCTGATTTTAGTGTGACTTACGGTTGAGAAGAATTTCGAAAAAAGGTCAATGTGGTATCTCAAAAAAACAAAATTAATCATGATCAACAATGTAGTGCCAACTCTCATATAACGTGTGCATACCTGCTTGTGAACGTTATTTAGTATTGAGTTTTGATAAGCAGAAAAGTATACTACCAACATGATGACGCCTGCCGAATAATAGTACACTTTTTATTATGATGGTCCATATAATCGGTTTCTTGATTAAGTTTGTTTCGAGTTATGGTTAATTTAAATATATCTTTTTTCCAACAAACTAATACTTACTAATCGATATGGGTGACGTTGAACTGACCAGGTCTCAGAGTGTAGTCTTCAGGAATGCTGAGGTCATATTCAAATTTGATTTGTGTATCCTGATTCAGTGGGAAAGTTCCTTTGGGAAAATAGATTTTGACTGTCTATAACATATTCTCGTTTTACTATGCACAGAACCATGAATCACTTCTTCATTATCCGCAGGGTGTCTTAAAAACTTGACTTTGAAGTAGAGCTCGTAATCGTCGTGGAATGCGTTTCCTGTTTCGTTCGCAAATAGTTCATTCGTGTACATGTAAGCCGTTCTTGGACCTGCTACTAGACCATCGATTAATTGACGCTGAAGATTTTGAAGATCAGTAAATTTTGTTTTCACTTCAAACATACCAGCCAAACTTCATAAACACACTGAATGTTCATTCCAGAGTAGACGAACTTGAAAGCAAAATAAAAATGATCAGTCCTTGTTTCTTCACGGAGAGCAGTTTGTTTCGTGATAGTCAGAAGAGAAGCAGCAAAAAAGAAAATCCATTTCATTTCTGAAATTTTTTTTGTGTTTTGCTATGTAGAAATTTTATTCATTTCCTCTAAAAACAGAGTTGAATAGTTTTTTTCACTTTTGAAATGTCTTTGGGAAATTCAGAAACTATCGAAAAAGTTTATTTTTACAGATTAAAGAAAGTGCGTCTCCTAAAATCACTTTCCTATTTATACAAATTTTAAAATGAAATTTTGCATCGAGTTTCAAGAAATAGAGTATTGCATAATCGAATCATATTATCTATGCTGATGCACAGACGAACATTGATACTGTTCGGAGGTTGTGTAGGTTTACGAGCGTCTTCTCCTCCCGCATAGTATCGCTGAACGCAAAGAGCACGGCAAGAGAGTGCCTTGAAGTAAGAGCGTGCAGAGTGTCCACCACATTTTGCTGGTAAGCAAGGAGCTATGTGCTGGGTGCAAACATCGGAAACACAATTCTTGTTATTCTTCACAGAAGCACTTCCTGGAGGCCGTCTATTATACTAGAAAACATGATGATGTCGTACTCTGCCATATTGTAACTCCGGACCGTGATCGATCTGATTTTTTGTGAATGAAGTAAAAGAGGAAACCATCTTTTGTAACCAGTTACTCTGAATTTGTTAATGATGTACTCAAAATTCGATC
>OZ022249.1:6564605-6627105 GCA_963978915.1 Caenorhabditis parvicauda
CATGCTGTTCGCATGGGATTAGTGAAGTTTGTTTTAAAGTTACTCAATATATGATTTCGTCAGATACGGTACAAATGCAGAGATTGAGTTCAGTCTCTCAGAATACTCTGAAAGATCTGATATCATATCACGACTTGACAAGGTTACAAACTCAAGAGAAGAAACATTCTCCGGTTATGCACTTCAGTTTGTTGCGAAAGAAGTTTTGGAACGAGATGAAGGCATAAGGTTGGTTGCAATTATCAGGTTTAGAAGACAGTTTTTTGAAAAAAAATGATAAACAATTTTTGAAACAATCTTCAGACTCCAATATTCATTTTCAGACCAAATTCTCAAAGAATGCTTCTTGTTTTCACCGATGGACTTTCTATGGATGATCCAAAGAAAATTGCGGAGTACATCAGAGAGAAAGGTGTCAAAATTATCGTGGTCGACGTTAAGAACATCGGATTCATTCCCGAGATGTTAGGCATTGCTGGCGATCCTGCAAACATATACGGACCAGACGATCTAGAACGACTTCTGGAACGCATGGTAGATGAAGCTGAATTGTCCAGAAAATGTGCATCACCGGTACGTTCCCTTCTGGAGAATATAACGAGAGAACAATTTCCAGAGAGCCTTCATCACAAAAGAATCATTTTTGGATATGAAACTCGATGGGAGTGAGATAACTGATGAGGAAAAAACTACGACCGAGATGCCACCGGAACCGGTCGAAAATGACATCGAAGAAATGACAAATGAAGCTGCTGTCTCAAAAAATATCACAGAAAGTGGCTCCACTCGAACTTCTGACAGAATCCAACAAAATGATAACGACAATGCTACATCTACCATCACTACTGCAGAACCTGAGATCGTTTCAACACTACTTCTTATCTTGGAAACTCTTAACACCACGGTGTCCATGTCAACACAAAACGCTCCAATTGCCACAACCACTGAGAGTTTTGGTTCTGAAGTCACTCAAATAATGAACGTGAAGAACATAACAGAAACTGGTACAGTACTGTCAGTACACTCTGATTCATCAGAAAACGTCACCACTGGAGTTACGAAAAGTATTGTTGATGTTGCGCTTGAAAATGAGTCAACAACGTTACTTCCGTCAATCAGCAGGCTACCTGGCAAAAATTCCACGCTAGATAACAAACGAATTCTCGATATGGAAAAGTCAACTATCAAAGAGTCTGGAGAAGAAACGAGTTCTTATCCATCATCGGGAAAGATTTCGGAGGACACAAAACACAGCTTGAATACAGAGTTCCCTGAACCACATGTTCCTCTATCTGAAGACAACAAAACATTGGAATTCACGAGAATTATGACAGCAGAAGTTGTGATCCCTGAAAATCTGAAAAATTTCACTTTTGGAACCAAGACGGATATGCCGATCACAGTTAGTACTCCACAGCCAACTTTTGCTACGCTGGTCACTGATGTGGATAAAATGTTGTCGACTTTGTCAACAACTGAGATTCCGAAGAAAACTTCAAAGTTGTTGAAGAGTACAAAATCTCGCAAGGAAGACATTTCGTCGTCGTTACCTACATCAACTACTCCATTGGTTACAACTACAACTCCTCGTTCATCGAGTACCACAACAAAGACGAGTACGGCTGCTGTCAAAATTCAGCATCAGAAAACGAAATCTTTGAAGATCACAACAACCTTGCCTACAACAGTCATAGCTTCTTTCCCAACGCTTGTCAGTGATGATAAAATGGTAAATGGTCTTAGTTCTGAGAACAATTCAATTTCAGACTGCTAGACCAAGAAAGATTGTCCGAAAGCGAATTATCAAGCGTATCATCAAAAGAAAGCGAACGACACCACTTCCAGATACACCAAAAACCGATGTGATAGAGAAAAAAACAAACAAAAATTTGAAGGCATCGCAAGTTCAGAATGATGTACAGATCAGAATTTTTCAGACAAGTACCACAACAAGACCTTCAAGCTCTACGCAGAAATCTTCTTCACTTCCTACAATTAGAACGACACCGAGAAGAACGACAGTAGATAATCTGACCCCTTCTGTTTCTACTGAAACTGTTTCTCTGTCAGAATGTCCAATGGATATTCTGTTCATCGTCGATAGTAGTGGATCAGTGAAAGATACGTTCTCAATGCAGAAGGTGATTCAATTTCATCCAGAAAACATTCCTCTTTTGATTTTCAGAACTTCCTGACATCGATCATCAGCAAAATTGAACCAGCAAGAAATCACAGAGTCGGACTGATTCAGTTTGCTGGTAGAAATCTTCAAAAGATGGAATGGTCATTTGATACACATTCCACCAACAGGCAACTTATGTCTGCTATGAAACACGTTAGACATTTCACCGGTTGGAAAATGAATGACTTATGAACAGTATTTTTGGTAATTCAGGAACAACTTACATTGGAGCCGCACTAGACCTTGCTCTTGCACTTCTTGACACAAGAAGAGCCCACTCGGAGACAATAGTCGTTCTTGTTAGTGACGGGTTCGTTTTTTACTCCAACAAACCAACGAAAATGTTTCAGATTCTCTCAAGATGACTCTACTCAACAAGCAAAATTGATTCGCCAACTTCAAAACGTGACTGTTTACGGACTGTCGCTAAATTCACTGACTAACACGTAATATTTGCATCTGAAATAACTTTTCACAGAGTTTCCAGAAAATACCTGTTGGATATTGTTGGTGATCGCAGTCGACTTTTCATGAACTCCGAGAGTGAAGAATTTGTGCAATTGATCGATCAAAAATTATTATGCAATTCCGAACCAGAAAGAGTGTTGGAATGATTGTTGATGTTGCTTGTAATAATATGGTTGAATAATAATAAATGATCGTACTATTTATAATACGAAGTATTACCATTTCGAAAACTAAACAAACATTAGAAGTTGTGGAGGAAAAAGGTTCGAGGTTGAGTATACACGTTTAGTCTCTCTCCAAAGCTTCGGCGGCAGCTTGTTCAGCAGCCTGCTTTCTGGTTGCCTTCGAAACGTAATCAGCTGGGACCTGAAATGTTTCACTTGAAAATCCTTCGATGGTTTTTTTCTTGTATAAAAGTTTCACTATTCATATTTCTACTTGCAGAAAAATTATCGTTAGCAAGATCATACGTGAAATAATGGAAACAGAAAATAATTCGCACACCAGAATTCTCTTTTGGATTTATCAACTTGGAAATCTGACTTTTTGCTTTGAAACGTAATTTTTTGTTTCAAGAGTGCGTATGAGATAGTTTGTGAAACCAAAACGTTGAAGTTTTTGATGTGACACATTTGACAATTCTTGACTGAACATTTGCTTGATAGAAAAAAAACATACCAAGTATCCGTAGACGTGACGACGACCGATCATTTCTCCAACAAAGAACCAGAAGAAAATTTCGAGAGCAACAGCAGTGTAGACGAGTCCTTCTCTAACGGTCAAGTTCTTGTACTGACCGGACTGGATGAAGGTCTGGATCTTAGACAGCTCAGCCTTGATAGCTGGGATGTCAGCCTGACGTGGTGGGGCAATCTCGTGCTTGTAGACGTTCTGAGAACATATTTTGAAGACAATGTGATTACGACTCCGTGTCTAGGAACAAAATTTTGTTCAACTTAAAAGCTACAAGTTAGTTTTTTTTTAAATAATTTGTATTAAAGTTGAAAATTACCTTCAGGATTGCAGCTCTTCTTGGGAACTGGGCAGCCTGGTGTCTGTAGAGAACACCAACAGTGTTAGCAATCTTCTCGAAGAACCCAAGCTTCTGTGTGGCCATACTGAAAGAAATTGAAACCTCCAAGACTTCAGAAACACGGAGAACAATCAACAAGAAGAAAAGAGAAAAGGAATAGAAATAGAAATTAGCCGGAAAATATGATAACGTCGTGAAACACTATTTTCCACTGTTTAATTCGAAAATACTTATTTTAAAGCCGATATGGACTAGAAAAATTAGAACTGGGGAGCCGCCTGCAAGGCGAAATAATATAAGCGTTGCAAGACCCATGTGTGTGCGCCTTTAATCTTTCAGTCTCTCTGCCTGCGCCTCTTAGATGAGAGACACTAACGGGCCCAACGCACTCACATGTTGGCAATACAATGTTAGAGGTCGAAAACCGTTGTGCTCAATTGCATAGTGATGAACTGATGAAGTCGTAAAGTTCTTATGAATATTGATGCTACGTACAACCGGGTCCTGTAGTACAAAACGCGAAAATTCATAATGGGGCTTTATTTATTTCCATCGCTGCTAAAAATTGTGGAGAAAGATAACAATGCTATTGTTTCAGGGTTCGGACAGATAGACTGCATAACTGTGAAGGATTGGAGTTTTGTCGAAATGTTTACAGTTTTCATCCAAGGATTACTAGATGTGGAAGATCGTACTGTCTTCTGGCATTGAACAGATGCGAAAAGCTGGGAGTCCGAAAAATGCGTGTTTCAAAATTTCAAAAAAAAAATCCAGCCATCAGTACTTTGGTTAACAGTTAGTATAGGAGTCAGTTTTGAAAGAGAAATTTCATCACGTTGGCCAAAATGTCAAAAGCTTTGTTGATGAATAAGGTCTATCAATTCACAGATTTATGTTCTTATTAGATATCTGATATTATTTTCCTAATTTTGTTTAGCTTACACTCGTACGGTTGAATGTGTCCCCAGTTGTCAACAACATCCATTTTATCGGCGTGAAATCACCAATTTCTTTGTTGGTAAACTCCCTCAAACCACCTTCATACATATTTTGCTGTACGCATGTTTGAAAAGCAAAATCTGGTCTTTTGTCTCTTGTTGAAACTGATAAGAAGTAGTGAGCATGCACGGCTCAAAGCGTCATTCAGTTCCTCTTGTTTCTAATTTTTCCCCTCTCCGAAGTATTTCCGACTTGTTTGTGAAAGTATAAACTGTAGGGATCTCTATGTTTTTTCTCAACATCGAGTACGGTAATAATCAGCTGAAGAGTATATCTGGAATGGCTCATGTAGAGATACTGTAGTATGTGTGAGAACTCTGCTAATACTGCTGTTTTCCAATTTCGTTTCTTCTCAAGCAAAGAAAAACTACAATAATAACTTTTCAGTAGTTTCATGAAGAAAATTTGACAACACTTCTCTGAAAATGTATGTTTGAAACTTCATACACAAAACATTCAGTGACGATTTTGAAACTAACTAGAAAGATCTTAAGAGTGATGCATCTCAAAAACCTCAGTCCCAAATGTTTGAAGCATGTCATTTTCGAAACAAGAATGTATGGAATGCACACAACAATATCAAAACCTGAACTCATCCAAAACATGATAACGTGCAAACAGTACGGAATAGTAATTTCAGTGTTTATGTTCACACAAAGTTTTCCAATTTTAGTTGCACCTTACGTGGCGTGATAAGTCTTTCTCTTTTATCAATGAGCATTGCCATTTCCAAGTAGACTGATACATTCTGTACGGAATGTAATAATCTGAATGATTCATGTTCTTTCCCCAGCCTTTTTTGTGAATGACAAAGTTATGAGAAATTTATGAAGATTATGCTTCAGAAAGACATGTCGCACGAGAACTGCGAGATCGACTTGGAAGACGTGTTCAAGAACATTATTCCATATGATGGCCCAAAATCGGTAGGTAGATAATTGCAAATGTTTATCAGAGAAATTCAGCACGTTTCTCCACCAACACCAAGAGATAGATCGGCAACTTTGAAGCACGAGGTAGTTAACAATAATAATCGAATTTTCATTCTGTTTGATTTCAGAGAACTACGTCGGTTCATGTAACTGAGCAGAAAAACCAAGAGCCTGCTCATGTTCATGTTGCTGCTCCAGCACCAGTTCCTGTGAAAACGACGGTATATTCTGCAAACGATACCTCTCAACGTATTTTCCAGGTTCAACATCATGTTCAAGCTCCAGCACCGAGACCAATCAACCAAGTTCCACAAGAACTCAGCGCATCGTCCGCTAGTCTTCTGAACAAGGTCTTCGGAGCAGTTCAACTTCCAACTGTTCAGTTGACCCCTGCGACTCCTCTGGTTGCTCAAACTGTGGAACATTTACGATCATCTGATCCGACCAAGGAACTCGACGATATTCTTGCTGATCATGACGAGCCTGCCTATTTCGCTCCGAGCAAGCAATCTTCTCTGGCTTCTATCCACGACGAAGTTGAAATTCACAAGTCATTCGTGGTTCCAGATGAGCCAGAAGTCTATGCCAGTGAAGGTCATCCACAGTACACGACTAGTGTCGTCTCAAAAGTCTCAAAAACTGTGCCCAAGGTAAAACATTTGTTCTTTTCAGTTCCAACAGGTGAAATATACTGATTCAACACATCTATTGATACCATTTCACTAGATATAAGAAATTGTTAAGAACAACGGTGAGAGATTTCCAACAAGAAAACTAAAAAAAAAATAGTTCTCACTTTCGAGGGAGGGTAGACGAGTTTCAGTTCATTGTAAACCTGCTCCATTGCGAATTTCGCAACATACACAATTTACGAGATTTTTCTTAACTAAAAATATTATAGGTTCACCACGAAGAGCACAGTGAGGACTATGACTCTTTCGAGATCAAACACGTTGTTCCAAGACTACGTGAGTTTTTCCCCTGTAAAGAATATCGGAAAAAATCTATGTCGATTCGGAACAATTCATTTTGAATGTTCAGAAGATGGTGGATCGTTCCGCTCTAGAACTAACACTATTGATAGCACAATCTCGAAAGCTGAAACTCGTCTCGGGGGATTCGACTTCCACGACAACCTTGGACTTCCAGCTGTAGGTTTCAAAGTACTTTTTTTCTAAGAAATATTCTAGAACTGGCAGAACCAAGTTGATCGCAGCGAGATTGCTCAAGTTGAAGAAGCAAACATGTATTCAAGAAAACATAGCGTAAGTTTCAAAATAGGAGTATATTGAAAGCGTTCAAGTTCAGATTGCCTCTACAACTGTTCAGCGTTCTAAGCTGAACGACCTCCAGAAAGAGGTCACTGAAGCTCGCAACAAACAAAGCGTTCTTCAGCAGAAGGTATGTATATTGATTTTCCGGACGCACTATTTCGTCTTTTTCCAGGTGAATCAGGAAAACCAGAACGTTGAGCGCCTCAGACAGAAGACAGTTGCATACGAAGCAACACAGAAGGCATTCCAGTTTGCTTCTCAAAAAGAGGACTGGATTTCAAGATCTAACGCTCATTCACAAGTTGGTAAAGTTCAAGAAAAAGTCCAAGCACCACCACCAAAAGTGACCCAAGTAAACCACGTTGTTGAACATCGTCATGTGCCGGCTGCTCCAAAGCTTACCTTTGCCAACGTCAACCACACACTTTCTCCGGCACCAGAGAAGAAGAAAATCGACGTTCCACACGTTGTCTATCCGAAGACACCCACTATCAGTGAGTTTTGAGAGATATAAACTATCAACCTCGGAATTTTCAGGAAACACACACTCAAAGATATACTACGAAGAACCGACCGTCATCAGCCAAGTTGCCTATAATCAACTTGTTCATGGAGACAAAATGGCAGAGATTGACGGAATCTCCCTCATTGTTCCACAATACGAGCTTGTCCAGAACTACTCCAGGAGCAACAAGATAAATAAAGTCATCATTGGTGGAGATGCTGAACCTTCGGATGATGACAAGACTGTTCTTCTATTTGGACTTGCGCAGAGCGGGAAAACTTCATTGATCAACTCCATTCTGAACTATGTCTATGACGTCAAGAAAGAGAATGACTTCCGGTGAGAATAATTGTGAGAAAAAATGAGACAAACTTTCAGATTCGTTCTTGACGAGGAAGTTCTTCCAACTACCGGCTTGACTGCCTACACCATCAATCACTCGATTCTTGGATACAACGTCACTATTGTTGACACCCCTGGAGTTATTGCCAACAAAAAGACAAAGACTGTTTCGACACTGGTCAAGCAATGGTTTGAGGATCAACTTCTCCGTACCAAGGCATTCCGACTTGACGCAATTTCAATTGTCCTTAAGCACAATGAGAGCACTCTCGGATGGCCATTCATCTACGAACTTGCTGCAATCAAAAAACTGTTCGGAGACGACGTTAAGACCAACGTTCTTCCAGTTATCACCAACAGTGAAGTGATTTCTCAACCGCTGGCCGTCAGAAGTCTGCATCAAGCGAACATCTCATTTGTTGACTACTACAAAGTACGTTTCTTTTTTCATTCAATCGTTTTGTAAGAAAAAGTTCCAATATTTTCAGGTGAACAATCTCGGATTTGCCGCAGAAGCAGAATCAATCTCCAAGCTGAAGCACAACCTCTTCTACACCCACGGTATCGCATCATTTGAAAGATTCTTCTCGGTAATTTGAAATTAATGACGCGTCGAATGGGACCATTTCAGGCACTGCAAGAGCATATCCATCCTCTCATTGCCGTTCTTCGTCACAAAGATGGAAAGAGTGTTCAGCCAGCTCCTCAGCTCAGAAAAGCCGTCTTGTACTGATTGATTTTCAATATACTCGCAATTCTATGTACCCAATGAAGTTATACCGATGATTTCCAAGTATTTATTAATGAATGTATTGACTACGCCATGTCAAACTCACAAAGCAAACAAAACTTGTAGAAACGAGTGCATTCAATCGTGAAACATACTTTAGTGCAAACACGTGATGGCTTCATTTCTATTCAGACCTTTTTGTTTTTACGCTATGCTCAAATTGGAATAACATGTTGACTCAAAAGTGTTCCCGTTACCGCGGTTGCATGCTCTTTCAGTTATTGATTTTTTAATCATTCTAGTCACATTACGAAACGTATGAATAATTATATTTTGTTGCGAAATCAGTTTTATTGATAGTTGTTATCAAATGCACAAGAACCAATCTTCATTCAAAGCTAAACACTATGCTCATTGTTGAATCATTCATTTCAGATGTCGTTAAACACGGCTAACGTTCCTGATGGTCGCGGAGTACTAATTTTCAATGGAGAAGTGTGAGTTTTCAAGGAATGAACATTCTTTTCTGAAACCACATTACAGAATACTTCTTTTTATTTCAAAGGTTAGAATGTCTTTCGACAAATTTGAGCAAACCGCGTTCAAAGGGAAGAAGACTGGATCTCTATATCTGACGACGCACCGCGTGAATAGTTGTTGAGTTTCTTTGTAAAGCTATGATTTCAGATAATTTTCATGAACGATGGAAATCGCAGGGATGAATTGAGATCTGTGGCTTTTCCGTTTAACTGCCTGAGAGACGTGAAGTTGGAACAGCCACTTCTTGCACCAAATTATCTCAAGGTTTTTTTCGAGTTTCGATTAGGTGAATGAAAGAAAATTTCAAATACAGTTCTCATGATAACAACTCTTTCAAATAAATTCAGAAATTCCACACTTTTTCCAGAAACGCTTAGGAACAGAGACAAAACCATAGAAAATATAAAGTTCGAATGATATATGTACCTCTAACCAATTTTTCAAGGGGTCGCTCGAGCCACTACCAGACAAAACAATCCACAACGTCATTGATTGGAAGCTCAGTTTCTTCAATGGAGGTTGCATCACGTTCGGACAAGCTCTTCTTCGTGCGACTGCCTTAGGTGAGGTTTATAGAAAAAAGGTCAATAGAAAAGGTATATATCATGATAATTTATGTGTCCGGAATCTTTGGATTCGGTTATATGGGACATTCATTTTGAAAGTAAAAAACAACAATGAGCTCAGGCTGTTAACATGAAGCCACTCATATGTACCAATATCATTTTGACCGTTCTAAAAGATTATTTCAGCCAGTAACTCTCGTCCATTCTCATCCCCACCTGTCTACAGTGCTCCATCCGGTCCTTATTACTCAGCGCCACCGTGTTATCAACCAGAATATAACAACTTCCATGCGCCGACGAGTGTTTTCCCAGAACAACCACCTGGTTTGATCTGAACTTTTTGATGAACTCACCAGAAATGAATGAGGATCTGAAAAATTCTGACGTTTATGTCATCTGATTTCTGGTTTTCCAACTCAAAACTTGTATTTGTAAGAGAATATACTCATCTTGTATTGAAAAGCAAGTAGAATAACGAGAAAGTTTCCCATTTTGTTGGTTTTGGTAATGTTGAATGTCACAAAAAAGAAAAAAAAACAACGTATTCGCAATGTGCATGAAATTTGTTTTTAGTTTAAGGAAGATGATTAATCTCCATAAGATGATTCATCTCTATATAATAACAACATTTTTCCATTTCAGCAAACAATATCTACATGTACGAAGCACCACCAGCCTACGGTGGCATCGCCCCAACCAACGTGTATCCAACTGGACAGCTTCAATATGCGGGCACAATACCACCACCTCCAGGATTCGCACAGCAAACACCAATTCTGCCCCAGCAACCATATCAAAATGTGCCTCCATATCCAGGCCAACAGCCACCGTATCCTAATGCCCCACTACATCCAGCGACGGCTCCTTACCCAGGACCACCAGGGCTTGCACAGCCAGTACCATATCCACAACAGATGCCCTACAATCCGGCAGTACCACAGTCAAGCAATCCACCACCATACACCCCATATCAAGAGGCTCCACCACTACCCACTAAGCAATAATCAATTTTTCACTACTTTGAGCATTCCATGAACACCTGTGAGCTTCCCCTGCTGGTTTAGGCAACAATACATACAATGTAGATAACGCTTTCCAATCAAGACAAATCCTGAAATGTAACATGAAGAAGAATGTTTTATCGAGCATGTGTAAATAAATGAAAGAGCGTTCGCAGTTTTGGTTCGTAGAGGAGAAGTATTTAGTAAACACGGCCACCGAGCCTGAAAATGATTCCTAAACGAGTTTTGCATGAATCTACCTGTCGAAGCGGCTCGAGTAAGAGTAGTTGCCTCTGCTCAAAGAGTTGGAGAGATTGGATTCTTTTTCGCGCCTCGCAGTCCAGGTAGCAGGTGAGAGCCAGTACTTAATATGTTTGATGACAACGCTCACTCTTCAAAATACCTTCGAAAGAGTTCCGACAGTCATGCACCTCTTCTTGTACATGTCAAGAGCGTCGTCAACTGGCATGTATCTAAATTGTGACGATTGTGAACGTGAGAAATATGGTCATTTGTCGTGAATGCCAAAAAAGGTTTAAGTTTCTGTTGTTAACAGGAATTTTTTGAAGTTTCCTCACCTGATATAGTTTCTCGATTGGGTCATTGGCTTCTCGACTCTCTTCTGGTAGTCTGGACGAGTGAATAGAGCAGTGTTATACGCATTCAGTTTTCCTTCCAGCCATCTTTTTGTACCCATGTCACGAATTCCAGAGTTGTTCGAGTAGACCTCAATTCGTCAATCAAAACTTGAATCGGGAATCGTTACTCACAGACTCGGACTGTGTCAGAATACCCAAAGAGGTGTCAGTGTTTCCGTAACTGTATCTGACGTATGGGTATCTGAATTTTTGTTTACGAGGAGAAGAAACTGTTGAATCACTTGTCAGTGTAGTGAGGAGTGCTTCTTTGGACCCCGACGTTGTGAAGTGGAGCAGTTTTGGTGAGAGCTGTGGCATTGAGAGAACGACCGAATAGAGAAGATCCTCAAATGGAGCACACTATTTTGAGATCATTTTCCATCTTTGTTTCATAAATCATGTCCGTTTTGAAGAAAACTCGGGTGGTTCATTTATGATCATGCTCATGCATAGTTGAGACGAGTTTAATGAATTTGAAAAATGTTGTAAGAATTGTTCATTATGTTTCTGCTCAGTGAACGTGTTGTCCGAGTTTTCAGCGGCAAATCATGAAAAAACGTGTGAGTGGGTGTGAAACAGCTGCCATTTCAGCAATCTGACATTTGCGATATCCACTCTCTCAGAAAAAAAACGTGTTGGAAGAATGCTTGGAACACATTGAAACAGAACCATTTATAGACCCGCTAAAGAGCTTATAAGCTTGGGACTACCAGCATGCTGTGTTAGTTGATGACTAGACAATTGCTAGAGCCAAAAGACAAAAAGGTACAAGCCGAAGACACCGATGAGAACGGGAAGGGTTAAGAAAGATGCGACTTCGAGAGAAAATAACTCGTTACCCCCTTTGCTGAGCGAACGACCCATGTAGCCACTTCCATAGCCGTATTCTTGACGAGTGTAGCGAGAAGCAGATGGGGTGCGGGAAAGACCAGAGAAGGAGTTGGATCTGAGCATGATACAATCAGAAACAGAAAACAACAAAATTACCTCTTGACAGCCAAAGCGGCGACGTCTGTTCGAGAACGAGTCAATGGAGATATGTGGTGGAAGGATGGAGAGGATAGGAGCTCCATTGTTCGATCGTTTGTCCTGAGAAGCAAAAATTGAAATGAGTAGTCGGAAGGTGAACAAATGATGAAAACTGTCGAAGAATGAAGGGACGAAAAGCATGCAGAATGAAAAAAAGGCGGCCATCGGCAAGCGCATTATTACAACAAGCAAAAATCGGCACAAGACGGATCCCTCCATTGTTGTTTTCCAACATTGACTAACATGTTTTCGTTTTGAAGAACTTATCGACGCGGCGTGGAGGTGATGGAAAATCGATCAAAAATTAGATGCATCAGTAATTGTGTGTGGTGAAAATCTTTTTTGTCAGGTATACAGGGTAGTGAATTCCGAATCATAATGAAGTGTTACCAATGTTCTAAAAATCTCAATGTCAGTACGACAACTGAATGAAATACGATTCATGGACTTTCTCGTTTTTAAACATAGTCTACGGGGTAGAAAAAACGCTTTAACCTGAGTTATCGATCGAAAAGAAAAAAAAAAACAATGAAAACATTTTTGAATCAAACTGCGAGATCATAAGTATCAAGTTTGAATCAAGTTAGTATACTGTATTATGAACTTTCGTAATCTAAACAGATGTGAATTGTTGTCCGTTTGTTTTGAATCTGAAAAAGTTCATATTTCTAGTAACAATTAAGCCTTGAAGATAAGTCCCTCTTTGAGATAACCAGTCTGTTTTGATTTTTCATGATGAAAACTCTATCAGTTCTGCAAGCTAGTTTACTGTCTTCCATTCAGTGACTATAGTTACTATTGAGTACGACTTCGTTATTTGTACATTTTATTCAACAGAATAATTCCAGAGGTTACCAGTCTTCGCGGTATGGTTCAGAAAACCTCGATTCCAAGCGCCAACGCTCAACGATCATTCACCAATGTCTCGATATCAAAATAGTACAAATCTCCTGAGATTCATCAGTTTACAAAAACAGAATACACGGGTTTTCGTGAGCCCACACACAGATATTCAGAAGTTTCTCGATTTTTGAAGATTGTATCAACAAATCAATATAATTTCCATGAAAGTTCCAGTAAAAGTGCAGTACACAGAATATGTGAGCTTTATCATTTCAACATTTGCAAACTGCACTTTATTGATGCTGTTAATTGCGAAAAAATCAATCATTTGCGGAAAGTATAAAACATTGATGGCATATTTCTCCATTTCGTCCATATTCTTCACAATTGGGGACATAATCACTCAACCGGTAACGATCATAACGTTTTCCCAATGAGAACTCTTATAAGATTTACCATGTGACTTCTCGCGGCTTCATGGCTATTGGAAGTGGCCCTTTTCGAGAGAAGAAAATGGTCATTCGAATTTTCCAGTCTGTGTACTCAACTTCATACGGAAACACTTTGATGTTACTCGCTGTTCACTTCGTTTTCAGATACTTTTCCGTCTGCAAGTAAACTCAGGAAAAAATCCTCAGACAAAATGATTTTCAGAAGGAGTCTTTTAAAATATTTTTCGGGATCTCGATGTCTTTTGTGGATACCTATCATATTTCTCGTAAATATGAACTGGTGCTACCACATTTTGTTCACTTTGAACGCAAATGACGATCATAGTTATTTCGTGAGGCACAGTTATCATTGACGTAAGAAAATATGTGTAGTTAAAAATATACATTCAACATGAAGTCTTCAAGAAATGACGGAAAACAAAAGTTTTTCTCTTTTTCGATGGACCAGGATACTATTCGAAATCTCTGGCATTTTGAAAAGAAATTTATCTTTCTGATTTGTAAAAATGTTTTAGAAATCAAATTCATGAGATGTACGATGAAGACGTCTACAACCTTCAATATTTTGGCGCGATGTTTTATAAAATAGAGAACAAAGCTATTGTTTTAAATTGGAGTACAATGATTTTTTTCATAGAACTTCTCTGTCAGCAGGTTTATTTGAATATAAAATGCATGATAAACGTATACTCAGATGATAACAATACTTATTATTCTTTTCTGTGGATGGAACACCTACAGAAAAATCAAAGACAATTCTGTTCCCATTGCATGCAGGTCTATTCAGAAAAAGCTTTTTGGCTTGCTCGTTGTGCAGGTAGATCGTTTCATTGCTGTCGACATATACAATGAAATTTCAGACCCTTGTACCATTTTTCCTACTTTATATACCTGTATTCTATATAACTCTCGGTTTTCTTGTCGGAATCGACGTGCCGGAAATGGGTCATCTATGTAGCATGTGTTTTGCTCTGTACCCAGCAATTGAACCGATCATTGTGATTTTGTTCATAAAAGACTTCAAGAAGACAATCATGAACATTCCATCCCTTTGCTACAAGAACAAAAATTTAATTCGTTTCAATATTGTATTCACTCTAACAAATGCTATATAACGTTCGACAACACTTATGTTGACTTTTTTGGTTTTCATGATAACCAGCTACCGAAACATGTTTTCAGATTCAGAATAAATTATTCCTAACTGTTGTTGAGTCATTCTTTTCCTGGTGAAACGAGAACGTGGATAACAATTTCAACTCTCCTGAGTACTGACAGTGGAAAACAATATGGTAGACATTGATGACAAATATGAAGCTGATCATTGATTGCTGGATTTAGTATGAAGGAATCGGGTCGATTGCTTTCATTCGAAAAAAAACAATGAAAAGTGGTGTGTTGGATATTATCGTCTTCACTTAGATTTGTACATTTAGATTCCGTCATTTATAGTTCAGAACAAGATCATTCACATTCTGTAGCAATCTGGTTAAGGCAGACAGTTCTGTTCAATTATTGTCTTGAACTATCTTAATTGCAATATGTAGTTCAGCTCTTATTGCACTTTTTGTATTAAGACGTCTGGACAAAATTGACAGATTAAAAAAAAGAATTTCTCGAACACTTGCAAATCATCAAGAAAAAATAAAAAAAAAACAGTGGTTGGAACGAAAGTTCTGAATTTTTCTAATTTTTGGTTTTTTTTTTCGAATTCCGACAAATATTGTGCCAAGTAAAAGTTCTGATGGTCTTTGAATTAATAACGCACTGACACTTTCAGCGGATTATCATCTCCGAAAGTAAAACAAAAAATTTATATGCTCACAAAGAACTTTTTAGAAGCTTTGTTTTTGATGAGAACACCGAATTGATCTCGTAGACTGTCTGAGATAAATAATAATTTTTTTCACTATAAACCCAAAAACAATGACAAATAGCATACTGTAAATTCCCTAAGGATGTGGTATCTTGTTTTCGTTATAGATTCCATTCACCGACTCTCAAACATGATCATCCCGTTTGCTGTCAAGTCTCTAGAATATGCAAGTTTCATGGTTTCAATAATCGGCAACGTAGTTCTGATCATTCTGATTTTCAAAAAGAAAACCATCATTGCCGGATCATACAGGTTTGTGAGAACTTTCAGATTTCAGTGTTATAAGAACTCTGAAGATTTATAAGATTTCTGTAGACACCTGATGTGTTTCTTCTGTCTTTCTTCCATCTGTTACACGACGACTGACGTGTTATATCAACCAGTATGTAGAAAAACCTTTTCTCACGTCACAATGATTTCAGCTAATACATGTTACACCACATGGTTATGCTGTTATTAGTTCTAGTATCATTCGAAAATACCACACTCTGGCCAAAGTTTTAAGCACTATGTACGCTTCTTCTTACATTAACACCATATTTCTTCTTTCTATTCATTTTATTTACAGATATATCGTTGTTTGCAAGTTTGAAATAAACAAAAAAGAAATGTTTTATTCATTCAGATCGTCTTATCTATACATTTTCAACGAGAAATACTTCTTTAGATGGATTTTGTTTTTTCTGATCATGGGTGGAACGTGGTGTACTAATCTGATTCTTAATACTACCGAAAGTGCAGAATTCAGCCTTTATCTAAGGTTTCACCAGGTTCTTAATGATAACCAGACATAAATTGCAGAAGAGATATTGAACTTCTGTACGCAGAAGATATTTCCAGTCTGCCTTATATGGGCTTGATGTTTTACAGCAAAAATGAGACCGAAATCACTGTTCATTGGGAACCTGTCATTTGCTATATTCAGCTAATGACAACACAAGTATGATTTTATTTTGAGTCACGTTATTTCAACGCGTTTTTCAACCTACTTCACTAAACAACAAACATATTTTAAGCTCACAACAATGTTCATCATTGTTTACTGTGGTATGAAAACTTACAAGAAGATTGGAGATAGTTTTTTAAGTAAAGAAGCTATCGTAGCTCAGCGTAGACTGTTGAAGTTGCTGACAATACAGGTATTTAATTGAAGTTCTCTCAAGATATACGCATTCGCAGCTAGATTCACCGGTAGTTTGGAATAGCTCGAGATTTCATGACAATGTTGCCGTGACCTCAATGAAAACTGCCATTTTTCCCAGAAAATTTATTGCCTCTGTCTGAATTCTCTAGTTTTTTAAAAAATGTTACCAGCTTACCAGAATTTCATATTTTTCAAAAGAAGACCACCGGACAAAACTTATCGTTGAAGTCGGCAGGTTTTAGTGAAAATATTTCCCGTTCACGGAACGACTGACTTTGTTCTGAGAGGATTAATCGGCAACTGAGAATGCAAACATGTATTGTTTTCAG
Source organism: Caenorhabditis parvicauda (assembly GCA_963978915.1). NCBI lineage: Eukaryota > Metazoa > Nematoda > Chromadorea > Rhabditida > Rhabditidae > Caenorhabditis > Caenorhabditis parvicauda. The sequence goes on from OZ022249.1 coordinate 6,581,489, forward strand.
AAATGATATTTCAACTGGAGGCTTTCCTGCACTAATAGTTGAGTATCGGAAAAATACTTTTTTTTATTTGGTTGTCGGAAAAACCCCATCTCAGTATATTGTTTTGAGACACACTGTGTGGCTACGAGTCACTCTTATTTGATTACAGACAGTCGTTCCAACAATCTTCCTCTACTTGCCCATAATTTGTCTGGTGATGACTCCAATATTGAACTCTTACGCGACACATGAACATTTTTTTCCACTTATCGGTTATTACACGAGTATTTCTCTTGCTGTTTATCCGGCAATTGAACCAATCATCGTGATTTACTTCATTGAGGATTATCGAAATTGCATTGTCGACAACGTCGGACGATTTTTGATGTGTGACTCCGGTGCTGGACAACCTAGAGAAGAGGTTCATGAAATGGCAGAAACTCGACATTCCATGTAGATAACTAGGTTTTCACACGTTGAATAAATTTTTTTCTTCTAAACAATATTGGAATAGAAACAATTTGAGAAAAGAATGTAAACATACTTCCATTCCAGAGCATGAATTCACATTTCTTCCTCCTATTTTTTATTGGATAGGGAGACGAGGAAACATGGAAAACAGATGGAAGTTGACGGCATTCGAACCCGCTAAGCGCGATTCAGAAACTTCTTCTCCAACCACTTGGCCAAGCTGCACTTGAAATTGCGGGGTCCACTTGAATAAGGAATTAATGCTGCGGAGATTTTTTGCGTGATATTGGATTAGTGCCACACTTGGATCGGATCTCATCCGTTCGGATAGGAGAGACAGGAAGGCACAGAGAGAAAATATCGAGTTAAAGGTTTTTGGCTCGCTAGCGTCAGACATCATGCGAACCGAGCGTAGCGATAGTCAGAAACTCCATAACCTAACCGCACTACAGTAGCTAAAATGTTACGTGGAATCTGGTGATACGGTCATGCAGGACGCAGACGTCTGGCTTTTTCTGTACTTTGAATCTTGAAGTTCTTAGAACTTTCACAGAACCAAAAAGTCTGAAAATCAGCATAAAAACACATGTTTCAAACAACAAACAAGAGAAGCGTGGTCAATACAGTTTATTCTTGAGAAGTACTGACGATATACTTCAGACATACTGACGATATACTTCAGACAGGTCAGACAGAGAATCTGAAAATTTTATCTCTGTTTCTCCGACACGAGAAGCTATAATACAAGTGTTTTTTGTAACACAATTTCTGTGTTTTCTCGTTCTTGATTTTAAAAATGAGTCGGTTCGCGTCACGGTTGAAGGTACACAACAAGTCTATGGGGAGATCGCCCACGGAATGACGTGAGACACTCTTTGTGCGATGGAAAATATTGAAATTTCGTTTCTCAGAATAATATTTGAATGTTCAAAATCTTGTTTGTAGTCGCATATCCTTTTTGATTCGTTGTTTACCTGTTATCTTAAGCGAGAAACACCGCATCACATGTTTTTTAACAGATATTACTTCTCCCCAATTCTTACAGAAATTGTCTCCCCAGTCACAATGGAAATTTTTTAAAACCCCCAGTCACAATAGAACAATAAAAACAAATAGCATACATATTTTTATCGATTCCCAAGTTGGATGAGTTGATTTCCTGTCAGTTACGGACCCGCCGCTAGTTCGTGCGACTTGGGAATAATGAGATGCATCAAAGTACATCCTCCACATATTCGTCACATCTCCCTTCACTTGTCATTTTCAGAAATCACGGAAAGAATACGCAGAGAAATGGATCAATTTCGTAGATTTTCTGCGTACTTCTGATTGCCTGAGTAGTAGAAAGAGGAAACCGGTGTATTACATATCAGATTTATCTTTTTCGGTTTTGATCATACATAGTTTAGTCATCATAGGAATAAATCAGCTGCGTCATGTTTTATTTCACAGATATTCCTAGGGGAGTTCGCCCACGGAATGACGTTAAACGTACAGTTACTCTGAAAACATTCATATTCGCAATTAGACGAATATATTGCATGCCTCAGATTTAATTATTCCATTTCTGTTTTGATAGTTGGACGAGATCAAAGCATTGTTATTCAGATTGGTAACCGATGCAGAAAACAAGTCTACTGTATTCGGAATGATTTCCCAAGAGAGTTAGACGGTTCAGTCGGCTGTTCACATTTTCATTCACAACAATGATTGTGCCATCGGCTGTCAGGTCTCTTGAATATGTCAGCTTCATGGTTTCGATAATCAGCAATACCACCTTGGTTGTGCTGATTTTCACAAAGAAAACCATCATTGCTGGTTCTTACAGGTAGGAAAAATTGATATTAGGTGTAGAGTTTCCAAATTCCAGACATCTTATGTGTTCTTTCTGTTGCTCTTCCATCTTTTATACAACAATAGATGTGATCTATCAACCAGTAGGTTGTTTCAGAAACCCTGTAAGACGTCACTTCAGATAATTCACGTCAATCCACAGGGCTACGTAGTGATTTCATCGAGTATTCTGCGGAAATACCAACAGTTATCAACAATTTTATGCGCGTTCTATGCTTCTTCCTATGTGAACACAATGTTCCTTCTTTGTATTCATTTTGTGTACCGTTATTTCGTAGTTTGCAAGTTTGTTAACTACTTACATAGAGACATCAAAAGTTTAGACCGAAGCATCTTTACATTTTCCACAAGAAATACTTCTCGCGATGGATAATTTTCATTTTGGTTTTTTATGCTTCCTGGTGTGCTAATGCCCTTTTCTACCTTGCTGAAGATGATGAGTACAAGCAAGTTATAAGGTTGGGCATTCAGTTCACCGTTTACAACAGGAACTCTCAGAAAAGATATCGAACTTTTATATTCTGAAGACATCTTCAACCTCACATACTTAGGACCCTTTTTTTATAGCAAAAATGGGACCACAATGGTTCCACATTGGAAGCCTATCACAGGCTACATACAGCTGATGATAACTCAGGTAGACATCGAGTTGGTTTAATGAAAAACATTTCAAGCTGATAACAATGTCTATCATAATTTACTGTGGGTGGCAAACTTACAACAAAATAAAAAGGAACTTTACGTGTTCAAATGCAATTGAGGTTCAGCACAGACTTTTGTCGATGCTGATCACCCAGGTAGTTCTACATATTTTGGAAGAACAAAAGACTTTTTTCAGACCGTTTGTCCGACTGTTTTCTTGTATCTACCAGTTATTTTTCTAGCGACGACTCCTCTCTTGGATCTCAATGAGTCACATCAATATTATCTTGCCATTCTTGGTTATTGTACAAGCATCGCGTTGGCAATCTACCCGGCCATAGAACCAATCATCGTCATTTACTTCATCGAGGACTATCGCAACTGCATTGTTGACTACGTTGGCAGATTCTTCACGCGCAAAGTCGAAGTTCCTCAACAGCCCACAACGACTATCGACTTGCGAGAGTTCCTTTCTAATGCTTGATTGATTCGTTGCTTTTGATACCTCTTCAATGAATGTGACTCTGTGAATTCTTTTTCCTTTGGGGTTCGATGGTTTTAGGAAAAACAATTGTGGTTTGATTATCTCATCTGGAATACTCGGAAAAAAATGAAGTGTTCAATCCGTTAGCGGAAAAACTGTAAAAAGATTTCAAACAAGATACAACCAAGGATAGTGATGAATATCTTACCTAAGGCTTTCTCTTGAAAAACTGTTTGTCATTTTTCTAAAGCGGAAACGGATCCAGATGAGAAAGGTTCTCAAAAAAAACTATTCAATCTTAGCTAGAATTTTTCAAGAACAGTATCGAGTAACTCTGAGGAATCAAGTATGATTAGGTATGTTTATTCACTTTCCACCAGAAAATCAGTGGGTTACAAATTATATTCTGCATTGAGATCTTATAATGTAACCACTTTAATCAGAAACAATACAAGATTTTCTTTCGGAACTGTTGTAATGCTGTTTTTCAGAGTTACGAGATCACATGAACGAAATGATAACGTACGAATTGCATTTGCTCTAGTTTTTCTGTTTTATCAGAGACGGACTGATTATTTTCCACGCACACAAAATGAGAAACATGGAGCTCAAACTTATCACGGCGCTGTTGATAGTAACGTAGGTTCAGAGTCTCAATTGAACTCTGGTAGGACATTGCTATTAAACGATGACTTTTTTCGAATGATAAACGAACAGAAACCACATATCAGATTGGTGCCACTGGGCTCTTCTCTTATCGCAAATGGAGTGGAAAAAGACTGCCTTCAGCGGTGGCTTCACATTACTTTTTTTATTCTCCTTTTCAAACGTTGCTAGTTTCCATTGACTACCATATGCTTGGATACACATCTGTCCTAATATTAGGATTGTGAAGTCATGAACAATAATTGGTACCAGAATTTTTCTATTTTGTCAGTTCATTCGAAAAACAATTTTTTCAATTAAAAAATTGTAAAAATCTGACCATTTATGCCTGGTTTCCAGGTAATTAAATATTTTTTTAGTATATTGTAAGAACAGTTATTTTCACCATGATAATCATTTAATTTTAAGATTTCACTAAATGACAATAGAAAATCATTATCCTCATATTGATGAACTTACTGATTTTCAAAGAAGCAAGATCATCGAGCTCAGAGAAGATGCGAAAGACATATTAAAATTGTGAGTTAAAGCTTACTTAACCTTTCTGATTGCAACAATGTCCTTTTTATCAGTTTAATGAAATTTTAGATACCCCGAATATGACACTGATTTCTCACTTCTACGATGGTTGATGGGCTGGGACTATAACATTGGTACACAGTTTATGAATTCTTCATAACTAAACATTTTCAGAACAAATCTTGCCAAAGATGCGACATGCATTTGAGGTTTTGGTCAGTCTGGGACTTGACAAAGTGAACGTTGATCATCCTTCTGATGTGAACAAGATCATAACTGCACAGTCAAATGCAGCCATTTACTTCCCAGGTGGTCTCATGGGGACAAGCAAGAGAGGTGATGTGGTTTACATGCAGAGTCTGGCTAAGGTTGGTTAAAATCTACAAATTTTTTACGAAAATAATTTTTTCCTCGAATTCACACTTATGAATTCTGATTTTTTCCAATTGTAACCACGGATATTGTACTCAAATATCAAACGCATTTTCAACCTATAGGTTTTGGCTTTTTGATTTGACACAACTGATAACAGTAAGAATAGACTTTTTACGAAATTATCTATTAGTGACGTGGAAGATAAGTTTTCGGAAAACGAACACCTGAGTCAAAATTATCCGAATGAATGGAGAATATAGTATAACTCTATTGTACAATTTCAATTTTAGTCCCATCCGAGAACGCTGGTGAAATCAGGTTCAGTGTCAGAACTATACAGACTGTGTCTTTTTGAGACAGAACTCAGCTTCAAGCTAGTTAGGTGAGGTTTTGATTTCTTTGAAGTCCAAAAAAAATTTCAGAAAAAATGAAGCCAAAACCAACGCAAAATGTGGAGTGATCATAGTAATGGACCTGGACGGTTTCAGCATGGATCTTCTATACACACCAACGTTGAAAATCTATCTGAACTTGCTATCCATGATGCAGGTTAGAACATTAATTGTGTGATTGAGTGGTATATTCAGGAGATATTCCCAGACTTTGCCAGAAAGATTTTGGTGATTAACTGTCCAATGATGATGTCCACCGCTTTCGGAATGGTTGCGCCGGTTTTGTCACAGCAAACGAGGGAAAAAGTTTGTCTTGCGCTAGAGTGCACTAATGTGGTCTATGTTTTAGGTGAATTTCCTTGATAAGAACTGGAAAACTGACTTGGCTGAAGAGGTTTGTGGATTTAGATGGAATTGGGCAAAAAATAATGCGTTGATCGTCTGTTGTCATTTGAAGAAATTCCACAGAATAAGTTTAGCAAGGCTACATGGAAAGTTCTGAAATTCGCTTTCAAAGAATAGCCACCTTTTATTGAAATAATTCAGATCGGAGCCGAAAACATTTATTCTCACTGGGGCGGATGTAAGACATCTTCGAGTCCTTATGGTGACCTCAGAATGGGTGGAAAGATTCCTGAGAAATTTTGGTATTGTTGCCGAGTTTCCAAATATTGATTCAAACATTCAAGGTACAAAGCTGAAGATCAACCTCTCGAGTCAAACAAACTGAAAATTTCTGTAGCTGCAAGGACCAAAGCTGAAGTGCGAGAAATGGGAAAAGCGGGACACACCTTCAAGTGGTTGTGGAAAGTTAGCAGTGGCGATTTGGATTTCAGCATTGAGAAGAATAATAAAAGGGTTTTTCATTTTTTATAGTACGCATTACAGAATTTTTTCAGGTTCACCCAGTATTCCGTTGCAGCACCGATCATCATCCGGAAATTGGATCGTTGTACTGCGAAGAAGACGGAGAATACGCCTTCATTTTTGACAACTCTCATGGAAAATTCTTCGGTAAAGACGTCAAGTATAAAATCGTTCTAGAGAAGTTGTAAAGCTGCGTTTTCAATGAATAATTCACCATTCTTTTTAATTTCATCTATACTTGAGGCATTTTGAAAGATTATCGCGTCAGTCAGTGTTCAGCTTCATATCGTTGCCCAATCCAGGTCATTGCCCTTTGCTAATCACTTCGATCACCACAATCCTGATAGCGTATCCAAACCGTTCGACCCAACTTTTGTGATGCATTCCAATATTTTTCAAAATTTAACAAAACCCATTTTTATTATAATTCTAAAGAAAATGTTTGAATTCATGAAGACTATTAATTTCATGACACCAAGTCTCTCATGTAGCAACAACATCAAAAACAAATTTGTGAAGTGTTCAGTTTTTCTTTTGTCCCCGTTTTAAAACATTTGAAAGTTAGGTTTCTGGGGTGATTTTCAAAGTTACCTGAGTTTTCACCCAAAACGTATCTCTTGGAGATGCTTTAAAGTTATTTACTATAATAACCAATACATCAAATAAAAATAATGACCTATGATATCACTTCAGACGGTAATTATTTCCTGGTTGGTATGTTTTTTATTGCTTACTGGTTGAGCAGAATCAGAGCAAAGGTATTTGTCGTTGACGTCAAATTTTCCAACGAATTTCGCTCAAGTAAGTTATGAAGATTTTGATATTCTGTACATTCTCATCTTCAGACTTGGTTAGTTTTGATAATTTGTTCTGCCCTAATAAAACGTAGAAGGTATCCCTAAACATTCTGTATTGAGTTTTTCACATCTCTAAATACAACCTTCCTTCTTATGTACTAACAAAGTTTTCTCACGAATCCAGCAGATTGAATGATGAATTAGGCTGTTCACTTGCCCCAAATACCATTATCACCAGGACCGCCCTGTTTACCGGTGATCTTGCTTCAGAAACTTTCTCTTGCTACCCGACCGTCTGATCCCGATTTCGCTTTCGTTACCCGAGTTTCACTCTGCTTGGTATCATCCAGGCCATCTAACTCTTCTTTTTTGCTTTATTTGAAACAACGGGATACCGCTTTTTGTAGTTAGGCCTAAACACGTTCCACACGGATCTTCCATTTGGGATTTAACTTCACATCTGTTCCCAAGCCGCACTGTCTTTGCTTAATTCTACTTCCAGAAATGAGGATAATTTTTCTTGCTCTGATATCTCTTGCGAGTGCGAAGAATGTGTTTGTTTCATCTCCCTTCGACAACTTCCGAATTGAATGTCCAAAGAGGGTAAGTCAGATTTGACGTAACTTTTCTCTCTATGAAACTTTTTCCAGGCAGCAGCTACTGAACTCGCAGTCAGAATGGTTGAATCAGTAGGTCAAAAACGACAAGACGTCGTGTTTGACTTGTCCTGTGAGACTATTGAACAGCTCTACCCATGGGTGAACATTCCAGTAGGTATCTCGGATATTGAACGTGAAGACTGCCGATATTCTGAAATGATGGATCCTATTCTGGACTATAACACAAGCTTCACTTGTGCAAACAGAGAATACATGGCCGGAGTTACCAGACTCAGCGATACCAGGTACGAATGCTTTTTTGGAATTCTGATAACATAAAAATTCAGAATCCAAATAATGTGCTGCAAACTGCGCTCTCGAGATGAATTCAACTGTGGAGAAACTTTCTTCAACAAGCCGTTCGGACTTACCAGAAGCACTGTCATTGAGTGAGTTCTCACTAAAAAATCACGCTATAATAGTTTTCAGGCACGAAAATCAGCTTATAAACGCTATCAAATTGGTTGAGCGTGGATACGTTGTCAGATTCTGCGATCTTTCTCCGAGAACAATTAGTGAGTGTGACTATGAGTCCTAGTAGAGTACATTTCAGCTGCTATCTACGAGGATGAGAAAGTCAAGCCAAAATCAACAACTCCAACCCCAACCACAGTGAGACATGATGCTCCACCAACAGTACCTTCCACAACACCACACAAGGAGAATATTCAGTCAGATTTGTCTGAATATCTATTTTTCAACTCAGATTCTTTCAGAAAAGTCCAGAAGGTTGTAAAAGCTTCACCAAAGCAGCAATCTGTTGCAACTGCAACAGTCGATTCGATCAAAGAAATTATTGAAAACGTCAATCTTGTGAAGAACTCAGAACCAGTGGAAGCAGAGTTCACAACTGAAACTCCAACCACTAAGATCCGCGTTGTTCCAAACTTTGAGAGGGTAGGACATAAGAATAAGTAAATGATAAACATAATTTAGCCACATATCCCAACCCAACTACCGGAGAAACATGTTGATGGATTTAAGAAGCAGACTATTCAGCCAAGTTTCGTACCACGACCACAGCCACCACTTCTCAACCAACCACTTGTTGATGATATCATAAAGAAGTTGGCAGCAGCTCAGTCCGAACAGAGGGCTGCGATCATTTTCCAGCAATCCTTGAACCAGCTCATCCAAAATGCCGAATCCACAGAAACACCAACGACGACCACAACAACTGAAGCAACTACCACGACAACAGAAGCCACGACGACTGTAGGACCACCAGCTATCATGCCAAGCAGTGATTTTGGTTTGCAGGCTGAAAATGATCATTTTTCCAATGAAAAATTCCAGAGTTGTCTCAGTTAACCTTTGCCAACCGTGAGTTCCCTAAACCAAAAGAGCAGGTCAGACCAAGATTTTCCAAAGAACTTCTGGTAATCAGCAATACGTAGAAAATTTTTCACGGCATGTTTTAGCCTCTGAGGAAACACGTCGATGAGTCAGATCTGGTCTTCTTGCAGCCAATCAATGTGGAAGGAAACCGGAGAGCTCCAATCCGAACACACCGACCCCATGTTGTGAGCATTGACGATTCGGATGAGAACTAACAGATTTCGATTATGCACTGCACTAACCAAACGTCAATATCATTGACATCATATAATGCTTTATTTGTTCTAAGTTTTGTCCTAATATTCGATAAAGCTTCTTTCAGTTGAATTTTGTTTTACTAATACAATCAGATCGTTTCATTTTTTCCTCATTCCGTCATCTCAACAATTTTGAATAAGAGACTATATCTGAGAATAAAAATATTTAACGATTCAAAAATGTTCCTCTGGCAAAACTAGGACAGCAAAAATTATCGGTTGAACATGTTGAAGTTTTTGAAACAGCTGAGATTTTAAATAATAAAAAGTGAACGTTCGATTAAAAAAAACAAGCCCCAAATTATGTCCATAAGGTAGACTAGTCGAACTAAAAAGATTCTTGGTGCAAATCGGCCAATTTATTCACCAGTAAAAACAATGAATCAAATAACCAGAAGCATCCCACACGTCAGAGGCAGAAAATCCAATTTGCATCTTTCTACCATTTTTGTTCTTGACTTATGAATACGGGTGTTTGCAGGATATTTGGTCATCTGAAGAGGACGAAGACGCTGTGGTTGAAGTGTCTACGAAACCGCCCAAAAAAGTAAATAGGTGTTCAACAAAAGTTGAATGAGTGATGTTCAGGTTGTGAAGAAAATCATCAAAGTTGTCAGAGGACACAGAAATGAACAGAACGAATTGACCACCACACTCCAAATTGAACCCACTACCAGGTTTGTGTGTATGACTTTTTGAAAAAAAAACTATTAGTTTGCAAGAATAAGGAAACGATGCAATAAAATCAGTTATCATAAAAATTCCATCTTTCTAAATGAGTCTTAGTGCTAATAATACATTCATTCATGAAAATTAAGTACCACACGTTTAAGTACCTACCAGCAATGAATGTTTTAAGAATGCAAAACAGATATAAACTTATCGATATTGAAATCAACACAGTTTTTTAGGGTTCTTTTTGAAAATATCAATCATGATTACCTTTTTTGAATCCTGAATTCACAGATAGAATATTTAAAAATTCTTAACTTCATACAACATAATAAGATTCAAAAGCTTGTCAAGAAAGTGAAGCTATTTTTTCGCAAAAGTCAGATCACCAGGAAAAAAAACTGAATAGTGTCGTTATTGATGATAGAACATTGATATTAGTAGTTCGATCTCGATATTCGATCCAAACCAGTAATCTGACAAAATGTGTTTGACCGTAATGCAAAAAGGTTTCCAAACGAGCGAAGCATTATCATTTTTCAAAGTTTCGTTATATCTGATGGTTCAGTACAACTACCACAACAACTACTAGAACAGTCCCAACAACAGAAAACTTCGCGAGTGACTTCTTCTCTCCAGTCAAGGACAACAGGAAACTGATCTTCGCAACAACTGAGAGGTGCGCCGTTCGCATTTAATATTTTTATGCACTCATCTTCCATGGGTCAGACGTCAAATCTCAGGGATTATGTTAATGTGATTATCTGACGTCTATTTGTGTCCTACTAGAATCTGGTTGTCTCCAAAAAAGCTCTCGACGTCAACGCTAATCCAGAGCTTCTGAACTCTGTACGGAATTGCAACATGAGCAATGCGGAAATCCGTCTCAAAGACTAGGATTATGATTAATACATACGAGCTTATCTAGGATCAAATTCTTTTGTGATAATGCAACATTATGCTAATTCAGAACGACGCGATTCCGAGGGATTACAACGACACCGTCACCAAGACGCGACCTGAGTGCAACAAGAAATGTAGTTGAACGGCAGAAACAAAAAGACAACGCCAGAGACTTTGATGAAGACACTGATAACTCTCCATTTGATGACGCTAGAGACATTGTGACGACTACTGAAGCCGTCAAGGAAGAGAAGACTCCTGAAATTGAATTCCAAGAAGATGAAGACATCGAAGAAGTTATCAGCAAGGTCAGTATTCGTTTTTTGTCAGATTCCTGCTGGAATTTTCTAGAAGAACCGTCAAAACTGCAGTAACAGAGTGTAGCACACAAACAAAATTTATTCTGATTCACCATATAAACTTCAATTATCTCAACATTTTCTCATCCAAGTTGAACATTATAATTATAGTTGAATACAAAAAACTTCCAGTTGAGTGCCAGAAGACCAGAAATCAGGCGGTCACCAGTCAGGAACAGTATTCCAGTTTCACAATTCGAAGACAAAACTAATGGTATGATCGGTACTTGAAAGTGATCACACACATGTTTTTAGAAACTCCATCAATTTTCATGAGGGATGGAGTGAAGACGTTCGAATCAATCGATGCAGCCCCGATAGGCAAGTTTATGATAACTTCCATCACATTAAAAGTAATAACCTTCTATGGTTTCGGATGATGTTCAGTTCGTTACAGGTTATTGATCATTCAGATTTGAAGAATCTTCAGAACATTTATATGTCGGATTTAGTAAAAGACTTGAAAAAAACAAGAAGTTTTTCCAACTTTTCCTCGTATTCCAAGCAGATGTAAACAAACATCGCAAATCAAAACGGACAATTTAGTGGCAATACACTACACCCACTCGTATATGTTTTGGTTCGCAGACGATGAATAAAAATAAACCATATGAGTAAACAACTCGCAAGCAATCTCGAAATTCAGATGTGATAACTATCGGTGCGAACGTTGAAAACAACAAGGAAACACACCTTGGTACGTTTGTTTTGATAATATGGCTGCATAAATGTACGTCGGAATTCTGAAAAAGTTGGAGACTTGTTTGCATGAGTCCCATTCTCAGTAGAAATACACAGCAAAATAGTTGTTGTTCACAAAGTTTCTTTGTTTCCTACAGCAATCTCATATTCTTAATAACCTTCGATCTTGGTTAGAATATAAATAAGCGCGGAAGTTAATAACAAATTCAGATGAGCTAGTCGCAATGATGGATCAAGAGGTCAAATCAACAAAACATTCTGAGGTTTGAGTTTTGGATTTTTATCGCGAGGCTCCATAATCAGATGGAAATACTATAGTCGCTTCCAGTTGAATACCCATGTCGTTTGGGTTGCAAGAGTGAAATCTGACTTGATCCGGAGATTTTTAATTCAAGTAACAGACCCTTTCTCCAGTTTCACAATTTTTTTGTTTTAAACATAGGAAATCACCAAATAGCTAATGAGCGGTGTTTGAAAGGAGAAAAAACGCTATTTTGAGTACTGTGAAGTAACGCGAAAAGTCAACTCGAAATGCCCTCAGGCTATTTTAGGTGGAATGACATCTTGTGTATCATAATCGCATTCAGGAAGCAGAAGAAGAAGAAAAAGAACGAGTGACTAGTGAGATACCTACAACGACTACTTCGATTTATGATCCAATGCAATTTTACAAGACACCAAGACCAAAGATGGCGAGGAAAGAAACAAGTACGTTGAGTAATTCTGTCTTTGAGAAGACTAAGAAAAATAACTCTAAACTTTGAAATTTTCTGCGAAAATCACTCAAAAACACATGTTTTCCTATCAAAAATTGATTTAAAAGTTCGCAACAAATTTTGTTTTTGTTTTGACTCAAAACATTCCTCCGAATTCCATCAAACAGCCTTGCAAAGAAAGTAGGTCAAATTAATTGCTTCCGGGTGCCAGAGGTTTGATCTGTAAAAGTGGTTCCGGCTCAGGACTCGTTAGGCTTAATTCGCGGATGTGCTGCAAAAGAGTTTAAAATACTCGTCACTTCTCGTAATGTTTTTCGTCCCAATGGGTTTTCAGTACTTATGTGTTACTGAAAACATCTCCTCGCGTCATTCATCCTACAGACAAATTGATTGCTCTCAAATGCTATCGTTTCCGGAATTATTTATGACCAATCATGACGTATTAGATTGACAAGTACATACCCCCCCCCCCCCTGGTTGTTCTGTTGAGTACAAAAAATAGTCCATGAGCAAATTATAGACCTCACACTGGACTAAGTGGTGTTTACAGCTCTCGAGCAAGAAAGTTTTGACACGTTTCTACTAGCCAGTAGGTAAATCTGATCACTCGAGTGGTTTTTGATATTCAAAAGTGAATATATCTCTAAAAGTCATCACAAAGATGAATCTAAGATCTCAAAATCGGATTGGTGGGGATCCACAGCTGACGCAAAACCTGAAATCTGATCAAGGCAACTAACATTCTCATGATCTGCGCTAGAGCTACTCCCAACTTCCAACTTTTCATTTTGTAGTCCGATAAGAAAAATCCCTGGTAAATCCCATTTTATTAATTTGCAATAATATATTATATGAGATTGCCATGTTTTCTGGCTTCACTTGTGAGTCATTTGTTCATTCGTAGTGTGTTACCTGAGAGATACCTAAAGTTCGAAGAAATCGTTCTCTCAACATGAACTACATGATGGTAACCCAGTGAACTCTGAATTTACTGATCATCGGATCGTTTAGAATCTTTTCGCAGAAAACTCAGAATATCCCATTATACTCAGTTGCTTCAGAAACCATTGAAGTTAATCCACAGGCAAATATTATTGGATTGGTTAATCTGTTGTAGGTGTAGCCTTGTGTAGTATAGCAAAGGCTCAAAGGGAAACAATTAATTTCCCACATTTTTGTTTTCAACTCATTTTTGAGTCAAAAAGCAAGCTTGCAAATAATTTCCACTCCCACACATAATGGCCTCCGGCGGTCCTCTGCCCCCCACGCGTTCTCAAATTTCCAATGAGGTCAAACTGACCTGTTGAAGTATAAAATTGTGCGGATGTTTTCCCATGAGCCAAAAATATCACCTACGTATTTATAAATGAGTATCTTAAAGAATCAGTAATAGGATTCTGCTGCAACCAGAATCTTCCATTAGCTTGAGAGCATCTGTCTTTAAATGGAAATGTTGCAGTTCTTCGCTTCTGCTCAAAAGACAACGCCCTGAGAGACCAGTCGAACATGGTGATAGCTTGTGGAAGTGAGTTAGAAGAATGGACGCCGTCTAGATGTCCAGAAAACTCTGATTGCTTTATGTCTCATGACAGTTTATACCGTATTTGCTGTCCAGTCCACCGAGGATGAGTGTTCCGACCTTTCGTTTTAATAAAACTTGTACATTGAATAAATATTTGTGATTTTCTTATTTACAAAATTTAGATAACAAACTGCTTGTTTTCTCAGAACCACAGAATTATTCTAGCTCCGAGTGACCAAGACAATTTTTGATCATATAACATGATTAATAGCTTCCTTGAATCAACGTGAAATCCAATTCCTCAAGTTAAACAAGTTGCTTTACCATAACACATTTCTCAATTCAAGAGAAACAAGTAAAGGGAAAGTTTGTCAATGTCTGCAGAATTCCAGACCTTTTTTATTATTCATCTCTTGTGTTCATTTATGCTCGAAACAATAAAACATGACAGAAACAAGAAATTTTATTCAGTTTGCAGTAAGTGTACAATTAGCACTAGTTGAAAACGGAACCCGACTCGAGACACTACGAAATAACAAATCCGGGAAGTATACAATTCAATTGAGAATAGTATCACAGTGATAAGCAAAATATGTAATTCATTCATCTTACTAGGTTGAAGCACATACATACGATTCGGTTGGATTTGGGATTGAGAAGGACTTTAGTCTCACAGATCGCTAAGGCTGATACTCGGTCTACAGTGTTACGGGCTTGACATAAAAGAACTCTCATACGCATACCCTCATTGTGGAAGGACTGTGTGGAGCCGAAGGAAGACGTCGACGAGGTAGAGTTTCGACGACCGGTAGCTTGCACGTGGTGGATACATGAGAACTTGCTGGTAGCATTTTTCAGGGTTTTCAAAGACTCTTCCGCTGTGTTATCCATCACGTTGATAAGACAAAGTACGCGGCTCTTAGCAATAAGATTTCTCCAGGTTATAACGCCGAGTGTCATCAATCCGACTTCGAAGTTGAATGATTCGCCTTCAAACACGTTGGCGGGAACAGTAGCAGTTTCAAAATACTCCAGATTGACTTTTTCGTCGAATTTAGCCAGATAGATCTTGTGACCCTCATCGGAAGATGTTGAGCCACTGCAGCTGAGGACAAAATCATAGTAGGTGAGACCGTTAGCGCCGGCTTCATAGACAAGATCGCTTGGGTTGATGTCGAACAGGCCAGATTCTTCGGCAAGTTCGATGATAGACTTTCTTGGTTCAGACGACTGCATGAGTGCACGGTTAGACATGAATGTGAATGAGAATGCCGTTCTTCTCGACGCTCCTCCCACCCGCAGTTCTAGCTCCGCCTCGGAGCACAAATCCTCTAAACAATATTAATCTGTACTCTGAGCTGGATGAGAGATTAAATGTGGGCACACTAACACAAGGAACTGTATTGTTTACGGTAACAGTTTTTGTAACTTCTGTCAAAGGGGTTTATGGATTTTTGAGATAAACGAACATAATTATGTATAAACATTTATCATAACCAGTGTTATCTCAGTTTTCTAAGTTCATCACAAGTTCACCTAATAACGATAATAAACTGCTTGGGTTAGACATTACACACAGTTTATGGACTGTTCCGTGCTTTCACAAAGTTAAAATGTACTTTCTTTCTAGTAATGTGTAATTTTCATGTTATTTTCATCATCGAACCACAAATAAATTTACTATAAAGTGTGTAAGAACTGAACAACTCGCATGTTGTCCAGAAAGCGAGAAAATACTACGTTACTTCTCGAAAGTATATTCTCTGATTCAAGCAGAATTTGATACAATATTGAAAGAAATAAATTTTGAACAAAATATTTATGTTATCATTCAAAACTGTATCTTATTACGATCACTATAAGTTATTATGTTCAGAACTTATTCGACCTTACTTCTGAAGGAATTCAATGAAATATAATTTTCCAGAAGTAAGAGTGCATTGTCTCTCGTTGAATAATGTTATCAGACAGTGAATCATTTCAGACTTAGCCACCACGTTGAATTTAACTACGCACATTTTGAAGAGCTTCCCGAATTGGATTCGGTCCATGTGGATTAGTTCTTTTTTAAGTCTAGTTCAAAAAATCGAAGTCTTAGTTTTAGTGAGAATACTCTAAAGCAAGAACAAGAATAAATTCATTTACGTCAGACTACAACTAACTATGAGTGGATATGAATTGTATCGTCTCTTATTTCGCAATCTACTACATTTCTTTTTCTCTGAGTTCCAGCTTTGTCAGATTTCTTCGAAAAGTAGGGGATACTTGGAGACAATCATGTGTACAACACCTGATTTCCAGCACATTCCAGTAATATTTTATTTGATTTGAGGCAATTGTTAAGAAGCCTGCAATGGATATATTTTGTTGCGTAAATGAGCTAACAATTCAGTCATTCGCAAAGTTGTCATGTTCAGCTCATTTGACTCATTGACTCAATTTGCAAGTTTATGTCGTCATTTGACCTACTTCAAGAACAGATGGAGAGGGAATGAAGATCGGATGTTAAAGTGCTAAAGGAGTACGACAGACGTAAACAAGAAAACGTGCTTGTCAAATTTGAAAGTAATCTTAGTCCTTCTCTTCTTATCAGCTTTCAGAAAGTCCAGTCTCACTTCTGACGGAGCAACTTAGAAAAATTATGAGTCGAAGTCAGAGTGATTCTTGGGATTGTTTAATCGTGATCTAAAGAGAAAAACAATGAACACAACTTCTTAAATTTTGATACATTTGACGGGAGGTTAAGTAATTATTTTTATTGTCAGAGGTTTGAAAAACCATAGGAACAAATATATTCGGGCTCAAAACACTAACTTCACAATCTGAAATTTTACACTCTAAAACCGAGAAGCTTGCAAAACATCTGTCGATGATCTGTTGACTTTCTGGTTTGACTTGTTCCTGTTTTTTCTCAGGTTTCATTCAGACGGACCAATTAAGCAAAGGGTTCATGTGACTCGGTCAAACAAAACAATCTAAAAATATACATTTTGAATTAAAGAACCATCGCGTTTCTAATGAGTTCTCGGAATTCGGACATTCTTCTGGTTGCGAGTCAACAGTCGCTGAATCCCATTTTTGGTTTTGCAGGATTGCCGTTTTTGGATGGTACTACCGACTTCTGATAGGGTTTGTGGAAAAAGGGAAATGATACTCATTCAAAAAAACTACATTCCAAAATGGATGAGTTAGTTTTTTAAAATTAATTTTTTTTCAGTTCATGTTGAACTTGTGGCGTCTGAGCAACATTTCGTAGGCAAAAATTAATCAGTGGCTTCAGTAAGTCGTTGGAGAAACTTGACTAACTGCTCTACAAAATTGAAAAAATGCGCGATCGTCACGAACTCGAGTAGAAAGCTCCGCAACGAGGCATACAGTTGAGTCACGTGCCGGAATCTACTCCAGACATATTCATCAGAGATCTTTCCTGTTTTCTTCATCTCGACACGTTCTAACCATAAATTTTTTCATGAAGTACAGAACAATCTAATCGGAATCACGTTCATTGCTACTTTGTCGACTTAATCACAGTGTGTTCATCTTGCCCTATCTTATGACATCTGAGACGCGTCACGGAGTACTTTTTGTGTGGGCAGTGGACACTTCCCAACGGTATTCCATTGACGTCTACATTGTCCTTCCACTTCGTCACTGCGATATTCATGTGAGACTTGTTAAAACTTGGCTAATGATTCATCAGGAATAATCGGAATTAGCTTTCCCCCGAAATTATCAACAGTTGAGCGGAGTAATACAAGTTAACATTGTTCAATTTCAAATTGAAAATTTCATGGTAATCGAGAAAGTATCGAATGACAGAAACCATCTAGAAAAAAACACTCAAAGTTTACCGCCATGTCAATCTAGGCAGTAATTCATCCACAATGCTATTACTTCACTGAGAGAAATAACTGATACATACGTCACTCACACCCATAAAAGCACTTATGGAGGGCTGATACATGTTTTGGAGAGAAATCTGACGTGTCCCGTCGAAATTAAAATTTCATTTCTAATGAAGTATCTCAGTGAATGATGGTACTTCAATATATGAACCGTGAAACATCTAGAACAAGAGGTTCCAGCCAATATTCTGAGAACTCCAATTGTCGTTTCATAAGAAAGCCCACTATAAATTGTGATGTACAAATCTTGCAGTGTGGGCCTTATGAAAAACAAGAAGTTGTTCGAACTTTGATCGGATAGGTACTTTCTTGTTGTGTCTTTCTTGATTGAGTCCAATTATAAACAACGACGTCACGAGATCTTCCTCGTCTTTGAAATAATTACTCGCGTGTTGTGTGGGCCGTAATGTATAATAAGAGAAAATAACCATTAAACCGCATTGAATCATCTTTTTGTTTCAAAAACATATTCAAGTGTGTGTGTGTGTGTGTGTGCCGAGAAGTCAAATATAACAACACATCAAGAATTCCAGCGAGTCTGGCGAGTCTCAGTTCAAAAAGTTTCCTGTTATTCTTTGTGGGACGTCACTTCGTAGGGCTGAACAAGTGTATACTGGCGGAAAAAATATCTCCAGTTCAAATCGAAAGGAGGGTCTTGAAATTCAAATATATAGCTATTTTTTAGAATTATCCCAAAAAAACCTCCAAATTTATCGATTTTTTCATTTGAAAGAACAGTATTTTAGTTAATGTAGTATTTTTCATCAAGTTTTCATTTGTCTTTCTCAAAATTTCTATGTTATCAGAACACAAATGTGTTTTGCGTTGAAAACGGTCCTGAGGGTTTTAGAGTACCAGGAATATGTATTCAGAATCTGATTTCAAGAAGGCTTCACTGAAAATGGTACCAAGAAGTGAGAGTGAATGTGTGACAATGTTAAACCTGATTTTCAGCAATCAGTGCAGGCGAATTACCGAGTTTTCATGTATCGTATGGAAAACTCGCGATGTTAAGTATGGTTGTCAAAGAAAAGTAATGTCAAATAACACGATAGAACGATTCTTTACTTCTTTCTCAAAATATCATCTTCTCGTCATGAATGTTGTTTAAAACATAGTTCACTATAAAAACTGTTCCTACCGAGAGGAGAATCAGAAAATGCGATCTGTTTTAGCTATCTCACTACTAGCATTTGCTTCATGTAGAGAGCATGAAGTTCTAGCTGATGTGAACCTACGAAACCCATCAAACCCGTCTAACCCATCGAACCCATCTAACCCGTCTAACCCGTCTAACCCATCGAACCCATCAAACCCATCGAACCCATCAAACCCATCGAACCCATCAAACCCACCGAACCCACCAAACCCACCAAACCCACCAAACCCACCAAACCCACCAAACCCACCAAACACACCAAACCCACAAAACCCACAAAACCCACCAAACCCACCGAACCCACCAAACCCACCAAACCCACCAAACCCACCAAACCCACCAAACCCACCCAACCCACCAAACGCACCAAATCCACCAAATCCACCAAACCCACCAAATCCACCGAACCCACCAAACCGTTCAACTAGATCATCAGACGACAAAAAACATGAATGTGCCTTCAGCCGTAAGTATCAGTCTTCTACATATCTTAAAGTAACACAATAATGTTCTCAGGCTGCGTCAAAAACGCTTCATTTTCCGGATTCTTCGATAAACAATACACAGAGATCCAGTGTTCCAACGGAAACTCCAAACACAGATGTCATGAGTGTTGTAAAGCTTACGCTCTCCAAGCTGGATTCTCGAAGGTTTGTATACAAAAATCGTCTTTACATGTGTACATGGATTTTCAGAAAAAAGTTCACGGATACGTCGCAGATTCCAACGAATGCGTGTGCTGTACCCACAATCATCATTGCTCCTATTGAACTATAAATATTCGGCAATAAACTGTTTTCAACTTATGTACATCAATTTGAAATATCTAGATTCTTGCAGCTAGTGAAAACTCTGTCGAAATAATGCGTTGTATTTTTATCTATTTAATATTTGAATCCCTTTTTCTTCTTTATTCCATACTTTCATTGAATGAGGCCCGGTTGAATGTTTTGTAGAACCACGTTGCAATCATTCAGAAGATTCGCAATAGGTCTTCCATTTCGATCGCCAGAATACATTGATATTTTATTTTTCTCTACCTGTCTCTCTCTCTCTCTCTCTCTCTCTCTCTCTCTCTCTCTCTCTTTATTTTCGAAGAATCATTTTCTACCTGTCGGCACGATTTCTATCTCCTATTCTTTAGGACGAGTTATTGGATTCATCTTCACTATACTTATTTGTTTTTCATGTCAGGAACTCGCTGTTCCCTCTCCACAGTTCAATATTGCAAAACATTTCCCTACGTCTTCCTGCTTTGGAACCGCATTGTACATGCTGTAAAATCTCGAAATGTGTTTCCGCTTTTTTCCTATACTGGCTGAACTCGGGAATTTTTGATGTGAGAAACAGTACTTACAACTCCCACAAAAGTTCATCGCATTCCATTCACATAGATCAAAACTGATAGAGTGATTCTCAGTGCTCCTGAAGAAACGAATAACTTCCATGACACTACTTGATGTTAGGTATATCACTACCATTCATGTTCACGAGATATAGAGAAAATTTTCTCACTCTGCTGATTCATGCTACTCATAAAAATAATGTACCATGAATCAGCAACGCGTTGCAGAACCGCTTGCGAGCCTCTGGTAAATCTATCTGTGGTTATTCATGGTTTCTCATTCACTCTCTTCTTTATTTTTCATCGACCCACTGTTTCTCCACACCACTTCTTTTTCTTGATCATCTGAATCTTTGAAACTTTTTTCTCTTTTCTTTAAAATCTGTATTCAATTAAGAATGGCCCACCTTCTCCTCCTGCCAAGAGTCAGAAGACTCAACTTCGCTCAGAAAGAAGAGATGACCGTGCAAATCTACGAATGTGTTGGGGAGATTTACAGCAAAGTCGCTCACGTTGACCAACTACTGAGAAAGGTTTTTTTTTTAAATTTTCTCCAAATATCTGAATTCCGATTACTCAAAACCTTCTGAATGATTTGTTCAGCTGGCTGAATTCTTCGAAGAAGACCACGAGTATCGTCGTGAAGGGTCTGAGAAAGACTTCGTTCAAGAGATGCTGAAGGTCAGCGGTCAACTGGAGGAAGTCGGCGAAACAGTCCTCACCGAACTGAACCGTTATATCAACGTGGTCAAGCTTTTCGACTACATCAACTACAACGGAACCAAAAGACTCATAGCAATCATCCAGAGCGAAGTATGTTCTACATTTTATTCATTTTGAAAAAATGATAGTATTTATATTCGAAAAGAATGAGGTTCGTACGTTTTTTCATCAACCAACTCTACGAGCTCGAAGAAAGTTTGTGGTATGGTGAATCACTCATTTTTTAAATTGAAATATCTCGCTTGAAACAAAAAACGCGCAAAAATTTTCTACATGAAAAGTTCATTATCTGACCTGCTTAACACATCTGGATAGGTCCCAACTCTGGATGTGAAATACTCTGAAGGTCAATTCCTGTTGAGAACTTGTTCAAAAAACTGCTCCGGTCAGGACTGTAAGCATTTTAAAAAATCGAAACCTCGGAAAAAATTTGCCAGATCATCAGAAAGAAAAGAACTAACTAGTATTGTTAGTAAGGATAGAACATTGCTATTACTAGTTGAATCGGAATATTCGGAGAATTCCAACTAAATCGTATATGATCGTAGTTTATGAAGATTCCCCGTTCAGTTGATGTGAGAAAGGTTAAGAATGACGTAAGAAAAAAACAAATAATTATAATTATGAGATTCGTCGCTTATAAGAAGAGGAAATGATATCTGAAAGCATCCAGAAGTATGACCGTCAGAGTAGAACATACCAACCCGCTAATGGAAGTTTCAGTAGACTCACTCTAAAATTTCGAAAATTAGTTGGAGGAGGTGGCCAAAACGGCCATGCTCGTAGAGGAGTCTGGATATGTCAGGACATAATTTGGAATAAGGGAAAGATCTTTTTGGATTTTTTACCCAAAGAATGGATGTAAAGTAGTTATGAAAGCTTCCAGATGCCGAACAGAATCGTCAGTCCAAGAAGACTAGCTCCATTCGTTGGAGCAAAGTTGACTCTGGCAGATGATGCATTCACCAAAGTTCACCGTATCTGTTCTGAAATGGAGAAGAACAAAGAGAAGGAACAAGAGGAACAGGAAGAGGAAGGCGAAGGTTCAAAGGAAAATCAGTAAGATTTGTTTCATTGGTATTATGTTAAGTAACTGTGGTTTTGTATTACATTAACGCATCAGAACACACCAGTTTCACTTACTTCACATCAACCAAATTACTTGTATTAATATTCTGGTCCCTTTTTTTCTGTATGTACCTTCATGAACAATATCCTCGTGTCCTTTTCTTATTCCCGCAACTTTTTTTCATTCAGCTGAATAACCAAAAAAAACAATAATTGTGATTTCTCACTTAGCTTCACTCAAGAACAGAATTAAGTGCCAGTTGATATTGTTTCTCGTCAATAAATCTTAACACAAATTTTGAATTGCTCAATAAAACTCTTAAAAGCTTCATGAAACCGTAATGACCGAGTATTCAATTAAAAAGTGTTTTTGAACGGTTCAATTACACAAGTTTAAAATATATTCCTTCAGAGTGACTGACAGCCATATTTCACACTGTTTATTAACAGCTAGTAGTTGTGCTATTCATCAAACCTTCTGTCACATTAACAACGATTTACACATTACAATGTACAATGACAGTATCGCGACTTGTCGTTTTCGAAAATTCTACGTGACCCTTGAAAAATTTATTCGAATCTTTTGAAATTCTTGGAACATAAAAACGAGTCCATGTGTCGAAGTACAAGATGACCCGATCCACTCTAACAGGTAATAAAATCGGATTTGTGACGTAATACGCGTGATGATTTTTATTCATTGAATTCAGAATAAAACTTATTTCTAATCATCATGTTCAAAGTCGGAGCTGAGGATGGTGAAGGCTTGACTTCTGATGTTGATTTTTCTGATAATGCGAAACAGTTCTATGAGCGGCTCTGTTTTTTTGCAGTTTCCATAGTGAACGTGCTGGTAAATGCTGGAAGATGTTGTGAATTACGGGAGCGACAAAGAATCTGATAAAGATTGTAGCATTCTTTCCACAGTTTTGATTATTTTGTTATCCGAGTCACATTGACGATTTAGCTTCTCGACTTGGTATGATTTTACTTTTAAAAAAATAAAACGGACCGACATTCGGAAACTATACTTATTTTCCCAACTCGAAATTTTGCTTCATTTTTCTCTGTTGCTCAGCATGTAAAGTCTGAAAGTTCCTCTACCTGACAACTGGAATCATCTCACGAAAATCTCGACAGTTTTTTTTCTAGATAATATTCACCCTTTTTCTTATATTTCATGCCTATCATTGAAAAATGAGAAAAAACTTACAGCTGTATGAGCATACTTTTCTTCAGAGCTCAGTTGGAAAAAGTATGAAATTAATTCTTAAGCTGTCAGCTGGAATCATCATTCGAGGACCCTGACTTTTGTTTCTGAATAATATTCATTTTGTTTCTTCCATTCCATATTTTTTTGTGTTTTCGTTCGACTCTAGCAGATATTATTCAGCATACAACTAAAACAGGGTCAGAAGAATTATAATATGTCGTACTCATATTTATCTCCGTCAAATAGAGTCGTGCAGCAGACAAAACATGGTAGTGAAAAATAAGGGTGTGATTGTGAAAAATGTGTTATGAAGGGAACAAGATGATGTTGTTGATGCACATCGTGACAACGGAGTTGAACGCATGTTGACTTGCACGGAATGGTAAAAATGCGATTTGTGAGAAAGTTGAACGCGGTATGGTTTGAGAATGATGTTTTTTTTACAAAAAGATGGATTAAAAATGGGAAGATTGAATAATGCGACAAATTATGTGAAATCACTTGTATAAGAACAGGCTACGGGCTAGCTGGAGCAGGAGGGTTGGATTCCATCAACATTTCCATGAAATCATCGGGTGCTGTTGAATCTGAGCACACTGATCATAATGTATTCCCCATCCAATGTTCAACTTGGCGATTACGAGTTTGAACGTTTTACGCAATTCGTCAGTCGTTTCTTCGTTACGAAGCAAGTCATCTCTGTACTGAGCGAAGCGATAGTTTTTTTTTCAAACAACTTGACTTGTTCAATGAAGAGGAGCATTGAAAATACCTCATTCTAGTCAGTGAGAAAGGATTATAATCCATCTGAAAAAAAATTAATAGTGTATTTACTGAATCCTTTTAACGTTTTTCATTTTTGAAACTATTCATATTTCACGCAATGACTAAGGAGTGATTTTGAGAAACTGTTTTTAAACAAAAGAGAAAGATTATGTCAGCATATTATTTCATTTCATTTCTATCGTAAGTGTCATCCAAAAGTACCTTTTTGAAGAACTTCCGCATTCCTTTCTTGATTTCTCGTCTACCATGAATCTTCTCGAGACGAGCTTTTTCCTTCCGCATGTAAACAATCAGGTTATGGGTGTCAAACAGCATAGCAGTATATTTGAGTTTCTGTTCATGGTATTTTTCCAAGTCCACCTCGTTAATGCCAACATTCGTCAATGTTGCCAACTGCAACATTTTTTTCAAGTTTTATTCCTATTCTTGCATCTTACTTCATTGATTACATTGTATGACGCTACTTCGTTGTTGACGATTCGTTCCAGAACTACAGTGAAGCACAATGAGAGCGGTGGTACTTCTCTGTCCAATTTTCTGAAACATATTCTTGTGTGTGTTTCGGTATTTAGTTGCTGACTAGCATGATTTGCTCGTTAAATGGAATTATAATTGTTTTTTCCAAAAGAAAAACTAACGCGCTGAATTCTCTTCTGTCCGGATCCTCTCCATAGATCACAATACCAGTTAATCTTTCCCACTCTCCTATATGACACTGTTGCTTTCTGTACCATTGGAGGAGTAGATTGACAGTATCAAGCACACGTCTTCTATATTCCACCTCGCTATTTATAAGATAGAACTTGAATTTTCTCTCCCAGTCAAGTTCGCTGGTCTGAATTTTTTTTTTCTAATTCAAAAGAGTTCAATTCCTAATTTTATCAGAGTAATCGGCAAATTGTAAGCTGCAGAATGACCGCAGAGCACAGAGCGGCAGAGTCTCACTTTTCCAGGCTCATTAAAATTTCGAAGTACGCGTACGGTTTAATTAGGCTGAGTTAAAGTTCTGTGCATAATTACGTTTTGAAACTGGGAGTCCGATTCAGTCACTCTGCAGTTTACAATTTTCAAGAATTATCAATTCTTTCTTGCTCGAGAAAAAAAACGGATTTCTTTCAAAAAAAACCTTGTCTATATACTGGAGAAGGTCATTCTTCGTTTCGATTCCGATTTCCTGTAGAACCTGACGAAACGCAACTGCATACTTCTTGGTCAATTCTTTCATTCTTCTCACTGACTGCAGCAATTTTATGGCCAGCTCCCTTCCGAACTCAACATAGCCTTTCGGGTTCTTAATGCGTCGACTCCCTTGATCGAGATAATCATGATCTTCCAGCTGGAAATGATTATTTATTTGCGGAACATATGAAAACTTACGTTTCTGAAGCATCGACGGTAGTTGTTTACTGCCACTCTGTACTCCGAAATCAATTTGAAGTGTTCATTTTCTTTGTCGTCCATGTAGACAAAGATTCCTCTGCCAATCATATCTAGAGGTATTTCTTCAGACATTTTTTCTGAAACTTTAGTATGCAAATTATATATTTGGAGAGTTTTAGGCAAAAGATATAAAACACCCGATGAAGAAGTTAAAGGAAACGTATCCGTACTTAAATCAAAAACAAAAGCAAAATAGAATATGAGAAAAGGATATGGACATGGTGTGAGCAGAGCGGGGCTCATAATGACTAAAAGAGTCGTTGAGATGTGAACGGCTGGCGGGTCAAACAGGATTGATTGAGCCACCATTATGTATAATTCAGAAAAGTGAGAATCATTTCGAGATGTGTCTTTTTCTGAAATATTTCGAAAATATGTACAAGTTTCATGCTTTCATGAATTGAAAAGAAAATTTTATGATAAAAAATGAGATAATCTATCTGAATAGCAGCTCAAAAGTGATTTTGCTGACTAAACTGTCAGAAACATAGAGAATAATCAGAAACAAGAATTTACGTTGTGCATGCACCAGCGAAGAAACACAAAAAACATCATAATTGTCGACAAAATGATTTCGTAACGCACGAGTGTATTGCGTGATAGTTTTTATTCATTAGTTTCAGAATAAAACATGTTTGTAATCATCATGTTCAAAGACTGGAGCTGAGTATGATGACGGCCTGATTCTCTTGCTAATGCGAACCGACGGTCTTGCTCTTCTGCAAATGTTTCATAGTGAATGTTCTCGTTGATCTGTGAACTGTTTTTAGTTACGTGTACTCTCGTTTTCAATGTTATGATTGTCGATGAAATCATTAGTTTGAAGTTTTCCGTACTAAAATCATACCTTCAAATGCGTTCCAGTATCTGATCAAAATTGTTCTGGTTTTCTACATTTTTTTCGTTCGCTATCCGAAGAATACCATAAACAGAAACTCAAATACACTGCTATGCTGTTTGCTCTCATTGTGCTTTTTTGTAGTTCTGGAACAAATCATCAACAACGAAATGGCGTCACTATAATGTAGTCAATGGAGTAAGATGCGAAAACAGGAAAAAAAATTTTAAAAAAATGTTGCAGTTGGCAACATTGACGAGTGCTAATATTTCAACAGACCACATTTTAAAGATCATTCAGCAAAACGGAAAATATGTTGCATTCACTTCTACAAAAAATCCATTGGCATTGGTGCATTTAGGCTTAGGTTCATTCTTGCATTTAAGTTGCAACGCTGCAGTGCCTGAACCTTACTGAATAAAAAACAGTCTAAAGGGTTTAACCCTTTTCGAAAAGTCCTTATTGTCTTGAGCTCATTTTTGTGAGATTACCAATGTTTTTTTTAGAAATTCACGATTTTGACTATGAAAAGTACCTTCACGGAACGGATGACGTAGGTTTTGAGTTTTTTCTCATCCATTTAGATTCTTTTTCTCACGTCAGGGGAAACTTCGACCTGAAAGGGTGTTTCACAACCGCAGAGTTTGAACTTGTTTTATATTTTGAAACAAACCTGAAATCAAGGATATGGAGAGCAGAATTCATTCTTCTTTCCTATTACGAACTCTTCGTTTTACCTCTCGGTTCTTCAAGCTGTGATGGATTGTTGAATCAAGCAATTTTTGTACATTATGCTTGTGCGGAAAATGAAAAAAAAACGATTCTGATATCATCTTTCTTTTCAGATACATTTGTGTTGACAGGTGCAAAAATGATTCTTACTGACAGCTGGAATCATCATACAAATGGCCTGACCTTTTATGAATAAAATTCATATTATTATTTTTATTTCATACCATGTTTGTGATTCCGTTCAACTCTAGCAGATATTTTTCAGTATGTAACTCATAAAGATTGATCAGCAGTGATAACATGTCGTATTCATATTTATTCACGTCAAATAAAATTAGGTAAAGGGACGAAACACTGTAATAACTTATCAGGGTGTAATTCCAAGAAAAAAGAATCAAATCACAAGAATGTGTTCTGAAGGAATTATATAGGGACAAATAGGTATGATTCACATTACATAGAATAACTCACACGGAGTGTTAAGAATTTCAAATATGAGAATGTTAAACACGGCACAGTTTTAAAATTATGCTTTCGTGCAGAAACGTAGTGAAAATGAATCATTTGATAATGTGTCAATTCATGTGAAACCACTTAAAATTGAACTTATTAACAGGGAGGGTGGCCTTCATCAGCATCTCCATGAACAGCATAGGGTGTTGTTGAATCTGGCTACACTGATCATAATGTATTCCCCATCCAACTTTCAACTTGTCGATTACGAGTTTGAACGTTTCACGCAATTCGTCAGTCGTTTCTTCGTTACGGAGCAAGTCATCCCTGTACTGAGCGTAGCGATAGTTCTTTCGCTCAAACAACTTGACTTGTCCAATGAAGTTTTTAGAAGAGGAACAATGAGAATCCCTCAGTTTTCTCAATGAGAAAGGATTGTAATCCATCTGGAAAAAATTGTTTTTGTAATCACGATTTTACCCAAATATTCTCATTTTTTCAGCAAAATTTGTGTGTATAATAGCTGAAAAACAGAATTGAAAAATGCTATACGACAGAGAAAGGTCACATCAAGTCTGTTCATCTCATACTTTTTCAAATCGTTTCTATAGTGTGTGTCTTTAAAGAATACCTTTCTGAAGAACTTCCGCATTCCTTTCTTGATTTCTCGTCTACCATGAATCTTCTCAAGACGAGCTTTTTCCTTCCGCATGTAAACAATCAAGTTATGGGTGTCAAACAGCATAGCAGTGTATTTAAGTTTCTGTTTATGGTACTCTTCCAAGTCCACCTCGTTTCTCTCAACACTCGTCAATGTTGCCAACTGTAACACACTTTTCAAATTTTGCTCCTATTACGCATAATCTCACATTTTCAATTACATTATGTGACGCTGATTTGTTGTTGACGATTCGTTCCAGAACTACAGTGAGGCACAGTGAGAGCGGTCGTACTTCTCTGTCCAGTTTTCTGAAAGATAGATTTGCAGTTTTTTGATGTTCAGTTGTTTAGTAGCATGATTCACTCATAAAAATCAAATAAGTCTTCGAAAAAACTCACTTGCGAAATTCTTTTCTGTCCGGGTCCTCTCCGTAGATCACAATACCAGTTAATCTTTCCCACTCTCCTATATGACACTGTTGCTTTCTGTACCATTGGAGGAGTAGATTGACAGTATCAAGCACACGTCTTCTATATTCCACCTCGCTATTTATAAGATAGAACTTGAATTTTTTCTCCCGGCCAAGTTTGAAGGCCTGAATGTTTTTTTTGTAGTTCAGAATAGTTTTTTTTCTGTTTTGCGAGAGTCTTGAAAGGGAAATTGATTTAATTAGCTTGAATGCGAAGAAAACTTTTTTTTTAAAAAAAACCTTGTCTATATACTGGAGGAGGTCATCTTTTGTTCCGATTCTCTGTAGAATCTGATGGAATGCAACTGCATACTTCTCAGTCAATTCTTTCATTTCTCTCACTGACAGAAGCAATCTGATGGTCAGTTTTTTACCGAACTCAACATAGCTTTTTGCATCCTTGATACGAATGTTTCCTCGATCCAGATTATCATGATCCTCAAGCTGAAAAATATTATTTATTCGCGCAACGAATAAAAACTTGCGTTTCTGAAGCATATACGATAGTTGTTCACTGCCGCTCTGTACTTCGAAATCAATTGGTAGTGTTCATCTTCTTCGCTGTCCACGAAGATGAAAATTCCTTCACCGATTATGTCAAGGGATATTTCTTCAGACATCTTTCTTTTTTCCTAAACCATGTATATGGAAATTGTGTATTTGAGAAGTGTCAGACTAGAGAGGAAGAAATCTTTTTGTGAGTATTTCAAAAACAAGTGCGTAATGGAATATGAGAGAAGAACATGGACATTGTGAGAGCAGAGCGGAGCTCATATTGACTGAAAAAAAATCGTTGAGATGTGAACCGCTGGCGGGACAGACGGGATTGATTGGGCGTTCATTATGTGTATGATTAAAAATGTGAGAATCTTCCGAACATGTTCATTCTCAAAGAGATGAATAAGTCTCATGCCAACATGAAAACGAAATTCTCCAGAGGAAAATGAGCTGATCTATCTGAATCAAGCTAAGATAACATTTTTCTGATAAACTGACAAACACTCAAGGAATGATCGTAACATGTTCGTGAATTTACGTTCTGCATGCATCAGCGCAAAAGCACAGGAAAGATTGACGACGAATTTTTGTTGCGATACTATTTTGTTCATTAGTCGTCATTTATTGATGAGAACAACAAACATGAGAAGACGGAACGAGAATATGTTCGATTCCTATACTATATAATCAATTTTCGGTGTAGTGTTGGATTACGGTCCACGAGAGTTACGGTCTGCTCACAACCGATGCGTAATGCAATCCACTTACGTTAGATCCTAATCTCTTAAGTATAAATCGAGTGTTATACTTGGTCACGTATCTGTCAGCCAGATTTTCGTCTAGTATCTCCTACCATAAACTATCAATGAAAAGCACAATTATCAATCATTTATGTTGTGAAGTGAAAATATGATAATTTACCGTGACATTACAGATATTTGTATTAGAATCACGGTAGTCATTTTGTTTGAAAATATTGGAATTGAGTTTCACCTTGTATCGCCAAGAAAGGGATTCTTTACTTTTTTCCATTGATTTCATTAATTCTAAGAAATAGTCATTTTTCATGAAAAATCATTGAAAATAGAGAGAAAGTGTATGCAAAAAAAAACCAGAAACGAATGAATTTACAACTACGGAGTTGAAAACCGAAGCAAATCGGTTTTGATCCTTTGCATTACTATAGAAACGAAAAGTCAACAACGAGCAATTAGTTTGAACCATTGAATCATGCCAATATCATGTATAACATGGTCATCACACAACTTTCTTTACATTTCCGGAGAATGTAACACCTCAAGGTTTTGCCTTGGATATGCACCTAAACTTATTGCTTGTTGTCAGATTTCATATGCGGCACAAGAAAAATGCTCCCTCATTGAAGTATTACTTCTAAAGCAGGTGGCATTTGAAAGGTGCCGCAAAAGAGATTAGGAACATTAATGACACGATAATTGGTTTCTCCCTTTCTTGAAATTTGCTCAATTCAGTTTCTGATCATTCCGGAATACAAACAGTTGATCACACTGTAAAAAATGGTTGGACAAAGTTGATTCACTGTTTGTTCTAATCATCGCATTATCACTCTGCTTTTTGATCATTTTTTTGAAGTTTCTTACTTAAGGCCACTTCTCAATGAAGCATACAGAAGTTATTATCAAAAACATTCCTACTAAGATGCAAATCAACCTTATCAAAAACAGTAATGTAGCCGACCTACCGTATACTTCCGGCGAGTGTTTCAGGGGTCAAAAATAGCAAACTTCAAAAGGAATTTTGAATTTTTAGGTACTCGGTTAGAACTTCGTATTTCGACCATGGGTTGCGAATCTAAGCAAAAGGGAAGCTATGCACTGGTGCACATTTGCGTTGCGTGCAAACACGCTTCCTTCATGCATACTGAGAGCAATAAGTTTTCAAAATACCTAAAACTTGGATCTTGTTAGTCTTTTATTTGACTGGACTTGTAATGTCTTTTGATTCTTGACTTTGTTTTTGACTTGGTTACCTGGATTTTTTTTTGAGTCCGAGGGTTTGACAATCATTTTCATCCGACCTGACCAATTTTTGAATTTATAAATAATTCTCTCTCTCTCTCTCTCTCTCTCTCTCTCTCTCTCTCTTTTCTGTCTTTCTCTCTCTTCCTCTCTCTCTCTCTTTCTATGTCTCTCTCATTTTTAATAGCTTTTTTGGCCAAATTTTTCTTCAACAAAATTTCTCTATTAACTTGTCAAGGACTGTGTTTCAAGCGGAGTGAACACATTCAGCAACAAGAAAAAACCGTCTTCATGAACGATGTACACTACAAGTAGATTTTCTTATATTGCGTGAAATAAAGAGCTACACGCAGTGTGAAATATGTTAGGTAACTTCTTGAAAAAACGACTTTTTGAAAAAGGACAAGCTAAAACATGTAGAAAAATTTGATGGTCATTCTCCGATTTGAAAATCTTGTTGGAACTCTGCTGTTCAAACTTCAAAAAGCTCAATATCTTTTTTTGCAATGGAAAATGAACTACGTGAGGTGAATGAAATTCCCATAGTTTTTTTTCACTCGGAATTTTCCTTCGGCGTTCTCATCTGAGACGTGATCGAGTATTTTTGCAACCCAAACTTACAGCTCACAGCTGCCATCAAACATCAATTTAAGCGAACGAAAACCAACCGTGCAGCGTTTGAGCGTCGCAATGTAGTTGATTACCTACATAGTTATCCAAATTTATTCTGATACAAATAATTGTGAGTCATTTATGGTGGAGCATTCAATTACGGTCTGCTTTAGTTAGTTGAAAAGTCTGATTACAAGAGATGTGTAATACAATCCAATCTGATCATAATCTTTTGAGTACGAGTCATCTGGGATACTTGGTCACGTATCTGTCAGTCAGATTTTCGTCACGCACCTGCTATTGTAAACTTTGTTGAGAGCACAACTGGTAAAGAAATCTGATACGGAACAGAAATCCGATTGACATGTGAGGAATCAATTATTCTAGGAATTTGAACGAGAAGAAGAGGACAAATATAATCCCCTAATTATTTGGTTTTAATATTCATGTCAGACTGATACCGATTCATTGATCTCCGTGTTCAGAATGTATAACTGAAAATCTTACAATTCAAATAGATAGACAGGTTCTCGCAAAACTTCCGTAAATTATTCGGATCTAAAAAGAAATGGTCATCCTGTTTTTTTGAAAAAAACTAATGGGGAGTTGAAAAAATTGTGAAATTATGAAAATCAGAACTTAAGAAATCCAAAAACAAATTACCTCACAACCCTGATGTGAAGAAACTGAAGTGATTACCATGGAAACAAAACGTAAGATTTTAGAAATTGTGGAAAATGTAATACTTCTTGTGACCCAGTTCTCTCACGATTTTCTGTAGTTCCAGAAGAATTGGGAATTTCTTTTATTTTCAAAGTCAAACTAATTCTTGTTCTAGATATAATCATTAAATCAGAGGAAACTAGCTTATTAAAGTATTAGTCACAAAACAAGTGCTGTTTGATAGAAGCCGCGAAGGAGAGCCAGATAAGGCACAGCTTGCAGCTTGCACTAATTGCCAGATTAACTGTAGGTGGTGCTCATAACCTTAGCACCGCGTAGGTTGGTATCTAGCAGACCAGCATAACCTAACGCTCACTTGTAACTAGGCATGGGCATATTGCCAATCATTGGCAGTCCATTGGCAATGCCTCTTCCATTGCCAGTAGCATTGGCAGTCGATCGGCAATGCAATTTGTTATAACACCATCGTCAACGTCAAGAAGGCCTAGAAATCAAAATCTAAGTTAACTGCATTGCCAATCAACTGCCAATGATTGGCGATATGCCCATGCCTACTTGTAACTGCGGTCTTCAAATAATGTGCATTCAATAGTTTTCATCTGATTCATGATTTTAAACAGTATATATCATTATGAAAATCAACTTGTACAAATTTACATCTTTTCTAGCAGGTTCACGATTTAAACTTTGATAATACGGTTTTGTATAATTTTCAGGCTGGCCTGATAGCCCAGAAATCAAATTTATTAACTGTTGTTTCTGAGTTTTTCTAATGTAACAACTGGAACAACTTTTCTGTCAGAATGCATTTCAGACAATTATGGTGAACTGTTACTAAACTTTATTGACGAGAAAATTTGAGAAAACCATAATTCTAATTCATTTTCAGTTTGTTGATAAATATTTTAAATGGAATTTTTTAGATCTAAAAACGAAGAAATTATCAAAAAGTTTTGTACGTGTCAGATTGAATGAGCTAGATCTTATTCTTACCATATATCTTTTTGTTTAGTGAAATCTTACAGCAGAATTGAACAGTCTACAACAACATGTTTGGAACAAATTTTCGTCAAACAAATTTCTAGGGTTTGAGAGCTGTCACTTCCTCATTAACAAGACAAAAATGGTTGTACTGGAAAAGGCAAACTCTCGATCTATTTCTCCCTCCAATTTTTCATTTTTTTCGTCTTCACCAAGCTTTGGGAAGCAATGTCCAGTCTTGAATCAAATTTCAATCTCCTACTGTTCACATGATGGTGTCTATATTTCAGGCTGGATGAACAGTTCCAACAGCAACAGAACCTTCCGTAAGTCATGAAAAGCTCTCAACAATAGTAGGAACTTTCAGAACACTATGAAAACCGGAACGTCACTTCCAGCAACGATAAAAACTTTGAGTATGTTTATTTTTATTTTGTTTTGAAATATTCTATCAGTAATAAGCCGTGATCGAATCCCATAAAATCGGGCCTACTTAGAAGTTGTCAGGAAAACGGAAATTACATTGAGTTTTTGTCGGGTTCAGAATTCGGAAAATGTTATATTTCAGACAGTTCTATTGTTTTTCTCAGAACTGATAGCAAAAAATGATTCGAATAACCAAATAGTGAAATTTATTCGAATTCATATTTTTTGAACTAGTTTCGAGTTCCCTGAAATTTAAAATACATTTTTCATAATTTTTTTCCACGTTTTTATCTGAACCTGAAGTACTCACATATCATTTCGATATTCCAGCTCACAACCGCCATCAACCAACGAACTTGTCAAACGGTCATCAACCACACAATGTTATCAGAATATAGGATGGATTTTTGCATATGACGAAAAACAGAAACGGTATTTCATATACAGCACTGACCGCAAGTATGGAACATTCCATTGTGTTCGTGGAAAGTGAGTTTTCAGAAAATTTCCCTTCTGCAAACGGAATTTGCAATTTTTTAAAGTAGTGAAATGAATGATCAAACAAAAAGAGGGAAAAAAAGAGAGATAGGCAGAGAAAGAAAGAGAGAGAGAGAGAGAGAGAGAGAGAGAGAGAGAGAGAGAGAGAGAGAGAGAGAGGCAGAGAAAGAGAAAGAGAGAGAAAGAAACGAACAATGGTTGAATTTTTTTTAGAAACAGTGTAATGAACTTTTTTACAGAAACCCGTTAGCTTATGTTGGTGGCTTCGTTCATTTTGAGGCAGAGCTGATTACCGATCAGTGCTTCCATTTTAATGTCAGAGTGAGTTTCGTCACTTTCTTTCTTCGCGTGAAACATAACCAGAGAAGTACATTTTTCAACAACAATTTTACAGAAGCTGTATTGCAAAGTAAACCCTGACCAATCACGGTTTCCTGAGACTCGTGTAGAGGATAATGTTGCATTGGTGAGATTTTGATTTTATTAACAAAGTGTCTTTCATCATAAAACATTGAACAAACATAACCAATAAACAGTTTGCCCAGTATTCAACTAAACTGCATCAATTTTTTCCCAGATGAAAGCAGTTGTTTGGAACCGATTAGAGCCAGTTGTCCATTCTCAATGGACACGTCCTAAAAGAAGATTCACAAATGTAGATGTCTGCGAAGAATTGATCCAGGACTCAAGTGTGCCGGTTTGTTTTCCTCATTCTAAAAATTCACAAACAACATGCAAAGTGGTGTATTCTTGACATCTGAACTCTGTTGAAGGATTAATTCGTTCGCATTAAAAAAAAATATTATTCAATTTTCCATTTGGAAAACAAGCTTCTGTGCTGAATCCATGGACCAGTACGCTTGGTAGGCGAAAAGATTTAGGTTTTCAGATAGGAATTTTTTCGGAGAACGACAAAAAACTTTCTTCGTGACAACACTATTTTCTGCATGTTGCTAGTTCTCATTATCATTTGTCGATGACTCTAAAAAGCGTTCCCAGGTAGAAGGCTATGAGGCAGAATTCAAATTGGAAGCGTCAAACTTTTCAAAAATGGTCTGCTGGATTCGATTCAGTTTTCATCCCGGACTGAAAACAGTACAGTGTTTCCTGGAGAGAGTATGTGAAATTCAGAAGGTTTGATTTTCTTCTCCGTTATTTCATAAAGTCTGTGTGTTTAGTTTCGATTTACAAAGTAGCGTTTCTCTTTTCTTATGTTCATTTGAAATTCCACTGTTTTCAATAAAATCACCGTACATCGGTTCGAGTCGATAAATCTAGATTGAATTCGGAATACTTGTGGAGAATGATGTTGGCTTCAAAAAGCTGGAATTAAAGACAAATATGTGGGATCTCAATCAAGCTCTGATCTTTTAGTTTGCAAACCAAACTTTGTTCTGTCATGTTTTTGAAAAATCTTGCTGTTTGTCAATGTTATGTGACTTTCATAATTTCAGCCTCTCGAACAGATGAAAACGGTAGATGTTGATGACCATGATACTCAAGCTGTGTCTTTCCCGGAAGATACGAATTACAAACTTCAACACGAAAAATCTCATCCAGTCACGCGTTCACAATACGCAAACTTGCCGCCTCGATACTCGGAGCCGCCTGTAAAATCACAAGAACTTTACGTACACCCACAAGCTTGGAAAGCGGACTTGACCGTATCGAACTCGGAGTCGGCGTTGTCACAGTCCACACAGCTTAGACCACCGACATCAGCCGGGAAACTGAGATACGGTGATAGAAGTAGGAAGAAGAAGTCAAAAGAGTCAAACGCACAGTCGTCGGAGACTCTGCAAAAAGGTTTGTTTTAAAATTTCTAGTTCTACAGTTTTGTAATTTCAATATTTTACAGTCGAAGATGAGAAGTCGCGAGAACTTGAGCTAAGGTCACAGTCAGAGTACTCCTCGTCACTCTGGCTACATGCGATTAAGGAGGATGACAACTCAAACCAATCGTCTTCATCTGATGTCAGAAGTTCTCAAGGTTGCTTTTCACATTTATCATAATTCAACAAACAAACACTCCGAGCTGTTTTTTTTATTGTGATTTAGTCAATCGTGTTCTCACACATGCACCTCTTGTGTGATACGACGGATATTACTCTCACAACACAGTTGAAGAAATTTTACTCGTTGAACAAGAAATCACGAAACGAAAACGCACGGGTATATTGATTGAAAGCTGCCAGTTTTTTTCCACCACGTCTTGCTTGGTTGTCTATGTGCATGCTGAGGTGCAAACATAGACACAATTTTTTGCTCCATTGACAGAACATGCGTCCAAACTCCTCAGAATTATCAAACAATAACTATTTTCAGGAGACGGTGAGAGAGCTGAAAACCTGATTCAACTTGCTCTTCTAACCAGAATTACCGTGAACGAGAACATCAAGAAAGCCATTTCTGAACATGACCCCGAAATGATGTTTTTGATCGAAAACTGCATTGCTGACTTGTCGGAGAAAACCAAACGTTGTCACGTCTAAATCTGAGTGTAACAAAAATACTGTTTTTACAATTTTTTAACTTCGACAGAAAAACCGCGTACTATTGAGAATTTCGGATCACCGTTCAGAGTGTTTTTGTGAACTATTTTTCTCCTTTTTTTGGAATTAATTTTGGATTTACTGTAGCGTTGATTTTATGTTTCAAAAAATGTTTTACTGTATATAATAAAATCATCAAACACCTGATCAAAGTTAATGATTCCTATAGCATAAAGTGTTAGCTACATTAAACTGGAATTTCAGACTGAAATGTTGAATCTTGTTCGCAGAATTCCTTGTGCCATTCATGCGCCTAGAAGCAGTTGACTTGATTCTAGCTTTATTCAAAAGTAATATGATGATAATTAGCGTCGAAATATGGCAAAATTGGTAAATTACTCATTGTGTAGGTCACCATCCGTCGTCGCTGTATGTGGGAGAGTCATAATGCACTTTTTGATGCTTCTTCTTTCTCTTTCTCTTTTTTGGGAGAGAACTCCAATCGCCCTCAGACCAAACGAGAAGTGGCTTGGGAGCATTCTCTTGACTAGTTCCATGCTGCACTAAAGAGGCCGGGCAAAAATCAGCGGTCAGGTCGGGACGTGTATCCGCGCGAATACCGTTTTCAGCTAGAAAAGTCGGTCCAGAGAGCTGTTCGACATCCGGAAGATCAGTCTATAATGGATAATATTAGGAATTTTGTCTGTCTCAGATCATTATAGCTTTAAAAAACATGATTCGATAATGAAGAATACCTTCTTGCACTGTTGATCGTTGGCCGGGTCCGTTTCGTGAATACTTTGTTCCAATTTCTTCAAAAATGGCTCTCTCAAATGTCTGTAATAGAAACTTATCCGTGACATCAAGTATGATCACCTTAGATTCAGTCTCTTGTCTGAATCAGACGTGTGAACTTCATCCTTTTTGGTTACTTTTCCATTTGGCATTTGGTTTAGTCTGAAAACATCTCATCACAATCTTAAAACACTTTGAATAACCAAACTTCCTAACGATCAAAAATTTATTCCGGTCCATATGATTAAAATATCGTTTGGCAAATTTCAACTCACACTACGACATTCTCGATGGTGGACTCGTGGCTGTTTTGGGTGTCTGTTTCCATTTTTCGTTCTATGTAGTTTTCTGAAAAGAAACAGAACATAAAAAATAGTGAATCATCTTCTGTTCAAATAAAAACCATGTACACATGTACAGTTAACGGTAATAAATTCGATATCATTGAAAAACAGAATTTCGTTCTATCGTTTCTCTTCCTATCATTGAGTGTTAAATTATATTGATTAGTGCATCTTTTTTCATCAAAAACAATTAGCAGCGGAATACCTTTTGAACTGCAAAAAAGGTTTTAATAAATAAGCAGGAACTTGTCCAAAACCATGAAACTGAGAAGAAAAAGATTTTTTCAAAAGAGGAGATTCAATCAAAAGTAAACTGAAGAATGATAGAATGAGACTTGAACAAAAACGTTTGTTCGATTCGCGCGCATTTACAAGTTGATGGTTGGGTCAAAACAGCCACAGATCACAGGCAGCAGTTTTTTTTTTTTAACTTCATTTTCAGTGTATGTTCGAGAAAATTCATTCAAGTAGACGATCAAAGACAATAAACAAGAACTGTGACACTTCTATTTCAAACATACAATTATCATCAGAACAGTAAAAAAATCCATTCTAAACTTCAGCCAAGCTGTTCTTCTTCTAATTTTTTGTCATTTCATGTCTGTAAATTTGCAGCCAAACTGAATGATACGGAGTTCATTCGAAAAATACATAAACAGAAAGTCAATTCCCTGCTTCATATATCAAATAATGTGGAAGGGTTTCGGTTTTAGTCTCAGGAACACGGCTGCGGCTGACCCAGGTTTGGTTCGAAGTATGAGTAGGATTAATAAAATAAACGATCAGACAAGTCCGAAGTGCAAATAACTGAAAAGACTTCTCAGAATAGAGCTATCCGAATATTTTTAGTTTATACGTTAGGGGTTTTTTTATACGTAAGCATTTTTTTCTTGGATTTTGCTTTTCGAGGGCGATTTCCATCTACATTTTGGTAATGAGCGATAGAAAGTGAAACGCGATCCGGAGAAGTTAGAGTTTGCTTTAATCTTTGAAGTGGGGAAGCGTCTGACAAAGTGGTAGTAAACATTTCAGGTTTCGTTGAAAATACATTCGTTCAAAAATTGGTGGTTAAACTCTGAAACACGTGTGAGCAAAGCTGAAATGTTTCTGATTTTCGTCACAATACAAAGTACTGAGTGTTTGCAGACTTCGTAAAAGTTTAGACAATCTAATTTCTGAGAAAAAGTCAGAACTACACAAAGCTACCAGAAGAACTCTTCACAAACTTGACAGTTGCTGTTGGTGTCAAGATTAACTCAACGAACTGTTTTTCGGCATTAAGTTTCATGTACATATCATTCTTCCCGTTATTTTTTCCCATTGTTAATTCTGCTCGGCTAAAAAAGTGTACGGGTGAAATGTCAGAGAAGACTTCAAAACTGCATCAGAACGTTCTGAAAGCGTTGACTTTTCAAGCTGCAGTACACCTCTCCTAGTTGCAACAATTTTTCTCTTCTAGTTGCACCAATAGTATTCTTCACTGCTGCCTACGTTCGGTTCTATGTAAATCCAAGTGATTTTCCCTTTTTCTCAAGTTGCAAGAACCTGATTTTTTGCTGATTCTGGAAAAGTACCCAGACTACAATCATTGAATAACGTCGTTATTCAGCTGACTGATGGGAAATCTGCGTCCAGAACAAGAACAAATGTATCTTATGTAAAAACAGTGCTTCCGTCGTGACTCTTCCTGGTGTTCGTAGTCTGATAAAATTTGCAAATTGTGATAATTTGTTGAGTGAGAAATTTATTAGGTTGATGCACTCAAAATTTCCGATTTTGATATTTTAACTTCGATCCTTCCTCTCTGCGGTTGACCGCTACAATAACCATTGTGCTCTACAATATAAACAAATTGCCCGTCCTGCTTATCAGTCGCAGTACCACAACCTACTACGATCAATTTAGTTCCCACAATGCCCCGTCTTTTGCACCCATACAGATTCCACAAACGCAACTAATTTTTATTTCTCTTCCTATCGGCACGAAACCACCAGAGAACCATTGTAAACTGGTCCAAGTATATCCCCTGGACTCCTTCTCTGAGCGTATAGTACGCAAACGATTCAAATGAATCAAGGCTCACGACTACCATCTCGAAACCGAGGAGAGGTCGAAACCCGCATGGGCGATGGATTTGGATTTACTGAACAGCACCGTCGAAGGAGAGCCATTTGCTACTACGAGAGAAATGTCGCAGACCTTTAGAATAGTCCAAGCAATTGTCGTTCAAAAACTGAAGAAGCTCGGCAAAGTACAAAAGTTTGGCCGTTAGATTTCCCACGTCTCGATTGGCAATAACGTCGCCAAAGACAAAAAACACCGGAAAAGGAGATGCTCTCCGTATGGTGGGCAGCCCAGGGCTCGATCCACTGGACGCCGCTATTCAATGGTACGACGATCACGAGTAATGTCTAGGCTTGCCAGCCGAGAATATTGAAGACTCGCGCCCAATCCATTCTTTGGTAACGAGGTCGTCTTCACGGTCTTCACGACAACGTCCACCCTTATGTAAGTTAAAAATTGAAAAAAAAAGCTGACAATGTTTGGATGGCCCATTGTACCCCATGTCTTCTTTGAGCCCTACTTCGAACCTAGTGACGATTGGCGTGACGAGGGAAATGCATGGTTGAAGACCTATTTTGCCACCAAGCAGCTCGCGTGGTACGGCGAGTGGATCAGTAAGCTGTCCAGTCGCCGACAGCATACTGTGGCCAGATATGGTGAAAATTTCATATAATATTTTGGTCAACCAATGAAGTTATGTTCTGTTGAACAGTTTCGCACAAATCGGAAATTTTGAGTGCGTCAACCTAATAATATCAATCATAAATCAGGTGACAATCCAAATTTTTCGGTTTGAAACTTTGAAAAATGTGTCAGGATAGCAGGTGGTACTTGTTATGTATCAGTCACATGTTAAGTTTTCATTTCTTCTTTACAATTTCTTGAGAAAAAAGAGTATAACTATTTCCACAAGAGAGGTGTCTATCAGTGTGACTCATTATACTGAATAAACATTTTGACAGAACGGTTGAGCCTATATCTCCCACGTCTAACCATCAGAGTTGTTGACAGTGAGCTCTATAGTTTCTCGAAACATTCTCATTTTATAGTAGTATTTCTTAAAAAAATTTCCCGATGTGGGAAAAAAAGCGCACGCAGTTGTTTCACCACTTTTGTCATGACTCATGTCTTTCCTTCTCTGTATCTCCGCTCTTACCGCACACACTCGTATTCTATTCCTGTGTTTCTTGTGTTCATTCCGGCTTTTCCTTTTGAGAAGAAATTCTCTTGTTCATATAGAAAACTTCTGTACATCATCATTTGACCAGTTTCTATTCTTCAAAATTACAATAAAACTTACAAACATTACTCTCAAAACGAAGTTCGTTGATTTCTCATGGTAAAACTCTATTCTTGAAAGAATATGTTGTGAAACAATCTGTGTAAAACTATTTGAGCCAGCTTCCAGACTCCGTCTGTTATGAGAGAGAGAGAGAGCTAGTGAACGGCTGTTGTCCAGTTATCGACTGATCCTCCCCCGTTCTTGTTGTTTGACCACTTGGCGCTCTAAATCATTCGCTTTTTCTACCTCTCGTTCTGTTCCAAAGTTTCAATTTCAGTATGGCTGAAGAATTCTCGGCTGGACCTGTATTCCCATCTCTTCCGAAAACGACACGAGGAATTTCAACCGTTATTGGACTGGCAAAGGACGGAAAACAAATTCTGTACTGCAATGGAAACTCGGTTTATACTGTTCCAATCACGGTAAGATTTGGACATATTTCTGAACGAAAGAAACAACTTTCGAGAAGTTAAAGTAGTTTGCGATGATTTGAAATTTTTTTGTCGGCTCAGGGATGATACCTAATATTAGCATGAATCGAATTTTCACCGAGAATTTGTGAAAAGAACAATTTCCTATTTTCGAACTGTTCACACAATTGTTGTGATTACTAGGTCGAAAGGTTTTTTCTAATTTCTTCCATCAAAAATTTTATAACTTCGTAATTTTTCTTTGAAAAAGTGCCACAGAGGGCAAAAATGGTTTTTTTGAAACAATTAACAATCATTTTTTGAAAATAAAATGGAAACTCTTGAAACTTAATCCAAATCATTTATTCTATGGTGGCTCAATAATGTTCTGATATTGATGTTGCACTACGAATTCGAGATGGTTTTTCAAAATTTATCGTCAGAAATTCAGTCGTTCAGACACTTTTTCAGTGAAATCTGAAAAAAAGCAATTGTCTTAATGAATAGTGCTATATGATTCTTCT
Organism: Caenorhabditis parvicauda; assembly: GCA_963978915.1. Classification (NCBI taxonomy): domain Eukaryota; kingdom Metazoa; phylum Nematoda; class Chromadorea; order Rhabditida; family Rhabditidae; genus Caenorhabditis; species Caenorhabditis parvicauda. Next base: position 6,624,062 of record OZ022249.1, read on the forward strand.
AGTGCAAGACTCATACCTAATTGAGTCCCAGTTTGTCATAAGAAACATCAAACTACTACCAAAAATTTGAATGACAGACTTTTGTCAAAATATTCTTCATTGAACATGATTGATGTAGCAGTTTTCTGCTAGTAAAAATTTCAATAAAATAAAAACGAATATTAGTGAAAATATCATGAATTCCAATGAAATAAGAGAAAAGAACGTTTTGTTTTGCAGAGAACCATGGCGAACAGAATTTCTGTTTTTTCTTTGAAAAATGTTATTTTTGTTGAGAACAGAACTGTGGTGGATACATCACCAAATTTAAAAAAAAACTCCAATAAGTATAAATCCAACACGAAAAATCACCCGTTATCAAGCTAATATGATCGACTGACCCATCATTAAATGAAGAAGAATACTTTTTTTAAAAAAAATTCTGACTGAAGGGAATAACTAATTATGAATTCCAGTACCGAGACGGAAAATACATTAAAAAATATTGTCAAACATTCGATTTAGGATCGTAAAAGCGCTGACATCTACACCCAACATCCAGTTCCAACAACGGTCGCGAAAATGAGTCCAAGTGGATATTACGTAGCTTCTGGAGACAATAACGGTAACGTGCGCATCTGGGATACTACTCAAGCTGAACATATTCTGAAAGCAACTTATCAGGTGAGCCTTGTTTTTCAAATTCAAATAAAAATTAATATTTTTGAGGTGTTTTCTGGACCGGTCCGTGATATCGCATGGAACGATGACAGCAAGCGTATTGCTGCGGTCGGAGAAGGAAGAGAACGATTTGGACATGTTTTCCTTTTCGATACCGGAACCTCGAACGGAAACCTCTCCGGACAATCCCGTCCAATCAGCAGTGTTGACTTCAAGCCAACACGTCCATATCGTCTTATTACTGGATCCGAAGACTACACTGTCGGATTCTTTGACGGACCACCCTTCAAATTCAAGACTGTTAGTTTTTCGAATTAGGAAAGTACGAAACCTATCTTTCAGACTTTCCAACTGCACTCGCGGTTTGTAAACGTAACCAAATACAACAAGGATGGTTCACTTTTTGCATCTGGAGGAGCAGACGGAAAAGTTATTCTGTTTGAAGGAGCTGAGGGCGAGAAAGTTGGAGAGCTGGAAGACGCAGCATCGAAAGGAAACGCTCACGGAGGAAGTGTCTTCGGACTCGCCTGGTCTCCAGATGGTTCTAAGATTGCGACAGCTTCTGGCGACAAAACCGTCAAGATTTGGAACGCTTCTGACCGAGCTCTTATTCAGTAAGATTTATACTATTGTTTAAAATACTTTCATCGTTTTAACAATCAACCAATGTTCAAGTATGCTTTCCAGCACGGTGACCATCGGAAACAACATTGTTGACCAGCAACTCGGCATCACGTGGTCTTCAGATTTTGTCGTTTCTGTTTCTCTGAACGGATTCATAAACCTGATTAATCCTGAACTTGGTAAAATTGACTCCGTCAGACAGGGTCACAACAAACCAATCGTTACTCTGGCTGTCAGTGCTGACAAGAAAAATTTGTTTACGTCTGACTTTGAAGGAAACATTGGTGAGACATTTGTATTATTACCGAAAGTGTAATCACTATTTAGTCAATTGGAACATCGCTACCGGAGAAGGTCGCAGATTGAACCCAGCTCTCCATACGGCTCAAGTCGTTGGTCTGGCTTACGCAAATGGAAGTCTATACAGTGTTGCTTGGGATGACACGTTGAAAGTAACCCCAATCGGAGGTGATTTTACGAGTTACACGCGCACATCAACAAGTTCCTTTTTTCTAGGAACATCAGATGAACTTGTGGTTGACGGTGTTTCATCTACTGTTACCAAACTGTCGTCTCAGCCTCTTGGTCTCGCTGTCTCCGAGGATGGATCTATTGCAGTGGTGGCTAGCTGCAAGCACATTGTATTGTTCAAGGTGCGTATTTTGTTCGTTCGAGAATATAAAAATTCCGAATAGAAAGAAAACAAACAAAATAATTTTTCAGGACGGAAAGCAAGTTTCTGAAATACCAGTAAACTTTTCCCCAACCACAGCAGCTATTGTTTCGACCAAAGATGCGTTCGCTGTTGGTGGCCAAGACTCGAAGGTTCACATTTTCAACATCTCCGGAAATGCATTCAACGAAGTGAATGTCGTGTCCGTAACGGAACCTGTTACATCGCTGGCTTATTCACCTGATGGAAAGCATCTGGCCGTGACTCTTTCGTCCAGAAAGGTTCGATTTTGCCAGATTACCAACTAATGTTTCATTTTCAGGTCATTCCATTCTCGGTTGCGGATGGATTCAAGTCTGCTTCAAAGAAAGAGTGGACCTTCCACACTGCGAGAGTTACCTCAGTTGCTTGGTCACCAGACAGTAGACGACTTGCAACCGGAAGTCTCGACACCAACGTGATTGTCTGGGATCTGCAGAAGAGTGACGAACATCCGATTATCATCAGAGGTGCCCACACTATGGCCACCATCAACGGAATTGCTTGGCTCGACGACAAGACTGTGGTAACTGCCGGACAGGACGCCAACGTGAAGCAGTGGATTGTTCCATTTTAACTCTAGCCCACGCGAAAATCTCCATCTCATCAATTGATTTGCATGTTTCTGTACCTTATAAGCTTTTATATACATTGCCCAATATTTGAAGCGTGCTTTTTAATTTTTCGAAGCCTTAATGTTTATAATGCGTGGTATTAATGAAGACTGGATGAGAAATGACGTGTTGCAACTTGGCAATGCGCCGCGAATCGATACAGCAATTATACGGTTGAATGTGAACTCATGTGTATGCATTTCGCAAGAAGTTGAACTGCATGAGATTTGAAGACGGATCGTGTAAAACCGTCTTTTCTCGCTATAGTTTTCGAACGAGCTTGAAAAAAACAAACAATTTTGAACAGCAAGTGAGCAACTAGGAATCAATACATGAGACTTATCCAAAAGAATATGAAAACTGCTGGTAAAAAAATTTATGTCTTTTTTTTTAGTATTCTCGGAATTTTCAATTTCACAGAAAAAGAGAAACTC
>OZ022249.1:6632105-6902105 GCA_963978915.1 Caenorhabditis parvicauda
TTAGTATTGATAGAACAATGGTGTTAGTAGTTCGATCAGGGTATTTAGAACGATCCTATCCAGCAATCTGTCAAGTTGTATATGACCGTAATTTAGAAGGTTCCAACGAGTTAATATAACAAGGGTGAATAATACCAAACAATGGATAAATAGAAATTTATGAACTGGCATCGATCGAATGAGGAACTGCGGTCACCGAGCCTTTGAGAGCGTTGTGAGTCGTCAAGGCATAGCGTCACGATCCATCGATGAGAGGTTGAGTGAAATTTCTCTTAATCTTAGAAATGAGAAGAATGGGGTGGCCAAGATGGCCACATTCAGAGTAGAGACTGGGGTATGTCGATGAATAATTTCGCGTTAGGAATAGATTTTACGATTCTTTTCACATCCCCCAGTTTCAACTCTCTCGGAAGTAAATGACAGATACGATTCCATATAGGTACCGCAAAAGACAAAAAGGAACTGTTGATGGAAGGGTTAAGAGAAATACACCAAGGTCGACGTTGAGATTGGCTCAGTCTAATGTAGTGATCCGAATTCGGGTAATACGTTAGTTTCAACAAGATTTTGGCAAGAGTGAATAAAATACGGTTAGTTCTTTCTCGGAAGATACTAGAACAGCCTGCAACAGAGAGTCGATGGCTATAGGACGAGAATTTTATATTCAAACGACAAAATACTATACGGGAAAAGTATTTTAGAGGCTGCTCTAGTAACTTTGCAGATTTTGAAGAAAGTGGAGGGGCAAAAGTTTCAACACAGTACATTAGTATTGGCATGACGAAAACATTAAAGGCTCTGAAGTATGGAGCAGTCGTGGAAAAAAGGGGGCTCAAAAAGGTAGATATCCAGCCGATCGATCTATTTAAGGTTATCCCCTCAGTAACCAGAGGAGGATCGTTCAAACTGACATGTCGTGCGCCAAAGAAGAATATCAGAGCTCAGTCATTCGTGCCAAGAGTGATCAAGGACTACAATCGACTATTCAAGAATAAACCAATGCACCATCCCCCACCTCATTGAAGTGTATTTTTTTTTTTGTTTTTTTTCTCTCTCCCACTTCTCCGTTCCTGCACCGCCCCTCACCTCATTGTAACTCTTTGCACCATCCAGCACCTCAGTGATGTTTTTTTTTCTTCTCTTTATTTTTTTCTCTTACCCTATCTCGTCCTTTTTTTTCTCTCCTTCTTTCTCATTCAGCTACTCTCGGGACTGAGGTATGCCCGGCCTCAGTGCCTTGGTGTAGAAATTCATCTTTCAAGGAGCAGAAAAGAATAAAAGGCAGTCTCTCCTCTCCTCTACTCTCATACCTTGTAAACCAATGTCCTTTGATATTTTCCCATCTTCTTTCTCTTACCACATTATTCTCAGTCATCTCTTCCCTCTATCAACCAGATAGAGCCTACATTGCTACTGATTTTTTTCTTTAATTATTTCATTATATTTACCATTCTCTATTTTTCCGCCTTACGGAATAAAACATTATTATTAAAAGACAAAAAGGAACTGTTGATGGAAGGGTTAAGAGAAATACACCAAGGTCGACGTTGAGATTGGCTCAGTCTAATGTAGTGATCCGAATTCGGGTAATACGTTAGTTTCAACAAGATTTTGGCAAGAGTGAATAAAATACGGTTAGTTCTTTCTCGGAAGATACTAGAACAGCCTGCAACAGAGAGTCGATGGCTATAGGACGAGAATTTTATATTCAAACGACAAAATACTATACGGGAAAAGTATTTTAGAGGCTGCTCTAGTAACTTTGCAGATTTTGAAGAAAGTGGAGGGGCAAAAGTTTCAACACAGTACATTAGTATTGGCATGACGAAAACATTAAAGGCTCTGAAGTATGGAGCAGTCGTGGAAAATTTGAGGACCTTGAGGAGTTGTCGAACCCTGACCATTGCAAGAGCATTAAGACTATTAATATGAGGTTTGAAGTTTAAGCGATTGTCAACCAAAATTCCAAGATCACGAATCTGAGTTACTTGATTTAATAACGAATTTCGGTAATGGTATCTAACAGGAGATGGTGGGCTACCGATCCTTAGAAGATGCGATTTGTGCGGTGCAATAGTCATTCCCCAATCATGACACCACTCAGAGACAGCATTAAGTGCAGATTGTAATGAGGTAGAATCGTTTGAGACTAGCTTGACGTCGTCAGCGAAAAGAAAGACTCTGACTTTGTTATCGTTGATGTAGTCAGTTATGTCGTTAATGAAAAGAAGGAAAAGAAGGGGGCCGGTGACTGTGCCCTGAAGTACGCCGCTAACAGTAGAGACGTGTTCGGAAGATATTTGTCCATTAAGTCTAACAAATCCTTTTCTATCTCTAAGGAAAGCTGCGAACCAATTGATTAAAAGGGAAGGCATTCCATATGTGTGAAGTTTATGGATTAAAAAGGTGTGAGGCACAGAGTCAAAAGCCTTTGCAAAATCAAGGTAGATTACATCAGCCCATCCAGAGTGAGAAATGAGATTAGTACAGTGATTGGAAAACTGTAAGAGTTGAGTAGTACAGGATCTACCACTTAGAAACCCGTGCTGATCTTTGGAAATTAGTTCGGTGTACATCATCCTAATGTTATAGGCTACCGTTTTTTCCATGATTCTAGAAATTGGATCTGAAATGGAGATCGGCCTATAGTTTCCAGGATTGGAACGGTCTCCTTTCTTGAATACTGGTGTTATGAAAGATGTTCTCCAAGCTTTGAACGAATGACCTGATTTGTAAGCCTCTGTGAATAAAATAGAAAGAGGTAAGGCTAAAGATACTGCACATTTTTTAAGTACAAACTGTGATATATTGTTCAGTGAGAAGTTAATTTTGGGTTCTAACTTAGACATTATATCGAAATCTTTTGTATATCTTTTGTAGATGTGTGTGTGTGTGTGACAATCAACAAAAAAAGATATTTGATGTGACAGTGGTTTTTCAAGAATCTTTCATTACTCATCATTCGCGTATAATCGTGATTTCCTTTTTTAAAAATAAAACTCGTTGGTTTTCATGGTTTCATGTAACTTTTTCTTATCTTCTCTCTCCCCCTTTCTCTTTTTCTGTTCTCCTTGCTTTTTCTCTTCCCCTTTCTTTCTCTCTCTCTCTCTCTCTCTCTCTCTCTCTCTCTCTCTCTCTCTCTCTCTTTCTCTCTCTCTCTCTCTCTCTCTCTCTCTTTCTCTCTCTCTCTCTCTCTCTCTCTCTCTCTCTTTCTCTCACTTTTTCTCACTGGTCACGTTTTGATACGAAACTCATAAAAAATAGGTTTTTTCTACAAACAATCAGTCAGCTTACTGATTGTAATCGATTTAAAATATCTAGCGCTAAAATGAGTCATTCTCTGTCTGAAAACAATCGCTGATTCATGTTTTTGTTCATTTCTAAAGCCAATTTTTTAGTTTCATTTGAGAGGAAGCATTTTTGTGAGATGTTTAACCGAATGTTTCCACTTCGTTTCCATTTCCTATCTGATTACCAATGAGAAAACTCAAGAAAGTAACATGTTCTGACTAGTGGACGACTGTCCAGAATTTGAACTCGTTGAATGCTCGGCCTCTCACCACTTGTGTTTCCCTCATCGCGAAGTAAGTACGATGACTCAAAAATTGATTTGTGCTGTAACAGTGTTCCTCTCACCAAGAGAGTCAGGAAGAACGCTTACTTGACATTTCGAATCGCTGCCTCTTTTTTCTTTTCTTACCAAATTCTTCACTCATCACTCTGAATTTTTTTTAATTTGGAAAACCATACAACTAATTTCGAGAAAAATCTAAAATTATACGGGAGTCATGAGATCAGAAAAAATTTCCACCTTGAGCGACAGGCAAACCCTATGGATTTCAGTCTCACAAACACTATTCATCAGTATTTTCCTTTTCAGAATGGCGGAGAAGTTCACTCTTGTGAAAATTTCTTCCATTTTCTTCAGCTGTGATGCCAAGGCTGGTGATGTGAGAATCCCGATCACAGCACTAGCCGTCTGTGAAGATAAGAAGAACGTCTTCACTGGATGCGCTGATGGAACTATCGGTTAGTTTTTTTTCTAAATGTCGTTCGAATGCTTACATTTTCTGCTTCATACTACATACATTTAAACTGAAGGATAAGATCAGACAGAATCAAACTTTTTTAGTGACTATGAACATCATCACTGGCGAAGGTGCTCTAGTGAGACCAGATCTTCATGATTCTTCCTACGTTGCGCTGGCCTTCGCAAGCGGCATTTTGTTCAGTGTGGCTCAGAACAAAATGATGTGTGTGACTCCAATTGCAAGTAAGAAGTTCATCTCACATCTGTTACTAAGAGAACTTTCAGAAACTGGAGACAAACTTCAAGTCGAGGGGATAACTTCGAAGTTTACGAGAATGCTTATTTCGGAAGTAAAGGACATGGCCGTCACTTCAGATGGCAAATTAGCAGTCGTTGCCTGCGCCGAACATTATGTGACGTACTCTGTCAGAGAAGACGGTTCCAGAACCTGGGATGGTATGCACATGATCCCAGCCGAGTTTCATCCAACCTGTGTGGCTATTGCTCCTTCCAAGACCGAGTTTATTATCGGATCCGAAACATCGAAAATCTTAGTGGTCCACATCACTCGCATAAATGCCTCCAAGGACAGCTACAGAAAGTTTGACATCCTCAACTTGGCTGCTCAACCATCTTCATTGGCTTACTCATTTGATGGGAAACATCTAGCTGTTGCCACCGTGACTGGAAATGTTTGCATTTTTGTCTTTGCTATTTTAACAATCACGTTAAGGTGTTCGTATTCATCATGGGGAGTCTGAACAAGTGGCAGTTTGAGAAAAGTTTCGACATCCACAATGGACGTGTCAACATCGTTTCCTGGTCACCAGGCGGTAGACGCTTTGCTACTGGAGGACTCGACGGCAACGTCGTCGTCTCGGATCATCAGATGTATCCTGAACCTCCAGTCATCATCGACGATGCTCACAGCGGTAAAGCAATCAATGGAGTTGCTTGGCTGGACGCGGAAACTCTGTTGACCGTTGGCGATGATGGAGACGTCAGAAAGTGGACTGTACCCGTCAAACCATAAGAACTGAATCATAATTAATGCTCATCACCCTGATACTTTTTCAACTACCCCTTTTCACGTTACCTTTTGCATAGTCAACAAAAAAACTGAGCTGACTTTTTCACTGTGTTGTAATTTGATTTTTGTATTCACTTGTCATGATAAATCCAGGTTCGATGATCATAAGTGGGATATGAAAACTTTAATAAAAATGTCACGTCAAAGCGTTGTTTAAAGGAACTTTCATTTATCACATGTGCTCAAAACTGTAAGTTATTATTCAGAAACTTTCCTTATGATCGTTTCGTCTGTCTCTCAACTCTCACTATCCCTTTTCTCTCTCTCTCTCTCTCTCTCTCTCTCTCTCTCTCTCTCTCTCTTTCTTTCTCTCTTTCTCTCTTTCTCTCTTTCTTTCTCTCTCTTTCTTTCTTTCGTTCTTTCTTTCTTTTTTTCTCCCACTCTCTCTTTTTTAGTGGTTAAGCCGAAGCAACGTCTTCAATGCTTTTTAAAAAGAGGAAACTAAAAATTTGATAGTGTGCGAAGTTGCTCACTACCGTATTTCTAACACTGCGTGTGATGTTCTCCCGTGCTCACGTCATTTCTGTGAGACAAATTATTACAATGTTTTGAGTCTAATGGACGATTGATACAATTCTCGCGTCCTCATTTGCTCTTCTTTTCACCATCACATCATTCATATTTTCTCTGAACAGTGAATGTTGAGAGATATTTCAATACTCAGCAATCAACTTCTTCAATCTGTTTTTTGTTGCTTTGGAAAAGTAGTGAGAAAATCTGATTGTAATTTCGTTTGTACTCACACCTACACTCAAAGATTTTATGGGAAAGTAGATGACGATGACTCATATTTTTCTTACAAAATTTCATTAACAGTGTTATTTCACAAAAAAAGTCTAGAACATGTTTGTCCGCATAAGACTTCTAACAATGACTAGGAACTACCATTGTTTCTTCTTCTCTAAAAAAAAGTCGTCGAAATTACCGCTGCAGTCACCCAGACACTGCCAACTAATAATGCAGGTCACTCATACGTTTGTAACACATATTTTTCTGAATCGGATGTTATTGAGCTGGTTCCAACAAGTTCTGTGAGGAGCAACATGTTGAAGTACCACTAGATGAGTTCCATTGAAGCCCGCCTGTGCCGTCTCTCACAGTACCGACCACAATCTTTCTCGCACCTTTATTTTTTGAAATTCTCCCTTTGAATCACGTCCAATCGGTTTGCGACTCAAAGGTGTCCTCGACCATGGGCAAAGTGGGCGCCGAACAATGTGACCCATGCAAACTCGGCCATCCTGGTTTTGTAAGCACAAAGTAAAAAATATTAGTATTTGACGATGTGAAAAGTTGCTCACTACTTTTTTCTATTATTGCGCGTGGGTGTCTGCTTTGACCACGTCATTTCTGTGAAGAACAGAAAAAAATTGTTAGAGAAAATTCCACGATGTTTTTAGTTTAATGGACGAATGATAAAATACGTTCTCAATCTTTCTTTCTTTTACCAATTCACCATTTGTTTTTTCTCTCAGAGACATCGAAATTTGATGTTGTAGAGCTCATTATTTGAGACCTGCTTTTTTCCCTTAATGCTGGTGAAACTCTAATAGTAACACAGTATTTCCGTTCATACATTCACACATGTTTAATTAGGGGCTCTTTTTTTCAATGCTGGATTGTGTCACCGGTCCTCAAAATTCGGGCTTATTGTTGTAATATTTTCGATGATTCTTAACTTTCCTATGCTTTCAAGCAACAGTTCGTATCTGAATAGGAACAAAAGCCTCATCCGTTTCTGTAAACATTCCCATGTTTTCTGACATTAGTGTAATAGTGTCTTCACAACGTAAGGATTGTTTTCAACCCGCGCACCATATGTGCCCACAGGTGCACAACAAAAAGTACCGTGGCTCGCGAAACAGTGATTCACTGTGCCTCAGTTCAGCTGATGTTTACGTCTTTATTCGCCTCTCCCGCATATTTCATTCTTTCATCGTCACTAACGTCAATCAATATAAAGTCAGTAATACAGAATCTACAATTCTCACGACTCATGAATCATTTTCTTTTGAAAATCGCTATCAATAACTACATTTTTGTTTTCTCTCTCCACAATTACATATGTATCGACTGGAAGCATGGGCGGTCATGTGCAGCGGTCAACCAGAGAAGTGTATTGACTGAATCACTATGAATTTCCGGAATCCGAAAAATGTTTCATAGGAAAGAATGAGCTTGACCTTCTTATCATATCTATTTCCGATTTTTTTCTCCTCCACTTTCTATTTTCAGAATGGTGGACGCTTTCACTGCCGGAAGTGTTTTCTCACTTTTCACCAGAGATGACAACCGTGGGAAGGCTATAACAGCACTTGCTATCACGGATGACAAGAAAAACTTCTTGACCGGAACTGTCGACGGAACCATTGGTAAGTTTTTCTGCACTCTGTGGGTCAGCGCTCTAACAAACAAATTTTGTTGAATCTGAATTTAAAAAGGGGTTTACTGTAACTTACAAAAATAGCTCAAAAAATACTTGATCGCACGTTTAGCGAGGTCAATACTATCATTTTCAGTTTCGTGGAATTTCGCCACTGGTGAGGCTTCTATTGTGAGCCCAGATCTTCACACGGCACCGATTGTGAGACTAGCAGTTGCCAATGGGAAGTTATTCAGTGTGGCCCACGATGCGCTCGTGAAGGTCACTCCAGTCGGAGGTTTGTTTTTGTGAAAGTTTCCATTGTAAGATGAGTGTTCAGATTCTGGAAACAAGCTCCACGTGGATGGAATAACTCCATGGCTCAAGCGGAGACTCCCCATAGACACACTCGATCTAGCTGTCTCAGCCGACGGCAAGTTCGCTGTGGTAGCTTGCCCAGAACACTTTGGAGTGTACTCCCTGAGAGTCGACGGTCCCAACACATGGGACAACATTTCAAAGTTCGGAGCTAGATGCAAACCTACGTCAGTTGCACTTGCTCCTTCCCACGACGAGTTCATCTTTGGAACTCAAGACTCGAAGCTATACGTTTATCATCTTCTCCAACTCGATGCATGGAACACCTGCTACAAGATTCACGACGTCATTCAACTGACCGTTCAACCTACTGCCTTGGCTTATTCACTGGATGGAAAACACCTTGCTGTCGCCACCTCGACCGGAAAGGTTTGTTCAATCAATCCAGTAAAAAAAACTGAATATTCGAATTTTAGGTCGTCCTGATGAAAATTGGGGACCAGCGCAAGTGGCATTTCGAGCGTGAATGGGAGATTCACTACAGACGCGTGAACTGCGTTTCCTGGTCGCCAGATGGAAGAAGATTTGCGACCGGCAGTTCCGACGAAGATATCATCGTCTGGGATCTCCAGAAAGTCACCGAACGTCCAGTTATCATCAGAGCTGCGCATAACCTAACAGCAGTCAACGGAATCGTTTGGCTCGATTCTGAAACTCTGGTCACTGCCGGAGGTGACGGAAACGTCAGAAAGTGGATTGTACCACTCAAAAATTAACTGTCACACTAGTTTTCTAATTTTCATCATTCGTAGCCATCCATATCTTCTCATTGTTTCAAACTCATTATTTGGTAGCTCAACGTTCATACTCACTTGTATTTGTCACCATATTGCCTTAACACAATAAAGAAAACTGGACAAATAATATTGTATTTTAAGAGATAAAAAAGTACTGGCGAATAATATGGCAGTATAAATCAGATTTACTTTTCTTCAAAACGTTTTTATCGAAAGACGAGAGTGTTCAGAGATTTATTTCACAATGAGGGACAATACAAGAAATAAAGCTAATAAGTGAAGTGACTGAGACATTTTTCAAACTTGTTTCACGTATTTGTCGAGCCGTTTCTGATACTGTTCATATCTTATGACGGCATACCCCAGGTAGTCAAAATCGATGAGTGAGTTCTGCGACTGAACAAGCGCCCAGATGGTCCAGAACAAATGGGACGCTGCTTCGAAGAGAGGGAGGCGCTTCAGGATGACATCGAGCCGGTTTCCATTAACGACTCCGTCTCTGCATTTCAGGTAGTCGTACAAGAATGCTGCTTTTTCAAAGCGGCTCGGGCAAAGACTATAGTCTGGCTCATCAACACCTGAAAAAATCAATTTAATTGGAGAAAACTCGGAAAGTTTGGATTCTGAGAAAAACTAATGAAAACTAACCTGACCACTCGCAGAAATGATTGGCAAGATCGAAGAGAGCGTAGTTCGGGGCTGCATACTCGTAGTCAATGAAGTTGATTGCTTCTGTGAGCAATATTGATTATAATTTTGAAGCAAAGAAAACTCACTAGTCTTCGGATCCAGAACAATGTTGTGGATGAGAAGGTCATTGTGACAGAAGGCGATCTCCTCGCTCAGAATCTCGATCTTCTCGCGGAGACTGGCAATCTCTGTGGACAGGCTGACCGGGAAGTGTTTTTCAAAGATACTCTGTTTTTTGGCATCTTCGAAGATTGGATTGAAGGCAGCAAGGAAATGATAGATCTTCTCGAACAATTGAGCTTTCTGACCAAGATCGATTGGCACGCGTTCGTGAAGATTTGCCATGCTTTTTGCAACCTCTCTGAAGAAAGTTCGTGCTTGATTATCATTTTCTGACGTTTTTTTTTTTCATTCTGACATTGTATGTTGCTACTTTCAGTCTGCGTTCACATTTTTTCGGAAAAATCATTTGATCCCAGTGTACCAAAAATTAGAAAGGTGAGAACATCTCACGCATTACTAACATTGCTTCTCGTGAAATGTTTCACTTTTTCATTTATTTCTCTGATGATCCGGTACATTTTAGAGAGTAAGGTTGAGTAGGAAATCTGAAAAACTACATCACTCATTCAGATATTCTACGAAACCGAGAGAACTAGACGATTTTTTCATTTCAAAAGCAGATTCATTTGGGAAGTCAATTTGTACTTTTTAAATTTTTTTCTAAAAGTCAATTTACACATTTCTAATTCATTCGGAAAGTCAACTTATACATTTTTAAATCATTCGGATAGTCAAATTATACAATTTTAATTCATTCGGAAAGTCAATTTATACATTTTTAAATCATTCGGATAGTCAAACTATACATTTCTAATTCATTCGAATTGCCAATTTAAACATTTTTCACGCACCTGGTGACTTTTATGTCTTTTATTTGGTCGATGGTCAAAGAAGATCCTTTGAGATATCCACATACCAGTCCATTAGAGAACTGTCCATAGATTGGTGCCGCGAGTCCAAAATCAGCAAGCTTCTTCCACGCGACTAGTTCGTTTTGTCTGTATGAAAACGTGAATGGTTTGGCGTGAATTTTCTACACCTGTCGATGATTTGTTCGGTGTTTTTACCAAAGATACGGAAGATTATGCGATCCTCATCAGACGGAATGAAAGCTGAGAAGATTTTGTTGGTTATACCAACAGTGTAGACCTGAATTGTTCTTTTTCAGATTGCATACTATAAAAACAAACTCAAAAAAATGAGAAGATGTGAGAGAGAAAAGTGGAAGTGCGAGGGAAAGAGAAAAAGAGTGGGAGAGAGGAAAAGAGATAGATAGATAGAGAGAGAGAGAGAGAGAGAGAGAGAGAGAGAGAGAGAGAGAGAGAGAGAGAGAGAGAGAGAGAGAGACAGAGAGAGAGAGACAGAGAGAGAGACAGAGAGAGAGAGAGAGACAGAGAGAGAGAGAGAGAGAGAGAGAGAGAGAGAGAGAGAGAGACAGAGAGAGAGAGACAGAGAGAGAGACAGACAGAGAGAGACAGAGAGAGAGAGAGAGAGAGAGAGAGAGAGAGAGAGAGAGAGAGAGAGAGAGAGAGAGACAGAGAGAGAGAGAGAAAGAAAGAGAGGGAGAGAGAATGAGGGATAATTTTCTAATTCTTGTACCTGAAATTGAATCTCACTCTCATTCCATTGAGGACGAATCTTAGCCAAGATTCTGAGGGCTGCTGAGTTACATTGTTGTTCATCCTTTGGAGAGAGTTCTTCGTGAAAAACGTTCATTCCTGAAAGAGTGAAAGTCATTGCGAAGCAACCAAATTTCCTATGCAAATTTGGAAGAACAGAAAAGAAGCAAAGAATAAACGAGTTCTAGGATGTGCAACAATGAGTGTAAGTCGCAATCCTATGGGAAATGATGTCATTTGATGCCTGACACATTTTTGATTAAGAAAACTGTTTTACAGTGAGAAAAAATGGAGAAGGCAGCAATTTGGTTGATGGATTGTTGACTGAGATATTGTTTCTCTGAATCATCTTTTACTGCTTTTCTGACACCCACGCATTTTTTTTCACACACTTCTGATCTGAATCACTGCCTACTGTCAAACAGTCACATCTTTAAGAAAAGAGAACGACAGTTGAATCTGAAACTACTAGATGTTCAAAATCGCCCAAGTTCAAAGGCTTATCGTCAAAATGTTCAAACACGAAGGATAACATTCTGTCTACCAAGTTGGAAAACATAATGAAGGGCCTGATAAGATAAGCACATGGCTGGGAATCCAGCATCTAGTAAAGAAGTATTAGGTTACAATGAGAATGGATTCACAACGTTGTGCTCCGCTTATTCTGAGAGCAGCGGAAATTTTGCAGGATAAAAGTTCAGGAAGAGCTCCTGCTGACAGTTCACAACATGAAACAAGCACCTTATCTTATCGTACATCGAAACTGTCAAGTTTCCATTGGCACTATTTTGGAGAACAAAGATAAATTCAGAGAAGACCGAAAATTGAAAATCAATGTTTCTGCCAAAGCATTAACATTTTCAGATTTTTCACGTATAGAAAATTAAACAACTTCCTCGAACAAAGTTGTTGTCATTCGGAGTTTGAAAATACTGTTCAGCAAGGCTACTTTCTTTAGCCGAGGAAACACGTGATTGACTTTAGGCTGTGCGCAGAAACGTGATTCAGTGTTGTACGGTTTAAAAACGGTCAGATTTTAATTGTGATCAGACAAGACGCAGAATCAAAGATGGTACAGTCTAAAAGAAGACAACAAAAGATGAGAATTTTTTGTTAAGCGGAACAAAGTTCAAAGTTTTTTGCCACTTTTTCATAGATTTTGCAGAAACGTAATTTTAAATTGATTCCAAAAAAACTTTCACAGTATACTTCTTGTATATCAATTGTATCAAAAAGTTTGACACACGCTTCAAAGACCTTGTGGTAAACTTCGAGTTCATGACTTTTATTCAATCATTTAGAGATTCATGGAGTAAAGAATAGACTTGCAAGGGAGTGGAGAAACGCTTTGCAGATATGAAGATAGATACAACAATTGCGGAGGATCACGTGACTGTTATGTTGATTCAGATGTCCTCTCTCAAAACAAATCAATCTTATGACTCAGTGAATTCCTCAGCGCATATTTGTCATTGTGTGACATACATATCTTCCAACCTACGTGAAAAAAGCCGCAGCATTGCTTGCTTCACTGGTTCCTATTGAATTTTTTTGATAAAATCTAGAATTTTTGATCATTCTCACGTGTATGTATGAGAATATCAATTAAAAGTCTAATACTTTAGTCATTATAGCTTTCAATACAAATCTAAACAAGTAGTGATTCAGGTTTACAGTTCAACCTCTCATTCATAACGTTATGATCAACTGGATAAGTCTTGGAGTCAATGAATGATCGTAAGTCATCAGGGTTGAACTCAATGAATGAACGGAAATCATCAAATTTGGAATCACTGAACGAACAGAAATCATCATGGTCAAAATCAATGAACTAAAATGCACGCCTCATCGATGACTCATTAAAATTCCTTAAGTATGTCTCAGCTCGCATTTGGAAAACTGGTAAAAATCCTCTAAAATGCACCAGCTCTTTTTGGGTTAGAAACCTCTTTATTTTTCAAAAATTGTCATTTTCTGCACAGGCATCCGCTTTGCAGAGGGTATGACACATGAAGTATTTTTCTAATTATAATATTGGGTTCCATTTTCAAGCCAAAACTGGCGTTTCTGGACATAAATAACCGGTGCGCGCAGGCGCTCTGATCTTCTTTGATCAACCTTAACAGTTTGAGTAGTTAGTAAATCAGATTTCATGAAAATCTCGAGTTTTGTTTTCTCTCTTACTTTGTTCTGGGCATTTATCTATTTATTTAAAAAAAAAAGTAAGAGGCATGTAAAACAAGTTCAAGTGTTTCATTACAGAATCTGGAAACAACTTTTAAAAAAGTATGAAACCTTGTTGCTTCATTCAAATGATGATCGAAACAAACATGAATGAGAACAGTCATCGTAAAATTTATTGATTCCTACATTTGATAGACGATCATATTTGACATGATTGGATTCGATTTGCTGCTTTCTGTGCCCACCGTAACAGACGAGATTCGACCTTTCTTCAGCATTATCAGCTTACAGAAGCCATTCCTTAATACATTCTTGGAAATATTCGATTCATACCGGAACCTACCAGAAAGGTTTGATGAAGAATAAGGAGATCATTGGTGCTATCAGTGGTGGGATAAGAATAATAACCATCATCGCATTGTCCAGTAATGGGATTCCATAATCTTGGAATAGGTCGATGATCAAAATAACGTCAGCTAACAGGAAGACCGTTGGAAGTACTGCTTGCCAAATCAACGCCTGAAGTTCTTTTTGTTGAATAAAGATCCAGAAATTACGTGATACAAAATTTTTTGGGTTGTTTTTTCACAACCTACAACATAGTGGAAAAAAACCTCTAGAAGCATTTTATGAGCTTCGCGTGTCGCTGGACTGATATGTGTTCCCACTGATTGTAGAATATTAGAAATTTTTTTCCTCATAAAATAAGCAACAGGCAAAGTGAAATATGACGGTACGGAAAGATACAGCATAGTCACTGAAAGAAAATGTTGTCTTTTTTGGAGCTCAACTCACTGGCCATCAATGGTTCGGAATAAGGAGTGAAGAATAAATAATAGTCGTTGAAATCTTCTGACTTTTTGAATATTTCGTACTCTTTGATACCTGTTTGATTTTTCTCTCTAATTGGAGAAATGAAGAGTAACTGAAAATTGTCACTTTTTCTGAATTTAGATTGACACCTACGTTTTGAAGAATAGTTGGGACACGAATAATGAACAGAAGAATAATTATCATTGTTTTGCTCATTCTCACGCTTTTCAAAACTATCAAACGATAAATAAATGAGAATATTAGAAGGTTCACACTATGTTCCAAAGTGTGAAGCCATCCTGATTGAACTGAATTTGATTTTATTCCCGGAAACTTCTTTTCGTTTACTCCAAATACAAGTTTCCAATCCAAAATATTGACAAGCACCGTTGAAAATCAATAATGCTCTTTCAGGAAAGTACGAAACTCTGAATTTTCTTTGTCAAAGATCTCGAGACAGATCTAACTTTGTAAGAGCCATTGATGTGACTACAAAATATATCAGATCGGTTAAGGCAACGTCAATAAGTATAATTCTGGAAGAAAATAAGTCATCTGAAATATATAACACCTACCTATAAATATGCATTTTAGACGTGCTGAAGCGTTTGATAATGTATATGAAAAAAGCGTTCGAAGTTATACCAACTAAACACATTAGTAATCGTATACAAGCTGTCACGAAAGCCATGGAGTTCATTCTAAATATGCGTCCTGTAAGAGAGAGAGAGAGAGAGAGAGAGAGAGAGAGAGAGAGAGAGAGAGAGAGAGAGAGAGAGAGAGAGAGAGAAAGAGAGAGAGAGAGAGAGAGAGAGAGAGAGAGAGAGAGAGAGAGAGACAATGTGATCGAAAAAAAGTATTAATGGAAATGTACCAGGAAACTAGGATAATGTTTTGTGCGAAACTTAGTTAACGCTATCTCTGATATTGAAATACTTTTGACAGAGTAAATCCACCCGCTAGGAAAATGAAGTTCGCTACAACATTTGCGGTCTGCGGAAAACGTAATAAGTCGTTTGAGCTTGACGACCAAGAACTCGGTGTTTGAAGTTTCTCAATACCTGATAGAGCGACTTGAAAACAATCTAAATCATACCTAAATTATCAATTTCCGAAAATGCTGAGCAATGATTACAGTTTTAACATAAATAATGTCTGATTTCTTATTTCTTTATCTTTCAGAACACGGAGAGAGATATCTCAACTAAAGTAATGAAAAAA
Organism: Caenorhabditis parvicauda; assembly: GCA_963978915.1. Classification (NCBI taxonomy): domain Eukaryota; kingdom Metazoa; phylum Nematoda; class Chromadorea; order Rhabditida; family Rhabditidae; genus Caenorhabditis; species Caenorhabditis parvicauda. Next base: position 6,647,293 of record OZ022249.1, read on the forward strand.
ACTGAATTGTTCGCTTGCCACAATAATACGTTAGAAGTTTGATTTCTTTTTCACCGTACTTTCAGTTAACCGGAGGAAATTTGGACATTTGAAAAAAAATTGAATACGGAAATAATTTTAACAGTGTTCAAACACATCGAGAATGTATCCAGCAGATCGCGATTGTATTTTGAGACATTTAACAAAGAGCAAAAAAAGTTTTCTGATTCATCGAGGCGCTAGAAATCTCAACTAGGACAGACGGAATTCATTGATATCAGCAGAAAACTGAGTAATAAGAGTGTTACCACATGAGCTATTTTCCTCCAGTTTTCTTGCCTGAATAGCCCAACGTTTCCAACGTTTTCAAGTTTTAAAAAAGTGCTACGAGGGAACAGAAAGTGAGATATGAAATTGTTTACCACACCCTAAGAAATAAAATGTTGCGTTTAGCGTAGGAAAATGTTGTGTTTCATGTGAGTACAACAAGGAAACTTCCAGTTCTAATCATAAAGGACTCGAACGGAAAGAAATCAAACAACAGAATACTGTTGTCCTTCTTGTTTTGATCATGAGTTTTCCTGTTGTGATTTACTGGAGGTTAATTGAAAAGCGGTACAACCATGACTGAGATGATGTTCTCGAAGGATGAAACAGTGTTTTAAACCGAAATAATGATGACTGTGATAACATGAAAAGTATGTGTATTTTCATACTGAGAATGTAATGCTTGGATGCAAAAACAAAAATCCCACTAATTGCCGTGTAATTTCGAAATGCGTGTGAATAACAAAAAAAGACAAACTGTGAAATGAACAAGATCATCTACGTTCAGAGTCTGTTTGGAAGTGTTTGGTGTTCTTTCCAAATTTATCTGAGTTCACTCACAGTAAAATTAAACATTTTTGCTACCCACACAAATTCCTTCCGCGTAGTAGTTAATTCCATTTGAAAATTGTTAGAAAAAAAGTTTTCCTGATTTAAAAATGAAGAAATAAGATTCATTTCACTGACAAGAAATCTTGAGAAAGAAACTAAACCTTCAAAAAACAGTTCACAAAGTTCTCTATATCAGCTTAGAATATTTTGATAATTTTTAAGAAGCAACCGGAGAGTCAAGTTTTATTGTAATTATCTACATTTGTGCCAAAGAACTGAGTCGCATTGGCGATTTACTGAATTCTGTTGCTGCCACAGAAGTTTGAGATTTGCGTTTCCAGAAGAGTTTTCGCACACCGTTCCTGAATAGTTGTTTGTTTTTGTCGCACTATTCACTAACCAGTAAGGTTTGATGAAGTACATCGCAATAATAGGTGATACGAGAGGTGGCAAATTACAAAGAATCATGAGTGCGTTGTCTAATATAACATAGCTGGTTCCTCTTAGGATGTTGATGAAAAGTAGAATGTCTGCTATGAGTAGGAAGAATGGTAGCGCAGAATGCCAAGTAAGTGCCTCAAAGTATTCTTATTTTGTTATTTCTTGTTTCAATCACCTCTAGGAGCATTTTATGCGCCTTCCTGGTGTGCTCACTTAGGTGATGTTCCATAGAATGTAGAATGGTTGAAATTCTTGTTCTCATGAAGTACACGAAAGGGAATGCAAAATATGATGGTCCTGTCGAGTAGAGCATAGTTACTGTTGAACTTTGAAGTTAATTTCTGCCATAACTTCTAACTCACGTGCCATCACAGGATGAAAATACGTTTTGAAGAAAAATAAGACATGCTCAGATTCTTCAGCGATGAGCTTAGAGTATTCGGGAATTTGAGTTGCATTTTCTTCTTTGAGTACAAAAAAGAATGGAGGCTGAATTTCACGTTCAAAAATGCATTTTTCTCAAACCCCACTATTTGCAAAATACTCGGAATACGGATCAAAAACAAAATTAAGTATATACATTTATCGGAAAAACTTCTATTCTTCAAAACCAGTAGTCGGTAGAGGAAGGAGAATATGATAAGATTCACGCTATGTTCCAGGGAATGTATCCAAATGGAATGTGCTGGAATTTTTAATACCATATAATTTTCCCAGGTAAGTACCAAAGACACAAAAATTCAGTCCGCTTTTCTGACATACTCCATGAAATATCAAGATACATCGTTCCGAGGTATAAGAAAATCTAGAATTTCATCAGTTTTTAAAAAAGATTTTCCTCAAACTTTGTCAATGATACTGCCGTGGATAGTGCGAATAACAAGTCAGTTATTGCAGTATCTGTTAGAATAAGGCTAAAATTTTGGTCAACTTGTATTATTTTTGAAAAATTACCTGTATGTTTTCATATTTTTGCTGTTGAACTTCTTGATAATGATTATAAAAATTAGGTTGAAAATAACACCAAGACAGCTAATGATGAAGCGAATAATTGCTGTGGTTAGCGCAAGGACATGCATTTCATAACGGTTAAAATATTTTGACTATGAAATCTGAATTCCTCGTTATATTCCTATTGCTGTTGTTAGACTATTTTGACATTTTTCCACAAATCAGTTTTTAATCTTCCATTGACAATTAAATACTATTGTATCACACCAAGCACAATCTTGATAGAAGCAGAATCTGCATCAATCTTGTTGTTAAGTGATCCAACAACAGAATATCGTCAAAAAAGAAGGTTTTCCGAATGAAACAAGCCAACTCTGATGGGAAACTTGATATTCTTCTCCCACGTATCGAGATCTTTCAATAACAAACTCAATAAGATTTCAAGACATATTTTTTAAACTTCATTCACAACTTCATCAAAAAAATCTAGGAAAACTGAAAAATGCTTGAAAGCTAAATACTTGTGAGCGGACTTAGAATCTTTCACGCTCAGAAACATGATCTAATACATTTGCTATGATAAACATGTATTACTCTTTCTTGTGGTTTTTCTTGTATTCCAGCAGGCGTTGTTTGTGGACACCGAGCATGACGAGTGGGACAAAAAGAGCTTTCAGAAGACTGAACGATATCAGGATTCCGAGTGCCGACTGAATATTGACGTTATTACTAGATTCACGTTTTAACGTTGTTGTTTTCTCTGCTATACACACCTAGGCAAAAGAATAAGACAATAAAACCGCTTCGCGACCGCTTTGCGGCCATCCGCTTTCATTTTCGAAAGTGTTTTTTTTTTTACTTTAATGAATGTTTTACTTGACATAATCAACGTTGCGGCCTGTTCCAAACAATAGTTTTACCTATTTCAAACATTTTTACGTTACGATTTTTGAATCTGGGATGAATAAAGTTGGGAAAAAAATTTTTTGAACTACAGTAACTGAATTTTGATCTACTCTATCGCTTTTCTTTGCTTACACTTTTCAACTGCATTTGCCGCGGTGTGCTATAGGAAATAACGATTCAATCATCAAATTGAGTTATACATGTTCATGGTTTATCAAAAAAAATCAGTGTTCAAACTCTTCCTTTTTTCTTGCTTTTTGGACAATAATTCTTCCATTGATGTCGAGAAAATGTTATTCTTGACTTGACCCGTGGAAACAAAAAAAACTGTAACTCACTTGAATATCATGTTGAACACATCCAGTGACCATTTCGAATCGTCCAATGATGTGAACTGCTTGCTTGGCAAAGGTTTCAGTGTTGACCACGAAAATGTTGTTGGCTTCTTCTTCGGTGTACGATGCAACTTTTGTAGCAACCAGAAGTGGGATCAAAGTCTGAAACATACGCATTTGGTATCATTTTTAGATAGTGAAAAAAATTTCTCAGAATAAAGCGTATCGCAAAATTTTTTATTGACAACCGGCTGACATCAAGCTCAGTTTCAGTTTGTCATTTTCACTCGGAAAAATTGAACCCACCTGAATCTTCACGTTAGTATGTCTGAATTCATCAGCGCAAGCAGAAGAAAAGAAAGATAGCGCTGCTTTTCCTGCTGGGTATGAACTGATGTATGGTAGTGGTCTCCATCCCTGAAATTCTTCCGAATGAAATCTGATTCTCAGCCTTCACTCACAGTGATAGACGAAACATTTACAATGACTCCCTTGTCTCTCTTGACCATTCCTGGAAGAACCTTCTCAATCATTTTCACACTGGACATAAGGTTGACTTGAAGGATTTTTGTCGGGAGTCCCTCTGGCATTTCAACCAAATTTCCGACAATGTCAGGAGCAATACCGGCACAGTTCACTAAAATTTGTCATGGTGAATTCAGTTAACATTCAGCTCACCAAGAATGCTGACGTTCATCTCAGAGAGGTCGGGAAGTTTCGAGTAGTCAGTGGACTCGAAGTCGAAAACGTGGGTACGGACCGTCGCACCAAATTTCTCTTCTGAATATTTCCAAGACTTTATGAAGCAGTCACTAACTCACCAAGTTCCTTTGCAGTAGTTTCCAACTTCTTGGCGTTCCTACCAATCAATAAAAAGTTCTTGATTCCTCTAGCTCTAGCCAACTCTTCAATGTACGCCCTTCCAATTCCATCGGTTCCTCCGGTTACAACTTAATTCAGTTTTTCAAGACTCCGATTTTCGTATTTTGCAAAATTTTAGTCGATCCACCATCGGAGATTAAGTCTTGAAACTTGATGACAACTTCTTGAAATACTCACTTATTAAATACACCCAACTCTAAAAGCATTCCATCCAAGCAAAGTAAACACGAGAAACAACTTTTTGAATTGTTTTGTATAGAAGTAATCCTGTTAAATCGAATGATTTCTTTCTCAAAGATGAACAACAATTGCGTAGGGTTTATCTAGGGTTTTGGGTTTTTCAGAGAAAATATTTCATTGAGATGATTATGATGCGTATCAAAGATCAAAATATGTTCATACCTGTCCATCCATCTTTCAGATGTTCCAAGCTATATTCCGGCAAAATAAAGTGTGAGAGAATGCTGAGGGCTATGACATGAAGAAATTTAAGAACTCGGACTATGATGTAGGCGTAGAAAGTGTACTTTAGTATATCCGTCAGCGAGTACATAGCCTGAAAGCATACACATTCAAACAAAAGTGATCGAGGAACAGATAAAACGAAATATGAGGGATAAAACAGAGTATTGACTCTGAAGTGCTCATCTATTACAATGTTAAAACTAGTTCCCAACTTGAGGAATGTCACTCACAACAGGAAAACAGTGATGATTATGAGATGATGCGGTAAAAAATCATCAATCACTCGACACTTGAAAAATACAGTTGATCACTACAAAGTACTTTTACGAGATCCTTGCTCTCTTGGATAACGCAGGCAGTTAGAAAAAGTCTAGTGCACTACTTTTTGACCCTTTTTGTTATTTGTGCGTGATATCGGAAGAACGGCAACATAGTTGACCTACTTAGTTGCGAAATGTTACATAGTGAAAGTTGGTAATCTACAAAGTTTTTCCGGTATTAGGAATTCTTTCCGTATGGACTCCAAAACATCCAAGCATGAATGTACATAATGAATGAGAATACTTTTCAAGAACTTGAGAAAAAAACACTTTTCTTTATGGGAAGAGTGTCATTCTCAAAATTAAAAAAAAATAAAAAAATTTCAAATACAGATTTGTAGCAATTGAGAAATGTTCTATTCAATTAAAAATTAAATTGTTTTCGGAGCCAAAAACTTTTATTTAAATAGTTGTAGAATAATAATTCTCATTCTCAAGTGTTATTAAAAAATAAAAGGACTACATTTTCATGTGACGAAAAGAGTGTTTACGAGAAAAACATGGAAACCACGTCAACGCAAATTACAATTGCAACATTGAATGGTGCGAGGTAGACGAAGAGGTAGGTCTGACCTCGATTGAACTCATTTGAGCGCGTCGATCCTGTCGGCAGATACAACAAGGATAGAAAGGAAGGAACAGTGGAGGTGTCCGGTGGAGACACACAACGTACGACGATTTCCAAAACAGTCATCGCTCAAGGTTACAATACCACAACATACCACTTGATGAAATTTCCGAACGCCGGTTGAAGATTAAACTCTCGTTTAGAACTAATTATGACAGTCTGAGAAATAGGAAAGGGAGAGAGAGAGAGAGAGAGAGAGAGAGAGAGAGAGAGAGAGAGAGAAAGAGAGAGTAACCTATTGCAGCATCACAATGGAACAAAAACAACTTCTCAAGGTTGCAGTACAATCTTATCTTTCTGGATAAAGTACACATTGAAGTGATTCAGTTTACTCATTGATGTTGGAAAGTTTTTGGCGAACTGTCTATTGTATAGCACGGTGTAACACTTTCGACCGATCGAAAAGTGGGCGTAACGGGGGCGGGGCGATTGAGATGGGTCGGTCAAAAATCGCCTTGAAAAACTTTCAAACCATGCCAATAAAAGTTGTACAACCACCCCATTCCCTGGTGATCCTAACTTATAGTACCATCTACGTATCATCAAACATACAAATTATGAGATTCATCATGAAAATACTGATCATAAAAAATGAATTTCTTTATTATGCAAAAAAATCACCAGTTTTATAATTAAAACTGTCTCTTCTTGTACACAGGTGCAGTTCTTCGTCTTCCAGTTTTGAGTATTCGGGGCTGAAAATACGTATTTTTAAAAATTTCAGTTTGAACACGGCCTTATATCCAGTTTTATATTACGTCGAACCGGACGAATGATTCACTCTTAAATATCACATACATATTCAATACAGTCCTTGTCAAATTTTCGAAGAATCATCATGGTTGTTGCAACTATTCATAACAGAGTGACAAACCGCTTTACAATAAGTTCAACAGAATTTCATCTAACTACAAAATTCGCAGAGAATCAGAAAAAAAACATTATGGAAATTAACTCATTTATATACAAAACTCGTAAAAACTCTACAAAACATTAAATAGAGAATTAATTTCGAAAAATACCTTTTGTGATCCTTGATTTTTCTTCATGAAACGACCATCTCTGAAAAAAATCAATTGAAATAATTATTAATAAATTTGAGATACAATGGAGGAAAGTAGATGAATGGAAGTGTTTGGAAAATTCCATTTTGATTTTCATATAGTTCAGCTTTCTTTTAAGTTCTTTTTCAACTCATTGGAAATTCAAACTTGAATGAAAAAAGGTTTTCGAAAAAATGAACAAAAAACCTAGTCCGAAAGATTCAAACGCGACCTAGGTTTTGATGAGTTACTGTAGTTTTGTTACAGTATTTTTTAAAATTTTTATTCATTCAATAAAGGACATATTTAGCAAGAAAATGTGCAAAAAAGTAGAAAAAATACCAAAAGGTGACTGCAAAGCGGTCATCCGGAGCGTTAAATAGAATGTATTGATTGGGTCGACTGATTCGCGCCTTTTTTTGAAATCCCGCCCACACTCGATTTTTTTGATCTCGTTACTCCGTGTATAGTGAAAACTTGTCAAAATTGTGACTGTTTTGTGTTTTGTACTTTAATTCGTGAGAACTGGCACTAATTCTATATTTTTTGAAGTACAATTTTGACGATTCCTTGTGAATGGAATCGTACATCATCACCAACTTTTGCAGAAGGATGAGAGAACACTTTATTATCTGGATTCTTTCGGATGTATTCCATCATGTAATGTGATTAGAAAAAATATTTCTGTTGCAATAAAAGAAATGAATGTGACATTCATATAGAAAACATCCGACAATATCTGGATAAAAATTGCTTCTTCAAAAATATAAATTGCAATTGTGTTATAAACATATATTTGAATTTCTGAGATCAATCCAATTGTTTTTTGATTTCAATTTTTATATTGATAACAAATAAGAGATATATACTTCATTATCTTTTCGATTATCCAGTGGTTTCTGGTAAACCAAAGACTGAATTGCGAAAAACGGATGTATTTACATGTGTACAAGATTAACTTTTCGTGGTAAATCTTAGATCACAATAACTAGTAGAAAACCCAGAAACCGTTCTCATTTCACGTTGATAAGAGATATAGAACGTTTTGAGAACTCTTTTGAAATGATTTAATTACACTAGTTTGAGTTATAAATCCCTGATTTGATTGCCGAAACGTCGGAACAATGAAACTTTCTTGTGCTAAACCGCTGGTCACAACAGGACAATTTGTCATATCTCGATTAACATTCTTGTGTGAGAAAATTCATGTACTTGTGATGAAACGTAGTTCGTGACTTTTCTCAATTCAGTAAACGATCATGGAATCATTAGAACATTCATTTTGTATCGGGAAGTGGTGAATCATCGAGATTGAAAACAATAGCAAACATCTAAGCGCTATATGTATATGTGATAATCTTTTAAAAAAATGTTTGTTTATGTTCTCCGATAAATTGATGAGTTTGTTTTCTTTTCTGTTTGAACGACGGAACTCGCAGAATCATACATTTTTGTCAAATTGCAATGGTGCAGTGATCCTTTGAACATGGCCAATTCCATGAACAAGGCTTGTATACAAAAACATAATTGTTTTTGAAACTTTTTATTTATTAGAAGTAACCCCGTTGGCTATAGTTCGCTTGGATTCAATTAGATTTCCACCTGGAACACTAATAAATTTCCTCGAGGTTATTCAACCTGGGAGAATCTTGTTGGAATGAACGAATCACGAAAATAATTCAATAATATAGAATGTTTCAAACTAACACTTTTCCATTTTCCATGATACTAGTTTTACTATAATAATAATAGCCGGAGATATCATCCAACTTTCAAAGATGATAATCCTCATTACGCAAAATAGTGTAAGACCTGCTCAAACACTCTAATAGATTTTAAACAGATAAATATCCAAAAGGGCTGGATTAATAGAAAAAGAAGATCATTGAGACATTCCTCTCTATTTTGAGAAAAGCTTCTGACCACTCTGAGAATCTCAATTCTCTGTTTTAGTCAGAATAAAGAAAAAACCAAAAAAAGAAAAACAAGGTGGTGGTGATTTCTGGCCTGTTCGGGTATGTTCGAGTGACCTTTATGTTAGAAGCCGATGTTATCTTAGCGTCCTTGTCCTTCATCTCGACTGGAATCAAGATTTTTAGAACCAGAATCAAGAGCGGGGTGTATTTTTGTGAAAATGGTTATGAGTAAGTGAAATATGTTTCGGGAATTTATAATATTTCAAAATCAGTAACTATTTCCTTCATTGATAGAGTACACACGCCATATGAGTACTTCTGAGTTGGGACACTATTTTTATTCTAACAACTTTTCATGGTGTTCATCAGAAAACGGACTTGTGGTCATTGAACTCAAACTAAACAGAGTTCACAAAACCCGGCTACCCTTATTAACAGATTACATTCATATCAAGAAGACTCGACGGTATGAACCAATCTCAGAATCTCTTTGATATAACAAAGTCGACTTAGACGTCAAGACATCGACAAATAGATAAAAACAATTTATTATTATGTTATTACAACAACATGGGTTATGTACTGAAAGAAAGGTTCAACGAGTGAGAACAAGATCTGGATACTCTTCTTGTAGAATTTTTAGTGCATCTTCCCAACAGTGCTTTGTTCGTTCTACGAGTCTCTGAAACTTAGACGTGGTAGGATTTTCATTAGTTGTAGCTACCTCAGTCATCTTTCTTTGAACAGCTTCATCAGTAGCAGGCTTGACGCGGAGCATAACATATGCAATGAACGGTAGGTGTAGCGCGTGAGCCACAAATTGACGTCTGTATGCTCTCATAAACTGAAAAAAAAATTATGATTTACAGGTTTTTTTTTTACCTGAACATCAGTGAATTCGAAAGGTTTCTTAGCCAGGATAGCCTTCACTCTGATTTGCTCAAAGTACTTGGGTAGGTATTCCTTCTCGGCTTTCTTTCTCACATCAACGTCACAATTGAAAGCAAGTAGGTGTGCAAAGTCTTCTCCTATGCTACCTAAATTGTCATCATCCTGCATTTTTTCAAAGTGCATCTGTTTAGAACTTTGGCTCGACTACAATTTTGCAAAAACACCAGTCTCGAGTTTGGATTGACTCACCAACGTGAACATTCTGCCAGTCGATCACTTTGCCAAGAATGTTGGAGGGAGAGTTTTCAGAAGCTTTATTCTTGTGCCACATCAGATTGTATGACCATAGATCGCCGTGGCAGAGTACATCTTTCATACCTGAAAGCACATAAGTAGATTATGAACTTTCACAGTATTACCTAGCTCTTTGTGCGAATCGCGAAGTAATCGAACAAATATTTTTCCACTCCTGTAAATGTTAAGCAGCTTTGAGAAGAGTGATGAAAGAGTTGGATTGCGTTCAACGAAGATGGTCACAATTTCTTCCATGTTGGAGACAGTGTCGATAAGTTCCATTGGGTATGCGAACTTCTCAGCCCACTTCTCATCCATATCAAGTGAGTAGTGATGCAGAGCTTGAAGTTGAGCTCCGACACATTCGACTTGCTCCAAGTTGAGCGAGTCGAAATACGGAACACTGACCATTTCGCAAAGGTCTTCCATGACAATAGCACCGTTTTTGTCTCCGAGTGTCTGAAACAATCCATGTGTGATATTTTACAGTTAACCATACCCAAGGCTGCTGATGGAGAATGTAAGGAAGAAGTAGATGTGGTATGTGCGACATGTTGTAGAACTCGATCTCGCGGTTGAAGAACATGTTGAGTCCATGGATGAACTTGTCATCTGCTCCATCTGGCAACACAGCGCCAGTCGTTTTCTCTAGGGCGATTCTGATTTTCGTCGTGTCAGGCATTTTCACAATTACCTAAAAAGCAGCATTCTAGAACAGTTGTGTGAATAAATAACATACACTGTGTTGACGTTCAGAATCTAATTGTACGTTCACTCTGACAATCTGCGAAACAAATCCTTCAGTTCCAAGCTGTTCAGCTTTGATCTAGAAAAATGATGGTTACATTTCATCTAAACATATGTCGACATTAACTCACTTTTTTAATACTAGTTCTGTCAAAACAGTTCGGGATTTGGTCCAGAAGCCAACCCGCTGTTAGTCCATGTCGTCCAATAGGAACATGGTCGAAGGAAGATGCTGAAGAAAAGATGAGAATGTTCCTAGCGAGGTAACTTACACTGATGAGGGACTGGAACTTGATCTTGGATAGCCGCGAATACTTGTTTCTAAAATGAGAAACGTGGTACTTTTTGGTATCGAGAACATACCTTTCGCGAAAAGTGGATTCTAGATCGAGTCTGGATGTTCTCAATTGATGGTGAAGCAAACATATTCTCAGTGGTATGCAGAGTCATTTCTGCAATAGAATAATATGAATAGTTTGTGGTTAAGAGTTTCATAAGCTCCTTTTAGTTATCTGGCAATGATGTCGTGATAGATATTATGTCTGTGTGGTTTGCTTAGGTTTTTCAGAGTTGGATGATAGGAGAGATATTTCAACAGAGAATTCATTACTCGACGCGCTTGAATGACACATATCTTTGAGTAGTGGAAAAAGAGTTGAACTAAGTGAACAAGTGATAATATTGTGGATAGTAATGAAAGTTTTGAAGTAGAAAGATGAGAAAGGTTTCTGACTAGTTCTTCGAGAGCCAGCAACTGGGCTCCAAGCACGGTAATGAAACTCCCAGCTCATTGTTTTTGAGGGGTGGGGCCTCAATCACAAAGCCAAGGTGTATGACTTTACTACGGTAAAAGAATCGAAGACTCCACCCATTCTTGGAAGAATATTCAGAAAAAACAGACTGCATGTGGGTTCAAACTGATCAACTGTGATCCAATATTGTCGGCTTGCGAGAGTGTTGCAAAACTTCTAGAATTTTTTTCAGGTGGGCATACTAGACACAGCCATTCATTTTTCATGACTTCAGAAGGTTCAAAAATTTGCAAACATTGTCAGTTTCAGGGAAATTTCAAAACTTTATGTTCTTTAAGTATGAACAATTCCATGATAACTTCAGTTGGATTGTTGTAATTTTTGTTATAAAAAATATTGTCCTCGCACGAATTCGTCTTATCATGCTTTCCAACTCGTGAGCTTCGAAATATTGAACTATAATTTTCGAAGTCAAAGTTCTTACTCAGTCACCATCGGAAAGTTTGTTCTCAGAACTGTCCAGTTCCCACAACCAATACACGGTGTGAATCGCAGATTTTGGTCAATAGAATGAGAGCGCAAATAAACTCATGTAATGAGGGTTTTACTATTTGTCCGTTCCCTTGAACGGTTCGGGCTAATAAGATTCTAGTGTTTGGACATGGAAGGCTCAAGCGCTGAGAACTCAGATATTGCGAGCACATCTCTATTTTCAAGAATTGATAATGACAATTGTTTCTGTCGTCTATATCAAGATTATCTACGATAATAAAGAAGAAGAAAGAAATTTATTCTGTTTTCTTCTTTGTAGTTGCACAATCCAAGAAAGTGACAATCTTTTTTTGCAACGAACAGAAAGTGAACCTCAAGTTACCGAATAGTCACAATGAGTTTCGTTGGAACCAAAATTAGAAGGGCAAGAAACAGATCTGAGCCATGTGATTAGAGAGCCCGATTATGATGAACATGCTGTTTGTTCAATTTACGGGGAAATTCCCATATACCGAAGGTTCTGGATGAAGACGAGATCCTTGAATGATCACATGTTGCATGTACGAATCACGCATTGTTTGCCGTCTGTAGCTCTTGAGGCGCGCCATGTATGATACGATAAGAAGTACGGTTCCCACTCCTCCCCCATACTTGGTCAGTCCTCATTCCCTTTAGCTCCAAGCATCATGACGTTGCGAACAGCTCTGTTGATCTTCTCAGCTCTTCCTTTCACCAGGTAACCTTCTCGAACATCACATCAAATACCTTGACATGTGTGCCCATCTAAATGTCTTATTTACGAAGATGTTTTCTTCCGCCTCGTGATTTGCGACTATCTGCACCCTTTGGATGCAATTAGCATCTGATAAAAAACTTTGCATTTGCGTACGTGCAAAACTACACTTTTTGCAAACTCAATGACGCTGTCCTACCAAAGTGTTGTTACCTAGTAACAGCAAAAATTTGCGAAAGGACCTTTGTAGTCCTACGCAATTTCGTGACGAACGCGCTAGTACAATTTGTTTGTTCCAAGAAAAAATATAGCAGAAATATTTTCTGAAAGACATCGTGATGATGACATTTTTGACTTTAGGTCTGACGAAAAAAGGAGATTACTTGATCGCTTTAGAAGAAATTCTGTTGAAGTCGAGAAAATCCTTGCAATCGGCAGTATTAGTTGTCGTTTAACTTTCATTTTTTTGAAGATGTATGAAAAAATGTTTTTGAGAAAGAAATCAGACGAAATAACTTTTTCCAGAGCTGTTCTCCCTTGGCTAGAAGCTATGAGAAAAAACGACTGTAAGTGTGGAGTCGATAATAATGCAGTTTGTGTCCAAGAAGGACCGTATCAGTACTCGTATGTTAACAAGTGTCTGTTCAAGTGCGCGGCTAGAAAAAGAAAAGGTGAGACCACAGAGGACATAATTTTCAAAAGATAAGCCTGGATTTTTTCGTAATTAACTCGGAAATGTGTCGAAATCCAGATTTTCGATTTAAACTTTAAAGCAGGATTCTGTTGAAAACCTCTTAACTTAGTTTAGTTCAAAAGCTATTCATGTATCAAATAATGAGAAAATTTTGTATTGAATGAACTCCATTTTTTTTAAAGAATACGTTCTGATTCGACGGGTTTTTGTTGGCCACATTAGACTGTGACGCAAATATGGTGACTTTGATGAAAAACCTTTCAAGGTCAAAAAATAACAAGCAAAAGCAGAAAGCTTTTTAACCCACAAAGTTAATTTTCATTTATTGACATTCTAACCAAACGTTGGAGGACTTTAAAAAAGCTTATAGAGAGAAAAGTACATATTTCTTTTATAAAAAAATAATATTTCTTTCCAATGACTTCTCATTACGTATTTTTCCCGGAGGTTTCCTAGTACACCCAGATAAGCTTGGTTGATCTTATTTGCAAATGTACTGTGAATCGGATAACATGAACGGAAATACACTCATCGTACAGAAATACATACAGCTTGTCTATTTTCAGATCTCAAGATCTTATACGATGGAGCATGTTGTTCTGCTCAACACTGCGGAATGTTCCAACCACCTGTGTGCAGTAATGACGGACAGGTAGAAATTGGAAAAAAAAACAGGGCCTCTCATTTGTGACTATGAACTTTCATAAGTTTCACTTCTATTCCTTTCGTTTTTTTCTCGCAAAACTGCTAAAACTCCAAACCATCGTCTGAAATTACCCTTGAATCAGCAAACATTTCTCAAAAAAAAGACGTTCCATCCGAAAATTGAAAACATTCCCAGATGTATCGAACGAACTGTGAATTCGAAGAACGGCAGTGCGTGGAGCATCGACAGTTCGGCAAGCACATATCGATGAACAGCGATCATGAAAAGTTTGTTACTCTTCGAGTTTCATCATTAATCATGACTTCCTTCCATTAATCAAAAATGAAACTCAAATTTAATACCGGAACAACTAAATTTATTTTTGTTGAAACGAAAAATCTAGAACTATTGTTTCCGACTAGTTTGTTTCAAGACTACAAATAGTCGTGTTTCCGTGCAGTTTGTCATTTCATCAGTTTTTGCGTTGCACTTTTATATACAGGTGAAATTTGAGAGCTTTTTGCCAAGCAAAAACTCTCTGTTTTATACTCAGAAAAAGTGGATTAGTAACCACTCAGAAAAGTGCAAATGCATTCGGGGTAAAGGTGTTTTTTGCAACATTTGCAAAGTCGTATGGATCTTGTGATTAAATCAAATCTCGTGATGAATGACTAAGAAGTTGGTGAGGGACAAAGAGCATGTGGAGTCAATGATGAATATTACAGATGTAATTGTATCATGCCCTGTGAAACAGAATGGCAGCCCGTTTGTGACAAGAAGGGACAGACTCACGCCAATTTCTGTACTTTCCTAAACAACAAATGTTACCATAAACAACAGTAAGTTGAATAGAGCGCTCGCTCAATATGATGATCAACTCAGATTGAACGAAACAATTGAGATAGACTATACGGGTACATGCTGTGAAGACATTTGTAGTACAGGTGAGAATAAACCAATCTGCGTATGGAAAAATAATTTCTTCCGATTAGAATTTTATACAGACTTGAGTTTTCCGTCTCTGGTGTCAAATTTTCTCGAGTTATTATTGAATTTGCTCATTTTTTCAATTCTCAAAACCCGGTTATTTGGGAGAGAATTCCAGGTCAATCAGCTCTAACAGTATGCGACTCAAAAGGTAAAACACATACGGATTTGTGCTCATTCTATGTGGTAGGAAAACTTCAGAGACTTGGAATGAATTGTGACTTTAGGAGCAATGTAGAGAGAAAAGAAGAGGAACCAACTTGGGTCGGCTCAGGATAGCTGGTGTCGGACCATGCAGGCCAAAGAATCCGTTACTTCGATCCTTCGACTTCTTCATGAGCCGATTCCCTAGCTACTACTCACCAGCGAGCATTAACATTATACAATAACTTTTGTTATATAGTTTTTTTTTCGAAATGAATTATGACTCGTCCATTCATACATACACATTGAAACAATTCGATTGTCTTGAATTCCAGTGATGTCATTTTGACGTTCCAAAGATGCTAAGATCATTGATTCAAGTCAGAAACCACAGTAGCAATCAAAAAGTTTATCAGAATCTTTCTGACACGGTCATTTTGTTGTGCCGTAATCAATGTCAAATTACGTGCACAAAAATTGCAAAGTTGTTCCCACCTAAACAAAGTTTGTTGTTGTCAGAAAGTTTATTTGCTTGTTTCCCAACCGCAGATCACATTTTGAGTATGGCAGTGATGTCAAACTACGCTCCAATAAAAAAATCTGTTGTTTATCTAGTAAAACCCAGTTCCTATTTTTGCAATGTTGACACAAATTTGCTCATTTTCTGACTTGTGGAGAAGCCATAACTGATACAAATATTTATCAAAAAAATTCATTTGAGAATAAATATGAAGCCATTATCATGGTGAACGCCTGTAGCAGGCAGGGCAAGTACCTGCTCAAAATGAGAAAATATATTTTCCCTCGTGTGAGTTCACGAATTGACTAGAACAGATTCAGCTAGGAAAAGGAAAGAAATGGAAACAGTAAAACTTAGAAAAATACATATGTCTATCATCGTTCTTCTGGTTGAGAATAGTTGCAGACACAAAAGATTTCTGTGTCAGATAATCCAGAAGAGTTGGAGTTTCAGACAAGTACTAGTAACTTTGAGCCATAAAGTTTCTGGATATGTGTCGAACGTTGTCAAAAAACAGATTACAGTCCTTCTTGGGAAATGAACTCCTCCAACTGGTAGTGACTCATGAAGTGATTCCAATCGACATCTTTCGCGCTGGAAGCATTACTTTCTCGACAGTTGATAGAAATAATCTCACATTTGCAATTTCGATACGGTACTCTGTGTACAAAAAGCGTCAGTTTTGTAGTGGCACGATTTGTGGCAGACCAACTTGCAATCTGAAAAAAAAACTGTGCTAGCGTCTGAGATCTGACTCACCTCTACATTGATAAGCTTGCTTGGAGAAGCTGCTTCGTATCCTGTTCTGACAGACGTTGCAATTGGCTCCACTGCAACTGACGAGATATTTGGCAACGGTTGGAACACGTAGGACGGACTATTCAGGACAATTAGTACGGACTCACACACAACTAAACTTTGAAAAAAAGTGGGAAACTGAACTCTACCATTGCAGAAGTTAGAACTGTTAAAAACCACGAACCCTTTGATTTTCACTGCGACAAAAGTGTGTTCGTTGTAGATATGAAGTTTTTTTCCTTTCCGCATAAGTCTCGATGCGGCAGGTTCGTTCAGCATCGTGGGTGGAATCAAGAAATATCTGAAATTACTTATCAGTGAAACTGAAGTTGTTTCCCACTTTTGTTGCTTGTCGTGATCCAGCTCTAAAATCAGGGTGCTGTGCTGGTACAAGCTTTTCGATGATTCTCCAGAACGTCCACCAACACTGTGTGTCTCCATATAATGGTTTCCGTCGCCAACTAAATTTTTTGACTTCAATTCGGTTCTTAATAATTTGAAATACATCAAGTTGATGATTTTGTTGATGAGTCAGAACAAATCAATAGTTTTGGCAAAATTTAATGTTTTTTTCAAAATTGTGGGACAACAGAAAGTAATTTAATATGTTATGGTTCGAATAAATGTTAGACTCTGTCATAATATCTTCAGAAATTCACATTAATCAAACCAGGAAAAAAATGATTTGAATACGGACCTGCATATCGTGTCCTGCTAGGATCTCTGCTAGGCGGCAAGCTGACAGCTTCCTCAACATTCTGTCCATCCAGATCCATCGATTTTGACCTTCAATTTTGTACTTACCTAGATGCGATTCTGAACTTTGTCCTACCGTTTCGACTTCTTCCTTCCACTGAGTCGATCTCTGAGCTCGCCGAAGAAAGATTTATCTCTCTTCTCTATTACAACTTTCTTTGAACGATCTAAACAAGCATTATTCATTTTTTAATTTCTTCATACCTCTGCTCTGTCTCAAATCGTTTAAGGTTTCTGGATCAACGACCTCAATTGTCGGGTCCTCATGGAATCCATTGCCGGTTTGTCGTTCTGCTTTCTGTTGCATGACGCTTTGGAGTTTTGCCTGGAAGAAGTTTTATTTTTTCTCATTTTACATTGTTCCGATAAGGGTGAATTTTCTGAAGTACCTCTAGTTCCTGAGTTTTTGGGTCGTTCTTGAAATGTTGCTCTAGAATTCTCTGAGTCGCAGGGTCTACAGCATTCTCCATAGATCCATGAACAGATTGAATAGTGGGTTTCTCTTTGAGCGTCTGCGAGACCGTTTTGACGACCACCGTAGTTGTTTTAGTCGGGGTAATTTCCACTCCGTCGTAGTTGTCTGAAGTATTTATTACCAGATGTGGTGTGCTTCCGCCAACCGTGTGGGTCGTAAACGTGACGACGTTGAGTTGTAACCGTCTCGCGAAATTCTGACCCGTTCGGATTTATGACTTTCACAGAGTCGACTAGTTTGCCGGCTGTCACTAAGGCTGGATCGTAGTGGAATTCAAACTAAAAAAAAAGCTGATTACTCAAAATGCTTTGATCTACCTGAACAGTGACGTCACCAGATACATTATCGTTTCGGTATGGTCTCCCTTGAAGCTTCAGAGTATGAACTGCCTGAAATGGTTTCAGAATCTTAGGATCAATGTTGATCGATTGTTACCTCCCCACTTTGTCGAATCTCCTCAAAGTTGACAATCGCAAGACCTAGGAAGTTTTTCGACTCATCGGAGTGAAGTTTAGAGTCGCCTTCATACACTTCAAACAGAATTTCTTCCGTGGCTGGGGTTAACTCGCTGAATCAAAATAACCGTACAAAAAATGTCATGGTTTCCTACAAGTCAAAAACTTCTTCCCAATATGGGTTTGCATTGATTCCACGAGAACTTGTGAACTTCTGGGCAGGCTCGTCCATTTCGATAACAACGTATGGTTGTTGGACATCTGCAAACTTTCTTTATTAACTTTCCGTTGTTTTATTCTGATGTCATTCCTATTCAAAAACTTCTTTCTTTATTTAACCAATCACCTTGTAGCCTACCTTTGCCTAGTTTGGAAGCCTTGATGAGTTTCACTTTCATCTTGTTCGGAATTGTACTAGAGTTGAATGAAGGGGTGATTAACTGAAATTTCAATTTACACACTCGAAATTTCAAAACGCAATCACATGAGACTCGTTGAGTTTCTTGAACATTTCAGGGACGTGAGTCGGATTAGTGTTTACGTTAGTTTGGTGATAGTCATGGCTCGACTCGTAGGTACTGTACGAGTTTCTTTTTGTTTCTGGTGGAGAGTGCGTCTGAAATCAAGGATTTGTAATTTTCAGAGAGGTGTCAGACCGGCGCGCTGTAAATAGTCCTGCTGAAGGTGTCTGCAAACGTGTTCCTTGCTTCTGGAAACTCTTCCGAAAGATTGATATTTGTAACGGCAGACAGAAGACATCTTCTAATGCTCTCTTCGACGAGTGGTAGAGAAATTTGTTGGTTCTGAAAAATGTTATTAAAAAAATTCAATTTTTTCTATTTGTCATGTTTTTTGAATGTACATACTACTTACCGAATTCGGATCATTGTTATGAAGTTCAATATCCATCTCTGGTCTTCCACTGAAGCATCCCATCAGATATAATTGATTCGCGATGCAGGCCATGCGACACTCAACCTGTATTCAATTTTTCTGTACATTATGTGGGAGTGTTTCACCTCTCCTCGCAAATCGATTATGCTTGCGTCAAAGTTTGATACGATCATGCGTTCCGAAGTCCTCTGTGATGAAACGACACGGAGACGAACACAAGGTAAGTGAATGTTGGTTCGGATTGTCTGTAAGTGAAAAGTTTGCGGTTTCAGATCTTTTTTAAGATGAAACTAACTGTAAGTCAACTTCCTCAATCCAACTTCAACAGGAAAAAAAACTTTGAGATGAAGTAATAGATTTTATAATTTTCGCTGTTCTCATATAACGATTCTACTCTTTTTACATATTTGGTCCTTTTCTCCCATCCAGCAATATTCTTAACAAGAACCAACCAAGTGATCTCTTGGTCCCTGCTCAACCCGGATGTTGCTCAGTTTTGGTGGTTGGAGCACATCGGAATGATCTCCGAATCCTTCGAAGAGCACTTCGCACTTTGTCTGGAAAAACTTGTTTGCATAATTGAGAATTCACATCTCCTCTGTTTCGAATATTGATGTGTTAAACCAGGTGAACCGAAAAGGAGTTTAAATTCTTATACAAAAAATATTTGAAGCTTTTCCAGAAGACTATTCACTATTATTGGTGGAATATATAAATATACTAAGATGATGTACACATCATACAAAAGTTTGATACTCATGAATAGAATCGGGACAAATACGTTTTAAATAATTATTAATGATTCATAAATTTATAAATTTTTATCCTGAGTGTCTTTTTGTGCGATTGAGCTTGATATTTCAGCAGGAATTTTCATAAATTTCACCGGTGTTGTAACTTTTTTTGCGGCTTCGTTCAGAGATAAAATCCAAGCTTCCAAGGGAGCTGGCACTTTGTGAAAGTTTGAGTAAATCCATGCCACAATTTCGTTCGTCCAGGGAATGCTGTTCGAGTTGGATTCGCTGCTGTAATAATTTTAAGTGGGAAAAAACTGATTGCTTGCGGTTTAAACATACTAACGCGTCGTAGGTTAGGATTTTAATATGGATTTTTCATCTTTTCAATTTTAATAATTTATTTTTGGAGAAGCCCTAAATGGAAATTGTACGAATCATACGGAATTATGCGGAACTTGTCGAATATCATAAGAGATTTGAATATAAATTCTACTTTCAGTAGTCCGAAAATAATAGAAACAACTATAAATTTGGAACGAAAAATTGGAGTATTGACTATTGGAGTTAATTATGTTTCTTAATCTAAGTAATAAAAATGATATTTTTTGGAAGTCTTGATTTTTATAAGAGTATCAATCTCTTACCCATGCCTGTTTTGAGCTGCATGTTGACTGCTGATTGTCTGTGAAGTATGTTGTTCAGTTTCGATGGGTGTTCCAAGATGGTTCAGAGCAAAGTAGCAGAGAGCTGCTACGAGCCCCCAAGAAAGAATCATCCACAACATTTCGACTCCCAGCCAGCCCAAGACTAAATTTGATGATATGCGGAAAATACAAGTTGGATAAAATGTGATTATGGTGCACTCAGTTGATTATGATTGTTCTTTCTCCAACTAAAATTGATGAATTAACTAGTGAAGATTAAGCTATACATAGTTTAGTAGGACCTGGGAAAATAGTAAAGCGGAGATAGTGCGAAAAGTCACCTTTCAATAAGCGAATAACATCAACAAAAGTTGACACAAACGCAAACAAATACACAGAAATGAGTACAGTGAAGACTGCTGCGACAGGCAGTACAAAGACTCCATAAGTTGTGAATTTCTCGCTGTTGGTCAACCGTTGATAGATGCCAGTGCAGAAGTCGTTGATGTTCTTGAACAAGTCGACGGCAAACGTGTGCAGTCGACCAGTGCACGGCATTTGCAACTGGTGGGATATGGCGAAGGCCGAGGCCGCGCGCCACTTCGAGATGAGCAAACAGGCTAGAGCTCTATGCGGAATCCACCGAGCCCAATTCGAGCCAATCAGTTGGCATATCACTCTGATCGGCAAGTTTGCCTTGTACTCAGCGGCCCACTCTCTATTATGTGCTCGGGGTCTAGGCTCTAGATTTGAAACTACAATAAAACAAATAAAAGAGGGCACTTTTCTTGTATCCCCGACGTCACTGTGTTCTTTGCCGACAATTTTTTTCGATGGAGAGCTTTTGAAAAGCGGTTCAGATACCAAAGTTATGCGGAAAGGTGCACTTTGCGTATAAAGTCAACAGGCTTCAGGCGTAATCTGATACCCGTCAACTGTCTTAGCCTGAACATGAATCACTCGTTTTTCTTTCTACTAAATTTTTCTGAGAACGGTTCACAAGATAAGCAATAATGTTACCAGTAAAAAATCTTTCAATGAAAAATGAGTTTTTTAAAATTCATTCACTTTTCGGAGAAAACTAAAAGTTGAACTTTAGTATCCCAGAGTTCTTGATATATTTTATACCAGAAATTATTGAGACAATCCAGTGATTCTAATTTCGATACGTCGGATTTTTTGAAAAGCGTTTGGGCCAAATATTCTATCTTCACCTTTCAATTCCAAAGAAGAAATGATAAGTTAGCTTGGAAGCTCACAAATGACATTAGATTCATTCCGTTCATCGGGAAATAAGAAAAAACATAATATTTATATATGTGGAAAACAAACGAAAGTGGGTAAAGAGTCAAATCCTTCCACAGGTGGCTATTGTAAATATAAAGCACACAATTTTCACGAAGTTATTTCAAACTGGAATGAAGATCTCAATCACAACAAAACAAAAATGCTCTGACATTGATTATTATCACTTGCAACAAAATTCACTCTAATAATCACCATAAGTACAAGAATAAAGCACTTTTCTGATTATCAGTGTATTTCATGAAGAAAAAATTATTGAATATTGAATGCTTGTTGAAAGAAGAGAATTAGAATTTTTGCGGATTCTGAGAATGGAAATGCAACGATTCATGTTTGAAACAGGATTACTCAGGCTAAATTATACAAATTTGCAAGGGTCAGCAGTTGCGGGGATTGTGGGCCCGTCAGCACGGCGCTTCATGGACCTCTTGTGTAATCCGCCGTTCGGCTCATTGGCACACCACGCAGTTTAATACCGATGTTTGCGACGTTTCAAGTTAGTAAGAAACTGAGTCACTTTGCATATTATACACGACGGAATCCGGAAAAAAACGTGGAGACAAATAATTGTCAGCAGAACTTCAAAATACTTAGAGGTGCTCTCTTTTCACAGCGTTTTTGAGTTTGTTGTCAGTGTGAAGCAAAATTTTTCTTTTTTTTATACACACAAAATTTGGAGAAAATATCCATTACGAGATCATCATTCAAAATTTTGAAGTTTTGATCTTACTGTTACAAATTAGTGAAAACCTTTTTTAAAAAAACACGAAATTATGAGAGAAACAAGCGTAGTCATCAGTTGTTTGAAAGGTTTTCAGCTGATATTCATTACCTTTGTGGCTGGTTCTATATAAAAATCTCATTGTTCTAAAACAAAACACCAAATATTAGGATACATGACGTGATGAAGTGCGTCTACTTTTTGTAATTCTTGAAATTTAATAGAACTTTTCCATCGTGAAATGTTCTTTTGTCGGTAGAAAAGACTAATCATTTTTTTTTAAACTGAGAAGTTTTGGCACAAGGTTCAACTTGTTTGATACATTTTCAAAAAGTGATAGAATAAACACTCAACCGTGAAGCGGGCAATGCTGACTTCTGTTTTTGTGGTGTTCAACTAAGATTCAACATGACATAACATTTATTTTCGGACGTGATGAATTAGTACATGGTGGTTGAATACAATTAATACAATTGATTTCCATATCCGTTAAAGCGATTCTAGATAAGTGAAAGTGTACACTGTCTACAGTTTTGAAGGCATATTAAAGTTGTTTCAAACTTGGCTGTTCTGACTCAGAGCTTTGGCTTGCTGAAACGAAGATTTTTTGAGATGTAAATTCATCAAATTCTTACCTTCTTGATGTCGCTGAAGCGCATCTTCTGGGTGAGTCCATCGAATCTCTTGTATGTAAAATCGACGAATTCTCCACGTCTACCTGGTTGATCTTCCGGCTTTATTGTTGAGTGAGTTGCTAAAAATATTCATTTTCCTCGGAATCACAGTCTTATACTCACGCCAAGACATATCGGCATCTGGAAAATCATCGAAGTTAGATGTATCGTCGATGCTTTTTACTTCGACTCTGACTGGAGGTGGCTTCTCTCTGAAATGTTTTTTCACCAAGAGGAATAATTTTTTCTCATCCCAGTTCTTCGAAATGAAGTGTACCTGATGTGATTCCAATCAATTCTTCTGAAAAATGGGCACTTCTTTATTTCTTCGAGTCCTCCATGATGACCAAGTCTACGGTCTGCTTCAGAGCAGAAACGCTTGATTGTCTGCAAACAGAACGCAATAAATCTTCCCGTGAGTGATTTCCTACCGCTTTCGCTTCCACTGATATTGGTGTATCAGCTGGGAAAACCAGAGTGTGCTGCCAATTGAGAACTTTCCTGTACGTCTCGTGAGGAGTTTCTGAGCAGAATGGTGGGTAACCTGAAAATTTCGGATGAACAAATCCAAAAAAGTTCTTGTAAAATCTGCAAAAAACCCAAATCATACCGATGAGCATTTCGTACGCAATCACACCAAGAGACCACCAGTCACAACTTTTAGTGTATCCGTTTGACTGGAAAACTTCAGGAGCAATATAATCCGGAGTTCCAACTGTTGAGTAAGCCTGAAAACAAATCAAATTTTCAGCATTTTGGCAGAACTTACATATGCTCTTCTGTTCTTCTTCCAGGTCTCAGCCTTTCTTTTCGATTCAAATGGTTTGCTGACAAAATCAGGTGGCAGAGTGTTCGGCCAGTTTCTGTAGTGGTCCGTACGGTGGAATTTCTTTAGACCAGTGCATAGTCCAAAATCAGATAGCTTCACATGACCCTTAACGACAACCTCAACAGCATTTTTAAGAAATTGAGATACCTTTGCATCAAGAAGTAGATTGTCAGGTTTTATATCACGATGAATGAAGCCGAGGTTGTGAATGAACTGGATGGCTTGACCTGCTTCAGCAATATAAAACTGAGTTGCTTCCTCGCTGAGTGTCTCCTTCTTGATGAGAAGCGTCATCATGTCACCTGTAAAATGTTCATTTACTTATGGAAAATATAACACTCTTTCATGAAAAAGCGAAACACGAACCTCCTGGTAGAAATTCCATGATCAGATAGAGATTTGAGTAGTCTTGGAATGAATAATACATTTTGACAACCCATTCACAGTCAGCTTCTGACAAAATGTCACGTTCAGCACGAATGTGAGCAGTCTGAAAGTTACAATTCATGTTAACATATTGAGTACAACCAACCTGTTCTTTCTCGACCATATCTCGTTTCTTGAGAATTTTCATCGCGTAAATGTGACCAGTGTCAATTTTCTGAACAAGTCGAACTTCTCCAAATGCTCCTCTTCCGATAACTTTCAGACTGTCAAAATCCTGGCAACCAAGTCTGGTTCGTTTCATTCGGAGATAGTCGGTTTCCTTGGCGTAATGAATTTTCCTCTTTTCTTCTTTCTCTTCTTCCGTAAGATCTACAAAACAGTATATGCGTCAGAAAAAAAGTTCTGGTGAACAATAAGTGTTCTTTTTTCCAAGAACTCACCATCAGCAGCTAGATCTTCTTCGACCTTTTTCAGTCGGTTTTCTCGTTCTGCGCATTGAGTCACTCTGTGGGCATAATAGCTTTCTATTGATATTCTAGTACGACTGGCCTGAAGCAATTGTTTATGGAGATTTTATCAAACAAATTCACCTTGTCTCGCGTGTACTGAGAAACTTCCGCCGGCTTTGACTCGTCCATGGTTCTGGAATAAGAACGATGGCCAGGTAAATGAACAGAGTGACCGTTATCTTATTATCTTCATTATCATGAGCAGAATATTATCTGTGTCAATATAATAAAGCTCTAGTGATAAAGCATTGTGCGCTACCTTATAGATAGAATGCGGACTATCTGAGTAAACATGGAGATACACTTCGTGAGAAACATTAAGAAGAAAAAAACGAACCAAAAAACCGAGTAAAACAGCTCAAAAACCGGTTGTGCTTCGTGTAGTCCTTCAAATATTTGATTAAACCAAGGACCGAGAACATGATAAAGAGTCGGAGAGTGAAAATACTACATTTTTAAGCTTTATGTAATTTCAATCTGTTTCATTTGGGATTTATACTCGATCAAGCTAGAAATCAAGAAACAGATGAGTAATAATATACCACACCCGTGACGATCGATCGACTATTCCTTTCAAACAAGGTCAATGGAGCGCATTTGCACGCAGCACTCTAGGATGTTCATTTGCCAACACTGGGGTGTAAAACATTTTATTTCAACCGTAAAATAAACACAATCAGTAAGAATCAGAGGTGATAAGTATAATTAGACAGCCAAAAGTGGAGCTCTGTCCTACTGGCTTGCCTTCTGAACTGTAGCGTTCGTGAAAGGTGTTGGAATCTTTGAACGCTCTTGCGACCATTGAAATAATGTTATTCTTCAATTGTGAAAAGATCTGGTGTGCAATTCCTTGAGCAGGTCCGGAATGTTCAGCGTAGTATCTCAACGCATCCAGAAGTAGGTAATTTGTAGTCAGAGCGGAACTTGCGCCGTCCGAAAGCCCAAAACGTGTCAGTTTCTGGAAATCAACAAGCAAATAAAATCACTAAAAAAATGTAAAACTAACCTGATCTTTCTCCAACTGCTGTAAAACCGTGAGAAGACGTTCATCTTGAGGTTTCAGAAGTTTCAGCAATACTGGTGCGTAAGGATTTGGAGTCGGTACTTTTCTACCCTGCAATAGGTTGAATGAAACTTCTGAAGTCAACGCAAGTTTACCTCATCGTCAAGATTATGGAATCCGTTATCCCAATGTTTGTCTAAAACTGGCTTCACGGAATTTCCAAATTTATTGTATTTCGAACAATCCTTTGCTAATTTGGTGCATAGGCTCAACATAACTTCTACGGCGTTCTGAAGAAGAACTGCATGGTCTAACGTCGGTTCCTGAACATGACAGCTTTGAACAGAAAAGAGAATCGAATACCTTTTGAACAATTCCAGAAAGATCAAGGTAGTCTCCTTTTTTAGAGGACAACAGTTCTGTTGCATAAACATCAAGCTTTTCGTATTCATTCTTCAAGAAAGTATCGAACACATTGTTCTGAAAGTACATGTGTTACTCCCGTCAACTATGAATGTAGTACTCTCTCCAAATTCTTGATCAAAAGAAATAGCAGAGGTTGATTAATATCAGTCAGCAAAAATTGTCCGCGGTCATTTATTTCGTTGATGATACGTCTGTGACCATTGATCGTGTTCAACCAAGTGGTGAGAGTCTGGTAGAAAAACAATCATGAGAAATATCAAAAACAAACTAACAGTAACAACTTGGTCCGGAGCGAACTTCTGAATAACGAGAAGCGGAAAAATTTGATCTTCGAAACTTCCAAAACTAGTATGACGTCGGGTGAATCTTGCTGTTTCAGTGTTCGTGATGAATTTCTTGATCACTTTTCCTAGAACAAAAATGGTCTACGTACAAACACGGGAAGCGAACCTTTCACAACAGCATTTGATTGGTAGTGAGTAGAGTGAAGAACAGTCGAGAGAGCAGATTTCGCCATGTTTGAGTAAAATCCAACCATATTCTGAAGTTAAAAAAATATCCAGAGATCAAACTGAAATTAACCTTCTCCTTCAGTCCGAACACGTCTTCAAACTTCTGATCAAATTCATCACTGAGCTTGGAAAAGCGATTGGCGAAGTCATTCGCTTTTGTGTCTTCCTGAAAAGCTTGAATTCACATTTAATAAACGACAGTACCTGTCCGAACGTTGATACTGTGATTGCTAACTCCGATCCATGAGAAATATTGTAATCTTTTGACGTTGATTCAGAATCTATTGGAGAATCGACAATTCTGATGAGCGCACTAGCTTGAGGTGTAGCATGTGCTGCAGCTGATTGAATGTGAAACATCACACCTCCTTTTCCGGTAATGTATTGTATGGAAATGGTCAAATTCGATTCTGGAAAATTTGAAATTGCATTTTACAAAAAACAAAACACTACCGAACAAATCAACTTGTCCGAAAGTTTGGCCGTTTCCTGTTGAATATCTTATCCACGACTTGCTGCTCAGTTCGGAAATCAACTAAAAAAATTTATGAAAGATATTACTTACTTTGTTATTTTATTTTGTTTGAATAAAGTAACAAAGTAAGTAATGCCATGAAATAAACGTACCGTTCTTTCTTTTTCTTCATCGACAATTTTCAGAGAAATAATCCTGGACTTGTTCTCTGTTTTTCGGAACGAAAGAATCGAGTTTGCATCATAAATTCCGAAGTTTTTCTGAAATCAATTTGAACTAAGAGAATTATGTTGGCTCCTTACTTGATTACCCAAACCACTGTCATGCACAGAAAGTAGAGAACGTTCGAGACCTGGTTGACTGACATAAATGTCATATCCAAACTGGACCAAGTACGCAAGAAGAACAACAAGAACAGTCGCAACTGGAATCATTTTCAAGGAAGTAATGACACAAATTCAACTCGTTTTTTAATTAAAAAATAACTTACCGGGGACAAAAATTTCTGGCCTTGTCAAGTTTAATTTTGCTTCCTTCTCCAGATCAGAAACTTTCTTTTCCACTTTTGGATCGGAAGGTGTCTTTGCCGCATCTTGCTCGGAATGTTTTTTGCCGGAATCCGGTTTTTTTTCCTAGGATGGAATCATGAGATTGGAAGAAATCAGGACAAACCGGTTTAATTTTTGTCATGATGAGCTGAGAAAAAACAGCTAGATCAATCGATATTGTGCAACACTAGGATGAGGTATGTGGTCGGATAAAAATGACCCGCCAGATGCACTTTACAAATGGTCAGCAGAGTGAGCAGCCGCAGTCGTCTGTTAGTAAAAACATACGAGGCCTCTGCCCGGCACGAGAAGGAATATACAAGTTGCCCTTGCTTTTATATGTGTTTGTGTACAAAAGAAAAATCCTTAAAATAGGAATTTGGAGAAGTGGGAATTCGTTTGGTAAAATGCATACGGTGGTACATGGTCAGTGAAACACAATAATGCATGAAATCGAACACCTTTCTATCTATCAGATCGTAACATCTTCATGAAAGTGATAACAGTGAGGAGAAAAGTAAAATTTCGGGTAATTTTTAAATTCTGGAAAATCAGCTCGTCATGTTGTGAGTGTATGCTCCTACCATCTATGGTTTTCGATGCCTGAATTTCACACAGAAAGGTCCAGTGGTTGTTGTTTGTACACTCTGTTCCAAGTAACTCGTTTCTTTGAGCAAATGGCTAAACCATCTCCTTTTCACTTTCTCTTTTCAAGAGAAATATTTTTACTGGTTCATGTTGCAGGCATTTGGTACATGGGTAACGTTGATAATCGACAGTGTCGAAGTGATGTCACAATGATTCTTGAAGTATAAAACCTTGAGACTTCTATAATGATACCAATACGGTTTGATATCATTCACATGAAATTCTTCGATCGTTTTACGACAGTTTGTTCCAATCCTTGTTGCACTATGCAGGTTTTAATCGTTTATCAAAAACCTTCTCCAATCTTTTTGTTTTTTTTTCAAAAATAATTTTATGTTTTTCTTACACCCATCTTGTCTCATCTCCTCATTCCCATCGGATGACAAGGAAATACGCGTTCCAATGAAAAAATGTACGCCGTATTCCGTTCACTCACATTCAGCAATGCAGCACGTTTGCACAGCTCACACTCTTTTTTTCATATTCTCACCATGATAATGACTTTGCTTCAGATCATTCCAGAGTCAATAGCTCATTGACAAATTGTTCAAAAAACTTTTTAACCGGTCAAAACCCAGTTTCATCAGAAAAAAAAAACGATTCATTTTTGACCATTTTTTGTAGAATAAATCAGCGTTAACATTCACAATCTTGAATTTTTAATTTCTTGTACTGTGAGAAAGAGGAACGTTCATGTGTTTTATTTATCTAGGTCAGTGAGAATCGAGCACCCGCTTAGTTGCTCTCTGTGTTTCCCCCCTCTTTCTCTACGTGATTTCGCTCATTTTTCATTTGGGATGGCTTCTCGTACTTTTTCAGTGTCACATTGCTGTTTTGCGTTTGAATCTTTCTAAATTCGTAATTTGTCTGTTTTATCACTGATCGGTGAATATAAAGATTCGCGTAAGAAATGTCTTTGTGTGCACGTCATTGATAACAATTTGTTGTTGCTATTTTCTCTTGGTCGTAATCAATACTCAACCTTCCTTACCCGTTTCTGAGTATCGTTACCGTCAGCAAAGATCATTTTGTTACAACAAACCGCCTTCCCACTTTCATTTCCACTTCAGAATGGCCGAAGATAAGTCCAAGAGAGTCGGAAGATGGTATTTTGGGGGATGTGCTGGTGCTCTCGCAGCTTGCTGTACGCATCCTTTGGACTTGATCAAGGTAATTTCATGTCGATTTTTCCAGTAAAGTCAGTGATAAAAAATTTCAAAGTTGATGAAATACAGTTTTTGAGTGAAGTGTGATGAATGCTTCTAAATTAGAATCAATCCGAAGTTTCGAAAACGAATAACAAAGTGCACAATGAGTTTCAGGTACAAATGCAAACACAACAAGCGGGTAAAGTGTCTCTTGTGCAACTCTCAAAGAACATCTACGGAAGTCATGGGATTATGGGATTCTATAACGGAGTATCAGCATCTGTTCTCAGACAGTTGACTTACTCGACCACCAGATTTGCAATTTATGAAACTGTCAAGAAACAGTTGCCAAAAGGTTACTTGTTAAATTTGAAATTCAAAAAATGAGTGAAGATTCTGTGAGAATACTCATATTTTCTGGTTCATTTCATTCACTTTTTTGTTCAGATCAGGTGCTTCCATTCTACCAAAAAGCCCTCCTAGCCGGATTTGCTGGAGCTTGCGGAGGATTAGTTGGAACTCCAGGAGATCTTGTCAATGTCAGAATGCAGAATGACTCCAAAGTAAGCATTTCATTTGTTTATCATAACAATACATGATTTTAGTTGCCAGCTGAACAACGAAGAAACTACAAGAACGCAATTGAAGGACTGTGGAGAATCACAAAAGAAGAAGGGTTTACCAAAATGTTTAATGGTCAGGCGTTTCTGTACTTTGTTCAAAACAGAGTTCAGGAGCAACAATGGCCACTGGTCGTGCTATCCTCATGACAATTGGACAGTTGTCCTTCTACGATCAAATCAAACAGACGTTGATCGAAGGTGGATACATGGGAGATAACTTGGCCACACACTTCACAAGTTCATTGACAGCTGTTAGTTTTGATTTTGAATGAACATCTCCAAACACCTAAAATATCTAACATTATTCATGAAAATATTCAAAGTAATCATGAATATACTCTAAACTGCATCGGACCTTTCACTTTTCACCTTTCTTTCAATACACCTTCTATAAGGTTAAATGGTGAAAGCCAATTATCAATATATTGTTTTCTCACTTAATCAGCTTTTCTCAAAAAACGTGTACTATCACGTGTTTTCTTTGAAAATATTTCCGTGAAAAGTGGCACTCGGCTGTCGATACGATCTCTACCAGTTGCGATATTTTTTGAGACCTAAATCGGTTTGTATTGAACCGTTTATATCGCATTTTTCATAATTGTAAACAAGAGCCAATATTTTTTCATTGAGATTTGTTCATTGTTGAACAAAACATCATCTCAACACATACACGTACACAACAACTTGTTGCAATTGAAACTTGATTCCAACAGATTGAATTCAAGATAATTTTTGTTTTCATCATTGAAAGTAAACTTCTCAATCAATGTTTTTGAACCTCACGAACCGAGCAAACAAAATAGATCACTACGCATATGTGAGAGAACAATTGCAAATTTTGACATTTCAGGCCAGTGTTGCAACCGTCATGACCCAACCTCTCGACGTGATGAAGACAAGAATGATGAACGCCCCACCAGGACAGTTCAAGGGAATTGGTGATTGCTTTGTGTTCACAGCTAAACTGGGACCGACTGGATTCTTCAAGGGGCTGTTCCCAGCTTGGGCTCGTCTTGCACCACATACTGTCCTCACCTTCATATTTTTCGAGCAAATCAGAATGAATTTTGGTTACATTGAGAAGAAGTAACGGATATCAATAATGTGCCATTCTCTCTCTCTCACCCTTCTTCCTTGCCATGCATTTAGAACGTAGCGAGTTGATATTTCCGAATGATTATTGCTATTGTAAAATAAAAGTTACACTTCGAAGAGACAGTCACAAGAGAAACACAGAGATCTTGAGATGAACAAACATTGAACCTATCGGATTTTGCGCTTTACTATTGATTCAAACACTGAGCCTTGCCGAACTATGGAACTGAACGAAGAACTCGCCTACCAGTTTGTGAAAAAGTCAATTGAACTGTTTCTGGAAGATGGCTTGGAAGAAGACGGACTCCGAACGTTTAGCGGAATCGAAGTTTGTGAAGAAACTTTCACTAAGTGTATAAGGCAGTGAGTTTTTCCTGAGAAGCGATTCAGAGAGCGAAATTTTTGAGACTAGCTGCAAAGGATGGTCTGAAGCTGAAACAAAGAGTTGTTGCTCTCTGTGATAGGCATATTGAGAGACAGATGAGAAAACTCGCCGTAGCTGTTCCTGATCTGACACTTTACGTGAGACCTGCTAATAGTGTTCATATATTTTTTGCTCTTAGGATGTTGACAATATTCATGTATTGAATGAGGAGCTCAATTTCCTCTCTAGCCTGTCCACTAATTGCTACGAAAAATCAGCAAGAACCATATTCAATCTTCTTCACTGCGTAGAAAAGTGCATGGTAAATCATGAACTTTGACTTTTCTTGAATCCAAATTAAGATATCATCACAACTAGCCATTGAATACAAGAAAGAAACAATTGAAGATAATACTATAAAACAAACAGACGATATTGTGGAAGAAGAATGGATGAAGAATAATGCAGAAGATCGAAGAAGACAACTTCAGAAAGAAAATCGGAAAACAAAACCGAGATCGAAACCCAAGAAGAAGGTTGTTTGATATTGAGCAATTAGTAAAATGCACCACTGACATCCGGCACCATGACACCACGCGTGCTGACTGTGGTGTCAAATTGTACGAACTGACACCTCACTGAGTTCGACTGTGGTGCCAGATTTATGAAACTGGCACCACGGTGAGCACAACTGTGGTGTCAGAGTATTTTGACTGACGTCCCACTGTCGTGCCATTCACTAAAGTGATACACGATAAAACACGACACCTGGCACCACTGGCACCACAGTCTGGTGTCACACATAGCTTTCTCTACTTGTAAAAAGTTCTGACCTCCGTAAATCGGGTACTTAGTACCGTAGCAGTTTCGCCTTGAAATGCAAGGACGATTTACGTGATGAGCCTTTAATTTAGAATGGACTGAAAATTTAAAAAAATTCAAATCCACAAAGATCTAACTGTTCGTTGCTAGAGTCCCGACCCTACCGTACTCATTTCACAACAACGCTACCGGCGCGCGTTTGATGTCGGTCAGACTTTTTGCTAGATATGTGTGTCATGGTGCCGGGTGTCAGTGGTGCCTTTTACTGATTGCCCTGATATTGGTGTCATAAAACAATTTTTCTTCAGAATTCTTTCAAACAGAAAGCAAGTGAAAGAATTCTTTCAAACACAAAGCAAATGAAAGTGACTATGCCAGAAATCGAAGAGTCAACTCCATCTACAAGCACAAAAACTGTTGAAAATACTCAGCATTCTGAAATTTCAAAGTTGGAGCTTGGCGAGACGTATACAACAAGCTATCATCCCGAATGTTTGATTCTATCAATCTGCGATACATCAGAAGAAAATAATGAATTCTTCTCCGATGATACAAAAACTTTATTCAAACCCTGGAATACAGCCGTCCGGATTGAAAACCAGGATTATTTCACTAATTTCAACTTTTCGAATGAAGTGATGTACAAGGTAAGATAGGGAAATGTTGAGTTGTCAGTTTCTGCAGTTTCTATTCA
The DNA here is from genome assembly GCA_963978915.1 of Caenorhabditis parvicauda. Classification (NCBI taxonomy): domain Eukaryota; kingdom Metazoa; phylum Nematoda; class Chromadorea; order Rhabditida; family Rhabditidae; genus Caenorhabditis; species Caenorhabditis parvicauda. The sequence goes on from OZ022249.1 coordinate 6,680,480, forward strand.
ATACCGAAACAAGACTGAACGATGAAGAAGCCCGCATGTGGATGAGGATAAGAATGAAAGCTCGAGTCCATCGAGCTAGACACTTGCACATGGTTCACAATGCAATTCATTATCAGTGCAGGTAAACTTTCATTTTACAAGGTTCTCTGTCATTGTGGCATGCCATACTGAGTTGCGCCGATTTTTGTGATAAAAAGTGCTGACTCTACGACTGGCTCGGTTGTAAATCAAACTTCTCTAGCTCAATGCCAGGAGATTTTTTTCTGAATTCAGTTTCAATATTTTCTGATGGGAGTCATCAAAACGACTTTTCCCGACAAGTGAAAACTTTACTCCATAAATACATAAAGTTGGACTTCTAGAAATACTATTTTTGATGAGAACCACTTTTGCTTGAAATTGCTTCTGGGAAATCGTGAAAACTTCAAAACTACTTATGATAGATATTTCAGAAAATATTGGATGCAACTCGAAATGATGAAGCACGTTGTGGTACGATGAACACATTTCACTGAACTAGGCTGGTAATTACAGATGACAGCGCATCTCTACACAAACCCACCAATGGTTTTGGAAATAATCAGAAGACAAATAAGGTTTATCAACTAAAAAAGCATAAACTCGCCAACTTCTTTCTTATTGATGACTTTCATTTGCTTTCAGGAGCTGTCTTCTGCAGACAATGGCTAACACAAACTTTCTTGATTCTCCCAGAGCCGACAATTTCGAAGTATGGCAACCAGTGGCTATCGAAGAATTTGAATGATCGTTTTCGGTAATAAATTATTTAATACTTCCATGACACAAACATTTTCCTCAATCGAAAAATTTATACTCAAAATACAGAAAGAAAGATTTATGCCAATTCGTAGTGATCTTCTTTGTCACATTGAACACAGACAGGATAGTCTTCCAGATTTTCAAGGTAGATCATGTGGAGCTGAAGAACAGATTGAATCTTCCAAATTTTGGGTTCTCATTAAAATTGTTATTGTTTTTGTCGGAAACCGATTCATGTTTTCCTGTAGAGTGATTTTGTTTTTGAGAAAGAATTCCAGAAATGATGACGACATGATTCGTAAAAACTGATTGTTTTTTGTCCTCATTGTGAAAACATCCACACCGTTATAAACTGCTCAACATCATCGTCGTCGTTGACTTGAACACCAGGTGTGAAAATCATTGTTTCGATGAGTGGCATGACGTGAGCACCCTGAAATAATACCTGGTAGTTGACCAGATAAGATTCTTCGTGTCAGAATTGTGATGAAACTCACCGTCCAAGTATTCGGAACACGAATGAAAGCGGGAATTCCGTCGCCTTCGAAGATGACATCCGGCAAGGTGTCATCCATTAGCTCTTGTTGGTCACGAATAGTGGGATGTTGCATAAGACCCTGAAATTTCTTATGCGTACCGTACATTCTTAAAATGTACCCTGGCGTTCTCATCGCTGATGTTTAGCTTGATCCAATGAGTTTCGCGAAGATAAACTACGGTTCTCTGAAATTCAGCTCTATGTACTCCATTGAAACAATGTTTATAGCGATTCTTTTTTGAAACTTTGTTCCCAGCATGGATTATCTAACATTTATCTGTTGATTATTTCAACAAACCTCAGGCTCAATATCGATTTTTGCAATTTTCTCCATTGTGATCATATACCGTGCCAGAATAGTTTGAATTTCATCATCCAGCATCTCAACCAGAAGCTTTTCCTGAAGAGAAGACATGTAAACATTGAAAGTGAGATACCATCACCTCAGGCTCTACGTTTCCATGATCTGGAACTGGTTGAATCAATGTTTTCATGTCCAACGCAGATTCTTCAGTTTCCGAATAGTCGGACTCATCAGACCACTGTAAAATTAATTCACGATTGAATAATATACTCCTCCTCACCAGGTCAACGAAGTTATCACGACGCGAAGGCGCTCGGAAATCTTGAAGATTCTCCATCTGAAATTAGTTTTGAGAAAAATGAAGCTGTGAAAGAAAGCTTGAGATATGCGTAAAGTGCGAATCGTAGTTTTCAGTTGGTGGTAAAAAGTTGATGTTAATATTTGTAGTTCTTCGCTTTGCTCTGTTGAGTGATGTAGGATTTAACGCACAGCGTTCGTTCTTCGTTCCGGCAACAAATAGAACAGAAACGAAAAGGGAAAACCTCTGAGGCGTCCGTATCTTGTATGTATCTTTTGGGTGAAAAATAGGAAAGGTGAGGCTTTCTTCAGAATTTGATGTGAATTATCTGTCTTATTAGACTAATGAGGTAAAAAATGTGTAACCAAAATGCCACAGATGTTCTGAGGGTGTTTTTGAGCAGCACATCAGGTGTTGTCTTTTGAGGACAGTATCACTTTTTTGTTCTTTCTTGCACAGCTGTCGATGAAACGAGTTGACTGTTCTTACTCGAGGAGGGGTGTGTTAAATGAAGGAGCATATTGAGATGATAATGAATTAGTGTGAAAATTTATTTCCGATAAGATATTTGAATGAAGAAAAGTGGTTGGTATGAGGTTAAAGGGTTTCAGAATCGACAGACGGTTTTGAAAATGGAGTCAGCTTCTGTATTGGACGATAGTGCTGAAACCCCAGAAGGATTTTATATTTTAAAATTGCGAAGTCGACTCAAAAACAGTTAAAAAAGTTCCAATTTTCAAGTTCTATGAGAGGCAATAACAGAAACGGCTGTACTTTTAGTTTTTCTGTGAAATACTCTTCTGTAGTCGCGTACGAAGTACATGACTCCCAGAGGTTCAATTATCACAAAGGATTCGACGAAAGCAAGTAGGAGAAACTCCCAACGTCCGAACTCAACTCCCATGAAGGAGAGACAAAGACCAATGGTTAATGGGAATACCATTATGACTTGGGGTACCGTTATCTGCAAATCACTTTTTTGATTGGTAAACTAAAAATCGGACCTGAAAAAGTAGAACGTTGAACAATTGTCTGTGAAGTTCAATGGTTTTTCTGGAATATTTGACGGAAATTTCCCTTATCTTCCTTCGTATGAGGTATACGCAGATTGCAACGACAATAGTACAGATAAGCTGGGAACGAACGTCTCCTCCCGTGTTCTTATTCTTTATACTCACCGTAATTTTCATGTAATTTAGTGCGACGAAAATATAACGCCAATATAACGATCCATCACTTTTCTGAATGTTTTGTTGATTCAGTGTCTAAATCAAAATACTCACAAAGAATTTGACCGCGGCGTAGTGAAACTCTCCGATTTTCAAGTCAAAGTTTGAGAGCATTGTTTCTCTGTAATTTCTTTGAAAGGAATGCAATTTTTCCAGTTTGCAAAGTCATTTATCACGTTCTAATGATTCTCTCTACTCAAATTGTTTTGAGTGGAACTGATATTCACAAAATTTATCTTTATGGTACTTGTTTGAGATCATTGCAACTGTCAATAAAGGTAAGTGAAAAAAATTTCAGTTTCAGGGAGTTTTTTGTGATTTTCCAAATGTACCTGACTTGTTTCTTTCCAACGATTTTTGAGTGAGTAAAGTTCATTTGACATCAAGAAACAAGCAAAAATAGATGAGACAGTTTGAATGAATTTAGAAGAAACTCTTTCAAGTTTTTCTTGTATTGAAGCGACTCTTACCTTATGAAGTCATCCATTTCCGGTGTTTCTGGTGACAACAAAATCATGCATACCCACCATTCGAAAAACAATTCAAAGTACAGTCCGAGCCAAACAAAAGTGTACGGATAACCAAAGTATTTCTTTACGTTGATGCTGTAAAAGAGTTTGTCTAATTGATCAAAATGACAAGAAACCTGTAAATAGCGCAACACCTATAGATGAAATCAATCATCAAGTTAGCCAAGAGAGAAGCGATTCCGCAAGCACAACATCCTAATGAGGCTAAAGACCAAAACTTTGGTAGATTGAACAAATTCAAGGTGAACACGACATACCCACCAGAAATGATATGAAGACTCTGAAAATTTACTGTGAAAACGTTCTTCTACCATATTCTACTAACCGGACATGAGAAAAATTCACTGGAAACAATGATGAGAATTGTTGAGATACAAGAAAACGCCATGAGGTTCTTATAGTTACCGAGAGCTGGACTAGACCGGTAGATGATACAGTACAATAGAACCGAGTTGGTTATTGTAGCGAGGACACCAATACTGACAGAAGCAACAACGGACGACATCATTTTCCTTTTCGATCTCAAAGATTCTGTCCACAGCAGCGTGAGATTAATGAAGCTCTAAATGTCAATACTCCCTATTTAAATATCGTGTATCATAGAGAACGAACGTGTATCTTGCAGACTTGTTGCTTACCGCGCGACCAGTAGAAACTTGTAGAAAGGATGTTTTTAATTATGCGTTGTCCAAATTAGATATGAAAAACTTGTTAAAAAAGTAATAGTTTTTGCAGTATTTGCAGAAAATAAGACCACTTTGGAAATTGATCAACTGATATTACCAACAAATGTTTTTATAGATAAAACTGACTAAAAATTTGAGACTTATCAATATCTTCATTTTTATCTGATTTCCGGTTTCACTAATTGTTTTTCGAGTTGAATATAGATTATCTAACAGAAAGAAATATGTTGGAAAAAATCTAGACGTGAACAGTTTTCGTTCTAGGAAATTAGACGGACTAGGAAATTGTTCAAAATAATAATAAATTTGAAAAGAAATTCGTCAGCAAAAAGTTGTTTACCTTAACAAGAGTCGAGTTTTGAGTTCTCTAATGATTGGTTTCTAATGATTTCATTCAACAGTAAAAATTATGATATCAACGATACAGCCAGACTTCAGAGATCTTTATAGAAAAAAAAAACATAGAACACAAATTAGTGGAGGGTTTTTGTACGCTCCTCAAAACTTCGAATTGGAATCGATCCCGCAACACTGTCTACCTGAATTTCAAAAATTGTTCGAAAAAAGGTAAACTACACTTACCCTGACAGGCTTCTGGTGTCTACCGATAATTCTTAGTAAAAATTTTCTATAGTCTTTAATGAAGTAGACAACTCCTATCGGTTCGATGATAGTGTAAGATTCAATAGACATTATGATGAGGACTTCAGCAGAACCTATGTCTGCTCTCAACAAGGGAGACAATAACATAACACTGGCTGGAATGAACATCACTATTTCTGGAGCGATAAATTGGAACATGACTGTGTTGAAAAGTTGTTTGTGAAGATCAATTGTTCGACGTGAAAACTTGTGACTTTCGCGGGTCATTTTCACTCTGATTCTATAGATGCAAATGATTATCACGCAGTTGCACAATGACTTAAAACTTTGTGAAGATTCCAACTCAGAACAAACTTACGATGATTTTAACAAAGTTCAGGGTGACTAAAAGATCCTTCACACTGAAACGATCACCGTCAAATCTTGGTTTCTGAAACATATCAAGAAATTATGTCGATGTAAATGAGAGTGATATTATGTTCCTATGTTCTGAACTGACTCACGAAAAACTGAGCTCCAACGTAAATATACTGATCCCTTGTTAAATTGAAAGCAGCTTCCATTTCTGGTCTGTGAAAAAAGTTGTTCAGAATTTTGTAATCTTCTTTACCCAACAGAAGTATCGAAAACATCATCGGAAGTAGAAAAAAGTGCCGCGCAAATGCACCATTCCGATGATAATTCGAACAGAATCAAAAACCAAATAACAATATAAGGAAAATTGAAGTACTTCAAAAATTGAGGTCTGCATTTTTCTGTTCATAACAAGAGTAAAAATTTTAAACCTGCAAACAGCGAAGAATCGATAAATAAAGTTCACCGTTATGTTGGAAATGACGATGCCATAGCCAGAACAGCACAAAGCTGAATTTAAAAAAAATTCTGATCACCCGACTCCTCCATACCTAACAGCCAAAGAAGAATAGTGTTATTGATTGAAAAAAAATTGACCGAATAAATAATATAATACCCATTCTTGATATGAACTTCGGGAGTTGTTATAATATCATAGACCAGGACAACCAAAGTCGAGAAACAAAAAAATGCCATGAGATTTTTATAAGTGCCGAATGCTTTGTTGGACCGTGTGAAGATGCAGAAGAGCAGAAACAAGTTTAAAAGAGTAGCTACGAAACCATTCACAAATTTAATGCACGTGAGAATCATCTCTGTAATATTTGCGTGTGGCAGTAATCTCGAATCTAGTTATCCGGTTATTCAAGATTCGTTCGGTTCTTTGTGAACAGATGTTATTGGAAGCATGTGAACTTTTGGTAAATGTCTGACATTACGGCTACTGACAAGTTAAGGATGTTTGAAGAAGTTCTGCTAAAAGTAAAACTGCAGAGGAGTATCATGTGACTTTGCTTATTAGACGCATAAGTGAAATAAGTTCTGACCTTTGGTTTTGATTATGAAAAAAGTTAGTCACGCTTCATCAAAATGTGGTCTAGGGAACATTGAGGCTATTATTGATGAGATCATGAAAATATTGAAACATTCCTTTTCAAAAAGAAAACTAGAAAAAAGTTTATCTCAATCTTTAAAAATCAAATTAAATGCTGGAATAATAATAACTTTATTCATTGAGAATAAGTTCATAAGCTTCATGACGACCAGCAATAGCCGCCACGAGCACAGAATAATGGGATTGGGAACCGTAGGAGAACCTTTTAAAAAGCTGCTCCGGTCGAGACAGTTGTGCGATTTTTTACAAAAAAAAACGTTGAATAACATTGTAACATTACCAGAAGGAGAAGAAAAAAAGTAAATTAATAAAAATAGTTAAATTTTTTACAGAGTTATTTTGCAAAACTTGCTAGAAGCATCTCGCAAAGGGATGGAACCCATAATAAGATTCTGATTGAGAAAATGAACCGATTATGTTTTTGACAGAAAGACATCGTTAGCCATAGTGGCGGAAAAGTTTGTTCCAAGACCTAGTGAACTTGAATCAGAAAAGTCGGATTTACTCAATTAAACGAGTTCAACCTCGTTCAGAATCGATTAGCGTGTGTCTGAGAAAAAACTTTATTGATCTGAGAATGTTTATTTTTAGTACACAAATTGACATTAAACACGACTACGTTCAAAACTCTGTTTCTGTGTGGAATAAACTGCTGTACTGACCTGAAAATGACAAGTCTCAACCTTTTTCTTCATTTTTCTCACCGTGGCTCTTTTCCGCGGGAATTTGAAAAACTTCAATAGAAATTGACGGTAGTCTTTAATGAAATAAACAACTCCGATTGGTTCGATAATTGCATACGATTCTATTGAAGCTAATAGCAAAACTTCCGCTGGTCCTATCTTTGCCTTGACAAGTGGAGATAATAACATTATACACGCCGGGATGAACATCACTATCTCTGGAGCGATGAATTGAAAAAGGGCTGCACTGAACAACTGTTTGTGAAGATCGATGGTTTTCTTCGAGAAGCTATGTCCTTCACGCGTTATTTTCATTCTGATTTTGAAAATACAGAAAATGATGATTGAATTACAGATAGCCTGAAAACATCGTAGAATAACGCTGATTCTTACTCACAATCATTTTGACGAAGTTCATTGTTACGAGTAAATCTTTCACACTGAATTCTTCTCCTTCTTCTCCATATTTCTGGAAATGGTCTTCTTTTTTCTCAGTGGAATCAATTTCTTACACCGTTAGCCATAGTGGCGGAAAAGTTTGTTCCAAGACCTAGTGAACTTGAATCAGAAAAGTCGGATTTACTCAATTAAACGAGTTCAACCTCGTTCAGAATCGATTAGCGTGTGTCTGAGAAAAAACTTTATTGATCTGAGAATGTTTATTTTTAGTACACAAATTGACATTAAACACGACTACGTTCAAAACTCTGTTTCTGTGTGGAATAAACTGCTGTACTGACCTGAAAATGACAAGTCTCAACCTTTTTCTTCATTTTTCTCACCGTGGCTCTTTTCCGCGGGAATTTGAAAAACTTCAATAGAAATTGACGGTAGTCTTTAATGAAATAAACAACTCCGATTGGTTCGATAATTGCATACGATTCTATTGAAGCTAATAGCAAAACTTCCGCTGGTCCTATCTTTGCCTTGACAAGTGGAGATAATAACATTATACACGCCGGGATGAACATCACTATCTCTGGAGCGATGAATTGAAAAAGGACTGCACTGAACAACTGTTTGTGAAGATCGATGGTTTTCTTCGAGAAGCTATGTCCTTCACGCGTTATTTTCATTCTGATTTTGAAAATACAGAAAATGATGATTGAATTACAGATAGCCTGAAAACATCGTAGAATAACGCTGATTCTTACTCACAATCATTTTGACGAAGTTCATTGTTACGAGTAAATCTTTCACACTGAATTCTTCTCCTTCTTCTCCATATTTCTGGAAATGGTCTTCTTTTTTCTCAGTGGAATCAATTTCTTACGTAAAATTGTGCGCCTACATAAATGTATTCACTTCTTGTTAGGTTGAAATATGACTCCATTTCTGGTCTGAAAATGTTTATTGATTTCTTCTTCTTTGTTTTCTCACTTAATAGCAGTATCAAAAATATAATCCGGAGCTGAGAAAAAAGCTGCACAAATGCACCATTCTGAAGTCATTTCTATGAAGAAAAATAACCAGATAAAGACGTAGGGAAACTTGAAGAATCGTAAAGATTCTGGCCTAAAAATGTGTTGATGAGTTAAAATGAAGAAGGAACATACCGGCAAACTGCGAAAAATCGATAAATAAAGTTTATGGTGATGTTTGAAGTTACAATTGCAAATCCAGAACAACACAGAGCTGTAAGTATTCTTATTAATGAACCAAAGACCGCATTGAACCAACCCAACATCCACAGAGCAACATCTTTATTCAGTTGGAAGTAGTTGTTCGTGTAGATAATGTAGTATCCGTCTTTAACGTGGACGACAGGTGTCGTCAGAACGTCACATATGATGAACCCGATTGTAGAGCAACAGAAGAATCCCATTTGGTGTTTATAATTCCCGAGAGCTCTGTTAGATCTCTGTATGATGCAATACAAGAGGAACAGGTTAAGAATCAGCGCCAATGCTCCATTAGTGAAAGCATAGTATTGCAAGAACATTCTGTAATAATTAAGTTAGTGAGATTCTGAATAGGCGGGACAAAAGTGCCTACGAGAAATATGAATCACACTTTTCATATTTTTGTAACAACAATTTAGAGCGATTCTCTTAACAAACCAGAATTTTGTGATTTGTGTCGGTACCATCAGAAAATTATGACAAAATTTTTTTTTCATAATCATCTGTACATTTTCTTTTCAAAATTATGGTACTACATATCTACAATTACGTCTTAAAACTGAATTTTCAAAAAATTGGAATAGAGAAATTTTTTTCACATCATCGCGAGAATCACTATGAATTCAGTCTGAATATAATTCACCAAAAAATCCGACTTCACAATGATCTTTTTAAATTTATCAAGAATAAATACGCAGTTCACAGTTTTTGCTCATATCAGCTGAAATATGCCGCAATGAAAAATTAGGGTTGAGAAAAATTTCGATAAGATAACTGAAAAACATTTCAATAATATTGTGTATAGACTTCATTACACTAACAGAGATTTTAATGTCTTACTGAGAAATTGTGTCAGTGCTATAATTCTATTTTTATATGTTTTGTGTGAGAATGAAAAGAATCAGTCGTTTGATTCTGACCGTAGAAGTATTCATGGACGGCAGTGTAAATTTAGAGCATGATCTCATACGAAAATTATAAGAACATTGAGAAGAGTAATGAGTACATCACGAAGACTCGTGCGTCTGTTCACGTCACTATCACGGCTTATGCAGGATATTAAGGTTGTTTGGGTAATCTTAGCTCCCAATGGCATTTACCGTGGAATTAGTGAATGCGACACGTGTTAGAAAAACACTCAACAAACAAAACAGTCAATGCTAATCATGACAGATTTGATACTGCAAAAGTAGAGAACCGAAAATTTTGAACAGATGGAAATTGCTTCTCTTATCGTTTCATACAATTTGTTTTTTGCACAGAGCACACACCAAAACTCACAATTCACGTCCATAAAAATGAGAGGTAATCACGTTTTTATTGTTAATTCTGTTATGGAAGAGAAGTGCGAAAATAATACAACTTGATTTCAATAGACATTTTCTAATGTTTCATTCACAGGTGAAAAAAGTTGGATTTGTGACCTATTAGTGTTTCATTTGGTTTCAAATATCTGGGAAGTTGTTCACATCATTTCGGTTTAACTGTGAATCATTTAAGATGAATATTTTAAGAATTCTGATTCAGGCCTCAAGCCCCAATACCGAGTCCCTGCTAATTCTTGTACAAGTTTTTTATTATTCAATAAAACTACAATGAGCAAGATCTCGCATTTGTATGAATTTTAAAAACGCATCTTTTTTCAAAAACTTAAAAATTTGTCAGCTGAAAATAACCTGCTGATACTTCAACCACGTGGCGTCATTTGTTAATTATACAAACATGCATATTTTCGGCTCTATGCAAAAATACTGATTTTGTGTATCATTGAGTTTTGTACTCAGAATCTTCACTGAAAGAAGAGTTATCTTTATTGTTCAATTTCGTAAACAAAGTCTGCTCTCCAATTAGATCCAGAACGATAGAACGCAGGCTCTATCTTAATTGTCTTTTCGTCACCGAAACAGTTGTGCTCAATGGAAACGTAAGGCTTGAGTTGTCCGAATTCGAAAGAGGTTTGAACGTAACCAGAGATTGTAAGACTGTCAGAGTTGAGAACTGTTTTGCTGTCCAGGTGGTCATCGAAGAGAACTGAATGTTGTGGTTGTTTCAATCATGCTCTCGGCTGATCTTTCTCAGAATCTTGGTATGTATTCATGTGTTTCATGCGAAAGCAATGTGTCTTAGTGAGTCAGAAACAATGTGCTCATGATTTCAAGATCTCACATACAGCATCGGACAAAGTCTTATATGGTTCGAACAGAAGGTATCATCTTCCGATTACGGAATTTTTTGATTTCAAAAGAAAATGTCTCTCATTTTTGACCTTCATAATTTTAACATTAACTATAAGTGGTTATAACTTTGCAGATTATCATATCAAAAGTTCATATTGTTTCATGAAGTTTGATAAGAGATGTGTCTGAAAAAAATCACATGAGATTTTTTCCGATACTGTAGATGAAGAATGGAATTTATCTCACTCAGACTTTGAAGCCAAGGTCAGAAGTATGTACTTTTCGTTGTCGAGTGTTTGGCTCGCTCACGTACGTAATTCATGATGAAAGAAATAATGACTCTGAGAATCGCCGTTGTTGCAGTTAGTGCGAGCACTTGAAGGCTTCAAAACGAGTTTATAGTCTTACTTGTCAATTTTTTTCAGATTTTAAAGCTAACATACCATCTTCTTCGTACAAATGAACATTGATAGTAGGATAGGGATTCGATGGATTCACGCAATACACTCTGATTTCTACTTCAATATGGTCGGCATTTACAGCTGCTGCTAATATCAGTAATGCAAAAAGCTTCAACATTTGTTCGTTGAGAATATTTTCATATTAATGCATGCAGTTTTTATTCACTAAATTTTGTTTTTGAATTATTCATCTTGAGTGACTAAGTTTTCTATTGTTTGTGTTCATTGATATATTCCTCTTGAAATTCGAACAGAATCATCAACCGTGTCCTCTTCAACCAGAAATCATTTGAGAATATTATTCTATCCGGGCATGTAGACAAATCAGTTTGGTATTCATCAGAATCTGAAGATTCTCAACAACACTTACAAAAATGGAGAGAAAGGAATGGTAAACGCAGTTCAGAATTTTTGCAATTGGGAAGAAAGATTTCAAGTAACATTGAGACTTGTAGTCAGAAAGTTTGTTCGATACAAACGAATTACTCTTGTTACGGTTGAATCAGTGCGTGATGTTTGTTGTTTCTGATTTGCGATGAAACAATCATTGAAAAATGTAATTTCACTATTTAGATTTTCAAAATGATTTTGTTAAAAAATGTGAACAAGTGACCGAATTAAAAAAAACAAAAATAATTTTTTGAAAAATTTTTCATCAACAATCTATATTTAATTCATCATCAACAATCTAATTCATCTCAGAATGACAATTATACTATATTTCTGGATCAATGAGACCTATGACTTCAAAATTCCAACTTCCAACTTCAGTTGAAAGAAACTATTGTCTTCCGCGTTCCGTTCAAAATTTCAATTTTGTCTTTCGTGCAACCCTGGTATGAACGGTTGATTGTTCAAACTTTTATTAAACTACAAAAACAACATTAAAATCGAACGTGGGAGAATCAAGCATCGTTACTTTAAAATCATCACGTCAAATAGCATTTTGAAAAATGATGATAAAGACTGTCTACAGCCATTACAATCTATGATCTTTAGTATTTCACAACAGAAAACTGTCACTGAGGCAGTGTATAAATACACAGTAATTTGCCGGTTCACATAAACCCAAACAAGCTCTCAACGTACAAAATTTACTACTTCCCTACACGGAAACTGGCTGAGCCTGCACGACAAATTCTGGCGCTTGCAGGAGTCGAATATGAAGACGTTCGTATAACGATGGATGAATGGTCGAAGTACAAAAATGGTTAGTTTCCGAGCAAATTCTCAGTTTATTGATGATTTGATGAAAAAAAAATGAAAGCTCGATGAAAATGTCTTCAAACTGAAATCAAGCAACATTTCAGTTCACAAATTTCCAGATATGCCTTTCGAACAAATGCCTGTCGTGGAAGTAGATGGATTCAAGATTCCCCAGTCTCTCGCTTCGGCTAGATACCTTGCTAGAAAGTTTGGTTATGCTGGAGAAAGTTTGGAAGAATCTGCTATTGTTGACGCATTTGCTGAACAATTCAAAGATTTTTACTCAGCTACTACAGGATTTTACTATACAAAACTTGGTGAGTTGAACTCTTTTATAGGATTTCTTTTCAAAAGACACTTATAACACATCTCGAGATGTGTAGGAATGGTACTCTAAAGAATGAAATTCTACTCAAGAAAAAAATAAAAATTAGCAAAAGTCAGAACGTTAGCCAGCTCAGAATCAACGTCTCTTGCCGGTTCTAAAAGTGATCTTTCTGTTTTTTAAGTTATTCAAATTATATTGTTATCGAGACTCAACACTGTATTGAATTCAATCTGAACTTTCAGGATACGCACACAACGATTTAGACGTCGAAGAAAAAACAAAGTTGGATCCCAGCCAGAGACAGGCTATTATCTTTGGTCACCAAATTTTTGAAGAAGAGCAAATCCGGATTTCTGGTTGACAGTGGTTTGACGTACGCAGATCTATTTATAGTCGATTCTCTTGGAACATATCTGTCATGGTTCCCCAATTACCTCGAAAAATACCCCGAAGTTGACGCATACAGAGAGAAAGTTATCAACGTTCCGGCTTTGAAGGCTTACATTGAAAAAAGACCAGTTACAGAATGTTGAAATTTTTTGTATATAGAGAATAAATCTTCAATTTTTGTTTACAAAATTTGTAAAACGATGCGAAAATCGAGAAGTTCCGATCACAACTGTCACTGGGCTGAAAAGAAAGCAAAGTTCAATAAGTTTTTTTTTCAAAAATTTCTTGTCTCAACCATGTTCAAACTTCAATCACAACAGATCACAAAATTCATTGTTCAATCACCAACATGTACACGCTTATAAACATAAATATTTACAAAAGAATTTTATTATGAACGATCATACGCCAAGTTCTCATGAGTTTCAGGCGAATTATGAATCCACGGCGCATCAAACGAATGAGGTAGAATTATTTTCTGAAAAGGGACGTTCATTCTTTTTTTTTTCTGAATCAACTGACCGACGACTCCGGTAGAATTTCACAAGCAACAAAACAGCAAACACCCTAAATTTTAATATTCTAATGCTTCTAAACCTCCTTACCAAATAAATAACAAATGCAATGTACAATGTGACTGGAATAGCCAACATCAGATAGACGTACCATTCGTTGCCAAGTGTTTCGCTTACATAATTCATGATGAAATAAACATTAATTCCAAGAATCACTACCGTTGCAGCTAGTGCAAACACTTGGAAGCTTCTGAATGTATGAATTGTCTTACAAATCAGATTTTGAACGTACCTTGAGCTTCTGAAATCATGCATTACTTTCCTGCTTGACGTAAACGTGATAATCGGGATGATCGCAAAGGGTAGTTGGATCATTTGTACGCAGTTTAGCAAGTCGTTCATTCCTGAAATTGTGTGAAATCATAAATTTTTATCCGATTTTGGAGCTCTTCTTTTGAAGTTGAAAGTCAAAATTCATCCAAACCTGTCAAGTTCTCAACTCCATGTGCATACAATGTCAGAAATAAGGTCGGTGCAATCGCGATACTTCTTGTTATGAACACTCGTTTCCATTTTGGCCAGTTTATGTGGACAAAACCCTGAGACAAGAATTTTATTGAGAAAACTCCCAGTTATCACCTCCATCACAAACTGTCCGGTGTACGTCCCAGTCATTGTAGAACTCTGACCTGCTGCGAAAATTCCGATTCCCCAAATTATCATAGCTGCTAGACCAAATTCGCATCCAAGGAAGATTCCTGCCTGTCGTGAAAATTTTTTTTAAAATGGATTCAGATACCTTGTAAATGTCTGCTTCCACAAGATCCGTGTTATTCGGGAAGGCATCTGGATCGATGATTCCATGACGGTTCACACAAAGTGCACGCTAAACTTTTCGTGCAGAACAAAGAGGAAAACAATTTACCACATCAGCATTTGTTTTTGCGTACAAACCGTGTGCAAAGACTGCTACAACAAAAGTGTTGATGAAAAAGCTGGCAATAAGTGCTATTGCAGACTCAACGGCAAAGTAGAAGTTCGCATCAGAAACTTTCTGTCGGTTGGTGCGGTCGATGCTTCTTGACTGGAATATGTCATTTGATTCTGTCCCTGTTCCATTTTTTGACAACATGAAAAAAAAGTAAAATTATTACATTCTTCACTTATTTTCCTACCAGCCGGTTGACCAAACAGCTAATAATTTCACCCTTACGATTAATTTCTCATCATGTGTACAAACACTGAGATAACTCTCAATGTGTTCTCTAATTGTTACAGACAAAGTCAGAAAACATTTTCACTAACCTTAACAAGAGCCGAGTGTAAATACAAGTTATGAGGCATGATGACAGCTCCAACAACCGAAATTGCCTGCATGAATTGTTTGCTTCCGCATCCTGCACACCAGGGTACAATCATGCCTTCGATCACTTTCGGTAGTGATGGTTTCACTACGGCAAACTAAAACAGTGAATTTCAACTTTATGGAAAATAACAATAAAACCTCATATCCGAACGAGGCAGCCATTGTTCCAATAAGGACAGCAAAGATGAACTCAAGCTTTCTCACACCATATCGATCAAAAAAGAGAAACGTGAAAGTGTCTGCTATAGTTATCAGGACCCCAATATACAACGGGATACTGTAATGTAGAACTTGTTTGTAAGTGATCATTAGTGAGACTTACAAGCCCATAGATAGCAGATAAAATGCGATGGCAGTTCCAATAACCTCCTGCATATCACTGCAAATGATTGCAATTTCTACCATCAGCCAGAGAATGATTCTGGGTACACGTGGGTAGTAGTCGTAGGAGATCTGAAATTGAATTCAGAAAAATTAAAGAAACTTTCTACCTCCGCCATATGTTTTCCAGTCACAACTCCCAATCTTGCGGACATGCGTTGGAGCAACATTCCTACTACGTGAGCCATAAGCAGGACCCAGAGGAGCTGAAACTTTTGATTACCACTTTTCAAAGATTAAATAATTTACCTTGTACTCAGCTTGAGCACCAGACTGCAGATCACTCTCAATGTTGCCAGGATCCAGATATGCAATGCTCATCAAGAATCCTGGACCAGTGAAAGCCCATAGTTTCTTCCAGGAGAACGATGACTCCTGGAGTCGAATCTACATAATTCCAAATGAATGGCCTTACATCTTCAGTTTCAGGTATTTCAACCAAGTCAACTGTATCTTCATCTGTTGGAATCACGTAAAGTATTTCGTCCACTGGTTCTGCAGGAGGTGTTTCTTTTGGTCTGCGGGCTCGGAGATCGTCTTCCTCGTCGGTCATCTGAAAATAGTTTTTCAAAATATGTTTACTGGGTTTGAGGGTGAAATTTACGGAGACTGCCTGGAAAAAACCGATGTTAGACAAATTTTTCTAGGAAAAGTTCAAGAATGAAAAGAATTCAGTTTCATCGCAAAGATTGCGAACACCATTGCTCATGTGAGAAAAATAACAAAGAGAACATTGTGAATAGCAAACAAACAAACATTCGAAAAAATAGAATTATCAAAAACTTTCTCATATGAGAAAACGTAAATGTGGTGTTTTATATCTACGGGCATCGATTGCAGCTATTTATATGTGATCAGTACAGATGAAATGAATCATCAAAACATCCGTTCAGTTAGTAGACAGAGATGAAAAACATAAAGTAAAACAGTTGTGAACACAAAGCAACAGTTATCTCTCAACATATTATCAGTATAGCATTATTTTTCCTTCTGGTTGTGTTTCAAGTAACGCAAACATCTTATTCAAATAGAGTGGTTTTCATTATCACGGCAACTAGTTTTGGAGTGAGAACTTTGACGAAAATTTCCGATTGAGACCGGACAAATCAGGAAAGATGTGAATAAAACTATCAACTAGATTTTTGTAAATATTTATTTGGAAAATAAATAGAAATTAACATGATTCAAGAGTTTTTAATTATACAAACATGATAAGAGAAGAATTTCAGGAGTTGGACGGAAAAAACACGAAATGAAAAAACAAAAAAAAGATGATAGGACGAAATTTCGGTGTAAACAAGAGAGCGATGAGAAATAAAGATGGAGTGAAAGTTTAACGCGGTGATTTTCATAGAAGAGTGTCTCACGATGATTCCTATTGCACAAACGTAGAATTTGAAAATGAAAACAGAATCTGCAAATAGTAGTGAGTCAATGTTGTTGACATGTTAAAGTACACTGCAGTCTCGCGACTCCAACTGATCTACGGATTACGGAAACGGAATTACTGAAAACAGATTTGTTTGCAACGGGGAAAAATTGGTGATGATGTACATAGGAATTCATGTGACAATACTGAATAGATTATTATCGAGTGCGAAAATGCAGAATTAAAATTGAGAAGAGGTTTGTTTCAGTCAAAATTTCTGGATTTTAGTCCAAAAACATTCAGAGTAAATTTTGAAACAAAGAATGAAGAAAATTGAGGTTTTTCGCGAAAAAAAGAATAATCACGAGAGCAGACTCCTTTCAAAGGTTCACATTGATACCTTGAATTTTCATCCATGCCGACAGAAATCTTTTTCTTTTTTTTGTCAGAGACAGAGATTACTAAACACAATCCTTGGATAAGTTCTTTTTTCACATCCCCTTCCACAAGTACACATCCTTCTTTAACCGATTCAATATTTTGATGCGCTTGATTGACAGGCATTTGCCGTGGGCGAGACGAGCAAGATGACAATCTTAATAATTTTCCGACGTCTAGATTCACTTCGTCAACTTTTGCGACTTGTGTCATTCCCTTTCATCACTTTTCCTGTACGAAATGTATAAACGTAAAACAAAACGAAAATCATCACATGTTCCATCCTTATTCCAAATGGATAACCAATGAATAACTTTTCAACGTGAATATCGTTTACCTGAACCAATACCCTGATAAGCAGTAATCGATAATCTCTGAATTTATTCGATAAACTATTGAACAATCTCGAAAAACTCAAATGGAACTACTCAGGGTTTTCCAATGGAAATGGAGAGTTATTCGGTATTAGAATTTCTGAACAAAACTTTTTGGAAAATTTTTTTTTCAATAAAAACAAAGTATTTTGAAAATAATTCTTTTTGATTGTTTTAGTTTGTCTTGCTGCTCGAAAGTACAATTTTGCAAGAAAACTCGTAGAAATAGATCAGATTTTTTTACTTACAAAAATGTAGTCTCATAAAATTGAATGAAAAACTGTTTACCGGTATGGCACTATGTGATGGAAAAGTTGTCAGTAACGTTTTCAAAAGATCTTTTATATAACACTCGCTCGACGTTGATTTTCAGACGTGTACTTTGCGACATAAATAATGCAAAACGTTCCCGTAACATGATATGGAGCAATTAACGTGTTCCCTCGGTTCACCTCGTGGTTCTTGTCGTTCAATGAACAGATGCGTCTGTTTCTAGATCGTAGGTGTTGGGACCATGAATTTCCTTCGATTATGCTATTGTCCCAGAACGGCACTCGCAGGCCATACCACATGCATTTCTAATTGAGAATTTCATATTAATTTTGCGCAGCGTGCGTGTAGCCACCGTTACATAACCTCAATTTCGATTCTTCATCGTTCCAGAAACGTGTCTACAAACACATTGCTCTCAGACATTACATTTTTTACTGCCAGGTGGATTTCTTTGGCTTTGTTGTCGAAGTTGATTCAGATCTGACTAAATTAACAAAAGTTCGTTGAAACAAGTAGTGTTCCGTAAGAAGTGTCAGGATTTGTCTTCCATTTTCTCAGTTACTTTACTAGTATTTTTACAACTTGAGAAAAAAATGTGTATACGACAGAGGCATTTTAGAACAAAAAACTACATACATATAACAGAGAACCGATTTCTAACGGAAATCCATCATCCAGATTTCTTATTAATAAGAGAACATTTGTTCCACGATTGTTACGTAAAGGTCACACTTTGAAGTTTGGAATGCTGCCAGCTGGACAATGATCTCTAGGAAGCAGTCAACACTCGTTTGTTCCACAAATTTTCATGAACCCCGAAATAACAGTAGTATTCTTGCTGTACTCGCACGCTCAAGTAGCATTCTTTTCGTTACCAAGTCACAAGTATCACTTGAAATTGTTCAAACTTCCAGAACTGATTGTATTCAACCCCACCGCTAGTTACAATCGTAGAAAATGTGTCTGTTCAGGACAAGTTTTATTGATATTTTTTAAAATTTTAGTTTTACAAGTCTTAAAAAAGCTCTGAATCATGAATCTACTGCATAGTGATGTCTTGTCAAAGAATATGTTATTTGCTTTAATGAAAACAGACGAAACAGCAAAAACATCATAGACTATTCCAAGTGAACTCCAATATATATTTCGCACTTATACTAGAAAAGATTTCTGAGAGCTTGCCGTCATGAGAACTTTTACACGTCAGTTTCACTCTCTTGAGATTATGACGTTAATTACGCGTTGTTTTCATCTTGAGAAAACGAATAAAAGTATAATCAGATTCTTTTTGACTAGTCCAGTTGTTTAGAGAAGATTCTAAAGTGACTGGGAATAACCAATGAGCCACAAAAAAGTAGGTAAATAACGTTTTTTGGACACCCCCGTACTAAAAATGGTAAGTTATTTAGTTGTTTTCACTTCACGCCTTGTTTTCTTGGTTACGTTACGGACTTTTTCTCACGACTCTTTTTGCAAATTCAGTCACTTGAAGTATTTTAGAGAAACTGATACTCAGAGTATTCTTTTTCATTAGAGTTGGAATCTAGCAATATTTGAAAATGTTTTTCCCAATCATCTCAACTTCACAAGTGTTTTTTGGAAATGGTTTGCTACAAAAGTTTAGGATGTTTACGTTACATTGTATAGTGTTGTAGCAAATGTCTACATGCGTGAACAGGTGCTCGAAAACATGCAAAAACTCCGCAGAATATAATCATAATGGACCTCTTTCTCATTTGCTCGACACTCTGTGAATGTGTTCTTGCTTTATTCTGTTTGTTGGAAGATCAAGTGTTTTTGATTTTCCCTTTGGCAAAAAGTTCTAGACCAGAAACTGATCTCCATCTTTGCAGGATTTAGAATTTTGCATGCTAATAACGTCTGAGATCGTGAAAAAAAGCGTTCGTACCCCGCAAATCGGATCAAATATGATCCGTTCTGTTGCGTGAAATGCATGGAGACTACTCAATGTCGCTGTTGTTGCTTTGGATGATTAGATTTGAGTTGTGTGTGTGTATGTATTGAAGTGCTAACAATAGCACCCACACTCATTGACTCCGCTCGCTTCCTTGGACTCCTGTGGTTCGGACATTACGCCGTCTCCCTTTCTGAATGGACTAAAAGCTTTGTGTTGTTTACTTCTTTAATGACAAATTCCCTACACATAATGATTTTTTATTCTTTTCTCGCAGATCTGAGAACTTTTCCACTTTTTTTGTATCGATATACATTCTTTCATTCTTTTTCCATTTACTCGCCACTTTTTGAAAATTTTCTTTCATTGTGAATTTTTTTTTATGGAGACCAATTCACATATATCGCTAGAAGCATGGCCGTTTTCAAACGCGCTCTAATCTCAATTTTGCAGAATGAGTACGGTAACTCTCACAACGAACAGTTAAATCTTTGTTGATTTAAATTATCATTCTTACTTACAGTTCATTGTAATTGAAGGCGCATCACTTTATCGTTCTGGTGTTTCAAGGCGAAACTGCTACAGTACTAAGTAACCGATTTACGGAGGCCAGATTTTTTTACAGGTAGAGAAAGCTATGTGCAATTGAATTCTCATTTATGAATTTTTAAAAAATATGTCCCCAATATGTATTTTTTGTGACTGTGTTGAATTCTAAAACATTACTCAGATTCAACAAAAATATAGAAACACGATGGTCAAAGTTAATCTATGCCTGACATGAGAACGACCTTCAAAATGTGTTTTAACGCAATAACCGTGATTACTTTCAGTACTCTGTACCTGCAAGTAACTCACAACATACTAATAGTTTTATAGAAGCCGTTGGCTCGTTCATATTTTTGTTCGAAATCCCTGAAGGTAAATTGGTAATATTCTCAACCCATTTGTATACCTTTCTGTCATTAACCTACCTCCACAACTGCTAATGTTGCTCTCGCACGCTACCACTTGTTCTTGGAGTACTCGCAATATCCGAGGTACACAATTATTCATAGTTTCAAACGATTTGAAAAAGCTTTGTCTATGTTTTTCAATGTGCTTTACGGAGCTGGTTACGAAATTTCTGATTCAAAGAAGCCGTTGAACGTTAAATTACCAAAAGTTCCAAATTTATCAAAACTCAACGAAAATCTGTCAAGTTGAATTTTTTCTCATTTTTTGATGGTAGTTGTGTTGGAACTGTGATGTTGAACTAGAATAAAACAAAAAAATAATTTAATTATAACTAAGTTTCAACAGTACCATGAAGTTAAATTAAATTTTTTTCTTAATTCACAAATCAGTTAAACGGTGAACTAACGGGTTTTTTGAATTCAACGGAACTGTTTTATTTAATTCAACAAAAATTGCATCAAATTCGCGTAACCGGTAATTTCGTTGAATTTCGTAACCTGACCTTGTTCTTACCCCTGTCAGAAAATCGTCAAACCCAGACATCAGGCTACCATACTCCTAACTAAATGAGCAGACTAATAACCAATTAAAAGTATATTCCAAGATATACAAAAACGTCCTTTCTAATGAGATGTTCTCGGATTCGCCATAATTATGTAGTACGTTCGGATTTTACGCTAACTCCTCTCGAAGACGAAAGAATGTCTCAACCCGTCTTCATTTTTTCCGGAGACAATCAGCTTTTACGACTTTTCTCTTGTGCATATTCGATTTTGTAGATACATACATCTTTTCTTCTTCAACTCGACTAAAGGAGCTGCAAACAACGACTATGGAACGTGAGTTGAAGAATTATTGTTTCTATAGTGTTGCTAGGTCATTACACATAAGTAGAACATAAACTTTAATGACTATTTGAAAGATATTAGTGCATGTACTTTTTCTCTATTTTTAACGTTGGTTATTTCTTATCGCAAATCTAACAAAAAAAGGAAAAAAAATTGTTTTGAATTGATAAACTGGAATATGTTCAATTACTATGAGAATGGATAAAACACTGAAAAAATTCTTCCCAACTTCAATTTTTCATTCAAAATATGACCGTATCATAAAATTATTTCAATCTGTAAAATGGTGAATCACTAAACTTCCAGTCTTAAGGTTTTCAAAAAGCTCAGTTCATCAGGAAAGGAAACGAATACATTTACATGATGTCTAGTAAAGATGCGAAAATAGGTGATTTTGGTTCTTGCTTTCAAACCATTGAAACAATTTTCAGTGGGAAACAAAAAGAAGAAGAAACGAAAGCAAACGATTTTTCGGTTGTCACCACAATTATTGGCTTTTATACTGTTCCTTTGTTCGCTGACAACTGTGGCTATTCTTTTACAGAGTGGGTAAAATTTTCACCACAAATTCAATTTTCATTTTAGTGAAGATGTTGTTCTCAGAAGGAGCTGATCTACGAATGAGATTTCATGAAGAAAAAGTGAGTGTGAATATTCTTTCATGCTCCCAATACATCTTTTGTCAGAGAAATATCACACTAGGATACGTTGTTGGAGGAGAAACCTGGGTTCGGAAGTGGTTCATCAACCATATGAAGAGCCTCGTACTTAACACAAAAGAGAATTTATTCTTTCATATCATAACGGATAACGAAACCAGTGATTCTCTAAGAATTTACTTGGAAACTTGGGACATTGATCGGAGTAAGTTCTGGCGGTAAATTAGGAAAAAATTAAATTTCAGTCAATGTCACTTTCTACGACATAAAACAATATGAAAATAGAATTAATTGGATTCCAAATCATCATTATTCCAAAAACTACGGACTTATCAAATTGGTATTACCAGATATTCTTACTGTAGATAAGGTACATTTTGAGTTTATGAAGTTTATGTAGTAATTCAGATTTTATTCATTGATATTGATACATTAATCAGATGCGACATCAAAGATTTATGGTATTATTTCGAAACTATGTCATCAGATCAAGCAATTGGAGTTGCATCCAACCAATCACCCTGGTATATCAAAAACGATTCTAGACGAGCTCCAAGCTTAGTAAGTTTTATGTTTTTTTTTTTTCGAATAACTTTTTTTTACAGTCCGAACTTTTTTCCAAAAAGTGGAGCATGGAACCGAACACAAAACCATCTTATCGATTCTGGTCTGTTTGGCCTTCAGACTATGTGATGAAATTGTTGTTCACGGCATCAAGAAATTTGAAAAATACTGACTCAGCTCTGAGCGTGAGTTTTTAAAATATATTCCTCCGGGAAAAAAAAACCGAATTTTCAGAGAAACGTGGATTCCAAAAACACTGGCATCAACACTGGCGTCATGCTTCTGGACCTACAAAAATTGAGATCAATAGGATGGAACAAACTGTGGAAAGAAACTGCTATAAAGTATCTTCGAACATTCGGCGCTACAAAACTTGCAGATCAGGTGAAGAGAAAGAAAAAAAATTTTTTGCCGAAAAATAATTTTATTTCCTTATGGTGATTGTTTTGAGTTTGTTGAGTGTGAAATCAAATTTGGAACTTTTACAGGATATTTACAATGCTATATTTTTCTCATACCCACATTTTGTTCAAATGATACCGTGCGAGTTTAATTATCAGCAAGGAATGAACAACAACGGTACATATTGTGATGACTATGCTAAGGTTTGAAAAATGTTGAACTTCCTGAAAGTATATCTCAGGTAATACATTGGAATTCTGAACAGAAAATTGCCAGTGACACCTATCAAACGGAAGATTTGAACGCCTACAGAAAATCGATTGAAGCGTTCAATGGGGACTCGATAAAGTCACGTAGGAACGCTTTTCATACAAAAGTTTGTTATCACTCAACTTGAATTAGTGACTCAAATTGCAGAGAAAAATGAATGAACTGTATACAATATGTGGAGAATACCTCCCAGAAGAGACATACAGAACATTTCCGAACGTTTTGAAACCAGCTGTCAATAACGACGAGATTTCTATTTTCACTCAGATGAGTACTGATCGACTCCAGCATTTTAAAACAATGGCCGAATCATGGCAACAATCAATTTCTGTTGCAGTTTATGGAACTGATGATGAATTGGTAAGATTTAAATAAGTGTTGCTGATAGAGACAAAATTCAGAACAAAGTTCTTTCTGCCATTCAAGAAATTAACAGAACAAACATTGCAGTTCATTTAGTATACAAGGCGGTTGATGACGTAAGTTTGACAAAATTAATGAAATATGGCTAATTTCAGAAAGTATACCCGATAAACTACCTTCGTAATGTCGCTCTGAAATATACAACTACTGCTTTTGTACTCTCTCTGGATGTAGACTTCAGAGTCCGCTTAAAGTCAGAAGATGTTTCGAAGCACCTAGAACAGTTGGAATCTAAACAAGCCTACGTTGTTCCAGCTTTTGAGTTGACCAGTCACTCCTATAAATTTGACAACAACGAAGTTCCAAAAACAAAAAAAGATGCTGAAGAAATGTTGAGAAATGGAACGGTGAGAAAGAACACCATGACAACAATTTTTCATTGACCTATTCAGCTTCAATCATTCCGTCGAACAATATTCCCGGCTGGACAAGATCCAACAAACGCCACCATGTGGGCAAAATCTAGAAAAGTTTACGAAGTTGAGTGGCGACCAAACTACGAACCATACATTCTGATGAGAAAAAGTGAAATCCCGCTTTATGAAAATAATTTTGGTGGATTTGGATGGAACAAAGTCACGCATATAATGGCAATGAAAAGCAAAGAGTAAGTTGGAGCATAGTAGGACTATTCACTGTAGCTACGTTCAGATTCCAATTCCTCGTGCTCCCCGACTCTTTTGCCATACATCAATTCCATACGCCATCTGAAGATCTGATCAAATTCCGGACGGATAAAGGATACAGAAACTGTCTCCGTTACATGAAAACACAATTCATCCGGAGAACTATTCTGAAGGACCGCATCGATATTGATAATTTGTGACCAAAGTCAGGTCGATAAACGAAGACTCTTCTTATTTTTGCATTTTTATTCCATATCATCTGATGATGCACTTTTTTACTACACATCTTTAGGAACTACGGTTCAACAATTAACCCACGTGGTTTTCAATGATAAATATTGTTTCCGATATCTTTCACATGTTTTTTGGTAAAAATACCTGATGAAACCCAGATTTCAACAGTCTTTAGTCCGTTTATTTTTGAAATGACAGCAAGCAACAATTTACACACGACAGAACTCCCGAAAAAACCTATTTACTAGTGAAAACACAAGTGAAACATATTATATTAACCACAACAACCGCATCCACATCCGCATCCGTAGCGAGCGGTTGGAGAAACAGTTCCCATCATGCATCCACAGCAGCCACAACCGCACCCGTAGTATCTCTTTGCACGGATGATTGTTCCAGAAGGTTCTGTCGACGTTGCAGGTTCTAGTGCTGTTTCTGTGACTCCGATGGCCATTTGCTGATCTTTCAATTCTAATGAGACTGTTTTCTTGACTATTGGTGATGTTCTCTCGTCTTCCTGAAAAATCAATTTTCACTTGCAACAACAAAACCTCACCGATCGAACAACTTCTCCAGTTGCAAGAAGAATTATGATTGGAAAAATGATGAAGCTGAGCATGATTTGATTATCCGAACATTTCCTCGTGCATTTATACCAACATTTTATGTTAATTTTCTGTTTGTTCCGTTGTTTGAACAGTTCCAACATCCAAAAACTTCATGTTTTGTTAAATAGTAGGGCTGTAGAACGTTTTTAAAGTACAAACCTGATTCATGAACTTCTCACAAAATGTTTTTTCCCTTGATCGAGGGACTAGAAGGTAATAGTAGATCCGGCAACAAACAAAAAGATGAACTCCATCTCCAGGTATTTTGGGCACGACTTTCTTGAATTATTTCGAGAACAGGCAGACTGCTAAAGTTTCTGCAAAACAAGTATACTTTTTCATAGCTATTGTATCATATTCGTAAAGAATTTTGCATAATAAAATTGCTTGCATCATGTTCGTCATACTTCTGCAATATGAAGCCACTTGCATCATGTTCGTCATACTTCTGCAATATGGAGCCACTTGCATCATGTTCGTCATACTTCTGCAATATGGAGCCACTTGCATCATGTTCGTCATATTTCTACAATATGGAGCCACTTGCATCATGTTCGCCAGACAAAATTCTCCGACCATCTGTACACTCCCGCATCGCTGTGCTTTCAATTCATACTCGATGGCTTCAACAATCATTTCTCTCCGACTTCAACCCACTATTTCTTCCACCCACGCAATTTGTCTTTCACACCATCTTCTCTATACTATTTCCTCCACTGAATCATAGGTTGACGTTGCTCAGACGTCTGTATTATCCTTGTTCATAGCACTATTTCTTTCTCCCTCGCAAATTATATGGTTTAAAAGGGGACGAAAATGCGGAATGGTTACAGTTTCATTGCTCTCAACACCGACGAGACTCTTTCTACACCAGCAAGCGCCTCGACATGAACCGCCGCGTAAGTTTTCTTCAGCAATTACTATTCAGATCAAAAATCATAAAATGTACGACAAGACAATTTCATTTTCAGAACGAAGACAGTGGATACTCAACTATGAGCAGCACCACTCCCGACTACACCACAAGCAGCTGGGAATCCTCCACCACCTCCAGCAGCTCCAGCAGCTCCAGCAGCTCCAGCGACGACAGCGTTGCCACAGCGGTCAGCCCAAGCGACGACAACCTCCAGACGGCTGTCAGCGACACCGAGAATAATTAGAGCGACAGCAACGACAACTATTCTTCTTCCTGAATTTACAACAACTAATTAACCTTTCCCCAACTTTTTAGAGACTGTGTCTCCGGTTTTTCAGCCGTCACAACTATTTTATTGCCATGAATAAACTTTCCTAATATAATTTTCATCACTGAACTTAACGAGCATCAAACTTCGCGTAATCATGGATAGAATTTTGCGCACTGTTCCATTTGTGCAGGACGGAGATCGGATTATTCTGTTTGAATTGGTTTAATGAAAATGATCGCGCAATAGAGAACATCATACAGAAATACAAGTCAATCAACTACAAGGGAGCTTTGCGTCAATCGTAATTTTCTTGATTTTTGCTTCCTTGTTATGTTTAGGCTGCATATATGTAATTTTTGTTTCTTGATTCAAAGTTACATTTCTTTTTAAGTTCCTTGATCAAATCAGTCCAGGTGGTTGGTAATAGCTCACAGAGATTACTCTATAGTAATAACTCGAAAGAGTAATGGGTCATTGGCTCAGGGGTAGTAGCCCATAAACATAACTTCATACTTATCTCTCATAGTTATAGCACTCGCGTATAGACTCCTACTAATAGCCTGTGGATGAAGCCAGGTATAAATTAACACTCGCTTCGCTCGTGTTAGGACGAAAAACGTCATAACATCATAATAATAGTACGCGGATATAATCGCATAGTAATAGCCTGTGGGCATGAACACACGGTAATAGCACGTGGGTATACTTTGAAGACAAATAGGTTCAACTTCAGAAAATTCTCGAGTTGCTCCTGAACAACATGCTACCTCAAACTTGGGTCATTGTGCCGGATGGAAAAGTTATGCACAAGGCCTCTCACATCTGTTCATGACGCAAAAACAGTCCGTGACAGATTAAAAAGAAACAAAACAACATTTCGTCGAGTTGGTACAGTCTGATCGCCGCGAAGACGGATCGGACCCAAACTTGTTGAACACTTCCCGTTAAAACGATCTTTCCAATGGCGTTTAGTTCATCTCGCTCCGATACCTAGGAGCAGAGAAGAGACCGCAGACACACCTGTAACAAATTTGCTTTATATTGAATTGATCGGCAGATTCTTTCCAGATCTAGAGTATCAGGTGTCAAAAACCTTACAGATCTTTGTTTCATATGCGGTTTCCGTCAATACGAATGTATTTATTATAAAAATAGACAGCGAGTTGCGGTGAAGTTTTTTGACAAGGAATATGCCGCAAGCAGAAGAAAGAGAAGGTAGAAGACGATTGAAGAAAATGAGAACCACATAGTTAGGATCTCCAAACGTGTCATGTCACCACGTAGGTTCTGTGAGATTAGGTAGAGTAATAAATGAGGATTGGGAACGTATATTGTAAAATGAAAAACAGCTCCTAAGAGGGGAAAATCCTCGGTGAATAAGTATAGATACTTGATAGAAGAGACCATGCTGACCTCTACGTGAGCCCTATAGAGCAGTTTTAGATGTAACCTGCGAGTGAAGACGTGAAAGAAGACGACCCATCCCGCTAACAGAGAAGCACTTACACTGCAACTCGACATCTACAGTAGCGACAGAAAGTTTTTGGACGATATCATTTTTCGACATATCCTAACGCTGGGTTATCGGATCGGTCTTAAAGTTGCACAAATATCAGAAAAAACATTTTTTTACATTGTGAAAAAATATCGGGGTGATAGGTAGTGTTCTCGCAGAAAAATTTGTTATTTTCTCAAGTTCACTCAAAATTAACTTTTTACACATCACATTTATTTCTCGTTTTCTTTCTTTCATTACGCATTCACCTGTTTTCAGGTGCATAATTCTGGAAATTCCAACTTTTAAAAACGTAAAAATGAGGGAACTAACCGAATCGGTGATCATCCGGGGTCACCGGATGAGATTTGAGAGGTCACATTTGACAGAACAGTCCTGGAAGAAGATATAAATTCCGTATGGGGTCATTCTTGCTCTAGAATAGCTGTATCCACTTGGAAACTTATAAACAGATTTTTCTCATATCGTCGACTCTATTTGAGATCACCTAGACATGGTTAAAGACCATACGTCTTCGATCTCGTAGGCGACCTTTTTGAGAATCCTCAAGCTGGGGTCAGTTTTTAGGTCATAAAACAGAAAAGGTTTGACTTCGAGGTCCAATTTTCTCTGAGCAATTTATTGTTTGCATATTTCTCCACTATCATGTCAGGACATCCACTAACAAGGAATCGGAAAGCGCTACTAGACGGTGGAACTGGTGTGAATACGGAGCAGTTTCATGGCTTTCTGAAAAAGTGGTCTAAAGTTGTCGAAGTTGGTGAATCGGAGTTTTTCATGTATTCAATCAGTCAAAAACACATGATAGAACGTGTCCGAGAAAAAAAAAGTTACTTGAAGCACCGAAATCATCTATGAATACCGATAGTTGAAATCTGGATACCGGCACCTTTGCAAATTTTTATTCGGCCTTCTTGTAGTATTTTCTGAACGATTATTTATGTACAACTTGAAATCAAAATAATTTTTGAATTGTAAAGAATGTTTCTATGAAAAATTAGACCTCTAAGTCAAACCGTTTCTGTTTTATGACCTAAAAACTTACCCCAGCTTGAGAATTCTCAAAAAGGTCGCCTACGAGATCGAAGACGTATGGTTTTTAACCATGTCTAGGTGATCTCAAATAGAGTCAACAGAATGAAAAAAAAATCTGTTCATGAGTTTCCAAGTGGATCCCGCTACTCTAGAGCAAGAATAACCCCATACGGAGTTGATATCTTCTTCCAGGACTGTTCAGTCAAAGATGACCTCTCAAACCTCACCCGGTGACCCCGGATGATCAACGAACGGTTTTTTATAAACGATTTGGTTAGTTCCCTTATTTTTACGTTTATAAAGTTGGAATTTCCAGAATTATACATCTGAAAACAGGTAAATGCGTGATGAAAGAAAAAAAAACGAGAAATAAATGTGATGTGTAAAAAGTTCATTTTGAGTGAACTTGAGAAAATAACAAATTTTTCTGCGAGAACACTACCCATTACCCCGATATTTTTTCACAATGTAAAAAAATGTTTTTTCTGATATCTGTGCGACTTTAAGATTGATCCGATAACCCAGAGTTAGGATATATCCAAGAATGATATCGTTCAAAAACTTTCTGTCGCTACTGTACTTGTATAATAAAAAATTCCATACTGACGGACACATCGCATACGAAACAAAAATCTGTGAGGATTTTGACACCTCGTACTTGCAAATTTTCAACAACGCTTGGTCAAAAGTTCTCAGAGCAGTAGTGAAAGAATGGAGCCCGACCAGATTGTTCCTAATACAATATTTTTGAATGATGTTCTCTATTGCGCGAACATTTTTATTAAATCGATTTGAACAGAATAATCATTTCTCCGTTGTACCCTGTACAATTGAAGCAGCGCGCAAAACTTTTCACATGATTACGCGAAGTTTGATGCTCGTTGAATTCAGTGATGAAAACAACATCAGGAACAATTTATTCACGGCAATAAAAAAGTTGTGACGGCTGGAAAACCGGAGACACAGTCTCTAAAAATTTGGGGAGAGGTTAATTAGTTGTTGTAAGTTCAGGAAAAAGAATCTTTGTCGTATCTGTCGCTCTAATTATTCTCGGTGTCGCTGACAGCCGTCTGGAGGTTGTCGTCGCTTGGGCTGACCGCTGTGGCAACGCTGTCGTCGCTGGAGCTGCTGGAGCTGCTGGAGGTGGTGGAGGATTCCCAGCTGCTCGTGGTGTAGTCGGGAGTGGTGCTCGACATGGTTGAGTATCCACTGTCTTCGTTCTGAAAAAATTTCGTACACTTGATAACAAATCTATCGAAAAGCACTGTTCGCTGGAAAAAACTTACGCGGCGGTTCATGTCGAGGAGCTTGTTGGTGAAGAAAGAGTCTTGACGATGATGGAAGCGGAAAGACTGTGACTACTCCGCTTTTTCGTCCCCTTTTAAACCAAAAAATTTGCGTGGGCGTAAGAAATAGTACTATAAACAAGGATAATACAGACGTTTGAGAAACGTCAACCTATGATTCAGTGAGGGAAATAGTACAGAGAAGATGGTGTAGAGGACAAATTGCGTGGGTGGAAGAAATAGTGGGTTGTAGTCGGAGAGAAATAATTGTTGAAGCCATCGAGTACGAATTGAAAGCACAGCGATGGAGGAGTGTACAGATGGTCGAACAATTCTGGCCTGCCGAACATGATGCAAATGGTTCCATATTGCAAAATTCTGTACGAATATGATGCAAATGGTTCCATATTGCAAAATTCTTCACGAATATGATGCAAAAGCTATAAAAAAGTATATGTGAAAAGTATATTCTGCTTTTTCTACGACCACCAAGTACCCCTTGGCTCACACAGAAGACTCTGACTCCGCAGAATATTTTATTTGTGTTTCGAAAATTGTGAAAAGATGGTGATGTACACGTCAAATTTTGTTTTGTTGATAAAATATCATTAATTACCACTGATTCCTTTTCTGTACGTTTTGTCTTCAAAATAAAAACCTATTCATCAGAAAAAAACAAATGAGCAATATTTTACTATTAACCACAACAACCGCATCCACATCCGCATCCGTAGCGAGCGGTGGGAGAAACAGTTCCCATCATGCATCCACAGCAGCCACAACCGCAACCATAGTATCTCTTCGCACGGATGAGTGTTCCAGAAGGTTCCGTCGAGGTTGCAAGCTCTAGTGCTGTCTATGTGACTCCGATGGCTATTTGCTGGTCTTTCAATTCTAATGGTATGGATTTGTCACCCAGTGAGAAAGTTTTGTGGTAATTCTGGAAAATGGATTGTTCTTGAAAACTGATTGAGAGTCACCGTATTTAAGCCTTCTCGACTTGCAAGAACAACGACAGATGATAGAACAAAGAAGCAGAGCATTTTTATTGGCTTGATCATCCAAACGTTCCTTTTGTATTTATACTGATGTTCTGTGATAATTTCTGTTTGTCCGGTAGTTTAAACAGCTTTTGCATAGAGAAACTCTGTGAATTCGCGAATAATGACGTTTGAGAAAACAATTTTGAAGTACAAAGAGAGAAAAGGTGAAGAGATGTCTTAAGAGGACATTTCATTGCACTATCCTGCTTATGATATTCCTCGTTTAGCATGAACTCAATTTCCCAAAGTTTAAAGTACACGTTCCAAGAGTCTCAATACCTTGGAAGATCATGTTCTTCTTCTGGTAAATGATGTCTGACACGTTGACCCTAGATGCATATGGCTTGCAAATTGAATAAAGTAATCCTACCGAGTAAGTACCTCCATGAACGTAACTCTTTCCTGGAAACGAAGTATTGCCTTTTTCTATGCTCCCATCTGCCCCAAATAAATGATGGACGTGAAGGGCTCTGAAGAAATTGGTTGCTTCCCTCCATCTTTTCTATTCAATTACGGGTGCTTCAAACCACGTAAAACACCTTTATTGACCTATCTAACATTCAAGGATATTTTATTGACATTCTCATTGATTCAGAATTTCTCAACTTTAAAAATTCGAAGAGATTAAGCGACAAGGAATTCGAACTGTTATGGAACCAATACATTTTTTTGATAAGAAAAATAAACAACTATAACCAAAATCGAAAAAAACTGAAACATTTTGGAAAAACACTTATTCGTAATTGTAGTGAAAATAGCATGGTTTTGATGATTCTGTTTTTATTAAAAGTTAACTTCCGTTTAAAGTTTGACAGTTTTACATGTACTGAAGAAAATATGTTTCCAGTTTCAAGCAATATTTGAAACAACTGAGAATAATATAATCTTCTATGGATACAACATCATTCTGTGAACTAATTCCAGTTTCTGACAAAACTCATTTTCTGTTCATCAAAACAAGACAGGAAAAACATGTAATTTCGAGGATATTAGCATTTTTTGCAGTTTCTACTAACAATTTCATTCCACTACTTTTCCTATTGTTTTTTCAACGTTTTGATATACTTTATGAATCTTTTTTTCTGAAGCCACTATATTTCTCTGATGTTAGCTGTGAATATGATCATTTATAGCGGATATGTTCAATGAGAATAATTAAGTACACACATCAAAGTTCGAAATTCTGTTTTACATAACATCGAATGTTAATGGATCCCAGAAACGTTGTCAACAACTCATCGGTCAACTGATTTCTCAAACGATGTTTGCATGAAATAGGTTGCCGAATTCATCTTTCATGTTTTCCGTTTCTACACTCTAAAGAAATCTTTTAGGCCGCACGTACATCTGAATGTCCAACTGTGTGATTCGAGGTAACCTAAAACGGTGAAAAAAAACAACAACCAGACCGATATTCGTGGGAGAAAGAAACAACTAATTAGCCATAACCCCCGACGAAATGGCCCTGGGCACTATTATCGAAGAGCAGCAGGCTGGCCACCCGGTAGTTGTTGCTCTTGAGACGAGCTCCATCGACAACCAGCCGGACGGTGAGCTCATGACTGTCGGCGAGAAAATTTCCAAGGTTTGTTCAGTGCCGCACATTTCTCATTCGACAAAAAACAAGTTTGCATTTTTGTCTCAAGAAACTTTTTGAATTTATATTTTAGCCACTATGCACATGTTTCACAATGTTTTTCTGAGTTTTTCCAACTTCGAAAAATACGTTCGAAATTTTTTTTACTGGAGAAATGAATACCTCTAGAGACGAGAACGTTATTTTTACTTTGTTTCAGTTCATAATCGAAGCACGGTGCACAGACAACATTTTGTTCTCGGGCGCGTTAGCAGTGGGCACGTTTGTATTGTTGATGCAAACATGCCCAATATTCATGAACAATTGGGTACTACTCACTGAACCACGGCCAATCAACAAGACTAATGAGAACGGAGAACAGCTCGTTCGTTTTTCAACTCCCCTTTTCTTTTGTTTACGGACAACAACCATCCAACCATAACCATTTCAGGATAGTACTTTCAACTACAATACGGGTTACTTCCAAATTTGTCGAGTTCATATCAACAACAACTCAGGAATCATGTATGATGACATTGAGATACCAGGTACTTTTTTCAATAATGCAGTGCATAAAAATGCGTTAAATTCATGTTTTATACTGTTCAAATAAAGATCAAATCAAAAAAATGAAGACGTTCTGTGACAGCTGTGAAAAAAATCAGAGCACAACAAGACTTCCACTCATTTTTCGGAAAAAAATATTACAAACATTTTCAGTGAAAGAAAGTGCGTATCAGTGCTACCTGAATCCTCTGTTCTCAAAACACGACATTTCTGATATTTCTCTAGCAAGTTTGGCCGTAATCAGTGAGTTTTATAATTTTCAATTAAACTACGAGAAACGTCAGTGAGACTCGGTTTCCCCGCACTTCTTCACGTTGGAGGCTCATTTATCTGTTTCCTAGCATTCTTTCTTGGTATTGCCGGTCACATACGAACTTCATACTACACACTGTTCTCATCAATTTCGTATATTTGTGGAAGTTCGTTTTATTTTTTTCAAAGAAGTTTATACATCCACAAGCAGAGAAACTATATGTTATTCTGAAGTGAAAAGTAGGTACTGACACGAACATTTTAAATAACTGTTCTCCTGGTAATCTTATTGTCCTTGATTAGTAGGTGGCATACAACAAAAAAACCAGACTAATTATACTGTAAGTCAATCTCGCGCCAGATCTTATTAGATAGGCATCACTCCCTGCAATCCACAAGCACAGGCCACAGGCCAGTTGACACTTCTTGATAGCTCGACAGAACGGCCACCTGTGTGAGGTGCGATCTATGAGAGAAAGCGGCGTATCTTAGCCCCGAAGTGTTATAATGAAAGTACATGGAGTGCGAACAGACTCAAACAGTTAGCGGGGAGATCAAAGGCGGCATAAGGTTGTTCTGAGTTGACAAAGGACAGACAAGAGTGAGAGAGAGAGAGAGAGAGAGAGAGAGAGAGAGAGAGAGAGAGAGAGAGAGAGAAAAGAGAGAGAAAGAGAAAGAGAAAGAGAGAGAGAGAGAGAGAGAGAGAGAGAGAGAGAGAGAGAGAGAGAGAGAGAGAGAGAAAGAGAGAATGAGAGAATGAGATAGAGAAAGAAAGATTAAAAAATAAGGAAAAAGATAAAAATTAATTTTTCACTGTAGTTGAAACTAACTTTTTACTGAAGATTGGAGATCTGCTAAAATAATCTCGTTAAGTTTTGTTTTTATAATAACCAAGCTTCTGAATGATGTACTCAACAGGAATTGCAAAAATCTCACAGGTATCATAATGTGCACCGCAGTACTCATGGTGGTCTGCGTTGTTGATGATGAACTGGCGCCAAGAATGAAACCAAATGCTGCAGGAGAGCCGAGCAAGTTCAGCTATACCTACGGTAACTTAATGAGATTCAACAACAAAATTCTGATATCAGGTTCACCGTTCTTCTCATCCGCTCTTTCATGTATACCGGTACAGATTTGTGCTTGTCTCCACGCTTTTCTTTATTTCCGGTAAGTTTGACAGAAGTAACGAAGAATGATGTCAAACTTCCAGGCGATTTCCTTCAGTTGTGGAAAAACTAACATACGTACCGGGCCTTGAAGCGAAACGTAATTTTGCTTCAATTTTTCGTAGTGAACTTTTTGGTCTTGCAAAAAAAACCAAAAGAAATATTCCAGTGAGACGGGCTCAACTCGATAAAGAACTTGGGATTCCACCTCTGGAAAGCTTCAGACGGGGTTCGCTTGCTACTTATTTACCCATTCCAAACTTGCAAGTAGGCTCAAGAAGAAACTCAAGAAGAAGCAGCCAAGCGTCATTCAACAATCCAAGTCTGATGTTCATGCAAGAAGTTTGATTATTCTGAATAAAAATTGATCGCGAACAGTGTTGTGTTGACTTTCCTCTAGAAATATCAGGAGATCTGTTTTTAACTTTTCTTCATAACAAATTGTTTTTTTGGTGAGCAGTTCCAAAAACCAAATTAATTTACAGTACCTAACAAACGTTCTGGTTCAAACCATACAAAAGTCTCAAGTTTTTTTTTAGTTTCTTCATCTCTTTGAAGTGGTAGTAACCTCACTTAATCACATTATTATCAGTTGTAGAAGTTTTTGTATGAAGGTACTAGGATTTCTGTGAAAAAAACTTTTCTTCGACGACTCTTGTTGTTTTGCTCCTTCCGCGCGGTTCGAAAATCATTTTTTCATTGAAACCTGTTCAACATCTTCTGTTATTCCTTGTTTAAACATTCCATGATCCTGCTCATGTGAAACAATTGTCATTTATCTTTTTAACTGCATATCCATGAAATTCCTATTGTGTTACTCAGTGACGGATACAGATCGATGATTGGCACCGGTCCGCTAGGTCACTCTATCCTCCCCAATGGCGACTTGTATGGTGCGAAGGTGGGCTCCGCCTCATGGAAAGTCCATATACAGATCACTTATCCCTGATCACATCATGTGAGTTCCCTTTCTTCTTTCTTCATTCGCTCTCTTAAAATAGTAGCTTGAGACTAGATTGTTGATGACAGTAACTTCGATACTGCTTTATGCATATCTCTCTTCTCTCTCTCTCTCTCTCTCTCTCTCTCTCTCTCTCTCTCTCTCTCTCTCTCTTTCTCTTTCTCTCTTTTCTCTCTCTCTCTCTCTCTCTCTCTCTCTCTCTCTCTCTCTCTCTCTCTCTCTCTCTCTCTCTCGCTCTCTCTCTCTCTTTCTCTGTACCTTTCTCTGTCTCTGTCTCTCTCTCCACCAGAAAAAAATGAGCTCACTATAATTGTTCTGTGCAAGTTTCACGTCGTACACGCTTTTATGTATTGAAACCGTTCCATCTGTATTTATTTCAAGCGCGTAGAAGATCAAACAGACTCAACTATTTTTTGACCTTTAAAACACTCATGAACTGGCAGCTGGTTAGATTATTGCCCGCCAACTGATATCATAGAGCTGGTCCAGTTATCAATTACTGTCATACCAGTTAACCTTCTCAGTATATCATGAACAATGTCCAAACACGTTACAAACACTGAATATACAGTAGATTAGTTGTAAAACTCCTGGGACAGTCTTACTTGGAGAATTGATGAATAAAATTTTTCAGATTGAATATCAAACACAGGAGTGATCGCTCACCATGACAGGACAAGGTTAGTGAATTGTTGTAGTAGTCAATTTGCATGATATTTAAGAAATTTCTTCAAAAACTGAAGTTGCAACTGAATACAAACAATTACGAATTTACATATTCACGTTTTTTTTTCAGAGAATAAACTCAATGAACCTTCGTGCCCACCAGCGCCAAAACGACCAAGATTGATGTACTCAACATTGAACCTGGTTTGTGAAATTCATGTTGTCAATGGTAACAAGAAAAGATTCAGGAACCACGCTGGGGACCACCTAGAATCGTTCCTGCATGGATTCGTAACCGGAAAAAGGTTGTTCGAGAGGTCAAGAAGGAAGATAGTGATGGTGACGACTCTGATGACTGTTTCTGGGAATGGGTAAGATCCGAATGAAAATTGTTATTCAAAAGAATTATCCAGGAGAAGGAAAATAAGAAGAAGAAGAAGGAGGTTGCTGAAGAAAATACGATCCAATATGTTTGCAACCTTCCTGACTCAGATAACAGAGATGTAAGTGAATTTTGTGAAAATCTTGAGAGAAAACTTGATTGAAGTTTCATGATGTGTAGAAAATCTGTTAGCTGTACTTTGAAGGAAACATATTCAGAACGCAATTGAGACAAAAGAAGAAAACTATGTCCCAACTGTTGAAGCAAAGCCGGATGCAGACGGAAAAGATGGTACTGAAGAAGCAGATGACTATTCAGATGAAGAATTAGAAGAGGATTCTGATGACGAGGAGATGGAAATTGGTGCTGAAGCTGGGGACGATAGCGATGATTGTGAAGACAGCGAAAACGAAGGTGAAGGCTATGATGACGAAGGATACGAAGAGTGTGACGATGAAGAAGCCACACAAGATCTTTCGGTTAGTTTTCTAGAAATAAAACCGTGAAAAACGAGTTGCAGGACGAAGTGAACAGTAACGAAGATGAAGGAAAGCCAGGAGATGTCATTGTTGATGTAGGTTATCTAATAATTCAGTAATCATTTCTCGAATTCATTCTTACTTTAATCTGAAGTGCAACACAAAATTACAGTTGGAAGTCATGATGGACATGGAGAAGGATGTTCTGAACGATGTTGTTGTTGGAAACCAGATCAACACTCAACTGAAGACCGACCAGGGCGAGTATTGAACCCACCAACAAGAAGATACACGTAATCGAACTTATTTTCTAATGTGTACTATACTCTGGGAATGCC
Organism: Caenorhabditis parvicauda; assembly: GCA_963978915.1. Classification (NCBI taxonomy): domain Eukaryota; kingdom Metazoa; phylum Nematoda; class Chromadorea; order Rhabditida; family Rhabditidae; genus Caenorhabditis; species Caenorhabditis parvicauda. Next base: position 6,718,462 of record OZ022249.1, read on the forward strand.
CACATATTATTTATTGCTTGTAACATAAATATTTGGATTTGATATGAGTTTTGTTACAGATCTTGATTTCCTCGTAGAGATTACTCAACTCCAAAAGTGTTGACTGCATTAATATAGTGCAAAGGCTCAAGCTACACAAACTAGATGATGTCTTTCTGTTTTAACTCCTGATTATGAGGGTTTTGTTCACTGTTTGATTACATATCATGTGAGCGGCCGAAAGAATCAGTACTTTGACCACATCTTGTTATCAGTTAAATTATGCACGTTCGCGAAGTTAATCATGCTATATGTAAAGATTAGTTCATTGAGAGTTTCCCTGAGGTTTTCTCAGAAAATTTGCAAGAGAAGCGTAATTTTCCTTTTTTCATTCAACTCGCTCTTCTAATACTCATGGAAATCATTCATGCGAAGATAGTAACATTTCTATTTGTAGATGGAAAGTATAATCGAATACTTGTGGTTATCACTTCTCGAGCATCCAATAGCATCAATATCTACTGTTTTTGGAGTCATCATATTTTATTTTCTATATTACCGTCCACCTCTGAACAGAATAAGACGTCTTGGAGAAGTCGGTTTGTATTTTGGTGAACCTCAGGTAAGTCAAAGAGTTTTCATGAATAAATCATTGTCTCACAGTTGAAAGGAGTTTACCGAGAACGTCAAATCGAACGACTCAAGAAGTTACGACAAGTTGGTGAATTACCACCTGTTTTCCCAAATGGATGGTACAACATTTGCGAGAGTGACAAGCTTCAAGTCGGTGAGATCAAAGAAATTTCAGTACTTGGTAGGTAATCAAATTGTTTTCTGCAATTTAAATGATCCAGGTCAATTTCTAACCCTCATTAGGTCACATAAAGGTCAAGCTTTTGTCACAGATGCCTACTGTCCTCATCTAGGAGCAAATTTGAATATTGGTGGCAGAGTGAGTGAAAAGTCAAATGTTCCGCAATATTCAAGTCAGGTAGTGAACGACAACTGCATACAATGCCCATTTCATGGATTCATTTTTAATGCAGAAACCGGAAAATGTGTTGAGATTCCGTATGATGACGGAAGAATTCCGGACCAAGCAAAAGTAAGAGTTTTCTGGCAGAAAACTACATGATAAATTATTTTATCTTATCAAGTACAGAGTGTAGTGCAAGAAAGTCACAAACTTTTGTTTGAAAGTTGTTTCCGTGATCTTACGAATTCTTGATCATTACAGATTGCAACTTGGCCATGCACTGAAAGAAACGGAAGTATTTTCCTTTGGTATCATTCCGATGGTCACGGTCCAGAGTGGGAAATTCCTGTAATCGAAGAAATTGTTCACGGAAAATGGAGATACACTGGACGAACCGAACATGAGGTCATGTGCCATATTCAAGAAATCCCTGAGAATGGAGCAGATATTGCTCATTTGAACTATTTGCACCACTCTACTCCAGATATTCATGGTTTCTAAGTACATATAATATCTGCTGCAAAAATAAGTTTTAGGATCGGATATCACAAAAACAAATTTATCGGAAGTGAACCCAGCTTTGCAACATAAATGGGATGGAAAGTGGCAAGTTAAATCGGATGAAGAAAAACATTGTGGAGTCATGCACTTGGACCAAGTTATGCAATTGTGGGGCTACAACATCCCACTCACACGTAGCAAACTTGTAGCAGAACAGGTTTTCATTGTTTTCTGAGAAATCATTATGATTTTTCATTCAACAATTTGATCGTTAGACAATCTACCAACTAGGAAGCAAAAATAGTTTCATTCGAATTGGGGAACGAACGAAGTTTTACAATTGTTCAAACTTTTGATTATTTTTAGCTGGGTCCTGGAATCGTGCACATGCACTTCGATTTCGGAATATGGGGCAAAGGCGTTGTATTCCAAACTGTGACGCCAGAAGAACCACTCCTACAAAGAGTTCGATTCCGTATGTATTCTGAAATTCCTTCCGCTTTCTGTGAATTTTTCATGACAGTTGAGTCGCTACAGGTTTGCAGTATATAAATCTGAAAAAGTTTTTGTTGCAGTTTGAACGTGATGTGTTCATTTGGTCGAACAAAAAATACATCAAATCGCCATTACTTGTTAGAAATGATGGTCCGATTCAGAAACATAGAAGGTTTGTGTTTTTTCAGAGATTCACTGTAAATGAAATACAGATGGTTCAATACATTTTACACCGAAAACAGTCCACGGTTGGAGAAAGATGGATCTCTGTCTAATCAGGCCATATCTGTTAACGACTGGTGATAAGTAGTATTTTTTTTTGAATAAATTTGACTTCTTGAAGCCAATTTCCAATAATTTTTTTGAAACGTAAAAAACCGGATTGACTTCGCCGTTTACCGGAATAGTTTTTGATGTTCGATCAACATTTTCATGAACCTTTTTTTGTTTCCAATGAATAACTGGTGCATTCTGAAAAATGATTTTTTCGCTCATGAAATGCACAGTAGTCCAGAATTTGTATTATTTTCGGTTCTGAATTGTTTTCAAATCATTTGATAAAGTAACACAAAACACTTCGTGAAATATTCTGTAGACAAGGAAGAAATCACAAACTGATATCAGAGAACATGTTCTAATCCACGTTTTTGATATCTCCTACATAATATCTTTTTTCTGTTCAGAAAACCAAAAAGAATTGGTTTTTCTCAGCTGTTTTCATCTTTAGAAAGATTTATTAGGTAGTAAAAACTCCTGGAAACATTCAAGCAAATCTTTCGAACGACTACTTTTAGAATTCTTTTCACTTGTTTTTGTTGACTCTGAAAAGTTTGTGCATGTGAGATAGTCTTCAGAAAGATGAGGGCAACTGAAAAATAAATTATTTATTCTGGATTGTTCAATGTATCATTTAAAAGAAATCGTGACGAAATACTGAAAAATTTACATTGTGAAATGTCTATTCCATTTCCACGTACTCATTTTGAAATAGATCTATAACTCTCATTTTCAGTTGTGGATGATATCACATAATTTAGCGAGAGAGCCGAAATGAACCACTTGACTTGTTGAGAAGTGCTCTTGGCAGTCCAGTTTCAGAAATTCGATAAATTTTCTCAGTCGAATTATTTTGAGTTTTCTAGACACTGAAAATAAGCTCACAGAACTGTAGATATGTTAGACTCTCCTGATTTTCCAACTGAAACAAAGAAAATTTTGAGATTTTTTCTACTCTTCTGGTCAGCATTACCTTTTTTCAAAAAACTTTTTCTTTCAAACTTTTTTCTCCAATTGTTTCCTGATTTTCACCAGAACAAATTTGATTTCTGACAAAAAAGTTTAACTCATTCATGAGTGTCTCATTCTAACTAACAAAATTCATACGGATTCATTTGTGACTTTATTTTCTGTTCTTCTTTTGCAAATTACTTCTCGAGATGTCAAAAAGTTATTACGTGACCGCACTACTAATTAATTTTCACCTGAATACGCCGAAGAATTCTGATAATTTGACATTCTAGTTCCTCATTATAAAATGTTGCCATAACTGTTTTAATAGAACTCAACTCGAACGCAAATTGTTCATACGTTTGTCATTAAACTCTAAGCTCTGTAAACAACACTATAAACCAGCAGTATAAGTGAGAACAACAGATGAGGTTCCATTTACACTCTGTTGAAACCACCAAGTGTTTCAAAATCAATCGTTTTCAGTTAAAACGAAAGTTACTGGAAAAAAAAATGTAATCGAAATTTTAAAAAATTAGATCTCAAAAATTATTTGAGTTTTGGAAAGTGATATAAACTCCGTTTTCACTTCTCGAATAGTGGTATCGGTTGTTTCGAGTCTTAGATTTTTCTTATTATGTTGCTTAAGTAAACTAGATATTCTCACCAGCATAACAACCACGGAATGTGATTTTGCATGTACATATATATTCTTTGTATTAGTTCTTTATTCTTGACTAGCCTGACTCCTTCGACTGAAATGATTCCGAAAATACGTGTACGAAGAACTCGATTTTCGCGTGCTATGAATTTTGAATGTTCACCTTCCCGTTCGGATGATTCAAACCTTGAATTATCCAAAAATAGACGGGTTGATCGAAAACCATGTCCCAACTGCCGATTAAAATTTCGACTTGTGATGTTGCCTGACGTCGCCTGCCGGAGATCCCATTTTTGAGAATTCAGCCTTTGTCTCATGAATTGAGATCAGAATTAGTAGTCTTCAAGGGTCCATGACATTTGTTGTTTGTCTGGATCCCTTTCTGCCAATCACAATTCTATGAGCGTTTTTTATTCCCAAATTTCAAATTGGCAAATATTTCCGAATGCACATGTTGAAGATTCCTTTAGGCATGTTCTATCTTTCTCTCTTTCTCTCTCTCTTTTTCTCTCTTGCTCCTCTTGAGATATTCAAATCGGAAACAGCTCAGATGGGCCATTCGAGATGTGTAGAATGGGTTCTCGGGTCATGTTTGAGCTTCTTCTTTTCTGACTCCTCCGAAGGAAAAAATACGCGCAGACACGGAAAATAACAATCATAAGTTGATTCCGATTCTTCGTATTGGTGAAAAAAAACGTAAGACTAGATAAAAATACATTTTTGTGAGAAGAATGATGGCAAGTTTCGGGAAATACGCTAGCCTAATTTAAATATTGCGCACTTATTCATGACGTTTGTTTATCAGAACTGCAGTCTAAGCACATCCCATTACTTGAATGACTCTCATCGAAAAGTCTGCATTTCATTGTAGATTTTGAAGGGCAGCTCGTTCTGATGAGTACATTTTATGTATACTTTTGATGAATGCCTATATATTTGTGTTCTCCTCTATGTCATTCTGCGATCACATCTAATTAAAATGTTTACTAGAACGCCAGAATAACCTTTTGAGCATGTCTGATGGGAAAATTAGATCCAATAATACCTTCATTTTAGATCACCCTGAAATCGCGTTTCTTGATGTTTACAAAACACACTATCCATAAAACTTCTCGAAACAACTACTTCCGTCCAGACCCTCAATGTTTTCGGAGAAACATCGAATTTATCATCAACCACCCACGCACTTCTTTTAACATGCTAACGAACAAGTTCTTTGATTCTTTTGTTTGCGTAACTTAATTTCAAAATGCATTGTTGCAGAAAGAACTCAATGAGAAGTCTACCGTATACAAACATTTTATTGTTCTCATTTACTGATTGATCCTCGAAATTGAAAGACAAGGAACCTCTTGAAGAAAAACTGCAATGGTTTTTCCATAAAACGCTGATACAGCTTCTTGTGAGTTTCGTTCTCACACAACCAAAGAAACTGATATCTGAAAATGTAGCTTTTTGTTAAATAGAAAAATTTTGTGTGCTTTCGAAAACCAGGAATCAACCAGAAAATAATATAAGATTCAAGTCAACCGTAGAACGAATTCTTCACAGCGAGTCTAGCAGATAATCACGTTTAGAGTGAGAAGATCTGAAAAAAAAAACAATCGCACATAGCTGTGATGAATCACACAACGTTGCTTCTAACAAGCAGAACTCTGTCTTCAGATGCTTTTTGCCACTTCCCGTTCTCAACTCGAATCCTGCCATTAGTCCGCCATTCAGCCGTTCCTTCTCACCCTTCTCGTCCAAATCACTAGTGTCTTTTTCCCTAATACAAAGGATGTGCTGTCAAATCAACATGGTCGTTCTCGTTTGATCCGTATGCAATATAATTGCACCCATAAAGCTCAAAGAGGGAGTTCAATTGCTTTCCTTATTTGCACCATTACAGTATGACCGTCGTGTTATTATTTCTTCATCTCATTTATATGGTTTTTTCTATTCCATCTAGAAGTGAGAGGAAGTATTTTCAGAAAAATACGATAAACAACTTTCAATGATTCTCTTTCAATATTTCAACTTTCTATTTATTGAGACTCATCAACTAGCCAAACAGACTCAAGAACGTGAGACGACGAATCGAATAATAAAAGATTGAGTTACTGCTATGCCTGATGCAAAATGCCAACCAAAGATCGGTGAAAATACAAAAAAAACGCAATCGACCTCAAAGTGTTTGTTGTTATTTTATTCATAAGGAAGATTGCTGTTATGAGAGATGAATCAATAATGAGGTTTGTCGAAGGTTTTTGCACTTGTAGATGTTGAATAAGAATGCGCAGATTTCGAGATTCATGAACTTATCCTTTTTGTGTGAGTGAATTTGATTGACGTTGTGCAAAGAGAGTTGTGATGAAACTGCATACTCTGTTGTTTGAGCTGATTTGCAGACGCATGATCTTTATGTTCTCTTCCTTATTCCAAACAATCCACCCTCAAATGTTGAAATGAGAGCTTAAATGACGCACATGCTATACGAACTCTCATAAAACTATGAATAACTTGCCTAATTTACTTTACCGTCGCATGGAACTCGCCAATTCCGCCGCATCTCGCTCTCAGTCTCTTTCACTTCTGGTCAACGAACCTTCTCATTTTGGATTCTAGGCAGTATATTTTGCAACAAGCAAGGTTGAGAATGATAGAAAACACAACGATTTGTTTATTATGATCGCAACATATGCCGTGGGAATTCTTATAGCAGTCACCCTAAAATAACTTCAATTATCCTTTCTTATTTAAATGCTAATTACAAATACCGCACTTGATGTCTGATACTGTAATGCTCATAGGACTGCGTTAGTTCATGTTCCTGGACACATATTCACCTGGACCATTTGCGTATTAGAGTGCTCTTCTAGGTATAATGAACCTCGAACAGCTGAATTAGTTCACCTGATAAATTATTCTTGCAACATTTTCACCTGCCCGGGTCATATAAATTTGATCTGCTTCTTGAAGAAAACAAGTCAAACCTACTTCCTTCTCTGTATTTTCCTTCTATGATTCAGATTCTTCACAAACCGTACATAAAATTTTACGAATAAACTATATTACTACCAACAGTGGTGTTGGTGACTTCTAACTACAGTGGTGTTGGTGACATAAACAAAACGCCAACTTTTTGATAAACAAAATTCTTTAATTTTGTAAGAAACCGTTGTATACAGGTTAATAGCATTTTTTTGTACTGCTATCACAGTACTTTTCCGTCGGTTTTCCAAAAACTGATAGTTTGAAAGCTTTTTAGAGACTGAATTTACTCTTATTTTCACATAAGATTTTCAGAATTATCAGTATCCAAGTTTTGGTCTTATGTTGAAGAGTTCGGAAGTTGCAGTTAAAACAGCTGTATCCAACTCACCTGATCGTAGATTTTTTGAAACATTTTCACCTATCCTATTCATATAAAGTTGATCTGCTTCTTAACAAGTTCAACCTTCCGCAGTTCTTTTCTTCATAAATGTTAATGAAAAATCTAAGGAAGTTTCAGAACAAGTCGTAGATTTGGTCAAGTTTTCGATAATATTGATTTTCTCTGAGAAAAAATAAGAACCTTTGGTATAGAATTTCTCCACCAGGAGGCTGAATAGTCTGAATATAGATATACTCAGAAAGTGACGCCTGAGGCAGATCCAAAAAATCTCTTATTTGATTACACGTTAGCTCCAGAATACAAGTGTTCCCTTGTCATTTGTTCAGAATACCAGTAAGCAGAAGCTCGAAAAAGTCGACAACAACCTGCACAGCATGTCTAATTACGACACCTTACTCTGAATTATCCATATCATCGCATATTCCTTCTAGTCATTGACGACATGAATTGCTGAGAAGAAGCAAGAGGCAAGACAAGTGTTTGCATCTCTCCCCCCTCAGGTCATTATTTCGGTGAATTGCAAGGCAGTCAGCATTGTGTACGATTCGAATTCATGTATAACCATTCTAATTGCCTCAAATATTCATCTCTTCATCGTTTTCTGAAATTGTTATCAAAGAAACACTGTTGTTCTTAGTCTACTCAAGCAATCGCGACTATAATTTCAATTTCTCATTATTTCCTTCTGAAATAGGTTGCAACTCCTATCAGATATCAAAGTTTGGTGCGAACAAAGAAAAAACATGGTTTGTGAGAATTTCCGGGTGTTGACTCTGTAACATGTTACTGAGAAAGAAGTGATCTTGAGGTTCAGTAGGGAACTTACTTAGCTGATATCAATGTGCTGGTAACTACGCTGAAAATTTTGAGAAATGAAATTCAAAAATTTTTCACCTTTTTGCAAAACAATACAGTTTTTTTCACTTCATATTCACGTGGAACGAAAATCAGACTTGGAAATTTCACAGAACTCTCGATGAAACAAAATTAAGGTTCTGCAACATTTGACTAGCTGCTTAAAGTGACATCACCCGTGTAGAAGAATTTCATCAGGCATTGTCTGTCTCGTATCACATCGCGGGAAATTCTTAAAAACATTGGCTTTCAAGCAGAAGTCGAGCAACCCTAACTCAATCCCAGCCCAACACAATCTGAATGCATCCTTGAGTACCCGTGAAAGTATGCGATGCTCAACGGATCACTCGATTTTTGCTGCTTCTCGGTGAACCGAGGTAGTTCAGAAGTTACTTCAACCAAAGTCTGAATATCTTCCATGCGTCATTCTTACGGTAGCACTTTCAGCCGAACAGGTGAAATGTCAACCGTGTGAGAATCCGAAGTGGAAACTCATTAACATTTCTTTCACCACCGAACAGACATGTAGAGCGTCACGGATGTTGTTTTGTTCTGTTTTTGATAATTACCTATTGAAAATTTTACATATTCCTAATCGCTTTTTGCAACCGAACATGTGATCTTCATCTGGTCAATAGTAGCTGACCAGAGTCAGTGTCCAATAACTCTTCTCTATTCATTTTAATTGCTGCTATTTGGTTCTTATGGAATACGCCAATTAAATTGACCTCATTGGATCTTTCAATATTTCATTCCAGGTATGAAGTAAAACATGGATCACTCACCGTTTGCTCTGTTCGATTCTCATGCATCCCTTGTTGGGGTTGCTTATGCTTCCGTTGGTTGGTTTTAACTCTTCTCTGTTTATAATGTATTTGGCAGAGATAATGAAATTATTGTAGTTGTTGCGATTATTAATATTTTGGTAACACTAGATAGACGGGACGGGCGAACTTAGCGCTGTACGAAAACTCGCGTTCTGACGTCATATACTAATCTCAATCTGTGATTTGCAGCTAACAGTATTCTTCATCTAACAAAGAATTGGGGAAAAAAATTTTTCTGAGAGCTCAGACTTGATAATGTTGGTAAAAAAGAAATTGAGTGTTCGAAAGTTCTCCATTCCCATTTTTCTAACAATTTGTACTAATGCTGCATTAGAACTGAAAGGTGCGATACCCTTAAATTAAGATATGTAAGCTAGTAGTGTTTTCAATCGCTAGTACTGTTCGAAACCAACAATGTGTGCCGTTACTCTTTAAAAATATCACTACGACGAATTTGAATAAGTTCAAAAACAGAAGGACACTTTTACGCGCAGTGCAAGAACTCTTTTTTTTGCAATTTTTCTCCAACTTACGAATAGATTGAGAGAGGAAGGCTGTCGTTTCAGAAAAAGAGATTGGCAATGCGATTAGGCGACTAAAAGAGTTAGGAAACTGAGAATTGAATCACAAAAGTTCCTTGTCTCTCTTCGTCCTGGAAGCTAGAACTTTCGGGATGTTCTTTGGACTAGTGATTTCTGGCGCCTTACGCACAAATTTCCCGGATTTAAAAATCAGTCAAAACAAAAAAATTCAACAGTGATTCAATAAAAAAAGATTTACACGAAGACAACAACATCCTCTTTGAAAAAGTTCTTTCTATTTTCGAAGACCGTGAAAACTGATGTCAGGCAACCAAAAATCATATCAAGTTTTATTGTACATAGCTCTTCTTAAAATGCAAACAGTTCACGGAGAATACTTACTATGCATTTCCAGAAGTTAGTAAGAGCGAAGACTTTAAGTACGTAGACAGAGCGTTTCTGATAAATGAAATTTTTATTACTGATGCATGGTGCAGGCCAGTTGAATTTCATTGATCCTAGTGCTTTCTTCTATTTCAATTCTGACCACCTCAGGAGTTCTCGGCTTCATCTGCAACTTGACCACAGTACTGATGATCGCTACAAATCGTGTTTTCCGCCTTTCTGCGTACACGATTATGGCAAATGTTGCCTTAGCGGACAGCATTGTCATGCTCATTGGTGAGCAGAAATTTCTGAGATCAAGGAGTGAGATATTTTTCAGCTGGAGTTGCATGTGGAGTCGAAGTGATAATGTCAGACGGACGTATGGACAGGATTGAGGTCACTGCTCCACATCAGGTACAAAAGTAGAGAGGGAAAAAGAGGGAGATAGAGAGAGAGAGAGAGAGAGAGAGAGAGAGAGAGAGAGAGAGAGAGAGAGAGAGAGAGAGAGAGAGAGAAAGACAGGGGGAGATAGAGAGAGAGAAAGAGAGAAAGACAGAGAGAGATAGAAAGAAAGAGAGAGAGAGAGAGAGAGAGAGAGAGAGAGAGAGAGAGAGAACTGTTAAGGCGATCCGCCATCATCATCACAAGAACGAATCGGTATCAGTCAGCTTCCCCTCCGGTAGAAGTTACATTTCCTTTGCGTTTGTCGCAGCTTGGACGGCAGGAGTGGTAGAAAATTGACATCGTTGTCTTCTATAATCATAGTGTTCAGGTGAGCTACGCAATGCTTGGCATGAACCGATGTATCGCCATTTGCTTCTACGGAACGAAGGCAAGAGCTCTCAACAGAGTGTCAGTGGCAATCGCATGTTCTGTTACCACTTGGGTTATCGGCATCGGAACAGGTACTGAACCATCAGATTCTAGATTGAAACCAAGATTCCAGCCGTTGTGAGCACTTTACCAGACCTTCCACAAGTTGGAATCAGAAGCTCCATGTGGACAATAAGTTTCCTGCAGGAGTCACCCCACAGATGTATAATCTTCAACAGAAAAGGGGTCATAATTATCATTCAGACATATTCTTCTTCATTCTTGCGACTCCAAATCTGGTTGGTCTCACAGCACAATGGGTCTGCTCAACCTTGGTTCTTTTGAAGATACGACAAGTCAAAAAGAAAATCAGCAGGAACAAACTGAATCAGAATTCGGCGAACAGGTTCAGGAAACAGGTACGAAACCTTCTGGAGGTCCTACACACAATATTCAGGCAAGACTCACTTTCCAATTCTTCTATCCATCAATACTGTGTACCATATCATCAGTCGTGTTTTTCTTGAAACCATACATTCATCAGTCCATGTCAGGCTGGCAGTTGATTCTGCTTCACTTCGTGAGTGACATCAAGACTCTTCCAGGATACATTAGACGTTCAGATCTGGTTGTGCAATCACACATGTAACCCCTTCATTTACGCCTACTTCAATGACCGCATGCGACTGACGTACCGCGGGATTCTTGCTTGCACAGCCTTACGGTATGAGATCCGAAAACGGAAAGCTGCTCGCCATCCGTTCAACATGCATGCACGACACAACGTGTCTAGGTTTGCATTCTGTTCTCTCAGTTGGTTTAATGAACACCATCGACGTTACGACTGCTACCAATCAAGCCATTTTGAGCATGTTACAGCTTTCAACACCTTCCTCATTTTAAACGCTAGTTTCTGTGAGAAGCTTGTAAATTCATTAATAACGCTAGAGTTAAGATTGACCGAACTGCTTCATACATTTTCACTGTCAAAAATGTCTCTGAATCATGAATTTCACCAGGATGCAAATGCATGGCTAAACTTAAATCGTTCGGTGATTGGTTAGGACTCCTACAAGCACGATGAACAAAAGTAATTTATTGTTTCAAATCCGAAGTGTTCAGAAGATCTAACGCCAACGGCATTAAGTCTGCTAGAATGTCGGCTAGATCTGGCGCTAGAGGACGCGACGGCAATTTCGTCCGAAATAGCTTGCAGATGCAGGTATCGATCCATTCTTCTGGAATTTCTTTATTGGAAAGTTCAGAGCCGTGACTTTGAGCAGCTCTGTGAGTTCATAATGCGGGTGAACCCACTTTACGACTCAAGCGAAGGTTGGCGCGAGAGTTCAGATGAAGAGGAACCATTCCAACCAGAGGTGAGTTGAGCAGAGAATACAAGATAGATTTTCATTGCTCACGTAACATTCAGACTTATGGAAGTAGTTTGACAATTGAAAGGTAACGAGTGAAGCTTCATCTCTGCAGTTACATTGCTTATTTCCCGCTTCAATCCTATGTTCAAAGATATGTATTTAATCCAATCATATGTTTCAGTACACGAAAGACCTGGACACAGCCAGAGAGATAACGTCGAGCAGGACTGAAGGTGGTGAACCACGCTCTATTGTGTTAGACCTCGGCAGACAGACTGTAGAACACTGGGTGAAATTCGCAAAGAAAGCGAGTATTTAAACGTTGCTTGCTTGTATTTCTTGATATTCGTGACCAAAATTGCTTTTCATATACTGGACTCCATGAATACATACTAGGTTTTGCTTGTCATCATGATTTCGGTGATTTTGGGCGTTATAAAGAATAAACTGTATTTCTTAACCTTTATACAATGTGGTGTACAATGTTGAACAAAATTTTCAGTTCGAAAGTGCAGTTTGAGAAAATAAATGCACAATGTATCAAGATACAAATCTGAAAAATTCTAAAATGAACAAATTTTCAGGACCTCTGAGAAAATTTGAAGCGTTTAATTTCGCTGTTTTTGTTGTTCACGATTTTTGTAACTTGCATTATTGCACATTGATAAAAACTGGTAACTCAACTTTTAACCAGCTCACCAATATTTCATTTGTTAGTTTTTGAGCATAAAAGTGATCCCTGTACGTTCAAAAAAGTAATAAATGTATTTATTGAGACATATAATATATTTATCCAATGTTGATGATAAAATTGAGAAGGAAAATCCAAATGATCCTGAGGTTGAAAACAGGTTTCTACCTACTGCTGTTTGTTGAATTTTTTTCAATGAAAAACCCGATAGGAGAGAATTGTCGCTTACAAGATGTGATTGGACTTATAATGGCGGATCATCACTTCTGTCCATTCTCGGTTTGGCGAAGGACGGAACTTGCAGTGTATTGCTCGGCTGCGTTGGCTCCCTCATGACCACGGAATGCTCCACTCCACCGTTTATTGACGTCGGTTCGATGACTGAAATAGAGATTTTAAGACTTTCAGTTATGTTAAGTATTTGTAATTTCAAATATAAATATTCACAATGTGAACAAAAATCAAATTTCCGATCTAATGAACAACAATCTGAACGAACGACAAACTTTCCATCTGAAGCTTTTTTTCCATAAATTTAATCCATAAGGTTCTGTTCTTGACAAAATAAATCTGCTTAGTTTGTAGTTATTCCAAGATTGTTTTTGGCTTTTTTCTTGGAAAATCCAAAATTCCCGTTCAATAGAAATTGAAAACGGGATTCCCAATCGAACGTGGTGTCTGAGATGATATGAAAACAGTTTTTATTATTCTTGAACTTGATCTATGTAAACTTTTCTCTAGTAATCTGGCAGTTTGTGTGAGAACATGACTTCCTTCAAGAAAATATCACAAATCTTATTAGACGCAATTCAGTTGGAACAAAGTTTTCTCAAGTGACTTACGTACCACATACATATGATGGGAACAGTAGTCAGAAATACAAATGATGCGTTGAAAAATGCAGTTTTCTTTATTTATCACTTGTGGGAGCATATTTCCAAATTAGTTCATGTATGTGGGAATGTTTTCACACCAGCAATAATCACAATGCCGGAATCTAATGAAAAATAATAATATTACCATTTTCCAATCTCATGCATCTGTATTTCAAAAGGGAAAGCCTGTTCAAATAAATAAGAAGTAATGAAAAAGTGGGAAAAACGACATACCGTGGATTTTCACATCGGCCTCCGCGTCCAGCATCATCCGCAAACAAGATCCACAAACGCCCATCTGAAAAGTAGGCCGATGATGTACGATGGGACATTGATGATGGAGCATACATAATTTATATGGCACTGGGAGAAAAACGCTAAATCACCGTTAAATTAGGGTGAATCGATGTTTAGTCAGTAAAGTGTTCACGAGGCACAACATAATTGCGAACGCTCTGGTTAGTAGCAGTTGATGAGAGAGCGACAATACCACAAGGAATTGCTCTACAGCAAAACAATTTCCTGGGAAACTCCAGGTGTTCTGCGACTCAAATCACTCAGTGATGATAGAACTGCACAAAAGGTTTTGGTCGTTGTAGTTTTACGTATGCAAAGTAATTACCACAATCAAAGCAGTACTCAAAAACTATAAAATACAGAGAGTACAATATTTAGAAATCACCTTTTAGAGTCCAGAATCCAGAAAAAAAAAGAGATTTTGTAGTGTGATTATAGAAATATTATTTTTTACTGTCAAAAGAAACACATATTTATAGAATCGACTTATCATTTTTTTATGTTATAAATTTTTTTCCAATTAAAAAATTTTTCACTCCAGTGAATAATGGTGATTGTTTTCAGAAGCTTAGTATTTGAAGTTGTATCCAAAATCACTGTGAAAAACTGAATAAGAATATGAGAAACCGTCTAAACCCTGAGACACGAGAAACTCAAGATTGTTTTCAGCCCATAGATGAGTTATTAAAAGAAGTAACAACATTCAGAAAAGGTTTCTTATGAAAACTGGATGCTAGTGGGAGTGGAAGATTGTTAGGTTTGTGAATATATTGTTGACGACGGCTCAGAAAACACTCGCTATTTACTATGAAAAGGGTGTATAAGTGGAGAAAAAACGTCTTTATGAGAGTAATAAAAGAAAGTAGTCGGTCCTAGTGCTGGTAACCTTAGCCTTGATGGCTAGCTCTGGAAACGCTCTATCCATATCGGATATCTGAAGTTGTTTGAGGAACCATCACTTCAGATCACAAGCATTCTTAATGAGTCTCAATTGTGTGGTGGGAGAATTTTCGAGAGCATTACGGCAGAATTCGTGAGAGAGTCGTCGATTATAATATTTTCATGTGACAGACAAGTAATGTTCGGGATAAATTCAGCTAGAGGGCGTTATATTTAGAGCGTGGGAGGAAATGCCACAACGTTATTTATGGACAGGTGAAAAAGAATTGATTGAAAATGAAAACCGAAAGAAAACAATTTCAATTCGGAATTGCTGAAATAACAAAAAGGGCATACGCACCTCGTTAAACGCATAGACGTCAGCTACAGAAGATAATCATTAATTGCAATGAAATGTGATGATTGTAATTTGTCAAGCGACAAGAATTGTATCAGTCACATTCCATGAAGAGTTTGCTTCTTAGAAGGCGAAGAACTTTGGTAATCATATGTTATAAACGGTGTAATTTGCTGCTGTTGAGTGAAAATTTTAAGTTACTCAAGAAAAGAAAACAAAAAGTCAACCCAAGTCCATGCATTCAGGATAATTGCAAAATCTACTTTCGGGTTTTTTCTTCCCGTCTGTCATACACAGCCACACTCTTTCCCTCACTTCTTCAGGTTCTTAGAACCACAAGACTTTCCCATGGCAACAAAGATTCTGAAGTTATTATGAATATTCTGATAATGCATTTTCTTCAAGAGACTCTGAATCCGCAAGATTTCAAACAATTTTCTGGTAGTGATCAGACACAATGGATTGTCTACTCACTTCAAATGAAAGATGAAGATGAGGAAGACGAAAAACTTTATTCAAATGTATTCAAAATAATTGTAAAAGCAAAAAATAATCTCGCTTAGGGAAATAGTGAACAGCACCACTGATCACCATGACACCATGCTTGTTGCCAGCGGTGCCTTGTTTTTATCTGTTTAGATTAGGCTTCTAGCCTTATGCTTATGCATGGAACTGTTGTATTTGGGTTTAAAAATGACGAAAATGACTTGACTTGGGGGTTAGTCAGGAATTTGTAGACTGAGGCTTTTTAGGCAAGATACCCGTTAAAACACGACACCACGATTACAGAGTGGTGTCATGGTGCTTTTTATCGATTGCCGTGTCAGGAGGAGAAAGAGTATAATGTTTTAAAATAAAAATTGGGCAAGAAAAAGTACGAAATCAAGAGATTTACAAATGTTATTGGATAAAGGTACTGAGCCTAGCAGCATTTCATCAAAACAAATGATCATTAGTATACTCGTTATCTGCTTCTAACTTTTGGGTTGACCGGTCAGTTGCCTAATGTGTAGGGTTAAAGATACTTTGAGATTCTGAAATATAAAGCTTCGACTTACCCTCAATGCCATCGGTCCAGCCGAAAGAGAAGTTCCGTTGAGAAATTCTCTCGAGAATGCTACAATGCAAGTAATGTAGCCAGAACTTGTCTGCTGACTGCTCCATAACGTTCACACTCACAAAATTTTTTAGAAATTTTCAACTGCCGTTTTCACAAATTTTTCTGTTTGGGCTGATCGTTTGATGTTTCTTGGAGAACTGAGAAAGCTATAGAAATGTACAAAAACTATCGTGTTAGGGTACCTCAAATGTATATTTTTGTATCTTTCCCACCTCGAATATCATAACCATGAGAAGCAGTTTATACCTAAAATATTTATCCAGAAAAATGATATGGTACATGGAATGATGTCTAAAAATACATACTAAAGGTTCCCGAAAAGAATGAAGCAGTTTCGTTTTGGCGATTTTCATCATCAGCAGTTAAATAAAACCAATTATGCCTGTTGTTGTTGAATTCTGTGAATATCTGTGGATTGAGTCTGGTTTTGCCCAAGTTCCTCGTTGTGATGATAGGACTGCACGTGAACCAACGACGCACGGCCTGAAAAACAACATAAATAAAGGCTCTCGTGGTACAGCTGACACCGACCCTCCGTTAGATTGATCCCAACCCATTATCCACACGTTTCGTGCCGTGATTCATGAAAAACCCACAAATCAAATCGAACACGTGTTCAGTTAGAAAAAAAACAAGTTATTTTGCAGACATGCAGTGTCACTTGATAGCTTCAACTTGCTTTTCATCTTTGTAACATTTGCTAACAATTGTTCTAATAAAAACTTCACAGGTGTCTAATACGGGGCTCAATTGGCTCGACTTTTTCCGATTAGACTTTGACTCCGATATTACTTACCAGACGGGTCGATGTTCTTCTGCCACTTTGGAATCCACTTTCTGACTGTTTCAGCAGCTTGCTCGGATGGGAAGTGCTTGTGGAAGATTTTTCTCATGTAAAAAGCTTCTTTCGAGTGAGGAGTGTTGAATGGGTAGAGATCGGCTGCTTTAGCAAACTGAAGACGGTATTAGTTTCAAAAAAGCTTCTCTACAAACCTCGTCGTCACTGATCTGGTTGGCGCAGTGGTCCATGAGACTATCGATCCAACTGTATCCAACACCGTCGGAAAACTGTTCTTTTTGTCTCCATAAAATTTCATGCGGGAGATATGCGTTTTCCTGAACTTTCTCTAAGAATTATGTTTGGCTTCAAACTCACAATGTTGTTGAACGCAGATCTCAGAACGTACTTCTCGCATCTTCTTCCGTTCTCAAGTTTCTGTGGGCGCTTGAAGCTTGGGTTGGTAAGAATGGCGGCGTTAAGGAATGCCTTGTCCAAGAATGGGACACGTACTTCAACCGAGTGAGCCATGGAAGACTTGTCAGCTCTCAAGCAGTCAGAAGTGTAGAGATGAAGTACACGATCGATGGTTTCCTGATTTTTGCTTTACCTTCTGACAACTTTTCCGATTACCTTCTGGAACTCTTCATCACTTGGTGCATTGTGGAAGTAGAGGTAACCACCAAAAATCTCGTCGGCTCCTTCGCCGGAAAGAACCACCTATAAACAAAACAAGTAATGTGAGAACTTAGGCGAAAACAACGATCGTTGGTCATTGGCAAACGCCTACCTTGATTCCCAGTTCGCGAATTTTTTCCGACAAGAAGTACATGGGAGTTGACGCTCTGATAGACGTCACGTCATATGACTCCAGATGCCAGATCAGGTTTTCGAGGTTCTTCAGACCTTCCTGAACAAAAAAAAGTGATCAGAGTGTGTAATCCTAAACTCACCTCGATGCTGAAGTAGAACTCGTGGTGCTCAGTACCAATGAATTCAGCAACTTTTCTTGCTGCAATGACATCTGGCGACTTATCGTCGACTCCAATGGAGAAGGAGTGAACAGTCAGGTTCTTTTTCTTCATTTCACGAGCTGCGATGGAACTGAAAAGTAGGATTCTTGTTTGAACATTGGATTGAGAACCCACCTAACTAGTGATGAATCCAGACCTCCAGAAAGCAAGACTCCAAGGGGAGCGTCAGACATCAATCTCTTGTGAATAGCAGCAATAAAAGTATCTTGGAGTAGTTTCAAGTCCAATGGCTTGATTGCAGCCTTGTAGTCAAACCAGGCTGGCTGCAAAAAACATCTTATCAGTACTCTCAACAGTTTTTTGCACCTGGAAGTATCTGACGAACCCAGTCTTTGGGGTCCAGAAGTGACCTGGTGGGAATGGGGCGATTTTCGTGGCACCGCAGATCGGTTCAATCGACTTCATCTCGTTACTAAATTTTTGATTTGGGAACTTCTAAAAATTCTCTATACCTGAAGAAGAAACGGCCTTCAGCATCATTACCGTAGTACATTTGCTTGACTCCAAGAGGGTCACGAGCAGCAAGGAAGGTTCCATCGTGAATCAGAGCAAAGGCAAAGACACCATCCAGGTTGTTGCAAAGGAAACCGTCACCAAAACGTTCATACAGATAGATGATAACCTGGAATGTACCCGTCAGAGTAAAATTGCATATGGAACGTTCTAGAACATTCGTGATCACAAGACACTATACATACTATGGTCTTTGTGTTCTTTCTCATACATTACGTGTTGACATTGGTCTTATCAAGTACATTATCAATCAAAACACTAACCTCAGAATCACAGCTGGTCTTGAGATCAAAGTTTTTGAGTTCTTCCTTTCTCAGAGCTTGGTGGTTGTAGATCTCACCATTGTGAACCACCTAAAATCCAATTAGTATGGAAATTCGCATAGTCTAACCTGTCGGGTTGGTTTTGTTCCTTGAAGTGGCTGGGTGATTCCAAGATCCATGATTGCAAGACGTTCATGGACCAGAATGTCTCCAGTAATAGCATCTTGATAGAACCCACGGAAGTCAGGTCCACGGTGGCGTTGAAGTCTAAAAACAGAATATTTTACACTTCCGACAACTGTTTTGTCCTATAAGAAACGGAGGCTGAAGATTCATGATAGGTCAGACTGAACGAGAGTCATCGATCATACGCGTACTTTGTTGAAAAAAGAACACAATCTATTGTGATTGTTTTATAACTCAACTACCAATCTTCAAAGAGCATAACGCAGAATGTTAGGATTGATTATACGAGAAAACCACATCTTACCCGTGTTGAAGCGAGATTTCTTGGAGTTGACTGAAATCAAAATCAAGCAAAGGACTTACATATGCGAGAAAAACAAATACAAGCTTTGATGTGTGAAAGCGAACAAAATTTCAGGAAAACTCACAGTGAAAGGTCCTTAGCCTTCTGAAGATCGAACTTCTGCTGGCATCCAGCATGGCAAACAGCAAAGATTCCGCACATGTTGAGGTGCTTGTAAGCAATGATTGAGACACCTCGGTGCCCTGCTTTTATACTGTTCCGTGTGCCTTGTTTGTGGGCGTGTCCTTGTGATTCGTCTCGGCCTCTCTAGACTCTTCTTCCTTAGACCTGTATTTGCCAGAAGAATATGATTTGGGAGATTGATAAGGATCCACAATCACGTGAGATTTGTCATATTCAGAATGTGTTGAGTCAATGGATCTGGGAGAAGTGAAACTGAGGTTATTCATAACGAATAGATACATTCAATTCTAGAAAACATCGTGTTTGGTTGCTTCCAAACGTTTGATGTTCTCTTTTTACCATCCCATTGTTTAAAAATTGACATAAATTGAAGTGAATTTTTTTGTTTCTTTGATTCAAATCAAGGTTTTCTCTCATTCACTCATCGATGAATGAAATACTTACAGTAAAACGAGAAAAAATAATTCATATACAAACTGCTCAAATCAATCATACCAAAATCATTCGCTTTCCGAAATCTCCGTGCAGAAAGATGGTAAGAAATTATCATCATTTTTCATGAAGAGTGATCGGAAGTGACTGGTTTTCTTTTTCAGACAGTAGGTCTGTGGAACCAGCAGGTTTCTTTTTCATTACTTCTCACATTCCTAAGTCACGGGTAAGTTAACAATATCGCTATCCTATACTACAGATATCCAGTTGAATCATAAAACGGATTTAGTTTCGAAAGTTTCAGATGCATGAATTATCGTTTACCTGATTTTTATACCACATTTTGAGTACAGAAAATACAAAATTTCTACTGTTGCAAGTTCCGAGGAGACAATAAACATAAACTATGTTTCTACAGAAATTATTATCATGTTTTCCTATTTTGAAATTTGCAGCATGTCAGTAGTATTCAATGTACAGTATGATCTACGCCGTTGAACCTCAAAATCGTTCAATGACATTATTTCACCTCCACACGGGAAAATCCCGATCAAACGGGCGAGTTGCATCACATTCGGCGGTTTTTCATATTGTGCAATGATGATGATGATGCTGATGTGATTTCTCACCTCCGCGGCACATTACAACACAATCACCGGCCATTTTGACCACATAGTTCCACTAAATGTCTCACACACATTTTGCGTGATCGTCGTGTCAATAAAAGCATCGGAGATCTTCAGATAACATCGAAGGGAACCCCCGTGAGAACTACCCAAAATAGTGGTATGATCTCGAGACGCACAGTACATTTGATCGTGGGAAAGATTGTATTTCAAGGAAGTAATTTGAAATTTGAAAAATTATTATCATGGAGATTCTGAATCCGTATTTCATGATCATCATGAAACGCTTTATTTTGAATTTCAGTGAAGGAAAGAAATAGAAGAGATTTTCTGAAATGTAAAATTCACACATCAATGAGTGTGACAAAAAAGAGCAATCTTCCAAAGCGGTGATTGAAAATCATCTCGAAGCACTTCGAAACTTTTTTAGTTGTTGAAACAGGTCCAACTGTATTTCAACGTGTTATGTTTAGCTGTTCGGATGTTTTGCAGTTTGAAACAATCTTTAAATTTTTTTTCTCACTAAAAAAAGATAATCACACTTCTTTCGGAGCCCCAATTACACCAGAATAGTATTTTCTGATGTCATCTTTGTTGGTCGCATATCACCATCATTATTATTGTGACCCCCATGTACATTTCTCTAAATCTCCAGACTCTATCGTTTGAGTGTTTGACCAAGGTGTGAGATACAATCCAAGGGATTCCCCGATTCCCACGTGATGGAGACAGGTTGTTGGTCCTGTACAGAAATAGAATTGATCTACCGATCAGACTTTCAGAAAGCAGGTTTTATCATCTGTTGATACAGTTTTAGACAGTGCATTAAAAAACGGTGAGCAAAATATTTTTCATCTCTTTGTTGCATTGTTTTTCAAACAGTTGGGTTGAAAACAAGCCGTCTTTTTTCAGTCGTTGAGCAGGACCGCTTGCTCTTGAAATGATCAAAAACCAAATGAAGAACACATAAAATAATTTCTGAGCATTTTCTGATAAAGAGGGCAGTGATAGTTTGAGGAAAACATTTGTTATCGTTAACGAGCGCAAATTATCAGAACGAGAGCGACCAGGTGTCGTGTGATAGTTTTTAAAAGTCGTAACTACTAGTTTTATCACTGTACCGCCATTAAATTTTAACACTTCCAGAAATTTCTCCGTTTGTCGTGTCACGAGCAGGAAAATTATGTGTCGAAATCCCAGGGTTGTCAAAAATTGCTTATCTGAAATTACTCTCGACTTCAGAGAAGAATCAGAATCACTGATAACATGAAGAATTGGACGTTGATCAAGGTGTAGTGTCCAGTGTACGCAATATGTGACCTTACACGTGATTCTGCTTTTTGTGAGGTTTTTGTCGATTTTCAGTTTTTTTTAACGATTGGAAAAGATTTGCGAGGAACAATTTTAGTTGAGTACAGAAAACCTTGACCAAAATATTTACTCTTTCTGAGCTTCAGACAAAAGCTAACCTGTGATCATTTCCATTATTGACTTACCTATCGGAATCGAAAGTTTTTTATCTTTTGGTGATAAGTAAATAGTTATGTGCCTTTTTATTTACTTACATGTTGGTGTGCTTTGGGTTTTCCAGAAGATCATTGATCTCAATGAAAACACTTTGAAAATTAAAAATCAATATTGATCAAGTTCTCATAATTTTTTTGTATTCCTAGATCTCGTCAATCAGTATTTTTTTTCTCACTTTCAAATCTTTCAAATAAAGTTTCTCGCAGTACCTCGCCTTTTAAAATTTGTAAAATTATTATTTGTTGTATCTGAAAATAATCAAAAATGTTTCCAGTGAGAAAAATATATCAATGAAGATTTGAGTCTGATTGAAAATTCCGCGTAAAATTTTATTTTCATGTGAACTTTTGATTTCAACCACATCAATTTTTGTATCTGATAAAAAACATAGAAATGTGAATTGAAAATTGGTTCTTGGGGATACCCCACAGAACTATTTGTCTTTGAAGAGAACACCAGATTCTTTTTTTGTTTGTTCGCGTTTTTTCAAAGTCGCCTGATTTTGATAGTGAAAATGATTAAAACTCAAACCTGAAGTGAGTTTTTTTTTTCAGAAATTCTGAATGGTTCCAATTTTTATACTCATAGTTACATCTTGAAATCTCGTATACGAAGGTCGTCTTCCGTGTTTCTTATGATTCTATCAGATCTGCTGTTGTTCTAAAAAGAGCAAGTGTGTGCGTGCTCTTTGTTATTTCCAACCGGAACAACATTAATCATTATCTTTGCAGTCTTACGTCAAATGCAGTCCAGCAGTTTTCTTTGAACTTTTGAAGGGATCACACAAGACGAAATAGTAGGAAAGTACATAGAAAATCACGGAAACAGGAAAGCGGAGATGAGAGCGATCGAGACGCTCGTGAATAGAGTGAAGCGTGTAGAATATACTCATTGTTTCAGTCTATATTCTCTGAAATAACACATCATTCAGAGCATGTATGGACCAACCGTTGATGATTACAGTCAACAGAATTGAACTTGATCCAATATTCTTTCCTGGTTTGTCATCAGAACACTTTCATAACATGGTCCTAAAGATTTCATGAATTTTATTGTCATTCAGGTGAATCTTTTAATTTTTTTTCTGAACAAATTCAACAGATTTAACAAAAATACATATCATGAATATTATTGATACAAAACGTTTGCTCGAACGAATCCAAAAAAAATCTAAATTTCTCCATGTGAATTAATGCAAAAGGCTTTATCAGAAAAGTAGTTGTTGAAAAAAAAAGAACTCCAGGGTTGTCGCAACCATTTTCAACACTGCCGGAATCTGTATAAATTTTATCTAAGTTGGTGCGAAAACACAACGAAACTTTGTACGAGAAAAATAGTGAAAAACTCGACGAAATTGAACTTCTATCCATCATTTCGCCCCGTGAGTTACAAGTCTGATTTCGCAGTCAGCTATGTTCCGCTCCGGTGTGCTTGGGCGTTGTCGGAAACAAGGAACAACTTGGTATTTTCAGTCAAATTCATAATTTTCTTGCGCCAATCAGATCTAGGTCAAATAAATAAACGTTTTGTCAAATAACATACTGTATGGTACTGAAACACCGCATGCTCCAGAAATTCAGAGTAGAAATAATAAGAATAACAACGATAGAAAATGCGAAACTTCGTACTTCTGTAGGAAATTAACAGAAAAAATGACTATTCAAGAACTATGGAAAAATGTCAATAATATTTATTTACATGAAAGCTTGGAAAAGAGTGTGGTGCACACGTGTAATGTCCTATATTATTCGTCGATTGTAGGTGGCACCGCGTCGTGAGCAGTCGGGATCTCGCCCTCTTCTACGAGATAATCGTGCACAATATTCAGGCAATACTCCACGTTGTCCTCGGTGACTTCTATGTTTTGCTGAAAAAAACGGAGTTTATAATAATCTAATCTCTTTCATATAGGTATACCAATCATCGTTTTTTTTTGTGATTTACGATTTTCCTTCAGCTCAAGAAATGTTCAACTTCGAAACTATCAGCTTCGAATATTACTCGACTGAAAAATTAAAGTTTAGCACGTAATTTTTTTCTTGAAATTATGGTAAAAAGAAGATTTTTACGTTCGCATTTAATATTATATGAACTATCTCTTAGATATAATTCGAACATGTTATTTGACAGCTCGTAGGAAATGATTTGATTCTTGATTATACAAACAGTAGCGAACAAAAGTTTAGCAATCTTTAGTTGAAAACACCGTCAATCTTTTGCGATTACCCTCAATTTTTCTCTAGAACCGCTTCAAACAGTTACAAATATTTAGAAATAAGAAAATTGAGTTTCTTCTGTTGTTTTTACTGACTAAATTTTCGATTACATTGTCAAATTCTCGTTAACTGGTTCACACAAAACTTATTTATCTTTTTTTGTTTTGATCTCTGTTTTTTCATCACAAAACATAAAACGAAGATTTTTGAAGAAACATAAGAAGAAAATTGAGAAAACCCTGTGTGATGTAGCAAACGGAATTGTACGTTGTGAAAAAACTTCTTTGTTAGAAAACAAACGAAAACAATTCAATTGATTATGTTTAAAATTTTCGAATGTTTGAAGTAACTTCTGAGAAAAATTAAGGGTGATCGCTCAAGTTTGAAGTGAGTTGACGTCAAGATTGAGAGTTGCTAAACTTTGGTTCTCTACTGCATGTACAGTAGCGTTCAAAAGTTTAGAAAGTTTTTATTTTTGGTCATAACTCTTGTCAAACTTAACCAATCGACATGATTTTTTGTCGGAGAACACATCAACTCATGACAAATCTAATTTTGAAAAAAATCAAGATTACTGTAGCTACATTTTGATCTACAGCGTTTTTACGAAACCGCGACTTTTGAACTGATTTTTCACTTTCTTTTTTTTTAATTTTTTTTGAAGGTTTTTTCCCGATTTTTTGTACTTTTTTCTTTCTATACTACTAACAATACTTTTTTAAGTAATGGGAAAAGGAAAAGAAGTGCCCACCGACCAGCAGAAACTGATCATCGATGCTGTCCTGTCAGGAATACGACAGAATCAAGTTGCACGAGTATTTCAAGTTCACGAAACCACTGTATCCCGAATTTTGAAAAGATTCCGAAAGTTTGGAGTTTTTGGAGTGTTGCCAAGATCAGGACGGCCACGGAAGACGACAGCAAGAGACGACGCACTGATTGTTCGCCATTCACGTCTCAATCCGCGTCTGACCGGAGAAGACATCAAGAAGGATATGGTCGCTGGAAACGTTGCCAGAGTCTCTGTTTCTACAGTCAAACGTCGTCTAAGAGCTGCTGGGTTATTTGGAAGACGTCCTTGTAAGAAGCCAATGATTTCTGAGAAAAACAGAAAGGCTAGAGTTGAGTGGGCAAAAGACCATTTGAGCTGGACCGTCCACGACTGGAGGAAAATCCTTTTTTCCGATGAAAGTAAGTTTTGTTTGTTTGGTTCCGATGGCATTAAGTATGTCAGAAGGCCAATCAACAGCCGGTTCAGTTCTAGGTACCAATTGCCCACGATGAAGCACGGTGGCGGTAGCGTCATGTTGTGGGGTTCGTTTAGTTACGACGGCGTTGGCCCATTGCACTGGATTCAGGGCAAAATGAATGCCAATGACTACAAGGATATTATTGTTAATGTTCTTGTACCATTTGCTGGTGCCAACATGCCGATTGGTTGGGTGTTTCAACAAGATAACGACCCGAAACACACTAGCCGTCTTGTTCGCGAATGTCTCCAGGATGAGGCTATCGATGTTCTTCCGTGGCCCAGTCAGTCTCCAGACCTCAACCCTATAGAGCACTTATGGGAAGAACTCGAGAGACGCGTTTCCGGCCATTACACATCCAAAGCCGCGCAAAAATACGCGGTTTTACAAGAAGAGTGGAAAAAAATTCCGCGAGTCAAGTTGGAGAACTTGATTGAGAGCATGCCGAGAAGATGTAAAGCCGTCATTGATAATTTTGGTTATGCCACTAAGTATTAAGGTTTTAATAATGTTTTGATGTTCATTCCTTATCGATTTGAATTGTTACAACCGTTTACCAATATGTTTTTGAGTTTGTGGAAAATGTGTTTTTTATAGTGTCTGAGAATAAATTTTTTTTATTTTTTTTCTCTTTTGGTCTGATTTGAATTCGTTTTGACATAAGATGAAATAATGTTTGAAGTATTACCATTCAAAAAATCAGACCGATAGGTGAGGTTTGACAAGAGTTATGGCCGAAAATAAAAACTTTCTAAACTTTTGAACGCTACTGTACATATGTACATGTTCCAAATCAGAAAAAAACCAAATGAAAAGTTGAACACTCACAAGTGGTGGCAGCCCTCGGCTCTTGATATATTGAAGAACAACAACCATTTTTCGTCTGAATTCTTCACGGGTAAGCGCCATGTTTGTTCTGTGAGTATCACTACCTGGAAAAAAACGTGGTTTAACTAATATTTAAGAAAAATCATGAGGGGTGATTGGAACAGATGTTTAAGGTCACAACAATAATGTATTCCAGTTATCAAATTTTCTTCATGAAAAGCTAAAAATTTTTCCTAGATGACATTTGAGAACTGATTTATGTATATTTATTTTATAGATTCTTCTGAAACACTTGGAATTTTTTTTCAAAACTCGAAAATGTTCTTATTCAAGAAGAGTAAAGAGAATTTGGAAGAGTATAAGAGTATCAGAAAAAATCTCGAAATCGGGGAACAAAAAGGAAAAGAAAGGACTAATGTTGAAATGAACGATATGTATAACAGAACACTCGAAATGACTACTTTGTAGTTTGAATCAAAACAAAAATTATTGCCCAGGTCAAAAGACTAGAATTGTTTTTATTTTTCTGTAATCTTTGCCACTGTGTAACAAGATCAAAAAAAAGAGTGGGAGTAAAGTTTCAAAAAAGGCGCGAATCACTCGACCCCAATCAATAGATTTAATTTTACGCTCCGGATGACCGCTTTGCAGCCGTCTATTGGTATTTTCAACCATTTATTCCATGTATTCTGCTCAATTTTAGTCTTTATTGAACAAGAAAATTGTTTTAAAAGTTATTGTAAGATATTTCGAGGAGACTAACCAGTATTGATATTGAAAATGTAGTTAAGGTCTGGCCGAAAGTGTTACACCGTGCTTTGTGATTCGATTTTTTTAAAATTAATAGTCAAGACGAATTGCACTACGTATTCTTGTTGATGCGCAATGCTTGATTTTTTAATAAATCACTCGCGTTTCCGAGACATGGGGCTTCAAAAAAGTTGTTTTCTCAAACTCACTCAAGTTTATGATATATAAAGTGAATAATCGTTGGCTGCAGATTGCAGATCAAGATTAGGGGATACAGTTCATTGTCAATTTTGATTTATCTAAAGCCTAGAGAATAAACTAGCTGATTATGAGCAAAAAATTGATGGAAACAATAAGAACAATAAATAGTCCGTATAGTCTGTAAAAGAGACGTGGTATGTTGTAACATCAGATTTTTTTATATGAAAGTGGGGGGAGCTCGTGAGTAGTTATTTCTGCCGCTGTTCGCCATCGCTGTTGTAATAAAATTCATGGTGGCGCGCCGATACGTACAATCTCTCAAAAAGGGCTCAAAACATAACCAGCGGAAGTGAGAATACAATAATTCGAATAACTAACTAGATCATCGATTTTAGTCTTTTTCTTGCAAATCTAAATTTCTTACTGCAGGCCTTCGGATAACCAAATATCAAATATTCGTCAGTTTATTGTTAGCAGTTTCGATTTTTTTAAACGCATCTTTCCGGGAGTATCATGTGATCTGCCTCACCAAACGACATTTAGAGTGTTTCAGCATTTTTTGGAAATATGCTGGCAACGGTTGGACGATGGTTAGAATAATTTGATAACATCATATGCCAGGATCCGGAAATTACTAGAACGACAGGAGCAACGGCACAGGAACAACACCCAAGAGAAAAAGGTTCAGTTGTGGAATCGGAGCTTCTTGAGACACCACTTACTGAGGAGGACTGCCTTGGTGAATCAGAAACTTCTCTTACAAAAGCAAGTCGTGCTTTGCGTCAGAAAAGAGAGCCGCGCATACTATTGGCATGTGAAAAAGTAGACGCTCTTTAGCATTTCATTGGGAGAGCAAAGTAAAAAGCAATCATTATTGACAGAAGGACTGAATGGAACGTCTACAGCGTATGAAGTTTTAGGAGACAACACGTCGGTCAACTTGCTTCAAGAAGTCGATAGCGCACCCACAGGACGGATCAATTGGAAAACGAGCAGGAAAGCACAGAAAATGGATACAACAGAGAGCTGCTGAATGGAAACGAGTTATGAAGTTACGTGACCGGAAAGAACGGATCAAATCGTTGGCTGAATTCTATGATACAGGCTTTTTGATAACTCAACTAAACAAGAAACAAATGGATAATATTCATCAATTCAACAAACAAAACGAAAAAACAAATAGGGAAGATAACAAAAATTATGTGTACCCCAAGGCACGAGGGCCCGGCATACCCCTGTCCCGAGGAGACACTTTTTTGTTTTGAATGATGGGTACGTACATACAATGAGGAAAATTGTCGATAATCAAGTTGTTGTAGTCGTGCAGAGATGAGTGTTTCAGGTGTACAAAAAACATCCGTTTTCAGATTATCAAGTCGTCGCATGGAATATGCTGGATAAGATCTGAAAAATGGTAGTTCAAATTTGAGATAAAGTTTGAATACCTTTCTGTCGGATTGTGCGTGAAGTGACTCAGTTGGAAAGAGTGTTCATAGACTCTATTATTATAGTCATGAAAAAATGTACAAGCAAGCTGTAAAACAGTTTCATCAAGTTATTAATGATAAAAAATACCTCTGTTCTAGATTTTTCTACAAACCTGACGTTGGAACAGTACCATGATGATAAGTAGTGAAATGAAGTGATTGCACAAAAAACTCTCGAGAACATCTGAAAAACGATGTTTCAAAAATGCAGTTAAGTTTTAATACCTTGATTTTCGAACAAGCTGAGAGAAATGATGATAAACTCAATTTTTGAAGCTGCGATGTACAAAAATTCTGTAAAATGGTGACATGAAGTTATGTAGAATACAAATCACCTCTGTTTCGAATGGTACTCGCAAATTAGTAACAACGTGAGCACAATCATTTTTTCTGCGTAAAAGGATCTGTTCAGGAAGTACTAATGAGCATCATTGTTGTAGTCGTTGAGCAATAGAGAAAGGAAAATGAAACTGTATTCTGTAATTTGATGTTGTTCTATCCTGGAGATCAGAAATTACCTGTATTCAGGAATTTTTCACAGGAAATTGCAAAGTTATGTGAGGCAAGAAATATGTTGCAGTCAGGATCAGATGAATGAAGAAAGATTATAAATCTCAAAAAATGTGACACTGTCTTCTAGAATCTGGTTTTAAAAAAAATCGTAGACGCTAATTACCTCAAATCCAGAAGTTTAATACATGAACAACACGAACTTGAATACCGCAAGAATAGTGAACAGTGTTGTATAGCAGTTCCACAAGAAGGTCCACTTCTCCAAGAAAGTGCTATCTATCATGATGAAGTCACCGAAGCGCTCCTGAGAATATATAGTTTCTCGACACAAAATAATCATAATTTACCTTGTTGTTAGGAGCGTACCCTTCATTTTGGTCCATGGCATACTGAGATGAGTGCGAATATGAGAAGAAGAACGAGCGCGAGAAGACCAAGTGTCTGTAGATGTTCACATGATCCATGAAAGAATGTCTAGAGATCGTTCTGTGTCCAGAAGTAATGTCATCTCCCAGTTTCTCTAGCTTTCCTGAAATCGGATCAATTTCATAGGCTCGTTGAGAATCACCAAGAGCCAGCACAGAAGTCCCGACTTTATTACAATCAATCTGCTCTGCTTCCATGACGACTTGTAATGTATCAAGATCCAAGAACGCTCTTGCCACGGTCTCGTTTTGCAGTGTGACATCGATTCTTGGATGATTGTAACAGATGCCCTTGTCAAACGGAACGAGCGTGAAGTTTTTGTATGCAGTGGAAGAGCAAATTTCAACCACGAGTATTCCACTTTCGATGTGACGAGCCAGAATGTTATGTTGGCCGATCAATTTACGCATGAACTCAGTAGGGGCTACCTGTGCAGACGTGTACATAACCTCGGTCACGCGTCGCATCGTTGCACAGACAGAATGTGCTCTGCTGCGGAATGTTCTTGACACCAGTTCATTGTAAAGTGATTGAACGTTGGAGAAGTGAGGTCCAAACATGTCCTGCTCAACACGAGACCAGTGAGCTTGCTGGCGTTCGATAATGATCCCGAAACCTTGGTTGGTTAGGATAAGGTCCTCTCCACAAGAATGAAGAAGCTCTGTTCCGTTTATTCAGGACAGCACTACTTTCAGATCATCCGAGATGAACACGTTGTCTGAAACTTTACCCGGCAAAGTTTCAATCTGCAAATATGGGCAAGTTTCAAACTCATCCGGATTCCATACAACTCGTCCACCATCTGCCATCACACATTTACCCGATCCGTAGTCGCAATGGGATAAGTTTCCTACTGCTGACTCTGGATGCGGAATCCCGGTCCTCACAATTACACGAGTTTTGAGAAGAATGCAGTCGACAGTAATCACTTGATGCTCTCTGTAGAAGCCAAAAATTGACATCGGAGTTACTCTGACGAAAGTGTTGTTGGTGTCATGTGCTCCGTTGACCTCTCTCATAGTTTTTTGTGGAACACCAAGTGAACAAGTCTGAATGAAAAAATTGAATTACTGGTTGACGAATTTCGCATCATGTTATTTTTGATTGACCTACTTGCGCTCCGTCTGTATTTTGTGTCATTTTTTGTAATTTATAAATTCAATTGTTTTAATAATTAGGGTAGTGAAGGTGGTTTCTGAGATAGAAAATTATCACGATAGATGAAACTCAAAAGTCTTCCAGAAAATACAAATCAGTCTTTCTCAAAGCCTCTGAGCACTGAATATATAACTGACAACAGAATAAAATACTATTTACATACTTGGACTGGATAGATAACACTCTGTTTTTATCAGCATCGTCCTATTGAAAAAATTCGACAACCTCACTCTAGAAACGAAATATCGTTGATATGACGTTCATAGTATGTTAATAGCGATTTATGAAGTTCATGTGCGTTTGACAAATTTCATGAAGTTCATGTGCTGTTGATGAAATTTTATGAAGTTCATGCGCTCTTGATAGACTTTATGGTAGATGTTCTATAAATTTCATAGGCTGTAGATATCTCTAACTTATGACGTTAATGCGATGTTGCTATCAACCGTCTATGAATTTCAATTGTAGTTTATCAATATTGTACTACCATATATTCAACTTGAAGTTTCAAAATCATACCTTGTGAGTGATCATTTCTTCACACGTCTCATGAGGAACCACAAGGTTTCTTCTTGTCTTCTTTAACACGAGGTTGTTCATCAGAGTCCAGTAGTATTGTGTCTTTGTCTCGATAATATAGCAGGCATAAGCTTTAGTGTCGTGCACAATAACGTTTTTCTCATAAACGCGAACGGACACTGGTGTTGGTACTGACAATGTAGCGGGAAACTCAAGAGCACAGTTGTAGTCGGATGGCATTTTCAAGTAGAATGTAGCTGAGACCCTTCCACACATCAACGGCTTGATCGAGATAGCGCCTGGCACCAAGAGCAGAAATACCAGGATCGAAAGTACTTTCCTGAAATCGTTTTTTTTTCAGAAAACGTCTGGGTGTTTATATGTTTGTGTTATCGAAAAACGTTTTTGAAAAAATGAACAATGAAAACTGACTTTATTTGCATTTGTGACACTCGGCTGATGATTTCCTGTAGCAGTACAGTCAGGAGTTTCAGCACCCAGGTTACGAAGTTCAAAAACTCCATGACGAGTAGCCTGAAGATTGTATATTGAGTCTCAATAAAAGAAAGAAAAATATGAAAAATTCGAGAGTATTCTACATGAGGAATCTCTAAACTTCTGAGGAAGACATCAGAGCTTCAAACACAGTAAATGAGAGAAGCAGGCACCATGATGGTGTGCAGGAAGACACATCTTTCCCACCAAAAGGGATTCCCAAGGTGTGAGTAAACATAACCCGACAAAAACAGAAAGTACATTCTTTGTGCGTTACCATGTTTCATGGGAACGTATGCTAGCGCCACAGAGTTTTTGAAGTTGAAGTATACACTGTTCAATCTTTAAAGGGTAGTGTTTGTTGAATTATATGAAGTGTTCAACTGTTGTCTTTTTTCAATCTGTACAACAAAAGACTCAACCTTCCCTTGGAGCAGTCCGTTGATTATATCACCGTCTGACCTGAACATCTGACAAGGAACCGAGAATCAATTGTCACGTCGTTCAAGTGCAACGAAGTGTGATGTCCGGTGGTCCTGTAAGCCACCCCGCATCGCCGCATCATAAAAACAGCAAGATCGTTTTTGTTTGTGGATCATCGATGATAACTTCTGACGATGAAGATGATGAGAATCTGTAAATAGACAGAAAAGGACAGTTCATGTCAGTGATGAAAAAGAACACAACGTTTTAAACGCAACTCGAAACTTTGATGTTCAAAAAAAATCAACATCTATCATGATTAGTGTTGTGATATGATTTGTCGAGCTTCAAATAAATAACAGAAGAGTATTGACAGTTTTATTTTTAACATGAAAAACGTTCTTATATACAAATATTGTTCTTTCTTCAGAACTCAGTCATCACCACAGTTTGAAACATTGGAGAGGATGAATCTTTGATAGCTTCATCTCTTTATCGTCACGTACTGGATTTTCCTAAAGAAACTCTAGAAAACCTGATTCTCAGAATAAAATACCTGCCAATCAAACTTTCTTCCCATCAGAGAATGTGGTATTCGTTGTCTGACTACCAAGAATCGTAACCAATCTCTGATGATCTGAAATGATTGCGTTTTTTACTTTTTTGAAGATATCCAACCTCTATATGACTGACACCAAAAAGTAGTAACTGGAAATCGCATCCTCGTACATCGAGAATGTCCCCAACGTTTTCAACGTACCCGATAGAGATCTGGAATAAAATTTCCTACTCAAACTAGAGGAATAGCGCTTTATTGCAATTCAAAAAATGTATCGAATCAAACTTTGAACCTCGTTTAGAACCATGCAACCACGTTTCAAAATTTTGAAACTGAAATTTTATCCCTCGATGTGAACTTACCAAACTTTTTCGCAATGTGATATTAGGGATACCACCATCCGCAACAAGCTCATTGTACTGTACTCGAGCTGTTCCTTTGACGCTGATTCTTGGTAAACCATTTCGACGATAAAAGAATCCCTGAGGTTTGTTACATTTGTACACAGTTTTTTGAAACCTTGATTTTCCATTGTGCGTAGATTCCTTTCTCTTCATCTCTGAACGTCGGCAAGGGTCGCGGTCGTTTCAAAAGTTGGAGAGTCATCTGAATGTGATGTCAAAGTTTTTAGTATTAAAACGGCGAGTTAGATTTAGGATGTTTCATTTCAAAACATGATGAACTGATATTTTTCATAGATATAGAACAAATGTGTTTGTTCTCGAAGAAGTGTAAAAAAAACCTTTCTTTTTGTTCAATTATTGAATGAATCCAACAGAAAAAGTATGAGAAATACGTCACGTTGGAAAAAGTGATGTGAAAAAAGCTAACAACTTATAACAACTTACAACTGTTTGCTGTAGTATTTGCTTTCTTTGTGTCATTGGGGAGAGGTGTGTGTTATTGTCAATAATTCAAGAAGTTACTATTTCATCATGAATCAAAATAATTCCTTCTATCAAAATCAGCAGAAGCAGTCATCGCAAAATAAGAAATTGTTTGTTATTTCTGAATGACAAAGTAAAAAAAAACTTGAGGATCTTTTTGATAAATAATACAGATAATGAAATGAAATTTGATAATAGAAACAGAACACGGATCCTAAAATGACCTATGGGATATCTTAATTGAAGTGTTATCTATTTGTTTTGCTCTCGGCACAAAAGAGACTCCTTGGTCTTTTTTTGCCATTGGGTTAACGGATACTTCCTACTGAGGAGCAAAGAACATTCTGGTGCGCAAATTATAGTTCACAACAAGAGATGTACTAAACGATCTGAGAAACATGGACAGAGAATGCCCAATCCTCTTAAAGAAGCAAACAAGCTTGTAGTTAATGCGTTTATGCGTAAGACGACTTGTTCCTGTAATTTCAGAGCGCAGGTCAGAAAAAGTCGAAACCTGTTTGTACTTGGAGACGAAACTATTAAGATATCATGTTTTAACAAACTGTAAATCTTAGCTAATTTTGATTTTTTTTAGACATTTTTTCAAAGATGCAGTGAGTTGTAACATAAATATTGGAGAAACTATCCAAATGATAGAATGAGTTAAGATAGAATGAGGAACATGTGAATCTTCACTGTTGTCTGCCAAAAAGTAGTACAATGTTTCTCAATCACAATTAGAGATTCGAAACCAACTTTGAGCTAACTTGTTCCATTGAAGAAAAACATACAGTAGCGAACAAAAGTTTAGCAACTTTTCATTTCGTACTTCGTAAAACTTACGCGATCACCCTCAATTTTTCTCTGAAACCACTTCAAACGTTCTTGTTTTTTTCAGTTCTGTTTTTTTTAATTTTTATTTTTGAATTTCTAATTTCTATTGTCTAAATGTTTTCAAAAATTTGAAATGAATTTAGAGGAAAATTGAGGATGGTAACTCTTGAAGTGAGTTATCGTCGAAATGCTAAACTTTTGTTCGCTACTGTATCTTCGGTTCGAAATATTGGAGAAGTTCACGTTATTTATATAAAAAACAGTTGTGGACCGGTAGAAACAAGGATGCTCAAGAAGTTCGAAGGAAAGCACTTGTGTCTGAGCGGAGGAGTGCAGTCCAGCCACACAGCAGCCGGTTAAAACGGGTAAATATGCGTATTGAGTTCCAGAGTTTCTGAGTTAAATACATCATCAAACAACTATTTTTAATCATTCTGTATCATAATTACGAAAATCACAAAAAAAAATTTTGAGTCGGGGAAATTGAAAAAAAGACATATCTAGAGATCTCCTGTGAAACGAAAACTGAACTAGTCACAAACACAACTTCAGCTATCTTCTGGAGGTTGACATTTAAAAATTTTTCTTTCACTATGAACCATGTCACTGTGGAGGGGATGAATTGATATGGAGTTATACAACTAACAAAACCGTAAATCGAAGTCGGTTTTGAGAGAGTTTCGTAATGAGAAAAAATGGAAAATTTCCGAATAGGATATTTGTAGCACGTGCTCTAATTTATGTTGCAATACTTTGCGCCCACCTTGTATGTATTTGACATTTCTTCTTATTGATTTTTCGAAAAAAAAACTTGAGCAGAACATTGTTTTCGAAAACTCTGATTCGTGCTGAGGATTAGTGATAATCTAAGAGACAGTTTTTGAAATAATCACAATGATGGTCACAATGTGAAACTTTTCGTGATAAGATAGTAAGAAAAAGCCACGACATTTTCATCGAGCAGTTTTCACTACCACGAATTTTGAGTCTCAAAAACTGATGAGGATACTTATTCTTCTATTCAACTTCGTTTTTATCAGTAATGGGTACAATTTCCTGGTGTACTCGCCCTTGTTCGGGCACAGTCATTCTACTTTCATGGGTGCTTTAGCTGATATTCTGACCGAAGCTGGTCACAACGTGGTATTTTGTGTCTCTGATTTTATCTGATCTTTATGTTTCAGACATACCTCGCCCCAGTGCTAGACTACAGAGTAAAAGGAAAATATGCAGTGAAGAAAACTACTCACATCATCACTTTGGATGTACGTCGTCAAGTTCTTCGATTTCACTTTTATTTAAGGTTAATGAAGAAATGAAAGCTGCAACAGATGTTCTGGCAGCAGTAGACTATGGAAAGTTGTGGACAGGTTCTGGTGATATTTTTGCTCTTCTCAACATGGCTGAGAAATTCCGTGTCATATCTGAGGAATCATGCAGACGTGAGAACTTCTATACCTTGATAAAAAATTGAGTGCGAATTTCAGTTTTCTATGAAAATGCTGAAATACACGAAGAATTGTCAAAGATTAAGTATGATGCTTTTATTCATGAACCTTTTTCAGTCTGTATTCTGGGTGAGTATCGGTTTTAGGCCAAATAGACTGTTTCTTTTAAGGTATGGTCAAACACCTCAAAATTCCAACAATAATGCACGCACTGTCTTTGTCTTCATTTGACTCTGTGTCTTACTACATTGGGGAACCGTTGGCACTCAGCTACGTCCCATCTCAATTTACCGACGCTGATGACAAAATGGATCTTCTGATGCGAGCCAAGAATGTTTTACAATCAATTGTCGGTATGAGATTCGCTATGCGACCTATGGATGAAGAACGTAAGACAATAAAGAAAATGCTTGGAATTGACATTGGTAAACTTGAGGTTTGTGTTCTCACTATATCACAGATCATAAAAGTTTGATAGTTATCAACAGCGACACACATCAGAAAAATAGTTCGTTTTCAGGAATACTATCCAGAGGCTCCTTTCGTTTTCACAAACTCAAATCCTTATTTCGACTTTCCACATCCAGTACTTGCAAAAAATATTCAAATCGGAGGTGTTACTCTCAACCTGACACAACTAAGATCTGCAACCGTTGATGAGGTGAACTTATCTTGAATGCCAACTCACGTTTTTTTTAAAGGAATACGATGAAGTTTTGAACAGAAGAAGTAAAAATGTTCTGGTTTCTTTTGGAAGCATGGTCAAGTCAAAGGATATGCCGGACAACTACAAGTTAGTTGGAAAAATTTTGGTAAAGTGTTCAATTTTCAGGATAGCTCTGGTAGAAGCATTCAAGAAGCACCCAGACGTAACATTTATATGGAAATACGAGAATAACGAAACTTCATTTGCGGACGGAGTTGAAAACGTTTACTTTTCGACTTGGGTCCCACAAACAGCACTTCTGAGTCAGTTAGAACAATGTTAGAAACTAACCAATAGTTCAGACGACGAACGATTGACTGCATTCGTAACCCATGGAGGACTTGGTAGTACCACAGAACTTGCTTATTTAGGAAAACCTGCTATCATGGTAGCTGCGCACCTCATTTTAAAACTCGATTTATTCAGATCCCAATTTTTGGTGACCAACCAAGAAACTGCCACATGCTAGCGAGACAAGGAGGTGTTATCAAGCTAACATGGGAAGTATATGAAAGCCCGGAGAATCTATGAGGTCTGAGTGGTCTCTTAGGTTTTCAAATATGGTGAAGACGATGGAACTGCTTTCAGAAGTTGCTTCACCGACCTCGTTTAGGAGTTATGACCAAAAATAGAACTCACACGCAATTTTCAAAAAAGGGGGATCTGTGATGTTGGGTAGGAAAAACTGTTGAGATTTTGCATTTCATTGAATTTTAAAGGTTCGTGATGCATGGAAAATTTAGTTTGCCTGAATTCTGAGGCTCGATTCAGAAGTTACATGCATCTGAAGTGGACGTAAAAAATCGTCCAACTTTCACCTTCTGTAACTCGACTCCTAGCAGATTTCCAGAGGCGAGACCTATTCCAAACGATTCAGAATGATTGAATCTATCCATTCCTACGTTTTCAGTCGATTCTAAGACAAAAATTTTTGGGTCCAAAATCGGAAACAGTTACACAAGTGTTCATAATATGAGCCTTGATCACAAGTGATGAATCGTTGTAGTATTTCTCGGGCAAAAAACGTGTATCAAGTGAGAATCGAACTTTGCCGTGAAAAATGAAAGGCGTGAGCTTTGACCACTCTACCACGGAAGACACAAATTTTTGCGTCAACTCCATGTTTACTCATTCGCTCCTTTTCACGACAGAATTCTTCAACATTACAGATCCCACATTTTTGAAAATTGCGTGTGAATTCTATTTTTGGTCATAACTCCTAAACGAGGTCGGTGAAGCAACTTCTGAGAGCAGTTCCATCGTCTTCACCATATTTGAAAACCTATGAGACTACTCAGACCTCATAGATTCTCCGGGCTTTCATATACTTCCCATGTAAGCAAGTTTGATCTCGGTAATGAAGATGTTCTGTCCGATGCTCTGCATCGCATTGTCAAAGATCCTCAGTATGTTGTTCAATTGAAACTAATCCTGATCGAAATGTCAGGTACGCAAAAGCCGCCAATCTCCTTTCCAAGATGCTCGAAGACCAACCACAGAAGCCGGCACAATCATTCCTCAAACATGCCGAGTTTGCAGCCAAGTATGGACCAATCAAGAACATGGACCCTGCAGGAAGAAATTTGTCCATATTCCAATATTACTTCATTGACGTTTTCGCTATTGTTGCCACAACTATTATTGTAGTTCTCGTCGGACTTTTCAAGTGCTTGAGATATTGCTGTTCGAGCAGAAAAGTCAAAGTTGAATGAAGATGTTTGAAAGTTCATGAAACTGAAATCAATTACAGTGAAAACCTATTGTTCTAATATTGCACTAGTTTATTTTGAAAAACAATTCATTCAATTATCATTTTCAAAAACGTTCCTAATCTGAAGGTGTTTACATTTCTGGTCATTCATTGAAATGTTTTCTACTCAAAAAAGAATGACTATTTTTTCAATCACTGATGAGTTCTTTTTTTATGGTTCAACTCCTGAGCCCGAAAGAGCACGTCATTTATTGTTCACTTTTTTATCCCACACTCTAGATAATAGTCCATTCCTCTGTTTGAGCCGTTTACCGCTCTAATGGAAAATGTAATAAATTATCTGACTGACGTTGAGTAGCCCATAATTCACGTCAGTGTTCTCAGTAGCCTAATTTCCGTTGTTGTACTGAATGATTTAAGTAGTTCTTATCTAGAATCAGATGGATAAAGTAAAAAAGGACTACGGTAGAATATTGATCAGAGATATCACTATAATTTTTGAATTGTTTGATTCAGACACATTGAAAAAAACCAAAAGTTCAAATAGAACAATATGCACGATAGTCATTCTTGAATCTGTCTTGTTGTGTAATCTCTATCTTGAAGATATTATTCAGGTTACATTTTTTTAATCGGAAGAATGAAAAAAGCTTTTTTCACCATATTTGTAATCGCTATTCAAAATATTTACCAAATTTCATTGGAACGAAATAAATTCTCAATCTTGGTGTGAGTGACCTTCTTTTCATTGCCTCTTTACCGCTCATTTCGCCAGTTGTCCGCTCTCAAAACCAATCTTCCTCACACATCAAACCCAGCTCCTTTTCTTTCGAAATTTATGGAAACTCGATAACGATTATTCATTCGAGATAAAATCGAATTTCTTCTTGATCACTTTGCTCACATTTGTCATTGATGATATTTCAAAAACTTCTTAACACGTCTATTTCTTCACAATTTCTGACAATTTTGAAAGCTTACTTCAATGCTACGGGAAGCCTACATCTCCAGTTATGTTGCTAGGAACTACCAGGTTCTAAACAAAGTATCGTGTTTCGCCGTTTAGAAAATAATTCAAGATCGTTCCTTGAGTTTTCAAATTAAATATTGCTCTACTTGCTTATTTAATGGGTAGTTTTACGCATTTCATGTGTTCGACGTCTCTTCAGACACCTCGCCGACCCTATGAAAGATTTTTTAAATTTTGCAGAAAAAGAATCTATGCCTATTTTCACACGATTCGTATGTTTGCCGTCTTTGGTACGCCGCGTTACGCCAATATTGCTTGATAACAGGTCAAAATTGAACGTTTAAGCTTCAAAGTGGGAAATTCTGAATTTTTTGGAAGCAGTACAATCCACTTACAGTTATCTGTTTGTTTAATTTTTGCTCGAGAGGTTTATATTTTGAAAAGTCGAATTCACTGCACTTCCAGGTACCGATTAACTTGAATAGACATTTAGGGAGTCAATAAGCCGGCTTAAACTGCAATGACCTGGATTTGAACTCTGCAACCCGCCGTGACTTACCGACTCGACGGAACGAGAGAAAGATGTAAAACTCTCTTGCTCACTCTGACTGAATCGATTAGAGAGCAACACCTCTCCACACGCTGCACACTATTTCCACAACTGCAAAAGCTCTCTCCATCTCCCGTCTACTACTGGATACACATTTCTATGCTGGAATACTACGCACGCTATTTTTTACGTTCACATATCACTATCAAAGTCACGTTTTGCATTTTTTTCTTTCCGAATTTTAATTTTCTCAGAACTTGAAAAAACCATACAAAACTTACTTGTTTCATTTTTTCTTTCGAATTGTTAAAATGTTCAAAAATTATACATTCCTTCAAAAATCAGTTCCCGTTCAATGTGTCGTATCGCGAAGAGCAATGAATCATGAGTCATGCATTCTCCTTTTTTCGAAGTTGCTAGTTTCGAAATTCTCGATTTCTTCTCAACGTTATCTTTATATGTCGGGAAATTCTTGCTGCTGATATCGGGATTCTTATCGTCATTTCCTTACCACTAGCAAACCGACTCTTTCCATTTTTGAACTCTTTCTTCTCGAAGACAGAGCATGAGTCCCATGTCGTTCAAAATTATGAGCTTCACATTACCATAATCTTGATTGTGTGGGCGACTTGATTTCTGACTTTTTTCGCTCGGCTTTCAGACTATAAAAATTTTGCCCGAGAGGCGTTATCATCTATCATTTCGAAAAAATAATCTGATATGTAAAGCACAAACTGAAACGTTTTCAGTTAATTTTTTTCTAGAACTTATCACAAAAATATCTTTCCTTGTTCTTCAAACCCATACAGGTTCTTTCATCCCGTGAAGAAACACGCGCAATTTTTGTATTGCAAGACATATTCCTATTTCTCGACTGTTTCAATTGGATTGTTACTAGATTTTCCGCAGATTGGATTCTGACGCCTTTCATATGCCAAGTAATTGGTTTTTTGGCACGTGGTGCGTCATTCTTTCCAAATTGCAACGTTGATACACTGAAATTACGTGTTGCCAGGTTCTATTTTTTTATTTTTCAGACCCAAAATTTCACGGAACCAACAAATTACTAGAATTGACGCAATGTTATGCCAAACACAAATATTTTTGAAATTGAACCACCACAATTCTAGAAATTCGATATTCCCAGTAGATGGAATGTGTTTTTGTTTCTGGAAAAAAGATTACTATTTTGAAGCCGATTTTGATTCTCTGCTTCGAAGTTTGATACTTCTGAACATTGTGACCCTTTCTTTGTGAAATATTACAATTTCAGATCTGTGTGATTGTTTTCAATGACAAACAATTCAGTAGTTCGCACGGTATTTTTTTGTGGACGAGTTGAGTTTGCTCAATTGCATCCCGTGACAAGTCAAAGAGTCACGCGAACGGAATGTTTTAACACTGGAATTATGTGGGTGGTGATCATCTCCGACTTCGTGATTCAGAAACCGAACACCATGGAGCACAAGTGGCTTAGGCACTCACGTGGCTCTATTTCCTTTGAAAACATGTCTAATGAAGAGTACGCTTTGTTCCTATTGTCAGCGTTAAAAACAATTTAATTTCTACTCAGTTTTTCTGAAAGTTAATTTTCCAAAGCATGGCACCTCTGTGAGCAGGGTGATTTTTTTCAGTGACTATTCCAAGAAAAAAAATTATATTGTTTTTGTCGCTTCGGGATGAAAGGGAGCATTTTATTTTGTCAATTTCTCCATGTCAAAAATATCAATCAGACTTCATTTATAACCAACTAGAAAAACTGATGAAATTTCACGAAATATGGGGTAGATTGCATTTTTGCTTTGAGAATATTAAAGGTTCAGGCACATTCAGGTTTGGAATTGTGGAATTTTTCTCAACGTTAAAGTTGAATAGTTGAGATGAATTTTTCTTCTCGAGGTGAGTGTAAATTAATTAGAATGTTCGCACTTCTCATCACTGCCTTTGTCACATCTATTTATTTACGCTCTATACTTAGGCTCAAACTTTGTGCTCATATGACGTTCACAACTGAACTTCATTTTATCTAGTTACAACTAATCTTCGTTATCAGCCCCAACCGGATGTTTTGCTCTTCTATGCATAGCTCAACTTTCGGGCAGTTGTTCCAGTAGAAAACGTGACTATTACCTCAAGGTCGAGCAGTCATGTGTTAATATGAGCGCAGGTGTTTTCCACTTCCTCCTGATTTAACATACCAAAAAACATTGGTTTTTCTAATTTTGAATCTATCTACAATCCGATTTTACAGAATAAACGCCATGTGCGTAGTGCTCAGTCATTCTGACGCAACAA
Organism: Caenorhabditis parvicauda; assembly: GCA_963978915.1. Classification (NCBI taxonomy): domain Eukaryota; kingdom Metazoa; phylum Nematoda; class Chromadorea; order Rhabditida; family Rhabditidae; genus Caenorhabditis; species Caenorhabditis parvicauda. The sequence goes on from OZ022249.1 coordinate 6,760,745, forward strand.
AAGCCTAGTGTTATTTTGGTTGGTCTAGTTCCTCCTCCATGACGTAGACTTGTTTCCAATTCGAGCTCCACACATACAACATACATATGCTCACTCAATTCTCCGATGAAACAACGTTTTGTTATATGTAACATTGAACGTAAGCATGGACAGCGCGTCCCTTATGTACACAGCCCCACACTGTTCCGGAATGACGCCCAGTTTTTTGTTCTCACGTCTGAGCTGGGCAGTTGTCAGTCTCAAAATTGCTCTTAGGTTTCATTGTTCCGATCACTCGGAGCCCAACAACAAAAACAGCGAAGAGATCCATGTGGCTGTCGGTAGTCCACATGATGTTCTCGGCTTACTCGGAACGCATTACACACAACCGAAGTACTCGCTTTCATTCTCTTCCCCAGTCTCTTTTGCTTTTCGAGTACTTGCATCACGGTTTTCTTCCCATGTATCTTCTTCAGTATGCACATAGATCATATGATGTGTTAGTACTGTAGGTCTGTGAAGAACAACAGAATGTCCTTTCAATTTGTGAATGTATCATTTTTCCTATACAATCAATTTTCTAATATCATTCCTTTCAATTTCTATTTATCACGTTATTCAATTTCAGATTGTTGAATCATCGTCACAGAATTTTGGCGACAAAACAAGACGGATATAGCAGTGCTATGAAAATTGGCCTCTCACAAATTTCGCTTCTAATTGGGTAGGTCAAATTGGTTGAACGGATGGGGCAATGCACATACAGTAGTGCAAACGAACGCGAAAAGGCGGAATTGAACAATTTCTCAAGAAGAAAGCTATCACATTTGCTTTTCTGCGGAAGGGACGAGAGGACTCTTAATCCTCGTGTTTTCTTCTCGCAATATATGGATTCTTGTGGCTCACGTTTCTTAATATCTGCCCATGGACCAATAGACTGGGGAACGTGTATGTTCGTTTTCTATTGGTCCAGATCTCAAGTATTCGTCCATGGTTTTTTAGAATCTCGCGCGCCTAATTCAAAATTCCACAAATTTCTAACACACCGATGCACTTTTTATCCGCCGAGAGCATAATGTTTCGCTTGTTCAAAATAGTCGGATTAGTGCATGCCAACAGAATTTCTGTTCGCTTGCTAATACCCATTAGTTCTTTGTTTGGAAACCCATAGAGCTTGAAAAGCTCCATTTTCAAAACACACTCACAACCTCAAAACAAAAGAGTAAGACCAATACTGAATTTTGCTATCGATTCGAACTTGATAACAAGTTTTTTGCCCAGCAAACATAATGAATCAACACGTGTGTGTGTTATTCTGATTTTTTCTGCAATATGAATCATGTTTTAATCTCATCAATTTTTTTTGAATCCCTGCAGACAGAGTTGATCACCTCATGTCTGACAGTTGCTGCCAATGAAAACAAAACGTGAACCGTTCAGTCACATGGCCAGTTGGCTTAAAGTATTTTTGATCTACCCAGAGAAACAATGAGATAGATAAGCATGAACTTGATTCCCCACCGATGTTTTGATCTGAAACTTTACATTTTCGGTAGTTTAATCCCCATAGTTGTAGGGTTTCTGATTATGAATCTCTCACAGCTTTCATTGTTTGAATCATTTGATATCTTTTATCAATATGCGAATGATAGTGTGACACTCTCGTCCAGAAATTGCATTTCTATGCATTCCACTTCCGGAGAATGGTTTTTATCTACATTTTGAATTAGATAATTTATGTCATCTGTGGTTCTCACACGTATGTATGCACATGTATGCAAAGTTCCGGAAGTGGTTCTCTTTCGAGTTTCTTTCTATAACATTATTGATCTGTAAGCAAAAAATGATAGTTGACTCAGCGCGAATTCATCATTCTACACTTTTATTTTCAGCCGCTTGTGTGTGAACCGATTGGCACCGCTCGGCGAGTTCTGCCGTGCTCAGCATTGACTAGTTGACCTGACTCGAACCAGCTCAGCACTCTACAAGCCACCTTAATCCAAACAAAAACGTGACAAAACGGTGAGTTCAAAAAAACACGTAGACTATCTTGTTGATACCAGCTGCATAATGAGTCCCCTAATACAAGAATACTTAGTAATGATAAGAAAAAGTTGAGTTGATAGGAATTCACCTGCAGACGCCATTTCAACTCATTAGTAAAGCCAGCTAGATGTCTTCATTATAACTTCATGAATTCTCCCAATGTCCACTCAGCATTATCTCCAACAGTTGAACGTACATTGCTATAATCAATTTGAATTGCACCAAGAGCAATATTACACAGTGCAAAAGTCAGACAGTTTCTGTTTGCACGACATTTACCAACAACTGCGTGTCCCCAAAAACAGGAAACAAGTGACCGGTCATTGACTGTTTTTTACAGACCCTTGTCGATCGGAAACCTTGAACCTCTCTGTCTTTTCGCACATTTTCCGTCATGTGCGTCGAGTCGCTCCTAAATATGGGGTAACCGGGCAACGCCTGGACGCTCTTTTATATAATTATCAGAAAAGTTGCCAAAAGTCTCTTATTTATCACTTTTTAGACTTGACCATGACCACCATCCAAAAGAAACCCGTGGTCGCCGCACCAATCGGTTATTTTAAACCGGCTCCTTCCGAAATCAACTACGGACGCATGCGTTTCCTCATCACTGACAGACCCAGTGACAACTCCATCAACAACTACATTGAAGTGAGTTTGACGCTGTCCTGTCTAGAACTGTGAAACGTCTTCTAATTTCAATTTTCCAGGAGCTCGAGAAGCACGATGCACGTGCAGTCGTACGCGTCTGCGAGCCGACCTATGCAACAGCGATTCTCAAACAACACGGGATCGACGTTCTCGACTGGGAGTTCTCCGATGGTTCACCTCCACCACCAGAGGTACGTTGCTATGACACTCCTCATCAGGCTAATGCTTCCCTCGTCAATTTGGAAGTGGAAGATTATTCTCTGAACCAGGAAAAATCTGACAACATCCGCGATTAACTGTCGCTTGTCTGAAATTATGTTTCTATAGACAAAAATTTGAAGGAGAGAGATAAAAAAGAGGGTGAGTGAATAGAAGAAAGAGAAAGAGAGAGAGAGAGAGAGAGTGAATAGAAGAAAGAAAGAGAGAGAGAGAGAGAGAGAGAGAGAGAGAGTGAATAGAAGAAAGAAAGAGAGAGAGAGAGAGAGAGAGAGAGAGAGAGAGAGAGAGAGAGAGAGAGAGGGAGAGAGTGAGAGAGAGAGAGAGAGAAAGAGAGAGAGAGAGAGAGAGAGAGAGAGAGAGAGAGAGAGAGAGAGAGAATAGATTTCAATGAAAACATCTATTGAAGCTCGCTATTGCTGGCATTGGTCTGGTCGCTTGTTTATCATCATTATCATTGATAATAAACATAACCTTGATATTGAATGAATCACCAGTGAATTCCTATCTATCCTCCTTGAAAATCAACTATTCATTCTTTTTTTCTGTAATCTAAGGCAACATTTATAGGTCATCAACAACTGGCTGCAGCTGATCAAGCAATCCTTCAAGGACCACCCTCAGCAAAGCATTGCAGTTCACTGCGTCGCTGGACTTGGGAGAGCTCCGGTCCTTGTCGCTATCGCTCTTATTGAAGCCGGGATGAAGTATGAAGACGCTGTGGAGATGATCAGAACGTGAGTTTTCTTTTTCTATTCCAGACAATAGTATGTGAATCATCAAGAATCTAGTTAGTCTTGTGAGCACATAAAACCAATCATTAACTCAATGCAATAATTATGAAAAATAAATAAAGTGTTTTTTTCAATATTTCTCAGTGAACAAAAGCTGTGTTAACATCAAGAAATAAGCTTCAAACCAGGTTGTGGTTAGATTTTAAAAATGTTGGAACGACTTTGTTTATACTCTAATCAGATGAAATATGCAAACTGAAGCAAAAACAACATAGATTTGAGATTATCCAAATAACTTTTGAATAGTGACTAGTATTTTTCCGTATATTGTTTTTTTTTACAAGTAACATTTCGATACTTACAGTCAGCGTCGCGGAGCTCTCAACCAGAAGCAGCTCACTTTCCTAGAAAAATACAAGCCGACCGGAGAGCTAAGAAAGCTCCGCTACTTGGTGAACGGCAAGCAAAAAATGTGCTGCATTCAGTAAAGCTGGATTTGATTTTTTCACACTGTCATTTTTTATATCATTCATTGCGGTTTTCAATCAGGATTCTGTTCCTATCAGTCTCTTCCTCATGATGATTGTTCATTTCCTTGATTTAACAAAAAAAAGAAGTAATTGTTCCATTTCAGCATAAGCCGAAGTGCATCTAATGTTAAGATATGTACATCCGCCCGATAAGTTTTCTAGCTCGGTGCATATCATCATATTGTCTCTTCTAGGTTTTTGAAGCTTTGCCCTTGATTCTTCGTTCTGACTTTTTTCAATACCAACCACCAAAGAATTGTGATTTTACATTCTATCAATTGCAAGTCTAATTTTCTTCTCTTTTCAAACGATCATTTTCCCTCCACTACGCTTTAAGTTTGATTTTGTCTATCGTGAATAAAGTTTGAAAAAAAATTTCCATTAGACAGAAGATACAACAGTTTGCGATTCGAACATCGAGGGAAAAAAAGGAGATTGAAATCTGAAACAAAATGTACTGAAGCTGCTTACAACTCAGGTGTTATAGAACGGATACTTAAAAAAAAAGACGCTGGAACGGTAGAAACTTCAATGGAAGTTTGAAAACTTTTCCAAACAATTCGTGTTCAGGCATTTGCGGAGAGGTTTGAGGGTAAGAAACAGAAATCCATTCTCAGTCATCATTCTTGAGAAGCTGTCCTTTTCGGTTTTTATAATGGGTCGATGTGGTTGCTCAACTTTGCATTAACATTGAACCCATCTTAAAAGCTTCTAAACGTCTTTCACGACCTCATTCGGTGTATATGTTCTCGACTTGTCTTTCTTGTTCATTGCTTATATTTAGTTTCTCCAGACGTTCTACTTATATTTTGGCCAGAACGCCATGAATGGTCATCCGAAAAATATTATTTTTTTCAATTTTTTAAAACTCTTTTAGATTATAAGTATCATTTTGAAACTGCGATTTTTTGAAAGAAAAATTGAAATTCAGAATTGCACTCACAACCAACTTTCTCGAACGTTTATTATTAATTATTTCCGTAGTTTGAGTTGTTTCAACGTCGTTCTGGTGAAATTTGAGTAAGGTCAACTTACACTAGCGAAACTGAAAATAATTTCGAATTCTTTTTTTCAAAAAACTTTTTGTTTCAAGCTAAAGATATGATTTTTCAATTGATTATCAAGCCAACGATAATTAAATACTGAAAGAAGTCTGAGTAAAAATGTAGTAGTTTTGAATATTTCTTGTTATCGGGGAATCATTAACTTCCGAAAGTCCAAAAATAAAACTGAATGGTTGTTTCGGACACGGACATGTCTTCTCGATTATTCACAGCAACTCACGGTGTCCTCCTCGCAGATTTTCTTGGAAGCAGCTGTTGCTGGGAGTAGAGCTTTCTTCTCTCTTTATCGCCGGTCTCTCTCTCCCGCTTTTCGTTCCCATGCAAAAACACCGTTTCTTTATGAATTAATAAGAGACAGCCGGGCTATCCAACTATTCCTACTATCCCACACACATTGCGATCTCGTGATTCAATTGCAACGAATCGAGGTATTCCCTTCGTTCCCTTCTTACGTCAGTTCTCTATTTTTCTAGTAATAGTTATTATAAAAAATTCTTCTGATGGTAACCCATCTTCAAAACGAATAGTTTTGAACTTAATTAACATAGCTACTCATAAGTAAGAAACGTAGCGTTTTTGAAAATTCATATTTCAGTATTTCTGCTTTTTTCAATCAAAAAACAAATCATCAACATTTCCCACTTAAATCAAAGACTTATAACAAAACAGTCATCTGAATCATGAATCATTTACATGTAAGCTTACAAGAAGCAAAATTTCTTGTAATTACCTGGTTCAAACTTTGATCAAATCTTAGCTTTGTACCTAACTAGTGCTTTAAACCTTACCTAAGCCTAAAATTCAAGATGTCCATAACTATATATGGCGATAAATGAAAAATGATTTGTGATTCAGTTGACTGTTTCGTTATGAATTAAATCAAAGTGAACGATCCGTTCTGCTCAACATTTCTCACCGAGCATAAGAAGTTTGAATGTTCATGTTTACAGACAGCTGTCATGAAATTTCAAACAATCTCTTGATCCGTGAATCTAGTTTAAAGTCTATTGTTAACACTATGAAAAATATAAATGAGTGCACTACTTTTTCTTGGAACAAAGTAGGAAAACTTCTGAGAAGACGTAAAACCATCAAATAATCCGTGTTCCGAAAAGGACATTTAGTCTCAAAATCGCTCTTTCTTTCATAAGACTTTTCAGGGAATAAAAACTGAACTTTCAATGTCTTACAAGCCCGTCAACCACCATCCAGGTTCGTTTTCAAATGTATCACTTTTATGGGATTTTCATCTAGTTATTTTTTATAATTTGAGGAATCAATTATCTCTCTCTCTTTCTCTCTCTTTTGTTTTTCTCTCTCTCTTCCCATAATTTGATAGTGATATTCAGAAGTCCAAGGAGGAATGGTGACTTCAACCTTCAGCAGAGATCTGGAATCCGTGATATTCGCCGTACTATTGTTCCTTCTTGGCGGATTCGTGTTGTTCATATCCTGTTTCTTCGTTACAAAGTGTCTGCAGTGCTACAAAGCAAGACAACGAAGGTTCTCAAAAACAAGAGTCAGACTAGTGTGATAAAAAAATGTTTTGACAGTTAAGACATATGAGAGCCAAAGCACGATGAGCTCTTTATTACCAACATGTGGTTGACCGTTTGTTCAGCCTCGAGCACTTTGAGAAACAGAAAACGCTCGAAATATATAGCACAGCTTATTCTTCCAGACTTCGAAGACTCGCAATGGGAGAAGAATCTGACGACGACAGTGATAATCTCGAAGAGCTTGATTTTGAAGAAGATGTGCCGGAAAAGAACCAGAATATAGAACTGGTGCACCTCTGATCATTGAGAATCCAGTGTTTTCAAGTTGTGACTCCAACAAGCGGGTGATTCTAACTTATGCTTTTGCTTTTTATGTTTCTTGTACAAATCTCTTCTTCCAATTCTGTTGAAATTCACTAGTTTCATCTTTTCAGGTGATATTACCGAAAAAATTGACTCAAATGCAAACATTTATAGAAACTTTGATTCAACAATAGATAATAAAATTTGAAGTAGACTTTTTCAGAGAAGGTTTTCGATTTTCACTAATTTTCTATTTTCACAGTTGATGTGTGGCATGTTTGCAAAATCCAGAGTATTCCAAAAGTTGCTTTGTATGTGCACTTGATTGTACAATAACTTTCATTTTTGTACTTAATTTATCATTCTCACACATTCATTTATTAAGCATCGTATCCCAGTAGTACATATTTTCAATTTTCGCATTTCCCTTCATGCAATACACTTTTCCCACCCGTTTCACACAGATATTCAATAAATATTAGATCCCTTTCATAGCGTTGCAGGGATGTGGGGTGTGAAGAAAATTGAGTTGAGCACGATACATAATGCTCATCCCCTGGTGACCTCTGATTGCAATAAAGAAGACTGATCCAATTCTACATCATAACGGACACGATAGTTTCTTCATGTCAAATTCAATAATCTAATGTTCTTTAGTTACTTGAATTCTTGTATTAATACAACAATATTTTCGATTGAAAAACATAGGAAATATTTGAAGAGTTGCTTGCTTTTTTTTGATGTGTTTCGTTCCAACTAGATTTTTCAAAAATTTTCATCGAGTCAGTGAAAAAAAAGAGAAAAGTGTCCGGTGAATGTTCAATATGGTTCAGGGCCTAAACCCTGTTGCCAGAGCTGTTTGTACATATGAGAGTACATGAAAATATCTCCAGTCTCAACTAATTAAAGTGTTTCAGAGACCAGTGAGATCATGAAAAGAAATTTTGTCAAAAATCTGGTTTTGATAAAAAGATATAAATGTGATAATTTGTTTACACGAACTTCCGCTTTCGCAATTTTTTGTGGATTTTTTTATATCAGAGCCGGACACAACTCATTCTTTGTGATGTAATGCTTCTTGATAGTTTCCGATTTTCCCATTCCCATCAACGGAACCGACGATTGACAGCGGAAGACAATTGTTGACAGCTCTTCGCCCCATGAAAAAGTGAGAAGGCGCTCGAACGTAGCCCTTGCACGCAGGCAAGGCACTGTTTGTGTTACATCTTCCTCTTCCGGGCCCCAGCTTTTAGAAAGAGCCGATGAGTAGGCGAGAGCAAGTTTACTGTGGACACACACACCATCGTTGACCAGGGTGATTGATAATGCTCAAACTTGGCGCTTTTGAATACCGCAAGTTGTTTGATTTTATCCGTGTCGCTTTCTTTTGTCTTCAGATTATATCAATCATGGTTGGTTAAAACCATCAGAAAATTGTATGGTTGGTTAGAATCAAAAGAAAATTTTTTCGAGAGTTTTTTTACCACTCCGATTTTTAGTAATTGTGAATTGGAGATTCTCGGAGACTATAATTAAGTTTTCTGTTTTTCTGTACTATCATATTTTTTGTTCAGACTGTATAAAACTTAGTTATGAAGTTGTGAACTGAAAATGTACGCTCACTTATTCACTTTGATGTTATCAGTCAAAACAGTTTCATCACCGTTTTTAAAATCATATGTTTCCTTCGACTATATGACAGCTAGAGGAAAAATGTTTTGAGTATTTTAACTTTTTCGCACAATGTAACCTCATCATACTCAATCACAAAATGAAAAAATCCAATTTTCGCACCTTTAAAATCGCGAGACTTAATAATATTATGGTCACCGGATACCCAAACTTTTTAATTGGGGTAGTAGCTCTTGACAGAACACTCGTTGACTCTCAAGTACTGTCACTAATTAGAAGCCAAGGTAGTATCAAACTGTGTGTACAAACAAACTTGTGTTGGATTACATAATACGATCAAACAGGTGCTCGGTCAATACATAGTATCTAGGAAAATCTCATTAGAAATACTAGCTCAAAGATTGATCCTCAGGTTTTGAAATAATTATCTTTTTTCAATGAGAAAATGTGACAAATCTTGGTGGGAAAAACAATTAAAACTTTGAAGCTTTTCTAAATGCATTTTTTGAAGAAAACATCATGATTTTGGAATTCAATATTCCCCTCTGAACGTAAAACTTGAGGATGTCTTGAAGCTCCCTTGATCATGTGATGAACTACACTCACTGTCAAACGGTACACGACAGTGTTCAACTTCACAGTCAATTATCGCGCACGCGTTGTCTCGATTGACTGACAGATAGTGAAATGAATACCTGAGATAAGCCAACAATTAGTGAACAATTGTGATGATTTAGTGGAAGCATTGTTGACAGGGTACAATATCTGATAAGTCAAAAAGGATACTGTATATTTTTTTTTAAGATTTTTTTTTCTCAGAGTTGCGTGATATTAGATTGTCTACTTTTTATAAATTAGTGAAGGATCCAGTCGTATGATGATTTTTCTTCCGTAAATCATCAATTTTTATGATCGTTTAAAAAAAACTTGGTTTTTATTGAATTAATTTTCGAATGAGGTTTTTGTAGATCTCATAAAACTTCTTAGGTGGTCTTCTGTGATAATGTCGGAGTATCGCATAAAAATGTAATAACGTTTTGTTTCTAAGCAAAATTTTGTAATTAATCAGTTATGTTTGAGTTTCCAATATCATAACCGCATTTCGGTTTTTTCATAGGAGCAAAAACAAAATTCATTGCGTTCATTGCGTTCTGAGGAACAAGAACTTTAGAGTTCGAGTACAAGGTCTAACGACAGATGCACATCTTCGGAGCTTGTCTCCCAGTCTCTCTCTCTTCAACAAAGTGGATTACTAGTTGTTGATTGAAAGAGCCATAAGCGCCTGGCTGATTATGACGCCTCCCTCAAACAACTCACTTAGCGCCGAAACACTATTTCTACTTGGTAGGAAAGATGGGTCAACGATGTGACAAATACCAAACTACTGAATATCTCAGAAAAACACAGAAAATTATTTTTCAAAAATATTACTGGACTTTTTGAAAATTATTTTGTTTTGAGAACACGATGACCTGCTATTTCACTATAAAATCAGAGAAAACCCGTGGTTGGAGTTTCTGAATGATACACATCCGTTCAAGCGCTATGATTTGTATTGTCGTCCCTCTTTTTGATTCTAACACTAATACAAACATATGTTTTATTTTTGTGAGAGCATAGTGACCGGAAGCCTTGCGCATTTATGCATGTTAGGTTAGTCTAAGACAAGGTGTCAAAGGTGAAGCTATAACGGTCATTGGGCATGTCAAAATTGCTCAGCCGTGCACCACATGGAGCCGCTTCGGAAACTGAATAGTCGCAAAACAATAGCTTTCTTCGTCTCAAGAATTCGAAGAATAGAAAAAAAGCGATTGCGACACTATGTTCCAGTAGTGGCAGTATATTGTGTTACTACTACCAGCTCTCCCCGTTCGTTCTATTCATTTTCTGTGTGGTGTTGCTTTGCGGACCGGTCAGATTGCTCACCAACGTGAAGAGTATAAGAGAGACACGGGTGGATGTTGCTGGTTGCGCGCATCTACCGTAGTCTGCCATGCCACGCCCCATAGTTTGGGGAAGCAGGCCAATGCGCCTCCTCATTCATCTAACATACACTGCACATACAATAAGTTGAATGTACAAGAGTTATCATTTTACTTTGACCGTCTTGACCAACCTTTCGAGTACCCCGCCGGGTACTTTGAAACTCTTCACAGTTCATAATTCCTGAATAGACCTCAAGGTCGTACCTCTTCTCTCGTGTCTTCTCTACTAATACTTACTCGCTCTCTGACACCTTGCAACTCTTTTGTTTTCATACTTATTGCCCAATCGTCAAACCATTATTGAAGGTTACACCTTGAAAAAATCTTCAACTTGAAATCCATTCAACCATGAAGTCGACTTGTTTTACCTCACTTACTCACTTCCATGATTTATCTGCATGCTCTACAGATAATAGTAACCCACGAAAATTTCTTATTCCCGAAAAAGACATTTTCATTTTCAACACTATAATTACAAACGTTTAATTAGATGTTCTGATCCGATGATCGACTACCACACCATTGAACATTTACTCGGAGAGAATATGCTAGAAAACTGGTAGACGACCTTATCTGCCACACTTCTTTTTTCTCTAACTGAACACCGTGTTTGAATTCAGGCTTTCGGTTGGATTATTTGCTCTCATTTCCGACATTGTGTCTTGTTTTTTTCTTCTCATTCCTCTTTTTGCCGTCTCGCGCTCCGTTTCCACGCAATCGCGCGCTCTGTTTGTACTATATTATTTCATTGTTTGTTCCAAAACGTGTGAAAATCTGAGTGACGGGCGCGAGAGGAGGGCGCCAAAACGCGCGATGGCCTGCCGCCTTCAAAGACTCAAAATTGCATTTCCTTCTTGAATAAGAATGGAAATTGGACGACTAAACACGCCGATTCACACCTTTCAAGAAACTTTTGTTCTAGTTCCTTTTCCCAAATTATCATCGTCACAACACATCTCTTTCAGATGAACGACATCTCACTTCTTTATCCTACCACGTTGGTCAACGTGTCTGAGACGAGTTCAAAGAGCATTGAAGAGGAAGATACAGCCTCTTACTCATCTGGTCTTAGTCCAGCAACATCTCCACATGACTCCAAGTCACCATCTGATTCCCATGTAAAACGTCCCATGAACGCGTTCATGGTGTGGAGCAGAGGTCAGCGCAGAAAGATGGCACAGGTATCCTTTTCCTGTGCGACATTTACAATTTTGAGTTCAGGATAATCCAAAAATGCACAATTCCGAAATATCAAAACGTCTCGGAGCAGAGTGGAAACAGCTCTCCGAACAAGAGAAGCGCCCTTTCATTGACGAAGCAAAACGGCTCAGAGCACTGCACATGAAGGTATAATCTTTTATTTTCCTGTAGGAAACAAAACATTCCAGGAACACCCAGACTACAAGTATCGACCTCGCAGAAAGCCAAAGAGCTCGATGAAAGGACAACCAAGGATCCCAATGGGCCTACCACTTGCACCGTTCCCACCACCGGCACTCTTCAGCTACGACAACTTGAAAGCTCCAGATTTTTCCAGCTATTACTCGAGCTTCTTCCCGACACCAGTTCTGCAAGCAGCCGTTTCATACTCGCCATACGACATGATGGCGGCGTACGCACGTCAGGCTGCGGCTGTCGCTGCTGCCAGCCAGGCGACTTCAACCAGCCCAGCTGTATAAGGTTAGTCAGCAGATCATGATATTGTGATGAAAGAGAGTGATTTGTCTTTCTGTTTGCCTTAACACTGAGTCAGAACCAAACGCCACATTCCGAGAATTGCCTTTTCTTCTTTCTTAACGTCAACAATAGACACGGGTTGTTTTATGAGGAATGAGTTTGTGTGAAGGCACAATTGAGACCATCTTCAACATTGTTGCCGTTTAAACTCTAGGTATTGTCGGCATGAATTGTTGTACAAAGAATCATGGGAATCAATGATGTTCTATGATGAACAACTTGATTTACCTTTCGACTGGACAGTCCAGACATTTAAAAAAAAAACAACAACCCGATAAAATGCAACATACGTTTCTCCCGCCACCACAATAAAGACAGTAAAAGCAATTCACCATTTGTTGCCTTTGTCCGAGTGATGGTGGGCAGCACGCACCTCAACACTCGGCCCGATAATCGGTTGTTTTCAGTTGTGAGGAGCCATAGGGGTAATTAGAAAACGAGATGGGTAGGTGACAGGTTCGCGTGTGTCTCTATGTTGCCATTGTCCACTTTCACAAATTTGCCCTTCCATTATGAAAAACAGTGACAGTGTATTTTCTTTTCGTATAGTTTTTTCCTTAGTGACAGAGCAAAACATCGATACAACCAGCCAAATGAAAATCCCACGAGTCGCAAAAGATAAAAGCAAGCCGCCAAAAAAATTGCGCAAGACACACTAGTAAAACTCAGAACTGTTGCGGCATTCTGAAAGATTTTATTGTGAAAGTTTGAACAAACAAAAATCAGACACCGAGATCTCTTTCTGCTGTTCTTCCACTACCTGTGGACGAAACAAGGCCGTGAAAACCTTCACAGTTCTCCGTTTCTCAATCTCTCTCTCCGGTTGTACTCGTTTCCTACTGAACGCCATTGTTTCCATGTTTGTTCAAAACGCGCGTGAATTAGGAAATTGAAACAAGAACAAATAACGGTCATGCGTCGGCGAATCCGTGGGAAGAAAGATGACGAACGGAAAATAAACCAATCAATTTTCAGATATCGGTGCTTCTTCGTGTTAATCAATTCGCTTTGTCTTCAATTTCGTGCGACGAAACAAATTAATTCTTGCTCATATCAACGTTTAGTTATCATAAGGCTCTATAGTATCTCATTGAACCCCCAAAACGTCGAAGGCTTTACTTACCCCCTAACTTATACTTAACTCTGTACAGATCAGTCGGGTATGATTGTTACCACTTGTAACCACTGTTGCAATGCTTTTTCTCCAACTTAATTTGAGATTACCTGCTTTGCTTGCAATAAACAATTCATTATCTCGATACAGTATCCTTGGCACATGTATGCGCAGGCTGCACCCATTAGCCATATTTAAACAGACTCATGTCTTGAGTGGCCATGTATACAAACTTGCCTTTTGATCTACACCCGACATTATTAATTAATACGACAGAGTACGGTAGTCGGTAGCTGTTGAAACACAGACAAGACAAAAAAGTTTGATGAAGTTGCGGTGAAGGTGAAACCGCGAGTTCATTTATCATGCTGCGACACGGCGAGGGACCCGTACATGCGAGAACAATCGTTAAGTCTCTCAGTTGTAACAAAATTATAACAAACAAGATTAGCGCGAGGCGAGAATTAAGTGGCTAAGTGTTGAACATCTGTAGCATCAAGCAGTAGGAGCTCTTTTGTTCTTCCATTTTACACGAAGACAACGCCAAAACCGGCAGACAAAGAACGTGCACCTCGCTGGAAACATGTGACAGTCATCACAGATGAATTGAAAGCGGCTGGCAACAAGAGCCGATACTGTACCTGAAACGTGATGAGATCACACGCGTTTTGCACTTCTCTCTCACTCTCGATACGTGTTACCTGCCAAACAAACATGCGCCGCGCGCCATTGTCACTTTTGACAATTCGTCTTTTCTCTATATTTGCTTCAGAGAACATTTAATGGCGTGAATTCTTTTGTCGGCCACAATGAGAGCAAGTTTTCCCTTGTACCATTAGAGTCAATGTTTGCCGTGTCTGAGGGTTTGGCAAAAAACGGAAAGATGAGAAGTGGGATTGGTTTTTTTTGAGTATGAAATTCGGATTGTATCGTGATTTTTTTCAGTGACAAGTAAAACTTACAAATCAGGCTTGAATGGTGAAAAACATCCTCCAGCTCAGAGGAAAAATTAGATCTGAATTTTCTCCATGAAATCAGATGAAAAAAGTCACTGAAAAAAAGGTTCTGCTCGAAAGATAACATAAGAGCGGCGAACATCAATAGACTTCCTGACGCATTCAGAAGTCACTTGAGCGGGATGTAACCGTGCAAATAAATGCTCCCATGGAACCGTTCTCACTCGTGCCGAAAAAAGGCATAGTGTTGCGTATTGTTAGCAAGTTGCCTAATCTCGCGCTTGCGTCATCTCACAACTTTTTTCTATTGCTCCTTTGTTGACTTCTGCAGTCTTTGGTAACACTACCCTGGTAAGGTTAGCAAGAATACGTAACTGCGAGGTTTGTTGCACATATTAATTTTCAAATAATTTATAACTGTTGTTTTAAAACTCCGAAAATACTTTAATCAAATATAGAAAATAGATAATCCTGCTATACATGCAATTGAAAAATTAGAATATTAAAAACAAATTATCAATTCTGAAGTTCCATAATAATCTCCTATATTCAATCACTCAGTTTTTTCACCACTTCAATTTTTTAAAACCAATTACATGAGTGAAAAAACTAGTAAGGAACCTACTCTACCGTATACTCGTTTTGTCCTCCATTAGTACAAACGGAGAAGTTTCAAAACCAATTAAGTGCAACACGACAATTACCACAATTACAATTGAGTAAAAGTAACGGTACATGTTTCACTTCATCAATCTTCAACGTATTTGAGGTGCCAAGAGACTGATCGTATCTTCAAGTTGCCGCTATTGTCTTTCAGATGCCATCGATATGTTTAGAAACGCAACAAGGACAGAGAAAGATAGTCGTGACGGAGTTTTGAATATTACTTATTCTGGTTTCTGATGTTAGATGGTTTTAATGAAAATTGGTCGAGTTTCTGGATTAAACTTCTTTCTGTGGAAAAAATCATCATGTTTTTTATGTTCCAGGACCGAATCAAAATGACTGTTCAAACCATAGTGTAACACAATGTTTATTCATCGTTCAATATGAACCATTTCTTCGAAAAGTAACTCATTGTTTGAGGCATAGTTCCGCATTCGTTCTGAAAACCAAATCCCGCCTTTAAAATGTGGATCCTGGTCAGTATTTCGAAAGTAGCCAGTTTAAAGAAGACACGATGAACGTTTACGGAAGGGACAAAGGATCATAACATTCCGTGGCTAAACACACACAACAGCGTCTTCTTTGTGCAGAGTAACGGTTTTCGGTTGAGTGAAGTCGACGAAGAGGGCATTGAACGAAGGTACAGCACGCACATAATCGAATGATGGGCATGACACTCTATTATGAGACTTCTTCATGGTCAGTTACTGAGGTCTTGTTTGGAGCGATACGCGTGGGAACGTCCAAAGCCATTCGTTTTTCAAAAGTCGTTTTTAGGGATCTCGATTGAACGCAGAAAAGTGTAGTGTTTTTATTGTTTTGAATTGATTTTGCAAGAGAATGTGATGATTCCTTTGTTTTTTTTTACAATTGATTCTTTCGAGGATTTTCCCACTTTTCCACTAATTCTTCGTTTGAAACAGAAGGAACGTGAATGCATAAAAAATCCGTTGGATTATTTTTCCAGAAACGTGAACTGTTTTACAACAATCAGCAGCGATAAACGTGGTTCCCACAATTAGCAAACGGTCATAAGATTGGAAGCTTTTTGTTCTTGACTTTCACCACGTTGGCTTTCTCTTATGATTTCTTCCTCTGCACTACTAAACAGGACAAAGGGGATTATCTCACAGTTCATGCAGATTGCTGACCTTTTGTGGTGTCACAAGATTTCACACATCTACGGGGTATTTGCAGAACAAAATTTTCTAGTTATTTTTTTGAAAAAAATGACTGGTTTTTACAGTGAAAAATTCGATATGAATAGAACTCTTCGTCAACCATCCGATTCCTAGCAAAAATCAGAAGTTCATCCAAATCTCCAATTCTCAATAGGTTTCTTCATAAGAAACAAAACTAACTATGTGATTTCTTAAGACAAAACTGCTCAAACTTCGATTTTCGAGAAACATTTTTCATGTTGACATTATTCTTCAATGTCATGGTTTCTTTCATCGCCGCATGAATCTACGACATGCTACTGTTACGGCAGTGTCATTACTCATCTTGCACACATGGCGACGGTTAGATCAAAACTTGGAACCCGTGGAAACATGTGTTTGTATGAAAAATGACACATGTTGCGCACGTACCATCAACATAAATTTGACAAATCTAATGGAGTGGACCGAAATTTGCTTGAGTTCTTGAAAAAGAGAAATGTCTCTGGTTTTTCTTTCAAGACACTTGGAGATTTAAGAAATAGAATGATCATGAGCCTCCAATGGAATCATTGAATTGTAAACGGCTAATATAATGCAACTATGGCCTTGATCACGTAATAGTCCAAAATTAGCCGAGCCAACTTTTACGACGGTCAATAGTCCCACTCCCAGGCAATATAATCGAGTGCGCGCCTTTCTTGATTGCGCCAAGTTTTAATTACTAGGAGGGTTTTTTCCCGACATTGGTATCCAATGATGAAGTCATATGGTACATAGTTCATTTCTGGTACGATTATTGTGAACAAGTTCTGAGGAAATGTTCTTTCCTGTAACTGTTGACTTCAGATTTGTCGTGGTGCAAACATCAAGTGGTTGTTCGTTACGGGAGGTTCTGGAAATCTTGATAATTGTATCATGATAATTGTTCAGAATCCTAAATTCTTCGGAATACAGAAATTTGAGCCCTACAATGACATAGAAACATTGTTGGATCTAAAAACTGGAGAATAATCCCCACATTATAACTCACTTTCCGCAGTCAGCATCTTTGAGAAGGCTTGAACGTATCGCTCGGTTGTACGAATCATAACAGCCGCGTGGGCGAAGGGCAGAAGGTTGTAGAGAATCAGTGTGAAGTCGAGAATACTGGAAGTTTATTTCTCTTCTTCTATCTTGTTTTCTTATCCCTCTATCTTTTTTCTCATCTCTCTCTCTCTCTCTCTCTCTCTCTCTCTTTTTTTCTCTCATCTCTCTTTCTCAACAAAAAAATCACTAACACCGGGCCAAGAAGAGTTGACAAAAACCAGAGAACAACTGGGACGATCGTGAACATGGGCAGAGTCATGCCGAACTGAATTTTCTATTTCTCAAAAAGTGAAAAATGATTTCCACAAACCATAATGTTCAATGTGTGGAGTAGCTTCAGGAAGGGAATCCGTTCTGGAAGTCGGGCAGGCTTGTAGACAAGCTTTTGTTCCAGTTTGTAGCTGGAAATTGTCATGAGAATCTTTTATTTCAATTTTCGCATGTGGAATATTTTGTAGAAACTCTTGAATAAAACTTCTCTTCATGAATTTTGAGAATCTTGACAGAAAAATAATCTTTAGCCTAAAAAACAAGCCTGAGTGTGTAGGAGATGATCGTGTTCGCGAGAAGAAGAGCCATGAACAAGGTAACAGTGATAGTCGGTGTCCAGTTGAGTTTTCCATCATCCTTAATTGTAGATTTATTAGACTTTTGATGATTATACATATCTGGTCTGTTTACGAAATGTTCAATTCTAACAAAACTGCTGAACGCTAGTTTAAAGGTTTTTCCGAAGTAAAAAAACCGTTACAAGAATAAAAATTTTGTTAAAGATAATTTTTTGATGCTATTTTTTTCAAAAAAAAAAAAGCATTATTCATCCCGAATGAGACAGAAAAATCACAGATATGGTTTTCGAATTCCAACAACATTGTTAAGCATTAAATTAACGAGTTTTGCAATTTTAACGTCACCGTTGAACTGTAAAGGTGTGATTTTTGCATTTCCTACAAAACCGTTGATTGTTAAATATGTTAAATGGGAAATTTCGTTATATTTTGTAAATAGCCCTGAATGATATCGTACCATGAAGTCAAATCGAATGGCGGACATCTGCTCATCGTCGTAGTATTCGATTCGGTTGAAGATGACGAGGCCAAAACAGAAGGAGAGGACAAAGAGAATGATCACGGCAAGGATAAAACGGACACATTTGTTTCTGAGAGCTGCGATGTACGGTTGCCTGAATCAACTTTACTCCTGTCGTCTTTACCCAGTAATAACCGAGCATAGAAACAGTATCTGTAGATGAACAGAGGCAGGAGTGCCACACTCATTCCGAAGATGGAGATTGTGAGGTAGAGTGCCAGCAGGATGTTGATCCCGTAGATCTCAGGCAGATATGCCCAAATCGTCACGAAGCCTGTTCGACTCTTTTCCACGTTGGCACGTGTAAGAAACGAGACGATTGAGGCGAGGCCGGCAAACCTTTGGTAATGATGGAGCAACCATTCGTACTTGTTGTTCGCAAGTTGAACACAGGCCTTCTGGCATCTCCGACGTAACACGTAGAGAACGGTCTGAGCCGACACGTTGAGCACAAGAATGACGCTTTGCACGGGCCAACCGTCGCCCCACTCGGTGATGCTACTCATTCAACTTTGATGATATTGCTGAAATACTTTTTGACGTCATTTTCCAAATAAAAGAAATTTTTCACTTTGTTCTTACATATCACATCAGTTTTGATTAAAATAACGGTTGAGAGCAGTTTCTCGAACAAAACCCCACCGTACCCTGTGTTTATGAGTGGTATGATGAATGTTCTGACGCAATTGTGTCTAGGTATACCAAATTTTTATTAATCACTCGATATTATTTTTATTAATCACTATTCAGTAAGAATTTTTCGAATATCAATGTAGTGGAAACCAGCTCAAGTTATACTTCAGGCAGCAAACGTTTTGAGTTTGTTCCATCTGAAGTTTGCCTTAATATGAGTAAAAATTTCTTGTTGAACCCCTTTATGATGAAAACGGCCTAGCACGAGGGCTGTTATCAAATTCAAAACTATGTTCTTGCAAGAGAATTAGTAGAGCATCAGTTTTGCATGACTCTTTAAGTCGAACTCGAACTTCATCGTCGGAATTTCCTGTTTCATGAACTTGTCTCAGAAATTCTACTGGACAATGCAACAGTAATTGTCAAGCAACGGTAGATGTATGTACTTGCTAATTACTGAAGCAAAACGATCGACTGGTCTAACGGGTAAGGGGAATTGCAAGCAATTAGCACTAGTACATTTTAAACAGCCGACTGACCTTAAGCGAGCGCACGCGAGGAATTTTTGTTTTGAAGGTTCTAAGAGGGTTTGATTGACAAAAGGTGTGTTCATAGCAGTACTGTCAATATAAAACAAAATGGCCAAGAATCCAATTCCCAACTGAATGAAGAAAATTATCAGATTCGAAAAAAACTATGTTCAAAATTTGAGTTAATGACAAGTTTGGATGATGAAATGGTAATTTTCTGTGAGACAAGAGCAGAACCAAGTCAGAATATTGAAGAATGTCTATTTAAGTTTTATAAAAGTGGAGCACTGAAGGTTCAGAGAAAGATTTTCATGAAAATGAACAGAAAATTTCAGAACGCGGACTGTACCGAACAAAAGAAGCATGGCGATAATATTTTTCACATAAAGTGGGTGTGATCCAATAGCTATTTTTACCATCTATAGCTGAAAACACCATAATAATGGCTCTTAATTTTTATTAGGTAGATTACTGTAATGTGTTTCCATTTTTAGCTTTGAATTCGTACAATTTTAATTCGTTTGTTTACATCTTCTCAAGAAAATCACGATCGGAAAAAAATACGTCAAACAACCAGAAAATCTAATCCGAAAATTTTTTCAAAAAAACATTTTTCGAAATGTGCAAGATCGATAGAGTTATGGTTCAATTCCGGATGTAGTGACATATTAATTCCAAAACTTTTTTTTGAGTTTGAAAAACACTCATGTGATTCTTATACAACAAATTTTGTTCAAGCAATTGAACAAACAGTGAATTACCATAAAATGTTGGTATAAATACACAGAAAACGGTTGGATTTTTAACAACATGCATTGCTTCTTCGTCCTTCCATTTTTCGTTTTTCTTGCAGCTGGGGAAATCGGCAACGTAGTAAGATTTTATCAAATGACCCGAAACAAGAATGAACTTTCAGAATCGAGACAAGATGAATCTTGACAAGGAAATGGGTGAAAAAATAGCCATTGGTTTCACAGAGACAGCACAAGAACCTGCAACATCGACAGAACCTTCTGGAACACTCATCCGTGCAAAGAGATATTACGGGTGCGGTTGTGGCTGCTGTGGATGCATGATGGGAACTGTCTCTCCCACCGCTCGTTACGGATGCGGATGTGGATGCGGATGCTGTGGATAATATTATACTCTTCTCTTTGTTTCTCTAGTAAATAGGTTTTTTTTCGTAAATTTCGTAGTCTGTGAAGTGTTGTTTGCTGTTATTCCAAAATGAACCGAACCAAAGATTGTCTGACTCTGCGTTTGATCAGATATTTGTTTCCAAAAACAGAAAAAAATCAGAAACACCTTCCTAAACGACTTGTCTAGTTGGTACTTGGAAATCATTGGCAGTAACCTCAACGTGGCAATCATTTGACAATATTCTATAAAATCAAAGTGAATTCTGAGATCTCAGAGTACACTGAAAACGATGGAGTTCGTCTCAAAAGTGCTACGTGATGTATGAAAACAGCGTGGAAAACAGACTAAAATCGAGCATTTTCTCATGTACAAAGTTGGGAAAAAACGCTATGATGATTATCCTCTGACGAGTACGTAAATAAATGTAAAACAACTTGAGTGGTCCGTGCAAAGTTTTGTACCCTACTATTTATGACCCTGCTCCATCTTCTGTTATTGATTTGTCAAAGTTCTAGATCAAAAGATCTATGAAGATCTCACCAGATGAACCTGAATACATACATTCAACAACGCTCGGTCGACAATCCTCAGAGCAGTAGTCAAAAAAGTGGAGCCCAACCGAATATGTAGTTCTAAACAGACTATTTTTGTATGATGTTCTATGATGCCCGAAGCATTTCACTGAACCGATTCTAACAGAACAACAGTGTTTCCGCCTTACCCTGTACGAATGGAACATCGCGCAAAATTCTGTTTATGATTACGTGGAGTCTGATGCTTGTTTGGTTCTGTGAATAAAACAAATTGGGAACAGTTTATTCTTGGCAATAAAATAGTTGTAACGGCTAGAAAAGCCGGAGACACAGTCTCTCGAAGGTTGTGGGAAGATTATTAAGTTGCTGTAAAATCAGGAAGAAGAAGAAACATTGTTGTAGTTGCTGCTCTAGTTGTTCCCAATATCGCTGACAGCCGTCTGGAGGTTGTCGTCGCTTGGGCTGACCGCTGTGGCAACGCTGTCATCGCTGGAGCTGCTAGAGCTGCTGGAGCTACTGGAGGTAGTGGAAGATTCCCAGCTGCTGGTGGTGTAGTCGGGAGTGGTGCTCGACATGGTTGAGTATCCACTGTCTTCGTTCTGAAAATGAAATTGTGATGTCGTACATTTGATGATATTCGATCTGAACGCCTATGAAGAAAACTTACGCGACGGTTCATGTCGAGGCGCTTGCTGGTGTAGGAACGTCTTGGCGATGTTGAAAGCTGTGAAACTGTGACTATTCCGCTTTTTCGTCCCCTTTTAAATCAAAAAATTTGCGTGGGCGTAAGAAATAGTACTATAAACAAGGATAATACAGACGTTGAGCAACATCAACCTATAATGGAGAAAATAGTACAGAGAAGATGGTGTAAAGACAAATTGCGTAGGTGGAAGAAATAGTGTGTTGAAGTCAGAGAGAAAGAATTGTTGAAGCCATTCAGTACGATTTGAGAGCACGTGGATGAAGGAGTGTACAGAAGGTCGAACAATTTTTGTCTGGCGAACATGATGCAAGTGGTTCCATATTGCGGAAGTTTGTACAAAAATGACGCAACAGATTCGAAAAAAGACTTGTTTTGCAAAAACTTCTTTCGGATTTCTCGGATTTTGATATCATTCAAAAAGGTTGCGCAAAAAATATTTGAAAGTAGAATTTCTTGCTTGTCGCTGAGAAGAACTTCGAGCATTTTGATCTGAGCACGTGACGGAATCATTCCGCACGAATTTCAGGAATTCAATATCAGAAATTCTGTTCATTTTGCATTCTAATACATGTTGTTCTAGCACACAACGTCATCATTTCACAATTCAAGTTTCTGATTGTTGGAACTGTTCGAACAGCAGAACAAACAGAAATTATCATAAAATGTTGGTATAAATGCACAAGGAAATGTTCGGATAACCAAAACATGCTCTACTTCATTGTTTTACCTTTTGTCATTCTTCTTGCAACAGGAGAATCTGTTCAATCGGTGAGAATTAGTTTTTTACTCAACACACTGATTGTTTAGGATGACATGGAAACATCAGCAATAGTCAATAAAGTCACATTGGATTTGAAAGACCAGCAAGTAGCCATCGGAGTCACAGAAACATTACTAGAACCTGTAACATCGACAGAACCTTCTGGAACACTCATCCGTGCAAAGAGATATTACGGGTGCGGTTGTGGCTGCTGTGGATGCATGATGGGAACTGTTTCTCCCACCGCTCGTTACGGATGCGGATGTGGATGCGGTTGTTGCGGTTAATATTATATTTTATTTTTGAGTGTTTCACAATAAATAGGTTATTATTTCAAAGACTGTTGTATATATTTCAACTAACAGATATGTACATCATAATTTATTTCGTGGTTGAGTTTCTGTTTCTGAGAAGCGATTTTGACTGTTTTATTTATTTATAGCTACAGGTGCGTTCATCGTCCGTTGGAACATCTGGAAATAAATGTCGGTTGCTTGCACGCCAGTTTCCAGTCCAACAATGTTTATCCTGTGCACTGTTGTTTCTTGTTCATTTTCATAACTCTGTCTCACAGTGTCTCGGAAATCCTTCACGAAAAACAGAGCAAAAGGAATTGTTGTCAATGGATTTCTGAAATTGCTCATCAGTCATGAAGTCGATTTTTCTGACGCAAAACTATAAAAACAAGAATGAGACACTTTGCATTGCATTAGATACACAATTTCGCAATTTCATTGTGTTTCCAAGACTCAGATTTTGAGTAAAGTTTTTTTTCTAAATTATCGTATGCTTATCATGAGAAATAATTTCTGTTGGCTGTAGCGTGTAGATTGAGCTATTGCGAAGTTTATCACCTCTGTTTTTTTTAATTCTTCTTGATATTTCGATGACTCACAAGTGAACAATCGTGTCGAATATCACGTTACAGATTATAATTACTTCTCTGTCCTGGAAAAGAAGTGTTGGAAGACATTCAGCACAATTAGTCATTAGTTCACTACATATTCCGGAGATTATGAAGAATCGCAACATCTGGAATCTTTGTGTTGACCTGAGTTTATGGCATTCATGAACCTAGAAATTAGAACATGTATTTTTCCAAAACGGCACAGTCTTGACTCAAATTTTTTTTTCAGATCCGGCTTTTGAAACTTCTTAGTTTTTTTTTTCACAAGGGATTCATGAAAACAAAACTTAGAACATGTCCATCTTACCAGAAGTTGGAATATTTTGAGTCAGTAGAAAATTTACCTCAAAGGATTCAATATTATCCATAAGTTGATATTTTTACTTAATGTATAGCTGGTATTTCGATGGTTATTGTCTAGTTGCTTCAGACGTGTTTTATTAAAATGATGTAGAACAATGTGCAACTGAAATATTTTTCAACATTTCTTCTATTTAGAACGTATTCGTATATTATATGTAGGATATAAAAAAATGTTTATTCTTTGAACAATTTGAAGGTTTTCCAAAAAGAACGTATTTTGCAACGAGCAAGAGATTAAAATCAACTTACGAAACCACAACAGGTGAACAGACTCAACGCAGTGAAAAAGATTCGTCTGAGTCCACACTGTAGAATGACAACGCTGTAGGTAACCAAGATAGAAGAACATTCACTCAAGGCGATGAGTAATAATGAAATCCAGCGCCGTTTCTTCTTTTCGTAGTCTCTGAGAATTGAAAAGAACATTTACTGTAATTTCTCAGTGATTTATTTTCTAAGAAGTTTCGGATACCATCATTTCATTCGAAAATTAAACCATTCTGACAAAGTAACTAGCGAAAAGTTTCTCTAAGAAAATACACGGTATCAGCTAACAAGAGTAGAAGAAATAAGAGTACCGGAAAATTGCCGCGAAAAACATGAACTGGTTTTTCTTTTCTTCATACTCTATTTCTGTACCTGAACTGAAAAATCAAAAAAAGAATGAAACAAATAAACTCATTGTCTAGTCGATGAGCTGCAAACACTGAAAACCGACTAATCATTAGTTGAAACCAGGCAGAAAACAGAGATATCAATAACATTCTCGTATTGAAGTGAACTTTGCTGAAATCATTTTTAAAGGTTTTAAGTGTGCAAATACATCAGAATGACTGGCATGGTTCCAACACATATTTTCTGCTTTTGATTTGTGTATTCAACACTAAAACGGATGAAACAAAAAGTTTTGAGAATTTTCGAAATCAGGAACTTCCGTTTTTCACTTTACAAATCTGATCAAACTTGAGCAATACACAAAAAATTGAAAAAAATTAAGAAAATGAATAAATGAAAAATTGGAAAAAAACCAAAATTTCGAAATCATTATCATAAAAATATCATAAAATGTTTTTTTTCAATTTTTCCATCATGAGAAAAAAACTTCTAAACTTCATATATTCGTCATCGTACAAAAATATCAACAGACATGATTCTAATTCATACTCAGAACAAGAAATCGTAAACTCACCCTGAATTCATTATGATATGAATACCAAAAATGGTCGCTGCGAGACTCAATAAAAGAGCAACCGATACGACGTACATTTCTATAGTAGGTATGAGACGTAGCGAATTCACTATGAAAATGTCAATGGTTATCAAATCATTTGTTTGAGCTGAAATGTTCTTGCCAAATCTTCAAAATATTGGGTGCTTATCTACACTTCCATGAAAAGATCAAAGAATTACCGAAATACTTGTGAATGCTCTTGGGTGTTGCGCTACTGATGTTTGGTATCGTGAAGAACATTGTTTGAGGATTGTTCTCTTTGACCATTTTTAATGAAGAAGATTCTCAAGATTTAGGAAAGTTTTTTTTGAGAAATCTAACTAGTCTATGTAGTTAATTAACAACACGACTATTGTCTGAGAAGTTTTCTCTGAGCAGTTCAAAGATCTAAAAAAGTGGGGCGAGTTCAGAATGTAGCTGTAAAGCCGAATTTCAGAGTTTGCAATCAATAGGCACATCAGTTGAAACTTTCGAAATCATGACTTCAGAGTATTCAATCTTGCTTGGTCTGAAATTCTGACAAATAAAGTTCGATGAATTGTTCACAAAACATTCTTGTCAAATGATCTGAATTGTTCTCAATTTGGAGAAAGTTTTTGTAATGGAGCATCGAGCAAAATTTGTTTCATGATTTTTCGGAGTCTGATGCTCGTTTGATTCTATGTTTTAAAAAATCTAAAACAATTCATTCATGACAATAAGAAGTAATGACGGCTGGAAGGCCAGAAATACAGTCTTTCAAAAGTTGTGGAGAGATTATCTAGTTGCTGTAATTACTGGAAGAAAAAAATCGTTGTCTTAGATTCTTCTGTTGCTACATACTTTCGGTTTTGCTCATAACCGTGTGGTCAATGTCGTCGCTTGAGCTGACCAAAGGTTGAGCTGACCGCTGTGGAAACGCTGTCGTTGCTTGAGCTGCTGGAAGTGTCTCAACTGCTTGTAGTGTAGTTGGCAAAGTTGTTTAAGAGAGTGTTCAAGGAGTTTTTGATGGAGTGTTCAGAGTTGACGATCATGGTAGAATAATCTCTGTCTTAATAATAATAATATTTATTTTGGGGAAAGCCCGCAATAGAAACAAACACGAATGTTGATAAAACAAGGATAAAACAATTTTGCGTTTCATTTCAAATAATAATTAGAAGTGGAAGTAAACATGAATAAAGAGAAGTTGTGGAGCGGTGAACATTAAGGAATGGAAAAGAACCCACACGAGGTAAATCATGTAGAAAATATATTATACTACTGACTTGGGTATGCCAAAAGTGTAGGCTGAGATATCTGAGATCAGAAAAAGACCGCGAGTCATGACTGCCTTGAGGTATGTTGGTTGATGTGATACCAAAGGTTGACAATTTTCTTCACTTGTGAGACTGTCCGGTCGTCGATGCAGTAGTCGAGCAGACACAGTAGATTGAAGCTTTCTCAGGACGTGTAGTGCTTGCTAGATTGAGAGGCATGTGAAGACTAGATCGTTATTCCATGAACCTCTTTCCCTTCGTTGACGAGATGTGTTGGACAAATGGTGCTTGAATGCGGTCATTGCGGAGTTGGTCAAAGTTTGGATGAAGCTGGATTGAAGTAGTCAAAGGCGAATTGTCATGAGTTTGCAGTTATTTTCATCAGATTTTACTTTTTTTTTTTTTTTTTTTTTTTTTTAAATTTTTTTTTTTATAGCCTTTTTTTGGGTTG
Source organism: Caenorhabditis parvicauda (assembly GCA_963978915.1). Taxonomy (NCBI): domain Eukaryota; kingdom Metazoa; phylum Nematoda; class Chromadorea; order Rhabditida; family Rhabditidae; genus Caenorhabditis; species Caenorhabditis parvicauda. Next base: position 6,787,687 of record OZ022249.1, read on the forward strand.
TTGAACCCTTAACACTTTGGCATACTTGGGTCACGGTAGAATAGAAAGTTAAAAAGAATAAATATATACTTCGTGAGGGTTCTTGTTTCTGGAGATTAAAAAAAACATTGGATTTGAATAAAACCAGATGAATAAGGCCAGGACACCAGATGAGTAAGGCATGGACACTAGATGAATAAGGCATGGATACAGGTGTAAAGAATCGTGAATGAAAATACGCTGGCGGGTACGAGTTGTCAGTTGTGGTGTCAATTGTCGGTTGGGCAGCGTACTCAATTGATCTGAATTTTCGGGTGAACCACTACACAAGCCTAAAGGACAGTTATTTACGAAACGTCGACAACACGTATTGACTAGACTCAATTTCTTTTAAAAAAATTCACACAGATAGAATGTAACGTCGACTACACTGATTGACTATGTAGACTCAGTCGTGAAAAATTCCAAGACAGAAAAGGCGGTCCACAGCGTTGGCGGTGTGAAAGTTTCATGCTATTGTAAGAATTTCATGCTATTATTTCGTGCTGTTCACCATAGGACGGACGAGTAGCTTGTAATTACCATGTGGCTTCACTTTACCGATTTTGTTAAAAGCAGTAGAAGCTCTTTGTGCAAAACTGTTGCGGCCAATATTCTTTTTGGGATTACTGCATGAAATTTTGAACGAGTTACCTCGTGTACGTGATTGAGTGATGGTGAAAATTCTTTCTATTGGAATGGCCACTGAGCCTGACAGTATTTTGTCAACTAATTTCATATCAGCTGCACCACGGCGTTCTTTCAAAGTTTTCAGACGTAAGTTACTCAGTCTGTGTTCATAGGGGAATTTTCCGTCAGTTATTGCACGTATACCATGCATCCTTATATAAATCTTTCTTGTGTATTCTCGCTGGACCGCTTCAATTTTTTGGCAATCTTTTTTGAAAAGTGGTGCTGATACGGAGGTGCCATATTCTAAAAGCGGTAACACATAAGATTTGTAAAGCTTTAGTAGGATATCTTTTCTCTGGGAGAACATAGCTCGGAATATCGTGAAAGTACAAGCTTTAGCTTTTTGACAATAATACTTCCAGTGCTCCGTGAATGAAAGATCTGTTTGAATGAAGAATCCAAGGTCTTTCACAAGAGTTACTTCATTAATCTTATGACCAGCGAGTGAGTAATCGGGTATAAATTTCCTTTTCCTTCCCAAATTTAGAACTTGAGTTTTGTTTGGTGCAAGCTGTAGACCAACTTGTTGCGTCCATTTTTCAACACCATCGATCGCTTTTTGAAGATTCAATACGTCAGTTGGCGAATTGATGACGGCATATACTTTTATATCATCGGCGAAACACATACATTTAACCCCAGGAAATGTAGTGTAGTCAGGAAGGGTACTTGCGAATATGTTGAAAAGGAGCGGCGATAGGACCGCTCCTTGTGGTACTCCACATGGCGCGGTATGTTCGGAAGATAATTCCTGACCACACTGAACCCGAAATGACCGATTTCTTAGAAAGCTTTCAATCCATTTGACCGTGTTCTGGTTAATTCCTATGGAATAGAGCTTATGCAGAAGCAGGTTGTGGGGAACACGATCAAATGCTTTTTGTATATCAAAATAAACGACATGCACTTGAAACCCATTATCAAGGGCAGCAGTCCAGTCATTGAGGCAGAGTAATAACTGGGTTTCCGTCGAGCGCCCTTTTCGAAAACCGTGTTGTTGGTTCGGTAAGATATCATTCGTTTCAACAAACTCAGAAATATAGTTTGATACAATTCTTTCTAATATGCGGCTGAATTGCGAGGTGATGCTTATTGGTCTGTAATGGGACACAACCGTGGGGTTCTTAATTTTTGGGATGGGAATTACTATCGCTTTGTTCCAATTTTCTGGGACCTTTGCCTGCATGAGTGAGACGTTCAAAATGTGGGTAAGCGCAGGAGTAATTTGATCACCAATCAGCTTAATAAATCTGAATGGAATGTCATCCGGGTTGGCGCTGTTGGAGGACTTGGCCTTTCTTAATAATTTGATAACCTCAGTCTCATAACACCATGGCATTTTGGATTCTAGTCTGTGCGCAGCAACGTTCACTGGAGGAGGATTCAAGGAGGAAATGTTGGTAAACTGAGAAGAAAAGAACAATGCTAGTAATTCTGATTTTTCCTTGTCTGTTTGACATGGAGAACCCGAATTGTTTATAAGTGTTATTGGCTGTTTGGGACCTCGCAACCGGGACGATAAGAGGCGATAGAAGTCTTTTGGAGATTTAGTGGACCAGTGTTGTTCTTGTTTCCGTAAGAATGTAATCAAACATTTTCTATACACCCTATCGTAATCTCGAAACTTTGTGCGGTTGGCTGGAGAATTGTCAGAAATTAGTCTACCCCATAGATATTCCCTGTGTTCGTATTTTTCTTGTAGGTATTTGGGCAGAGATTCTCGGTGGACTGTAGTTTTTTTACAAGGTACAAAACAGTCAAAAAGGAGCTTGAGAACATTTATGAACATATCATAAAGTCTATCAATGTCCGTGGTGTTACCAAGTAAGTCAAACCATTGGATTTGGTAAGCGGCTCTGCGTAGTTCGTGTATGTCAATGTCTTTATAGCTCCTTACTAGTGACTCAGAGACACGACTTCTGAGAAAATTAGTTTGAAAGAAAATGGTGTTATGATCTGAGGAACCTAGAGGGGCTTCAATTTTGACGTGGGATACACCAGACTGGGCACAGATTAGGTCCAATATATTCGGACCTCTCGTCGGTTTTCTTACAAATTGATCGTAGTCGTTTGCCGAAAGGAAGTTCGCAAATTCGGACGATTGTGGGCATGAGCGCGTATTATTATCTACTTTGTAAAGATTGTTGTAGTTGAAATCTCCAAGGATAACGACTGCATCTTTGGAGTCAGACAAATCATTTAAGCAATCGATCATAGTACGATTATCGTCAGCGCTAATAGATGGTGTTCGGTACGTCGCAATAATGCGAATTCCAGTTTGCGAGAACTCAGGCAGAACGTCAATGCATAGAATTTCAAAAGCTTTGTGTAGAGATTTTGCAAAAATGTGAGTAAATTTGAATGAATTTCGTAGAAGAATTGCGACGCCTCCTCCCCTCCCTTTCTCTCTGTCAGATCTTACTAAAAAGTACTCGTCACAACTGTTGGTGAGACTCTCTGAAGTATATGTGGAATGGAGCCACGTCTCAGTAATGACTATGAAGTCGAGTTTTCGTTGACTTAATAAAGAAAAAAATTGCGGGAGGTTGGCTAAAATACTCCTAGCGTTAAATAAAACCCAGCTCTCTTGACTTTTTTCCATTACGCTTGTTGGTGACGCTGGCTTTCCCCAATTGCTAAATTTTGAGATGACACCCCCTCACTCACCTTGTTGGCGTAAGTCATGCTTCCATTTCCCTGTGCGTTAATCTTGGACTGATTTCTCTTCATCCATTGCTCTCGCCTGGCTTGGCGATCAGCTGCTCTTTCAGCGTCGGACAACGAAGGTCTTATGAAGACCTTTTCGAAACCTGAACCTCGTTGACGACAGAAACGTTTACCTTGCTTGACGAAAAAGTTCGCCGCTTTGCTGTTCGGGAACACAAGCTTAAGCAGAGTTCCATCCCTCATAATAGTGTTACCCTTAGCGTCTTTCATCTCACGTCCTGTGCTTCTGTCAATCATCGGCTGCCAACGACCCATGCGGTAGACCGTTATAGGAGCCGAGCTGCAGTTGATGGATTTACGAATGAACTCGACGTTGTCCCAATCAGATTGCTCTCGATCATGAATCGAAAGATGGATGTTATCTGTAATACCTTTTACGACAACCGACCTCTTTCGCTCAGTTTCTTCCACAACTTCTTTAGCCACGTTAGTCTGGTTAGACCGAATTGAGGCTTTGAGTCTGGAAACGGAGCTCTTCTTGAAGGGCTTGTCATCGGATTTCGAGTCAGCTGGGGTCTGGGGCACAGGTGGGGCATGTAGAGATGGCACGGGTTCGGGTTCTTCGAGTAACTGGATGAACTGGTCTTCAGACAGTTTATCGTTCTCGACTGCTTCCAGTCTTTTGGTGACGATCGATAGTTGTTCTTTGCTCGTTTTCAGCTCACCAAGAAGAATTTCGATGATCTCCACACAAGCGTTGCTTCGAACATCCGAACCATCACCTTTCAGAAGGCTCATCAGATTAGGAAGTCTATCGATGAAGTCTTCAGTTGCCATTGCATTGTCGTCGAAGCTGTCTTCCGTGATTTTCTGTAATTTAGCGCCGCCCGGCACAGGGGATGACAATGTTTGGAGCGCACCCCTTTTTTGTGGTACCCTTTTTGGGTCATCATCCGCAGGCGAATTCATTTTAGGCAATTGAATATCCCGAGTTCGATTTTCCCGTTTTTGAAAAGAAAAAACCAACTTAAACCCAAAAAAAGGCGATTTTTTTTAAATGAAAAAAAAAAACTCACGATCGATTGGGGTAGGGTCGGTCAAAAAAAGACTTCTGAAAATGAAATCGTGAGGTTGCAGAGTGAATGTTTTATGTCTTACTTCTGAAAATGAAATCGTGAGGTTGCAGAGTGAATGTTTATAGTAGTACCAGTCTTTAAAATATCCCAATGCTCTATACCATAAACGGACCACCAGAGAGAAGCATTTTTTGTCATGAAAATCAGCTTTGGTAACGTTTGTGAAGTGTTTTTCGGATGTACAACAAAACTTCACAAGTCAGCCAAACTTCTTTGATATCATTTTCAACTGATTGAAAGCTCAACTTGATTTTCTTTCTTCGAATTAGAAACTAATGTTTCCTTTTTCATGAAAATACTTATTATAAGCCAGGGAAAACTGAAAAACATTTCTCTGAAATAAAACACGAATTTTTATGTTTTAGTGTTTTGGATTCGAAATTTCACGTCTGATTGTTTTTGTTATTCCAAGTTTCTAAATTATCATGTTGCTTAAGGAACAATTGAACATAGGCCACTCTGTTAAATCGAATTCAACATGAAACTATTTGGGTGAAAGAGGTTCAGATTTTTTCTACCTGGAAACATTTGATTTTGGCAGAAACTCAAGTCGTGAACAATCGAAAACGAAAAAATAATTTATCTGAAACACAACAAGTAGATTGACTTCACATTAGAACAATTCATACAATGAGTGTGTTATTGTTTTTATGAACACTCACAGAACGAATTAATGTAGTCTGAACGACAACTGCGGAAAGTATCCAGAAATGCGGAAGCTGAGAATCAGATGCTCATTATTTTCAGCCAAGTCTTGCTACAGAGGCGTTTATGGATTGTTGGAACATTTGGAAGTAGATATCTGTTGCTTGTGTTCCGGTTGCTAGCCCAGAAACAGTAGGTTTCGGTATTGTTACCCCAACTTTTGTTCCATAACATCGTCTTACAGTGTCTCGATAGTCTTTCACGAAAAACAGAGCGAACGGGACTACTGTTAGTGGATTCCTGAAAAAAACGTATAAGAAATGCGGTCGAGCAGAGCGGTCACTCACAAGTGAACCATATTGTCGAATATTACGTTGCAGACAACAATAATTCTGCGGTCCTTGAAAATAAGTGTTGGCAGACATTCTGCACAAGTTGTTATTGTTTCACTGCATATTCCGGAGATGATGAATACTCGCAACATCTGGAAATTTCTTTTTGTTTTTGTCACATATTTTCTTATGGAAAAAAGTTCACCTCAAATGACTTTATAATGTCCATCAGCTGGTATTTCTTACTCAATGTGTAACTGGTATTGCGATGATCATTGTCTAGTTGTTTTAAACGCCTTTTGTTGAACTGATGTAAGCCGATATGTAACTGAAATATTTTCCTTAATTCTCAACGAATCTTGCTTTGTGTTTTTTTCACAATAACAAATATGTCTTGATTCCGCAAATGTGAAATGATAACGAAAAGTGAAAAAATCATCAACTCGACCGAATTCTCGCAACTTGTTCATGTTGAACTTTGAAAAAACAAGTTTCCGGAAACTCACCGAGATACAACAGATGAATACAGTAACCGCAGTAAGGAGAATTTTTCTTATACCACACTTGAGAAAAACAACACTGTAAGTGATGAAGAGAGTAATGCATTTGCTTGACAATATGAGAAGTACCGATATCCAACGTCGTTTTTTCTTCTCGTAGTCTCTGTAATCAAGTCTCTAAAAATGAGAGAGAAGGAAAGAGAGAGAGAGAGAGAGAGAGAGAGAGAGAGAGAGAGAGAGAGAGAAAGAGAGAGAGAGAGAAAGAGATAACCTAATACCTGACAAAGTAGCTAGCAAAGACTTTTTCCAAAAAAGCACACGGTATTATTGCGGAAGTGTAAAATAAATAGAAATATCTAAAAATAGCGGCGAAAAAAATGTAATCGTTCTTCTTTCGTGCATAGTCAACTTTGGTATCTAAAAATAAAACTCAAAATTAGAAGCGGAAAAAAACAATAGTCACCGTCTAGTTGATAGGTCGAAAACACCAAAAGACGACTTATCATTAGTTGAAACCAGACAGAGAATATAGATATTAATATCATTCTGGCATTGAAATGAACTTTTCTGAAATGTTTTTAAAGAAGTTTTAAATACACAGAATTCTCAGAAATCGGATCGTGTTAATGATTAGACATGAAAACCGAATAACGGAATTGTTAGAGAAAAATGAGCTCTAAAGCAGTCTTGATGAACTCACCTCGATATACTCACAATGTGAATACCAAATATGGTGACTGCTACACATAGCAACATGGCAATCGACACAGCATACATCTCGATACGAGGGATAAAACGTTGCGAGTTCACTATGAATATGTCAATCGTTACAACATCCTTGTTCTCCGCTAAAACGATTCATCTTGAAAACGAAAATCATAAAGTCAACACATCCAAAATTTGCATCAAAAATTTTTGAGATTCATCGCTGCAGTTGATTGAAATGAGTTCTTAACAAAGATACAGTTACTCTACGATTTTATAAACTGCAGTTTTCTGATGAAAATTTGGTTCAGAAAATAATGAACAGACTTAAAAATCACCGAAATACTGTTGTATGCTCTCTGGTGTTGCCTGGCTGATGTTTGGTATAGTGAAGAACATAATTTGAGAGTTGTTTTCTCTGACCATTTGTGAATAACGAAAGTGATCACAATGTGGGAGGGCTTTGTTTTTGAGAAGTGTTCTCTTTCTACGAAATTTTTGATCACCAATTCTGAAATAAGTCTGTATACTACCTTGTGATATGAAGGCCGTGAAAACACCATAATTTTAAAATTGCTTATTGTTCTCAATCTTTTTTTTTACTTTCAGATTCTCGAGAAAAATGATAAAGATTTGTACATTTAGACTGCACGAAATCAAGCTGACACAAATAATCAAGTGTGCTCTGAAAGTCGAATAATTTTTCAAAAATTTATTAAAGTTACGTTCCGTTAGAAAAAAAGAGAATACCAAATGGGAATCAATTACCTTTTTTCAACGTAGTAGGAACAAGAGTGAAATAGTGTGTTGAACAGGTGCAATTGCACGAGCACTGAAGCAGGCTGATTTTGAGTTTTTTTTTAGCGTAATTCTTATAATTGTTTTCAAAAATCAAGCGAAAAACGTTGACATTGATCATTTTTTACCTTTCCAGTAGTTTCTTGTTTTTCTTTCTTGTTGCTAGCATCCACAGGTAACGCATTTACAGTTCCTTCGATGATTCTGAAACTTATGAAAGTAGTATTTCCGACGATCAACTCAGTTGCTAGTTCACTGATGTCACTCGCGGAGCATTCGACAAACAATTCGTTCCGAATCATGGTCGATTTCCTGTCCACATGACGAATTTAACCATACTTTGATTGTTTTTTGTTTGTCAAATCTCAAAACATGAACTTCACGGAAACTTTAGGAGTTTTCCGATTTGGTTTTCGTTACTGCTTTTTGTGATTCGAAGTCACAAAAACAATCGGCATGAGTTTGAAACTTCATCATATGAAATTTAAAAAAAGAACTTTTTTGATTTAGAATTTATTCAGTATATGATCCAGGACACTTTTAATCAAAAACCAATAACTCATCGTGAAACTTTGTTCTGAAAACCAAATTTCGGAGCGAAATTCAGTTTGATAACTAGTTTTCTTACTCAGTTTATTTTTTTTCGTACCGTGAGAGTGAAGATGTGAAATTCTCTACCAGCAAACAAAATTCACAGAAAGTTCTTGAAAATTAGCCATCTCGAGAAAATGGTTCAGAAAATTTGCAGTGATCTTGAAACCCAAATCTTCGGGTATTAAACCACGCTTGGTCAAAAGTTCTCTGAGATGAAGTGAGAACAAGTGAAGCCCAATCGAAAAGTTTTTCTACTACAAAATACTTTTGTTTGTACACCTAACTGTCATTTTGAGAGCATGTTTATTGAACCAATTTGGAAAAAGTGTTACTTTTTCTGCCCTACCCTGTACCAATGGAAAATCGCGCAAAATTCTATCCATGATTACGCAATTTTTTTTTATTTCAAAGTCTGATGCTCGTTTAGCTCTATGATAAAAAAGGTTACGAACAATTTATTCATAGCGATAAAATCGTAGTGACGGTTGGGAAACCGGAGACACAGTCTCTAAAAGGTTGCAGATAAGTTATTCAGTTGTTGTAATTTCAGGAAATGGAAGAAACGTTATCGTAGACGCTGCTCTAGTTATTCTCGGTGTCGCTGACAGCCGTCTGGAGGTTGTCGTCGCTTGGGCTGACCGCGGTGGCAACGCTGTCGTCGCTGGAGCTGCTGGAGCTACTGGAGGTGGTGGAAGATTCCCAGCTGCTGGTGGTGTAGTCGGGAGTAGTGCTGCTCATGGTTGAGTATCCACTGTCTTCGTTCTGAAAATGAAAATTATGATGTCGTACATTCGATGATATTCGACCTAAATGCTAATTGCTGAAGAAAACTTACGCGGCGGTTCATGTCGAGGCGCTTGCTGGTGTAGGAAGAGTCTTGGCGATGTTGAAAGCTGTGAGACTGTGACCAATCCGCATTTTCGTCGCCTTTTAAACCACAAAAATTGCGTGGGTGAAAAAATAGTGTTTTCAACAAGGATAATACAGACATTCAAGCATCGTCATATCACACGTCAACCTATGATTCAGTGAAGGAAATAGTACTGTGAAAATGAAGTGAAAGACAAATTTCGTGGGCGGAAGAAATAGTGGGTTGATATCGGAGAGCAAAATTTTCTTGAGGCCAACGAGTACGAATCGAGCACCGCGATGGAGGAGTGTACAAAGTGTCAAACAATTTTTGTCTGGCGAACATGATGCGAGTGAATCTATATTGCGAAATTCTATACGAACATGATTCAATTCTATGTTGCAAAATTATATACGAATATGATGCAAGCAGTTCTATAATGTACAGTACTGTTCATAATCTTATTCGCATTTAGTTTTTTGAGCATAACTTTTTTGAAAATGAATGAAACGATCTGAAATTGATACGGTAAGTAGAAAATACAGTTTTTAACGTATGCACAGTGAGCATCATATTGTACGAGCATCAAATAATTTTTTTTTAATTTCTTATTTTTTCCTTTTTCTTTCTTTTTTGCGTTTTCTCAGAAATCCATCTGTAATCAAAATCAGTTCTCGTTTAAACTGTTTGGATACAAACTATCTTGTTTTATAGATATGGGTAAACCATTTGGAATCACAAACGTGTCGGATACTTACTTCAGATACTTCAGAGATCCATTGTTCGCGTTGTCATGTGACGGCGTGGATCAGAAACTTCCAGGTTGAACGGTCTTTTGCCAACGTTGACCACGGAGTCTTTCTCACCAGTATGCCAGCACGTCTTCTCTGACCAGACATAGAACGGATGTGAAGAAAGTCGTCTCTCGCTTTGATGATGTCGTCGCTCCATCTCAGAGGAGGTCTACCTGCTTTCCTTTTCTGTCCCAGAGGTGTCCACTCGGTGACTTTTCTTGACCATCGGGTAGGCGGTTGTCGAGCGACATGCCCTGCCCACGCTAGCTTCCGTTCCGTGATTCGTTTCAGAATAACAAAATCATCAGAGTCGACGTCTGCGTCTTCACATATTTTGTTCATCGTGCGTTGCAGTCTTCCTATCTCAGACAGAAGCAATTGCCAGGTTTCTGTTGCGTAGAGCAAAGCTGGGATGACGCATTGGTTCAGCAGCTCTTTCTTTTTGACCTTGTTACCAGTGAGCTTGATCGCTTCCTTGATATTGCTGTATGATATCCGAAAAGCCATCATCCGAGGCCGGCAAAGTGGAACTACTACGACCAAACTAGCAAAGTTGTTCCAGAGATCTCCAAGAACGATACAGCTTGTCTGGAAACAGTTTCTCGTCAAGGTAGTATTCATTATACTTCTACTTCATGAAAAATATCTGAAGGGTCAAACGGTTCAACAGAAATCGCATGGTAGACCCCGGAGAACCACAAAGCTTATGGATCGGAACATTCGCCGCGCATCGATTGAGGACCCGAGAAGGAGTTCTTCTGACATTAAAAGTCTTGTTACGACTCCTAATGGGTACATACTTTCGGAAAATACTATCCGGAGACGTCTGATGGAAGCAGGATTGTTCGGAAGACGGCCAGTGAAGAAACCATTCATAAATGTCAAGAACAGACAACGTCGTGTTGCGTGGTGTAGAGCTCATGTGAACTGGACACGTCACGATTGGTCGAAACATGTATGGAGCGATGAGAGTAAATTCAGCATGTTTGGAAGTGACGGTATAAAGTGGATTCGACGTCCTACTGGAACCAGGAACCTCCCAAAGTATCAGTCTCCAACTGTCAAACATGGAGGTGGAAGCTTAATGGTGTGGGGATGTTTCTCTGATGGAAAAATGGACCCGTTGAGACGCGTTGATGGAATTATGGATAGATATCAATACGAAGACATCTTGGAGAACACGATGAGGCCTTGGGCTTTACAGAACATTGGTCGAGCATACGTTTTTCAACAGGACAACGATCCGAAACACACGTCGAAACATGTCCGTGGTTGGTTTCAACGACGTCGTGTCAATCTCATGGACTGGCCATCCCAAAGTCCGGACTTGAATCCGATCGAACATCTCTGGAAATAGCTGGAAAGACGTGTCCGAGGACAACGAGCCACCAACTTGGACCAAAAATTCACCATTTTGCAACAAGCGTGGCAGAACATCCCAGTGACCGTCATTAATACTCTCCTGGACTCGATGCCAAGGAGATGTAAAGCAGTCATCGACGCCAAAGGCTATGCTACAGAATATTAGCCCTCATTCTTCTCAATTTTGAGTTATTGGATACGGTTATTGAATTTTATGACGTGTTGAAGCCTACATATCATTTGTTTCAATTTGGGTGTTTTTGTATTTTGGAATGAATTTTTGTTTGTTTTTTGGCTGTACTCGACATATTTGTAGCAACAATCGAAAATAGTTCACAGAATGATTGCTCGAAGTTTCAGAGAGATTCAACCACATTGAAAAAAGTTATGCTCAAAAAACTAAATGCGAATAAGATTATGAACAGTACTGTACAATTCTATATAAACATGATGCAACAGCTATGAAAAAAAAGTACTTGTTCTGCAGAAACTTCAACAATTCCCCTCTTCTCAAGCATTCGCTCACCCTCTGCCTCATTCGCTCACCCTCTGCCTCATTCGCTCACCCTCTGCCTTGCTGTGCGGTGACCCGGTTGAGTGGCTCCCTCTTACAAGGGAGTTTAAATATTCATTTCTCCTTAATTGGACGATGTCGCAACCAACCAATCTCAAGGATCTTTCTAAGCGCAAGCTGGATGAGAGTCCTAACAGCAGAAAGTTGGTTGTGTCAAAGCGCCCGAGAGCGGACGACGAGCTTGCCAAACTCGTGGAAGCGTTGGTCATTCCTGAAGGGGAAATCCTTCAGACGGACATGGCAAAACTTTTTCCAATTCTTGTGAATGTTACTCGTAGAGCCGTCTCTACTATTTCCGATCTCCACATTGTCATTGATAGTTTAAGAGGTGAGTTGACTGACATTCATTTAGAAATGAAAAAAGTCAATAACACGTGTCTGTCTCTCAATACCTCCGTCTCTCAATCCGTATCAAGAGAGATATCTGATCTCAAACAGAGACAGGACACACTAGAAGGTAAGGTTCTCCCAGTGGGTCAAAAACGTCCACCGACAAAATTCATGATGAATCTATTATGGAGATTGACTCTGCTCCAACCAGTTCGTCAATCGAACTCAAGCAGATTCAAAATTTGTGTAAAGCTCAAATTGAACTTAAAGAAATGACAAGAAGTGCGGTAGTAAGGCACCTTCCAGAATCTGGCTTAAGAGGTGTTCATGCGGCATGTTCCGACATGGATCAGATCAAACACCTTTTGAATGAACTGGACATCGAAACGCAACCAGTGTCTTGTTACAGAATGGGGCGAAGATTCAAAGGGCCAAGGCCGTTGAAAGTAGTATTCCCACGATCAGAAGATCTAGCGAGTCTGCTAGAGAAAAAATCTCAAATCAAAGGTACGTTTGGCTTCAGAGGGGTCTGGGTGGACCCATCCAGAACCAAGGAAGAAAGAAGAGCACTAGCCAAAAAGAAAGGTACTGATAAGAAACGGGTTTCTCAAACCGGCGCACATTCTAAACCTCCACAAGCAACTGCTTTTCAAGAAACCGCTCAACCAGTCCGCTTCTTTCCGTCTGCGCAGCCTAAATCAAACGGACATAAAAGCAAGTTTGTAAACCAAAATTTTTGGTATAATGGGGGTCCGTCATACGCGCAATGTGTACAGGGGCCTAACAGCTTTCAGATGAACTCCGGATACGTCCCAGGTGGTTGTCCCGCACCTCTCATAAAAAGTCCTCAAACTCAGCCGTTCCCTCAAGCTCAACAGTTTCCTCAAACTCCGCCGTTTCTTCAAGCTCAGCCTTATCCTGTAGCCCAGCCTCAACCTCTTCAGTTTAACCAGGTTTCTTTGAATCCAATACCTTTTCCACACGGTAACCAGGGAAACTTTTAAAGGGAAGGCAAGTTTCAAAAACTTTTTCTCAGAATTGGTATTACTGTAACGCTAGAAGCATACTATCTAACAGACTCCCCCTTTTAGCAGTCCTAAACAAAAGAAACTACGACTTCGTAGCTATAACTGAATCGTGGCTTTCTGAAACCTTTGTCTCAAACAACCTCACAAATGAAACTCAAGGATATTCCTTATTGAGGTGTGACAGATCGAAAGGTCGAGGAGGAGGAGTATGTCTCCTCTTAAAAACTAAATTCTACCACCAAGTCATAGTAGAAAATTCAATTGAGCAGGGGTTTGAACTATTATGTGTCGAGGTAAAAGACGAACTTGATGAGCACTCATTCCGCATCTGCGTCGTCTACAGAGCACCCGATTGTAAAGCTACAAACAACACCCTACTTTTTCAAATTCTAAGTGACTGCATCTCTTCCTCCTCGCAAGATTTCATAGTAGTAGGATATTTAAATCTACCAAAGATCAACTGGGTAAGTTGTAGTTCAACAGCCGGGACACAAGAACGCGAACTAGTCGACTTCGTTCTTCATCATGAACTAGTTCAACATGTTACCTCCCCAACACGGGGTGCGAACATTTTAGACTTGGTATTAGCAAATAAAAACTCATTAGATAACGTCGAAGTCGGCGTACCCTTGGGTAGTTCGGATCACGCATCCATTACTTTTGCGACCAAACTCCTATCAGACAATCATGAAGTCATCAACATCCGCTCGTACAACAACATAAATTTTCCACTTCTCTACGACACCATTGGAAATATCGATTGGCGCGCTTTTTTTGGTCGCGAAGTAGACGCAAACGTATGTTACGAGAAATTGATTAAATTTTGCAGTATTTTATACGAGGATTTCGTGCCAGTCATAACACTGAAAAGTAAGTTGGAACTGCTACCTCCACACATCCAGCGCATGCACCAACATCGCAGCTGCCTCTGGGAGCAATTTCTGAGAACTGACAACGAGGCAGACAGGGTAAGGTTCAAAGAATACACAAAAAGTTACAAAAAGAATTTGTGCACATACAACAAGAGTCAAGAGAACAAACTCAGTAGACAGACTAAGAGCGCATTCTACAAATCTCTTTCTAACCGCATAAAGAGCAAGCCTAGTCTAAGTCATACTGTCATAACCAACGAAAATGGCGTGCCTCTAATTAACGAAAAAGACAAAGCTGAGTCTTTTGCCGCTTTCTTCTTTAAGCAATTCGTGAACTCATCGTCTTACCAAACAGCTGCCAGTGCCGCCAATCCAATTGTAGATGATCTGATTCCATGGTTCGACCGTGCAACTATTTGCAAAGAACTCAAAAAGTCCAAAGCGTCTCAGTCTCTAACTCCAGACAAAGTTCCTTTTAGATTTTTGAAACTTCTTGCGGATCATATTTCTAGCCCGCTAGCTCATATCTACAACTTGAGTATGATGCACACCAAAATACCCTCGCGTTCGAAGCAATCGATAATCACACCTATTCCAAAATGCGGTAAGGCAACCAAGGTGGATGATTACAGACCCATCAGTCTCACATCACATCTCTGTAGAATCTTCGAGAGAATTCTCAAAAATCACTTAGTCTCCTTTCTCAAAGCAAATAGAGTCCTACCAAATGAACAGTATGGGTTTCGGTCCTTGAGAGGTACGGAATCTCAAATGCTAGAAGTTGTTGATGACTGGACAGAGATCCTAGACGATAAAGGTCAGGTAGATATTATCTACTTTGACTATGAAAAAGCATTTGACAGGGTAGATCACGGAATTTTGGTGAGAAAACTTTACGAAATTGGACTCAACAGTAGAACCGTTAAGTGGATTGAGGAATTTTTAACAGCTAGAAACTTCCAAGTGCGTGTAGCTGACCATTTGTCTAAAGTGCACGATGCGAAAAGCGGGGTCCCGCAAGGGTCAGTTATTTCTCCTCTCCTATTCTCTATTTTTGTAGCAGATCTCCCAAACGTAGTGAATAAGATGAACGCGAGTATTTCGATCAAAATGTTTGCGGATGATCTTAAAATCTATAAAAGAATAAGCTGCCCAGCTGACGCGCAACATCTACAAGAGGCAATAAAGAACATTGAAAAGTGGTCAGCTGACAATAAGTTGACGTTATCTGTCAACAAAACCCAGGCGATCTCATTAGGCAAGGTAAAATTCGATATTCCATACTTTTTGAACACGACGAATGCTATAACCAAAGTTTCTAAAATAAAAGATCTGGGATTCTACATAACACCAGATCTATCGTTTCAAGAACACTGGCGCGTTTATGTAAGGAAAGCGAATTACTTAGTCTACACGTTATTTAAGGTTTTCAGTACTAACAGACCAAAGTTTCTCACTAAACTTTTCACAACTTATGTGCGGCCAATTCTTGAATATGGCACAACTGTAACGTCACCTGGGTCAGAAACAGTTTCGAAAATGATAGAATCCGTGCAGAGAGGATTCACTCGTAAAATCTTCGTACGGTTATATGGGTTTAGATTGTTCCTCAATAAACGGAGACTATTTTCGTACGATCACAGATTAAAAAATCTCGGGTTAGAAAAGCTCAGTTGCCGCCGCAAGGCTGCAGACTTCAGAATGATCCGGAAAATTCTGAATGGTAAAGTAGATATGAGACGTTTCACGAGAGAAACGACCGAAAACAGCCAAAAAGTGCACTAGGCTGTCTGTAGTCCGTTTTAGTTGAAATTTTGTACACGAGTAGATTTCAGTGCGCTGAATCCAAATATGTCGGTTCTGTTCCAGTATGTCCTACCAAAGTCTCGCAGTACTTTCCCAAACTTGGCCCTTTCCAAACTTCAGACGACCATATCTCTCTTCAAACAATTTTTCAAAGAAAACAATTTTGAAAACAGAGTAAAACAAACATGAATAATCGATCGATATCAAAATTTCTGAAAATTATCGATTGATTTTGGCGCGGTCGTTTTTTGTCCATAACTTCACACTCATCGCGCGGCTTTATTTTTTGATCCCGTTGGATAGAGAAAGAAAATATGCATCGATTGAATACAAAAAATCAAAATTTTGTTGTGCGTGTGAATTAGTATGTAATGTTGAAAAAAACAATTCTCAAAAGTACCCTTCAAAATTAAATTTTCGACTTTTTTATGATTTTAATCGTTCTTTTATCATCAAAAAAGGTATTGTACCAAAATTTGAAATTAAACTCCGCCTAGTTCTTGAGATACGGTATTCACATTTTTCGTTTTTGACAAAGTTTGCGCACGCTTATGTCCAAAACCGAACCATCAACGTTGCTCGTTTTTTGAGTCTACAATGTCTGCTAGTCAAAATCTATCGTTTGATAGTAATCACCATGTATCCCGTTTGGATTTGAGAGAGTTCTCATCCTTCGAATCAACCCTATGAAACACCATATTTCACATCTTTTAAGTACTGTAAAACCACAATTACAGCCCAATTTGCGATGATTTTATTGTTTTGCTCTTTTATCCTACATTCACAACTTTTCCGAAAAACTGATCAAAATTTGGCTGTTTTATCTCTGCTTTTATGAAAAACCAATGAATCAAGTGAGCAAAGGTGTTCTTCCACAATTGAAACTGCTATCATTCTCTGTAAAAAAATTTTCTGATCCGGATCGATAGAAAATTTTCAAAAATTGATGCAAAATGAACGAAAATAGACAGAAATAATGAAAATCGGACCAAAAAAAATAAGAGGGAGCAAGGACAGCGCGCCTCCAATACCTCTCTTTCATTTTTACTTTCTTTTCTCTATGTGATTTTTCTAAGTTTTTTTCACATAACTCAGTTCATTTTGCAACAATTTCAAAAAACTAAAAGTCATTTTGGATCAGAAAAATATTTTACGTCGATTGGTGACAGTCATGTCATCAATTAAAATGTTAAAACTTTTCTATGAGACATTTTTTCTTAAAATTAACTCTGTAATAAATAAAATGTTTTTTGTTACCAAATCAGTTTTTGAACTTGACAAGCTTAGTAAACAAATGCAATAAAAATATGAAGAATCAAGTTTGTCTTTTCGTAGAGCCTAAATAACTATGAAACATGCTTTTTCATACGGTTACATGATAACTGTATTGAATTCGAACGGGATACATAGTAATTACTATCAAACGATAGATTTCAACTAGCAGACATTGTAGACTCAAAAAACAAGCAACGTTGATGGTTCAGTTTTGGAGATAAGCGTGCGCAAACTTGGTCAAAAACGAAAAATGTAAATACCGTATCTCAAGAACTAGGCGGAGTTTTATTTAAAATTTTGGTACTATACCTTTTTTGATGATAAAAGTACTATTGAAGTCATAAAAAAGTCGAAAATTTTATTTTGAAGGGTACTTTTGAGAAATGTTTGTTTCAACAGTACATACTAATTCACACGCACAACAAAATTTTGATTTTTTGTATTCAATCGATGCATATTTTCTTTCTCTATCTAACGGGATCATAAAATAAAGCCGCGCGAATATATGAGTGAAGTTATGGACAAAAAACGACCGCGCCAAAATCAATCGATAATTTTCAGAAATTTTGATATCGATCGATTATTCATGTTTGTTTTACTCTGTTTCCAGAAGTGTTTTCTTTGAAAAATTGTTTGAAGGAAGATATGATTGTTTAAAGTTTGGAAAGGGCCAAGTTTGGGAAAGTACTGCGAGACTTTGGTAGGACATATTGGAACAGAACCGACATATTTGGATTCAGCGCATCAAAATCTACTTGTGTACAAAATATCAGCTGAAACGGACTACAGACAGCCTAGCGCACTTTTCGGTCGTTTCTCTCGTGAAACGTCTCATATCAGACCAGAGAAATTTTTCCAAATTACAGAATCAAAGACAAGAGGTGGCAAACACAAAATCTCATTCAGAGTACTGAGAAAAAAATCCGCCAAACCTCCTTTGTTCCAAGAGCGATCACGGCCTACAACAAATGGGCAAAATCAAAATTATAATCATCTGTCCTTAAAATTGAATCTTTTTATCTATTTTTGCTACATATTTGAAAATTGTTTTCACAGTATTTTTATCTATTATTCTTGCCTTCCGAGAATAAATTTTTCAATTCAATAATCCAAGAAAGTCGCGCACGAATTGCCTGGAAATGAAGTTCACCTCCTTGTTTATTGCCAGATCTATGTATTATTGCTTTCTAATTCTTTGATCAATAAAAGAAAACACATTCTGTGAGATGTTCACGAATTAGAACTATGAGAATCTGAACGTTTTGTAGTTAAGAATGTTCTACAACCTACCATTTAATAAAACATGAAGTTTTTGGATGTTGGAACTGTTCAAACAACGGAGCAAACAGAAAATTACCATAAAATTTCAGTATAAATGCACAAGGAAATGTTCGGATAATCAAAACATGCTCTGCTTCATCGTTTTTCCATTTATAGTTCTTCTGGCAACAGGAGGAATCGTTCAATCGGTGAGGTTATGTGTTTGCGAGTGAAAACTCATGTTTCAGGATGACGAGAGAACATCACCGTTAGGCGATAAAACACTTTCATCAAAATTGAAAGACCAGCAAGTAGCCATCGGAGTAACAGAAACATTACTAAAACCTGTAACATCGACAGAATCTTCTGGAACACTCATCCGTGCAAAGAGATACTATGGTTGCGGTTGTGGCTGCTGTGGATGCATGATGGGAACTGTTTCTCCGACCGCTCGTTACGGATGCGGATGTGGATGTGGTTGTTGCGGATAAAAAAAACAACATCAATCAATTGTAGTGTGTTGAGAACCAATAAATTATGTATTAAATTTATTCAGAAAATTTATTCAAGCAACAATGTTATACTTACAAGTTTTTCCAATGACCTTCTTGCATACAGAAGTAGGATTTTGATCAGTCTCGTCGATGACCTCCTAAAAATTATTTTTGAAAAGCCACGTGAACATCCCTTACATGAGCAACATCGTCGACCATACTCTTGCAAACGTACTGACTAATGCTGTTCTTGAAGTTTTGTTCACAGTCAGCTTCCATCGCGTGTTGAGCCTTAGCCTCACCACATTCTGCATAAGACTCAGCGATCAGAACGAGGTCAAGACAAATCTCACATTCGAAGTCGAAGTGTTCTGGAATATGTCTTCATAACAGAAATAGAAAGTCGTCGTTACCTTTTGGCTGAACATACTGCTTCTTTAAAGTAACTGCACCACACTTGTCCGGATCATCTTCTCTGTTCACTGGACCACATGTAACAAGAGCAACAGCGAGTGCTAAATGAAGAATGAGTTCAAAAACTTCGAAACAAACCGAACAAGAAGACGGGTTGTGCTGTCATTTTAGTGTAGTCTAATTGACTGGAATGAATTATCGAAACGATAAGTTCCGTGACCACGTGGAGATAAGAACTTCGATAACCACAAACTGTTTTTCGTAATTTTTCATAATTTTCCAGGAAAAAACCTTCATATTATTTTTATCTAAAATTCAAACATTGAAGTCAATTTATGTCATATTTCAAATTTTTCATAACTTCGGATCAAACTCCGCTTCTCAGATTATTTACCAGTTTGTTGTGTCTCATCAAAATCAATTATACTCCCTTTGGGTTGGTTTGGTTTTGTGCTGTCATTTGGCAAGGCGTCAACCGTATGTTACATGAAGACTTTTGTTTTATCTGATCTGGGTCGTCCCACTTTCTAGTACAAATCACAATTTTCTTTGTCTTCATCATAGTTCACTTATTTGAAGAAGAGATCCTAATTCTGATAAGATCTAACTTCTTTTAAATTTTTTTCATGTTTCAAATTACTTTCCCCTGAAACCGAACCGATATGTTAGTGTGTAAACAAACGATGAAAGAGATCGGTCTTAACTTAGTATCATAACCATAGCAACCGACCGACATCGTCTCTTCACATTGTTTACATCGAGCAACTTTCATACTGCAAAGAAAGTTCGAGAAGCTCAACCATGTATCGACAGTTATGAAAAAATCGATAATATGAATATCAATTTTAGGTTTTTATCATGGTTTGTAAACTGATACTATTCAAAACTTGGATGAAAGAAAGTCTCGGAATCAACTGAGACAAAGGATTGAACGATCAGTAGTAAGAATAGTCAGAAAGAAAAACATAAAAATTAATTCCTTCCTAAATATTTCATTTCATTATCAAAAATATTTGGAAATACAATTGAGTTCTGCAATATTAAACAAGAACACTCTATGATTATCATCGATCTTTGTGGGGAAAAGAAACAAGTACGTTTTCTCTTCAATAATCCTTTGAATAAACTGTATGTAGTGTGTTTTCTGGTCTCGTGTAGGCCAGTGAACCTGAAAATATATTTCAATTATCAGCATTATAGTCGGAAATACCTCCATGTTAACCTGACAGAAACTGAGTCCATTTTTGTCAAATTCTCCACCTTCGTGGAACCAATCGAGCATATCGTATTCAGCACATTCAGCGTCAAACCACAAATTATCGAAGAACTGAACATGTTCAGTGAAATGATTACATGCTACGAATACCTTCATCTGCATTATATGCTTGGTGAAAAACACCAAGTCGTGATGAACAAAATCCGAGTGATTCTTCACAACTCTCACATTGTCTCCTGGAAAATTTTCGGATTCTTGAAAGAAAGATTGGAACAACTAAAAGACCTCTCAAACATAAACTGAAACCAACTGTCATATGCAAAAGTATCTCCGTCAGTGAACTGTGCACCGAGTGCTATTGGATAAAAAGCTCCTGCGAGCTTCTCTCGGACTTGTTTTTCATTTCCTTCGACGACTGGGTCCACTGCAATGAATTCTGTTTGAGGAAGTACCTAAAAATAATTTTTGATCAATAACTACAAATTAGAACCTTTTTGTACTTGACTTCTGCGGATACATCGTTCCCAACGCCAATAGTCAGAAGATTCATTGGAGCATTTCTCTGAACATCGGAAACAATCTCAACAGATCGCACAATTTCATACATCCATAGGTAAAACAGCCTTCATCACGTCATGATCATTCTCAAAATCTTGAATTCTCAGTCGTTTGATCTCGTCTAGTTCATTACACGGCTCCATGAGTTGAACAAAATATCTCCAGAACCAAAACCAACAAATGAGACTGAATATGAGAAAAAAGGACTTACGTCATCTGGTCTTAATGCATATTTAGCGGTTGCATTTCTCGCGCATGCTCTCCACTCATGAAATAAACCGAGATCCATTTTTGTTGTAGTTTCAGGTATGATGAGAACATCAGTTTTTGAGACTGTTGAATATTGGGTTTGAGCTAATAATAACATGCAAAGAAGTACAAATAAAATGATACAGGGGAGGAGGTAGTTGTTTCCTTTCGTCATTCTTCGATGGGTAAGTGAGATGTAACTTCGACAACGATTGAGACGTACACTGACATGTAACGGAAAGCGATAACATCGGAAACCAAAGAATCACACACAATGGTTAACCCAGACGAGTTGGACTAGACGTGATGAAGGCACGGATTGGCCACTGGAAAGATCACTAGTTCTAGTTTCACGGTTAGATTAAAAAACTTATGAAGTCAAATTGAAATTATCCGGTTTCGGGTGATTTTTTGTTTTCGTCATGGAAAAAAACGTTTCAAAGTTGCGTTTCATAATTTTCTGAGTTTTAAGAATCGAAAATATAGTCTATAATCATTTCCCAAATAATACAGTTCATTTCATTCAGCTTGAGAACAGTTATGCCCAAAAACGGGAACGCGCCCACGATTATAGCAGAACTGTACGTTCATCGAGTTAACACAACTTGTCGGAGGCATTGATCTTTCTTTTTGAAAAGAACGTCATTTTTTTATCCTTAGCACACCTCTCATGATGTTTTAATTTTTCCGCATGAATTTTAAAAGTAAAAACTCTCAAAAATCAATACTGATAAAAACATTTTCCAAATTTCCAACTCTTTTCGCATTTCAATTCACATTCAAGAATTTTGCACGAACATGAGAATTTATTTTGCTCTGCTTTCCTCTTCGAACATCAGTATCATATCCAAACAAAAAAGTATCCAATCTGACGACGCAATCTATTTACAAGTTCCTGTCTTTTGATTCTTCGACTGATCAAATGTCTGACGATTTCATTGATCTTCACAATTTCTAAAGAAATGTGAGATTGCAAGAAAAGATTATCCAGTTGAAGATACTTTGAACAAGTACCGGCTACGATTTTATGCATTCGTCTTCACATGTATTCAAATAAATAACACGAAAAACCAAACTGTGAACCGACTGTCTACACATCGTATTGTTTTATGGTGATTTCAATTCATCAAATATTGAATTGTTTCATTAAGTTACCGGGAAAATTCCAGGCTATTTTTGAACCTTTTATTTCTCGGGACAAACTCAATCAATTAAATTGATTAACAACATATTGTCACCTCTCAGGCAAGGTAGGTTCCTGCCTTGTAGGTTCCCGCTCGTAAAAGTAATCCAAGTAAGAGTTAGTGTATTGAGTTTCAAGAAAAAGAGAATTATACTACATTAACTCCCGATCGTATGTTTCGAAGAATGTCGAGCAGGAGCTGGCAAAATATGGGAATTTGAACTCCCTCACACACCATACTCTTTTGATCTCGCATCAAGCGACCATCGGTTTTATTTCGATATGACTCACGCCTCTCGAAGAAGAACCATCGAGAAGTGAGAAAATATCAAGGCTGCGCTAAATCAATACATCGACTCACACCGGGATGGTTTTTACTATAAGCCGGGAACCCTCAAGTTATATGAACGTTTTCAGTACGTTGTCAATCGTGGTATAGCATTGTATATACTAATTCTTCATCTAGTTTGCTCCAAAAGATGAACTGTTCAAATTCAGCATAAGACTTCGGAAAGCCTATTTTTATAATTTTTATACCACAAAATATAAATTCTGACAGTCAAACTTTGTGCTTCCTCCAAACACTACTCTTGATCTATCTGATACAAAAAAAGACTAGCCAATCTTTTCAACACCCACGTTCCGTCTCAGATTTAACGGCAATAAATTCGTCAAAAGCACATTCACATTACAACATGTGACACCCGGTCGTGGGTTGAGTACTGAAGTTTATGTGCTCATAACTCAGAAAGCTATAACTGCCTAGACAGACGCTTCACATTCCGCGTGATGAGCGATTTTTGTAATGCACTCTGGCAGTGAAACTGCTTGGAGCAGTTACTTCCATCTCTCTCAGTAGTTGCTTGCGAGCTCTCGTTTCCTATACCAATTTTTCCTTTCTTTTAGAAAAACACTGTAGAAGCTGTTTAATTTTCAGTTCAAATATGACTCAGAACGTATTGAAAACAATCTCTTACCAAAATTAACTCCTTGAAACTTTCCTGAGTTACGGTCATATACAACTTGACAGATTGCTGGATAGGATCTATCTAAATACCCCGATCCAACTACTAAAACCAGTATTCAGTTCTTTCCTCTCTGGTTAACTAGCAATTTTTTTTTGCAAAAAGAAGGCTACACTGTCCTGACCGGAGCAGTTTCTAACATAGGTTCTCAGAGTTACTACATTTTCTGTAATTGTTCGAGCTTTTAGCGGCTATCGCTGGTCGTTATTGAAGATCACGTATAAAAATCTTCAAATGAAAAAAAACTCGTTGGTTTGTGAAATTACACACAACAGCAAGCGGACTGTTTCTCTGTGTTGGTGAGGTTGCTCTGGGTTACGGCTGTTGTTTTGAAGTTATTTTAAAATTAGTAACTTTGTGTCAAAAAATTTTCGAAATGATAAATTCCATCTCAAAAATAATACAAATTTTCCTAACAGTTTTTTGATCAACCTAGTTTACAGCTATTTTTGAAAGTTTTTTTCACCATTTTCTCGAAAAATGGGTCTAATTTTCAGTTAGTCACTGATAAACTTGTCTAAAGTGCACATCCACCATTATTTGCCACACCGGACATCACTTGCTAGTGTGTGAACAAGTGATTGATGCCCGGGCTTGGATTAGAGAATCACTCGTCTTGTTGGTTCGCATGACAACCGTGTTGACAACGCGCCATAGGTGTTGGCAGAAAGCTGCTCACAGGATCGTCCGTGATTCAAACTAGTCTATCAGTTTCATTGATTATATCCAACTTTGATGGTACCAACTTTTAAACGATTTTTCTTACACGTGTTCATGGACAGTTACATTTCTTTATCACGGTTCAGCGAATTCTTGCCTTTCTCTATGAATTCTCTCTTTCAATAGGCGTTTCTCCAATCAAAACGATTTAAAAAATTCACTGTTGCAAAAAAGAACAAAAAACAAGTAAGATGATCACTATCAAAAGCTGATCCTTCTTTTCGAGACTATACAAATATTTTACGTTTTGCTAACTCTTTCTCTATTTTCATACTCCAAATCTCACCATTCACTGAAATATAATCGCAGTTTCAACTTTGTTTCTCACCAATCTATTCTTTCCAAAATTGATGATCAATACTAGTGCCTGGCGATCTGTCAGCTTTCTCATCATCTCATTCACCACCAGCACATCCGTAACATGAGAAGTCCCGTCTCATCCGGATAAGTCTCTCACCACACCTGTTATGTCGAGTCCATTGGTCAAATGCACTATATAAAATTAGTATACATACATGTATACATATTTATCAAATGATCCACTCATTCACCGTTTCACGACACGACTTGAGAAAAAAATAATGCTCGAAATCCTATCAGGAAACGCTGCGAACCACGTTCCGCTCGTAATTTGTTTTCTCTCGTGAGTAGTGAATTCATAGTAAAATCGTCTCTCTTTGATTTTTTTATTAGATTGGATGAGAGAGGTTTTGCAGCGTATGAATACAGTTTGTGTGTAACCTCATTAACTTCTTTTTCTTAGAACCGCCATCATTACTCAACTAGACTCAATACGTAGTTTTCATCGATTTTCTAGAACTACTAAAGAGCAGTTTCTTCATTTTCTTGGATCTGATCAAACAGAAACAAAAATGTCTTTCTGTTTGATTTTGTTGTCGTGATATGTATCAGAAGTCTTGCACTATCCTCAAATTTTGACTCTTGATGAGTAAAAAGCACTACGTTAGGAAAACAATTGTAGTTACAAATTAGAAACAAAATTTCTTCTGATGCTGTCACCGTACACAAAACAATGGTTGAATCACTCTCATAGGGGAATCTGCTTGTTTCCCAAAAGCCACTTGGCCAAGAGCGTTTCGATAAACAATATTGAGAGTAATTATTTGTAATATTAATTAAAGCTCAGTTTGTTGCTTTTCCGGCAGCAAAATTACCAGGTGTCCAAAAGGCACTCTAATCCTTCAGCAAGGCGTCTGATGAACAGTGTCATTATGAGCTCAGGGATAGGCAATTATTTGCAGCTTTGACCGTACCGAAAAGACACCTGGCGAGCCTGTTTCGCACATCTCCAGCCCATGTACTTATTCTCTTTTTCCTTCTCACTGTCACCAAGGTAACACATGTTGCGAATTGTCTATGAATTGGGAATAGAAACGTCTGCATCACGTTCTTTGCACTTTTTCACTTCTTGAACTCCAGCAAAACAATGAATTTAGGAGTAAACAAGACATTTTCCAAAATTAATAACCTATTCTTTTCAAGTGGCGTCTCACAACAACATTTCTCGGAGAACCCCAGCTAATTTTTTGACACATACGGTTTCAAGATCGTTTCCGTTTTTCAAAATTGAAAACTTAAAATTGAAAAATTAAATGTTGTCTATTCACATCACCAGAACTATACTAAATTTTTATTCATACAAACAACAGGTGATGTCTTCTCACTTTTTGAAAGAATTCTCTAACAAAAAATGTTGAGAATCTTTCAAAAATGTTGATTTCCTGTTTTTTTTTCCAACGTTTTCAGTCAGATTGTCAAATATGATGAATTCATACACTTATTCAATATCCGAAACTGTAAATTAAAACTGTCTGTATTCGAAACCACTTGTGAGGTTGATTCACAATATATTATAAGTTGATGTTTTTTGAACAAAAAATAATATTCTCATATTCTGTTTGAATAACTAGAACACTTGTACTGTTTTTGTTCACATATTTTCTCTCTAAGATGAAAAAATTCACCGTCTCCCGAATGATATCAAATCTCGACTTCCTGTTTCCCACGCCGTTGTGCATCCTATTCTGGACAGATGTCGTGTATTGCCCCTCCTTCTGTGGATAGTAATCGACAGTTGCTAGGGAAACACACAAACACACCGGTCGACTAATTGTTAGTTTGGCTCGGTGAGCGTAATCCATACGTACTTACATTTTATTTATTGCTCGTTTCCCTACATGAAGTAGTTTTTTTCAGATGGTCACCCAAACTAACGACAGCACACTCCGTCAACGCTTCCAAAGACAAATTTGTATTTCCACACCTGCAACTCCACTACCACCAATGGCAAAAGCAGTAAGCGGTGAACCCAGAACACATCTTTTCAGTATCTTTTCAGACGGTCATTGCCCTCAGCAAGCTCACTCCTGCAGAGTTGGATGCAGCTCACATGGTTAGTTCAAAATTCATTTTGTCTCTACGTTCTTTTGAATTTTCTACAAGCAAAGGGTAAAGAGTACAGAGTGCTTCACAGAGTAGAGCGAACTATTTTTCCAAAAACTAAAATTTCGAGAGAAGTCATCACACAATTAATGAACTGTTTTTTGAATCCTAAAACTTCAAAACATTGTGTTTTCGCGCGTGGTAACAAGCACCGAGCCTATTGGCTTGACCTTGCGACTTCCTCACCATGGCAATAGGTTAGCCAATTGAGTGTGTCGCGACTACCTGGATTGCACATTATCACGTGTGTGGTAACGTCTGGCGTCAAAACTCATCCCGTTCTTTAATAAGTGCTCGAATATAGTTAAACTGTTTTACCTTAACCATGCTATTTCTAAAGTTGTTCAGAACTTCAACCATACTGTTTTTTTACTCAATGTTCCCAAAGTTATTCCAAAGTTTTTCACAAATGAAATTATTCTAGCTGAGCACCATGGCACCTGCAACGGCAACCGAAACCAATAGATTCCTAGCGTACGGAAGTATGCAGCCACTCAGAACCATGTCCATGTAAGATTATGCTTTTCGAATCAGAATAAAATTTTCGTTCAGGATTCCAACGTTTCCACTAGGTATGCCGATAATCCCTCCACCAATGAGACAAAACATAGTTGGTGAACAGCTCGATGTGAACGTTCAAAACGCGGTAAGTGCTAACATCTGACTCTATGTTCTCATGTTGAAAAGACCTCAACCAAGGTTCAAAAATTTGCTTCCATTCCATCAAACTTCGAAGTTCAAGATAGAGAAGAAAGTTTCAGATGCTCCAGAACTTCATGTTCATGTACATGTCACAACAGCTAACTCTGCAGGTATGTTCTTCTTCATGTTCCCAATTTCCAGCACAATAATAGACGTTTTTGTATGAAAACATCATTCCCACAAGTTTTTTTGAAAATAAAAAAGTTCAATTTTCAGCAACAACGTTCAGCAGCGCTCTCCGCTGCCACCGCAGCTACTCGTCCTCCAACCGCCGCTTCATCTTCCTTCATCGGCACGTCATCTCCATCAACAAGCCAACCAGTGGCTATCGAGGTAACGTTACCATGGTTTTGACAGGAAGCGAGCACTCACACGCACACACCACAAACGAGTACGACACCACTATTGATGCTGTCGTTGCTTGGATACCACTGATACCTTCCTGGAATAGGCTCAAACAGCTTGTGAATGTCAAGCTATTGGAAGAGGGGCGAAGTAGAAGTAGAACTCTATTCAAGCACAGCTGCAGTTCTGTAGGCCCTCGTTATAGTACAAAATACTGATATTACATGTTTTTCTTCTCGATAGCAAATGAGATGGAGTAATTCATTCTTGAATAATCAGTTGAACGTATGATAATTTCAAAGAAACGGTTTCTGAAGAAAACTAGAGTAAGAGAAAAAATTATCGCAGCTTGTTTGCCTCATTCTGAAACAAACAGTTGTTTTACTATCCTGTTTTTGTTTAATGTTTGATTTATAATTGGTGTCATAAAAAAGACAACTGTGGGTTGCTATAAAAAATAAATTGGATACAAAAAAATCTGATCTATAGACAAATGTGCGAGTTCAACCACAATGTCCGATCGAAGTGATTTATGAAAGTAATTTTTTCTGAAAGTTTGAACAAATGCTTTGTCTCAGTTTGCGCAGTTATTTTGTCGGTAAATTTATTGACTGAGACATAAGAACTGGAATAAGTATTATCAAATGATTTGAACGAGTTTTCCAAGAAGAAGCATCACTTCAAACAAGAAAAAAGTTATAATGAGACAGTTTGTTCCCCCACTAACTATGAAGACGGAAAGTTCTCCACGTTTTCGGAAAAATGTCAAATGTCGCACGTAGTTTGTCATTTGACATTTCGGTGCGCCACCAGATGCACTTTACAATCGTGAGAGGTTATGAGACCAATGGAACACTTTGAAAACTCAAATCACAATCATTCCTTCAGGGAAGCAGTAGCGATGGCTTCAAGAAACCAGAACGCTACACATCTCCTCCTAAAAAGCGTGAAATGCAGAATCGGGAAATGATGTACCGACGAAGGACTGTCCCGTACAAGCCAAAAGCAAAAAAGCCCGAAATTGCGCCTGTCCAACCGAAAGCGGAAATCGACAAAACATCGGTCCAGAATCCACTCTCGGATCTCCAAAAAGTGAGTAAAACTTCACCAGAATTTCGACTTTTCATAGCCTACAATTTTTACTAAGAATATTATCTGCGAATACACCGGTTTATCGTCTTTTGTTCGAAAACCCTAGAAACCAGTCAGACCTTACAGTTTTAAGGGTTCTCGGTAGCATTCCCATGTAAGGTTTGAAAAATGCAAATTTTCACTTTTCAGTTTTTGGATCAACAACAAAAGTCCATGTACGAACATCTCAATCTCCGTTGAGAAAAGGTGAACATAGACGTTTACAAGCAAAACGAGGATCTCAATAATATGTTTATAATACTGTGTAACTTACTCGATATTCTTGCTCTATTGATTGATAAAGTGTGCTTATGCGAATAAAGTTCTTAGAACGAAAGGGAACAAATATTGGTAAGAACCGTTGCTATCTCAATTTTTAAAAGCGGATGGAGGTTATGGCGACTACGAATGCGGCATCAATGCAAAAAACTCATATCTCCTTTATACTTTTCAATCGTGTTGAACAGAAGGATACGCCCTTGAACTTTGTCTGGAATAAAGTTGTCGGAAAAAAACTTGGGCTGTTTTTGGAAATTCTATATCTTGTTTTTTCTATATTACATGTTTTATCATAATCAACAGAATACTGCCGATGTTCAGGTGACTTGTGGATTCCAATATTGTAAAAGCCATCTCGATGTGAGTGCTCGAGCGTAGCTTTGGCATTCAGTAATATTGAAAAATGCTAGTAGTCTCTTGGAACTTTGACAGGAGAATACGGTGAATGAGAGAAAACCATTCACCCAGACTTTGTCAGCTCTTTTTTGATTTTTTTCAGAACATGCAATCGGGTGTTGGCCTGTTGGTAGATACAACCTCTCAAAACTCAATACTTTGACTCATGCCTAGATGAAGCAAGCAGAAATTTCAAAAGTTACCCAACGTTGACAACAAGTTTATCATCGTCTAGCATATGATTGAATTTTTTTCGAGAAATCAGTTATTCGAAAATAGCCCAAGACGTTTCAAAAACCTGATATTTCAAAGATTGATGCTAGAAAATTTGCTGGTTTCATTTCTTCATAATTTGTTTCTGGAAGCTTTGAAAGAGGTAGTTATCAATTCTCACAACAAAATCAAAAAAAAATCAACTAGACAAAACACAATGGTGCAGCCTCGACTAACACCCATCCCATTTGCAGCGGGGAACAACGCCGCCATTTGCCACAGCACCACTCCCCTCCATGTTACGCCTTGCCTTGTGTTTATCGACCGTTCATTCGTTTTTTTTTCTAAATTTCTTCCCACGCAAAGATTTTGAAGCTGTCTACTACTCTGAAATCATAATTGACAATTATTCCATAAATTTTCTTTTTCCTGATACAAAAAGAACAACTCACATTGACTAACTTTTTTTTCTTGAATCTCTGAAAAAAGAAGTAAAAAGAAGTAACATGTCCTTTTCAAATCAGCAGACTCAGAACCATCTTTGCGTTGAGTTTGCGAAAAAATTTTCTGTTCAATATTCTTCATACAATCTAAGCATGAGCCGTAGCTACCGCTGGCTAAGGTAGTTTCTAATCATTATTCATCGACAACCATTCCAAGTTATTTTTAAAAACAATTTGAAAGTCTACATTCCGAAAGATTCCTCATTTTGCTTCTCGCCTAATCTGTTGAAATGATGAACAATTGGTTTTGATGAGAAATGATAGGAAAAAACGTTCAAACTGTAGTTTCGAGAGTTATTAAATTACACCAAATTTATTCTGGTGTATCGATAGCTATCTATCCTCGACAGGAGCCACATAAACATCTGACGCGTTCGACAAAAAACACATCCCTCGCTAGTTCACACGAGAAACAACTTTGACATTTACGCAAGTGCAAATTGGACGCAATATGTCTTTCTCTTCAGATTTTTTCCACGACTATCAATCTGGGTGAGAGAAAATCTCAATGACAACGTTCAACTTCAAATTCTCTCAATTCAAATTGTGATGAACATTGTTCACGATCACTGTATGTATTGCTTCATGATAATATATTTGGGACTTGTGTCCGCTCGATCACTACACTCATCCGGAGCCCTGTTTGTCATGGGAGTTATTTTTCATTGAAAAAAACAAGTTGTTTTGGTAATGATCGGTTGGTGAGAGACTCGATTCTACACAGATTCATATTT
Organism: Caenorhabditis parvicauda; assembly: GCA_963978915.1. Classification (NCBI taxonomy): domain Eukaryota; kingdom Metazoa; phylum Nematoda; class Chromadorea; order Rhabditida; family Rhabditidae; genus Caenorhabditis; species Caenorhabditis parvicauda. The sequence continues at coordinate 6,818,551 of OZ022249.1, forward strand.
CTTTTGAAATTCTCATCTTCATGTCGTTTTTTTCTATTTCCTCAAATAACGGAGAGAAATTATTGATATCAGAATTATTATAATTGTTACGACCATTCTCATTTTTTTATGTACTTTCACTACAAGATACCAGAATAGAACTCCTACGATGATGTTTCTGAAGTATCTAACACTGTTGTTTGATTTCTCTATGTGTGATCTATTTCAATTTTCCTGAAGCTTCCGTATCAAGTTATCGTGAACATTGCGCAAAATATGCAGGATGAGAACTAGTATGGCACACATACATAAGTTCAGACACGACGTATGCTGAGAGACAAAGGGGTGCGAGACAAATTCATAGTTATATAATTTGATCTACCTAATTTGTAATGAGAGATAGAATAGTGGTAGTGCTCCAAACTCACTGTTTTAGCTCGAACTTTTTGGTTGAATATATTATCTAACGGTTTTGTATTACATTAAAAACTATCAACATTGCCATTTAATACCAGTAGTTTAATTTGCTAATTTTATGTGGAGATTCTCTGTCCTCTGTTTCAACTTTCCCCTCCAAAGTTTGGACTTTGAACATCACAAAAATTACTGTTATGTTACCTATGTTTTGTTCTTGCAACGCAAGATCGATTCATCCTTCTGTGAAAAGTTCTAACAAACTTCTTTATCCGAACAAATTTCTGCGTATCCACATGTTTCATAACTTTCTTCTATCAATAGTTCTTACATACAATGCCAGTCAAAGATAGATGAACACTATTATTGTTTTTGAAATTTTTCAACAAAAATTATCACGACATTTGAAGATATTTTTGCATGATAAAGGCTAGTTTTCGCAGATATAAAACATTTCACCAAAACTCTAATTCTTGATTATCTTTCATTATTAGTGCGTTAACTTGTTTCCGAAAGCAAATTTCGGAATTTTGTAGTTACATACAGAATAAATTTTTCTTGAATTTAGTGGATGAGTTCGGCTAGTTGTGTGAAATTTGGCATTCGTTTTAAAAATATCTCCATTTGAAATTATATCTCTTCCAAGAGGATGGAACTATGTTTCCATCGAGTTTTCGGACTGATACTACATCATGAATTCCAAATACTTCCGAAAACAATAACAGTGGTTATATCTTTTTGACTGGTACTGTAGGTATGTGTACCTTGCGGAAAAACATCTTGACAGAATGTCACAGTACCTTCGCAGAGCTGAGGATAACTACAAAAAAAGAACTAAGAACTTTGAGAAGAAAATGTCTGGGGAAGACAAAAGCAGAGTGACTATGGCAGATGTCATGCCGGAGGTATGATTTCTAATGGCTCTCACGTTGAGAAATATCGATTCAGACACGATGCGTTCGTTTGACTAATTCTTTCTTGAATGTGAAAAAACATCTCGATTTTGTTCCGGTGAGTTTTATTGTTGATTGTTGTGAGCCAAAAATTTCTGCTCTTGTTTTGAAAAAAAAAGTTTATTGTGTTTTATTGATCGAGCGTGAGAAGACCGAAAAATAATTGTCTTCTTTTGTTTTCAAATGAGCTTCTTCAACCGACATGTAGCAAGATTTTGTTGTATTATCAAAATATCTTCATATTCCAGAAGTTTTTTTCGTCCAGAAATGTAGAGCGCGCAGTTCCGGAACCGAAACAAATCAATGCTGAAAAAATCCGCGTGAGTTATTTTTTTAATAGTTCTTAGGAGTTGGCTCGATGTAGTAGACAGTACTCTCAGTAACTCCCACACCTTGCAGGAATTCAATTCTTTCGCTGAATTCCTGAGAGACAAGTGCACTACACTTTGCGCACCACGTAGTTTCCTTGATTACAGAGTAGCGTTCAAAAATTTAGAAAGTTTTTTGTTTCGGTCATACCTCGGGTCAAACTCGAGAGATCACCTTCAATTCCTCTCTGAAGTTACTTCAAACAATTAGAAACATTCAAGTAATAATAAAATGTGAGTTACCTGCTTGCCTTTCAACTAGAAAAATTTTTTTCACAAAACAGTCCTATTTTCGTTCACTAGTTCATACAATTTTTTCAAGTTTTTTTTTCTGTTTCATGTTTTTTTCATTCCTCTTTTGTGTTCGTTTTCATGAGAAAAATTTTCTTTACTAGAAAAGTAAGTTTTCAAAAGTGGATATGTCAAAAGATGTGCAGAATTCAGGTTCAATAAACCAGTCTAGCGGGATTCCTTGTAACATGGATTCATGCATATTTTTCTATCATATTCTGAGCTTTCTCTTTCTCAACTGTTGCTAAACATGTTTTTCGAAGTATGAAACACTAGCTAAGTTGAAACTGTACCACGACCATGAAATTACTGGAGAATTATTCTGTCAGTAACATTTTGTCACAATAGCGTGGCAGTGCTTGAGATCGTTGTCCTTCTGTGAAATAGAGTTCTGCTCATCATTTCAATAGCAAAAACAGAACACATTATCTTGTTGTACATTTTTATCCAGTCCATCAATTATAACTACGGAAATAATCACCAAAATGTCGACTCAACGTGCAGCATTGAATTCTCAGAACAGCAGCTCGGGTTACCGTCTACGTGCCACTCATAGGATCGAAGTGATAGTTGCACATTCTGATTGAAAACATTGTCTCATCACTAACAAACAGTTTAAACTTTGAACCGATGATTCACAAAAAGTTTTACTGTAGTTAGCACTTTAGATTTTGTACAGGCCAAAACGCGCTGAAATATGTTTCATTAAAGTCGCCATTTTTTTAAATAGAAAGCTTAGAATATGATAGAGAAGTATGCATAAAATCATGTTGCAAGGAATCCCGCTAGACTGGGTTATTGAACCTGAATTCTGGACATCTTTTGACATATCCACTTCTGAAAACTTACTTTTCTAGTAACGAAAATGTTTCTTATGAAAAACAAACATGAAAGAGAAATGAAAAAAGCATTAAACAGAAAATAAACTTGAAAAATTTGTATGAACTAGTGAACGAAAATAGGACTGTTTTGTGAAAAAATGTTTTTAGTTGAAAGGCAAGGAGGTAATTCACATTTTGTCATTATTGAAGTGTTTCTCATTGTTTTAAGTAACTTCAGAGAAAAATTGAAGGTTATCGCTCGAGTTTGACCCGAGTTATGGTCGAAACAAAAAACTTTCTATACTTTTGAACGCTACTATATGTATGTTGTTTCCCACGTCTGTTTTGATCGCGGTCAAATATTTGGTCACACACAAACTTCAGGTGATTGTTCTATATTTCTTCTACACGTGTCCTCTTGAAAGAAACACCAACTGAACTGTTATATATTGTCATATTCGATTTCATTTTTTTCAAGAATTTGGGAAACAAATTTCAAAGAATGCAGTTTCACTTGCACACCAGTTCCTTGTGTGATCAAAAGAGTATAACAGATTTACAGTTAGACTTTTTTACTCACTTCGCTTGCACGATGTGTCAAAAAGTCCACCAACTGTATAATTCACAGTGTCACAGTTGCTTCGTTTGTGCGGTGCAGTAAGAATACATCGAGTTTGCAATCACACTGACTATCCAGCATCCAATTGCGACTCAGCGCCAAAGTTACTCTCCCGACAAAAAAGAACATTTTCTTGATCGGACGTCCCTGGGAATTTTCTTTTTGACTGAATACCATCTTTACATTAGGAGTGGAGTATTAGCCTGGCGGAAACTCTTGGTATCTTTTTCCATAATTCATTTATTAATGAAAACTCAATAGATGAATCAGTCATTCGTTTCATCGTAGTTAACAATGTGTTGTCAGTGTTTAAGTAATTTGCGGATTGGTTGTGAAAGCAATCTGGTAAGAATTCAAAGCATGACTTTATCTTTATTGTGGCGGAATTCCTTGTTTTTAAAGTTCTGACTCGTCCAGGACGTAGAAAAAACCCATCTTTTTCATATTTTGGCAGTTTTTGCTCCACTTTTTTCTCAATATGTGAAAAAATTGTTGACTTTCTTTTTTTGAGTTTTCAAGCTGAAATATTTGCCATCAATTTCATTTTTTGTAAGTTGCAGGTGCAGGCTTCACAGGCTTCACAGTTGCAGGTGCAGGCTGTTGCAGGCTTCACTTATTGTTTTTTGTTGTAACCTAGTCATATCAACACTTGCCGATGTGAGGGAATTATTGGTGCGGAGGACAGTTATTGCGTGAATTCCGAATGGAACAATATTTTTACTCTTTCCAGGCTGTTTCGAAAAATTTGCCATGCCTAATTACGTGTCGGAATTCATTTTTCATTTTTTTACTTCTTTTTTCATTCCAGAAACCAGTAACCCCAATGGAAATGGCTCAACAGAAAATCAAAGACGAAGAAGCGCTTCAGATCACCATCGCTCTTTATGGTGGGATGAGTGGCGAGGAACTCCAAGAGTGCCCGGAGATATGGAAACAGTATCAAATGGGAAATCCCCCAGTGGTGAGCAACATTCATTATCGAAGTGAAAACCTTCATTTAGCTGTACAAACCTAATATCAAACTTCCACCGCAGACGAGACCTTCGGAGGTCATCATGACAGAGTCTGGCTTCCGTATCGTTCGTCATTATGACTAACTTCTTTTTTTTATTCCAGCAATCATGGAGGATGCTACTTCATACCCATGTTACCCCTACCTCCCGTTTAATTCTGTTTTTTTCTTTACACTTCATCTCAAGTACTTTTCAGATCTTTTTCTTTTCCATCATTCTTCACTTTATCACATCTGCTTGTTCCAAGTTGTTAATTTCATCTAAACTACTCCTTTCTCTATAGATTGATTTGCGAACTTTTATTTAAGATTCCATTAAAAAAATTTGTCGTCGGTACGTCGCCTTCCTGTCGTTATTTGGTGTAGCCAACAAACTGCGACAGGACGGTGACGTACCAGCGATTTGGCAAAAAAAAAAAACGGCAAAACCATCCATTTGTTGCCGGTGCGGCGCTGTGTTGTCGCCGGTAAGTCGCCGTATTGTCGCCAGTACGTCGTCATATTGTTATACCGAATGGCGAGCAAAATATTATAGAGAAATTTGCCAAAAACTGCGCAATTCCTTGCCTGTCCATGTCTCGCTGTCTCATGTACTCTCTCGCACGCGCGCTTGCATGATCTGGCAACATAAAATCGAGGAGAACGCCGGGCGCCAGGGGACCTCACCCAAAAACTCATTTCCGTCTTGACACTATCTTCCCCAGGTGCATTGATGGGAAGATGTGTGCACTGTAATTCTTCCCAATTCAACAAAAGTACCATAAAATTACCAAGACGTGTTTGTAATTGTTTGTAATTGTTTAGTTTTGTAATTGTAATTGTGTTTAACGGTCATTGTTTGATTGCTCACCATCCGTTCCATTTTTGTCTCCTTCCACCCAAAATGGTTATTTTCACTTCATTCTTCTTTATTTGAGTTCTAGTATTTCAGTAATGGATTATTAGACCTTGGAACAAGAAAACTCTCACTTCTCTATATTTCTGTTACTTTTTATAAATAAGACAATTGAGGTCAAAACAATCGGAAGAACGAAAATGTTACCAGAAGATATTGTCAACAAAATGATGGCTTTGACACTCATGGTCAGGCTCACGAAGAAAATAATACCTGAGAACATTGATGCACACGACGTACACGCTTGGTTCATATTGTTCTTGACTACACACGTGAGTCAAGTGAATCTATGAAAATATGGTAAAATTACTGCTAACATGAGAATGACAACTGTTCGCCGAATTTTCATACAACTTGATTTACCTATACGGTTTTTGACTATTTAGAAAACGATAGAACTACTTTCAGTCTCACTTCAACCGTTTCTTCTGTTCCATAACGCCGCAAAAGTTTACTTTTCTGATGCAAAAGAACGAGAGAATCATTTTCTGACTTTCTTCCAGTTTTTATTGTTTTCTGGAACATGGAATCTCGTTCGGAGTGTGCTTGGAAACTTGCATGTTGCATGTGATAATAAAAACTAAACTAGTGAGGTAATCATCGACGTTGGAATGAATAAACAAGTAGAAACCCATGCTCCATCGAAAAACTAGTGAAATTCTCCAAGCACATTTTTCACACTTGATTCAGTGTGAAAATTCAAAATGAGATCAACTCAGAATTTTCGAGACTAGTTTGATCCTTCTTAGCATGGTCGAAAACTATAAAACCAACTGAAATCTCACAGATTCTCGGCAAAGGGTTATCTCTCATGTTATTCAACTTTTTTTTTCAATAAACTTCCCAATCGTAAGAATTTGACGTCACAATTACATATGTTCATAATAAGTTAGATTTTTCAAAGTTTTTTGAGCACGATTGATTGAAATGGTATCTCGGTTTTTTCAACGATACAACGAAATCAGGTTCCATTTTCTTTTTAAATCAAACGTGCTGACATTATTGAGTACATTTTTATTCTTCTGATTGAGCAAATTTTCAGAAATTTGTAATGATGCATGAAAAATAAACCCTGAATCAATTTTGAAATGAACAATTTGATGGAAGTTCTATTAAAATTTTTTTGCTATCGAGCAATATGGAAAAAATATATTTCAGAAGTACTATCCTCTGGACACCGAGATAAACAAACTGAGAAGTATCTTCAAGAAAGTTTATTTTTCCCAATATAATCGAAGCAAGTTACCGGTGGAAAAATACTGTGAAGTATGGGCTGTCAGGCAGTTCAACAGAAAGTATCAACAACTAACAGAAAAATGGGGGAGAAGACCCGTTCCGATCCTATTGAAGACTCCTTTTTTCCCACCATTGCAAAAATTCATTTTTGTGAGTTATGAATTTTCAATTTCTTAAAGTTCTTCTTCAGAATTCATGTAACAGTTGGATGATAGATACGCTGACTCAGTCGATTTTCGAATTCGTGAGTTTTTAAAAGTTTTTATTGTAAGAAATGAATCACAATCTGATTGCAAATTCTCAAAAATCATATTAATAAACGAAGGATGCTCCGCCCAATTTGCCCCGTCCCTTTCCCATAGAACCCAATTTTGGGGTGGTCCTTTTTCGGTTTTAGTTGGGTGGGGAAGAAGAATTCTCTACTCCCAATTTAGGTTCTTCATTCAAAATAAAACTTATACATACATATGTATCTGTCAAGACCACTCCTTAGGTGATCTTCCAGTTTTCAAAGTGATCCTACCAGCACGCCAGATCTGATGCCAACCTCGGCCTCTGAGCTCGGTCACCGCAGCACGGTTTTTGCGGGTAACGTTTGCATGTGCTTACGGGGGTTAACGCGTGGTAGTGAGTTGATTTCAGAAACACTGTTAGGTTGTCGACTTTGTGGTTGATGTACGAGGTAATTGCCAATATATGTATTTATTGTACTTGTTTCTATGGCTTTTGGGTGCTGGCGTAGAGGGGTCACTACCTAGAGCTCTACGGGGGTAGAGACTTACATCTCTAGATAGGACTGACTAGACGATACACGTAAATGCACATCAATATCTACACGTACGTAATACAAATGGGGTATAACTTCTTATCTCCCAAACAAACATCAGCACTAGTTATGATCGCATTCGGTACGGGGAGAAAGAAAAAAAAGAGAGAGATATACAGTCGCGAACATAAACATTTCCACTTTTGGTTTTTTGGTAATATCTCAGCCATAAGTTGTCCGATTGCTTTCAAATTTTGACAGATATTTATTCAAACGTATCTAAATATAGCCAACTCAATAAGGTGTTGATAACTCACAAAATAAAAACATAATAATTATTTTCCCTAGACATGTCTAAAGTCGACTTCATGGTTAACCTGATTTCACTTGAATTCAAAGCTTCTGAGAAGCCAAAACATCAGAAACTATTGAATACTTGTTGATTCAGTGTTTTAAATCATGAAAACATCACATATTCCAAACCTGGGCTCCAGAATCCAAATTTGTGGACTTAATCAGTGAGGATTGCACTTCGCAGGAGTTTTTGCTATTTTTTTCCGGATTTCTGAATTTTGTTTTCATTTTTCATCTCATAAAGCTTGACAAAACCTATACGCCTGATTTGAGTTTAGTACTGAAGACAGTCGTCTCACAATTAACATGTCATTCTGACGGAACCAACATCGTGCGAGTCGGTTTGAGTGTTTGGAGTTGTCATCTTGATTGAAAATGAAGCTTCATCCAAAACTCCGAAAACAAAAAAGGAGTGTCTTATGTCAATGAATCAGTTCCCAGATCATCTTTTTCATAATTTCAAAACTCGTGACTTTACCGTTGACTTAATGAGCACTGGAGTAGCCCTATAATAACGTCATGAATAGAGATCAGCCTCTGATTCCTAAGAAAAAGCAAACGAGCTTTATTTTTTCTAGGAACATTGTGCAAGAGATAATAAAGGTTTAAAACTTTGTTTCGGGGTTCCTAACAGTTTTTACCCAAGGGATAGAGATCTAGCCCAGGTACACGCCAGTACACGCTAGACAATCTGCATGTAAAGTCATCATAACGGATACGAATGTTAAATTCATGAGTTACTGAATAGCACCGTTTGTTTAGAAGACAGTTGGTTTTTATATTCTTATCAGACTTCAAGAACAAGTTTCATTCTCTATTAAAAATGACGAGTCCTAACACTTCGACTGACTTGTAGAAAGTTGGTTCCGTCAGAAAGACATGTTAATTGTGAGACGACTGTCTTTAATTCCTAACTCAAATCATGCGTATAAGTTATGTTAAGCTTTACAGAATCAAAAAAAAAGAACAAAACCAAAAAATCCGAGAAAATATAGCAAAAACTCCTGCGAAGTGAAATCCTCTCTGGTCAAGTCCACGAATTTGGATTCTGGAGTCCAGGTTTGGAATATGTGATGTTTTCATGATTCAGAACACTGAATCAATAAGTATTCAATAGTTTCTGACGTTTTAGCCTCTCAAAAGCTTTGAATTCAAATCAAATCAGGTTAACTATTAAGTCGACTTTAGACATTTCTAGGGAAAATATTTATTATGTTTTTATTTTGTGAGTTATCAACAACTTATTGAGTTGAATGAATTCAGATATGTTTGAATGAGTATCTGTAAAAACTTGACAGCAATTGCATAACTATTGGCTGAGATATTACCGAAAAACCAAAAGTGGAAATGTTTATGTTCGCGACTGTATATATAAAGAGAGAGAGAGAGAGAGAGAGAGAGAGAGAGAGAGAGAGAGAGAGAGAGAGAGAAAGAAAGAAAGAGAGAGAGAGAGAGAGAGAGAGGGAGAGAGAAAGAAAGGGAGAGAGAGAGTGAGAGAGAGAGAAAGAGAGAGAGAGAGAGAGAGAGAGAGAGAGAGAGAAAGGGAGAGTGAGAGAGAGAGAGAGAGAGAGAGAGAGAGAGAGAGAGAGAGAGAGAGAGAGAGGGGGAGAGAGAGAGAGAGAGAAAGAGGGAAAATTATGTGAATAAAACGCTTTTGCGCGTTAGCGAAAAAAACTTCAGCAGCCCGAGCGTAGCAAGGAATAGCTGCTGGTTGGAAAAGATTGAGAGATAGAGAGAGAAATTGGAAACTCACGCTTCCCCACTTAGTAACGTTTTTTTGTAAAATGGCGGAAACAGAACAAGTAAAACTTCATTGTTACATCTATTAAATAAAAATAACGAGACCCAAACTGTGAACCCTAATCTTTCTGAGAAGCGACTCCAGCAGCCCGAGCGTAGCAAGGAATAGCTGCTGGTTGGAAAAAATAGAGAGAGAGAGTTCAGGAAAAAAAAATGAACAGTTTTCGAGTGCGTAAAAAATGATTACAGCATGAATTACTCACTTCCTCGTTTGAAACTACAATCACTCAAGGAGTTTTGATGTTTCATTGGTTTTTTTCGAATAACAAGGTTTGTTTTGCATTTAAGAATCACATCTAAGACGTTCAACAAAAAATGACCGAGAAGTGCGCCAGGCTCTCTGTAGACCGGTTCAGTTGGAATTTTCTCCACAATTAGATTTTAGTGCGCGAAATCCAGATATGTCGGTTATTTTCGATTTGGTTCTGCCTGATGCTGATGATACAGTTTTAAAGATAAACGTGCGTGAACTTGGTGAAAAACAAAAACATGTGAAAACCGAATGTCAAAAACTGTGCTAGTTTTAATACCAAATACTGGTACTATACTTTTTGTAGAGACAAAAATACGATTCAGATCATTTAAAAATTCCAAATTTCATAAATCAGTAATTTTTACTAGTTTAGATCTATTATTTGAATGCAGATATTATGTTCCCTGTATGAACATGTTCCACACCAAATCAATCAATAAATTCCAGAAAAGTTTTTATATTGATAGATTTTCCATGTTTGTGACATTTTGGAAAAATTTTTTGAAGAAATTGACCACCACAATATGAGAACTGCCAGGTTTGTGCAAGTACTGCGAGACTCTGGCGAGACTTAATGAAACAGAATCGACATATTTGAATTCAGCGCACTGTATTCTACTTGTGCACAAAATTTCTACTGAACTGGTCTGCGAAGATCCTAGCGCATTAGTTGGGTGTTTCCGGTTGTTTCTATCGTGGAACGTCTCATAAAACGTTTCAGACAAAGGACCAGAGACAGATTGTAAAGACAGCTATTTATTCTATTTTCGAGAAGAGAAGCATCTTCAGTCAGGTATGATTTTTTTTCACACTCCACACAATCATGAGTTTCTCGTCGTTTGGACTTCTAGGGTTAAATCAAGATACAGTTTTGACTTGAATCAGAAAAATCAATTAAAAAACATGACAATTTTTGACACTTTTGCAAGAGGAATTGTAAGAAACGCATGAAAACTAGCGAACCATATTTCTTGAAAACAAAAGTCACCACAAACCAGAATGAAAGTTTGAAAACAGTTTCACTGACGATCCAAAACATTATCATATTAATAATAGAACAAGGGGACCACCCTCTTTTTCGAGAGGCCGATTTTTTGGGTGATCCATTTATGTGTCGATTTACGGGGATGAGGGGGGAGAAGAGGAAGGGTTGTGCAAAAGTGGCCGGTAGTTGACGGGATTCGAACGCGCGTTAAGCGAGTAACGATCGGACGCGTTAACCACTCGATCACCGCTGCACGTTTTCGTTGAGTGCTATTCACGTGACCACTGGGGACCCTCGCAGGTTGTTGCATTAGTTCTAGCCACACTTGCATTAGTATTCGTCGTGTTTGGATTGTACAGGGAGTGTGTGAGAGAGAGAGAGAGAGAGAGAGAGAGAGAGAGAGAGAGAGAGAAAGAGAGAGAGAGAGAGAGAGAGAGAGAGAGAGAGAGAGAGAGAGAGAGAGAGCAAGAAAGAGAGAGAGAGAGGGCGGGATAATGAGAATGATAGATAGAAAGTAAGAGAGAGAGGGGGGGATAATGAGAATGATAGAGAAAAAGTAAGAGAGAGAGAGAGAAATAGCAAGGACCTTGCTTCTTCTAAAAACCACTTTTTTTCAATGAAGAAGTCTGAATATGTGATTTTGTGATGAAAAAGAGAGAGAGGGCTCTGAGCGTAGCGAGGACTTTCTGCTTGTCATGTTAATAATAGAACAAGGGGACCGCCCCCTTTGCTCCGCCCTTTCATGGTTGAACCGCCCCCTTTGCTCCGCCCTTTCAAGTGTTTGGATTGTACAGGGAGTGTGAAAGCGAATAGAGAGAAAGAGAGGGGATGAGAGAAAGAGAGAGAGAGAGAGAGAGAGAGAGAGAGAGAGAGAGAGAGAGAGAGAGAGAGAGAGCGAGAGAAAGAGAGAGAGAGAGAGAGAGAGAGAGAGAGAGAGAGCGCGCGAGAGAAAGAGAGAGAGAGAGAAAGAGAGAGAGAAAGAACGATAGGGATGCATGGATAGGAAATTCATTTAGAAAAAAAAAAACGTTTTGGAGCGTTAGCGAAAAAACTCTAGCGGCCCGAGCGTAACGAGAAATAGCTTCTGGTTTTTATTATCTGAACATAATCGTTTAGATATTCCCGAATGACAGAAAACCTCGGAAAGTACAGTGGGATCAAAAAAATTGAAAATCTTTGCAAAAATGAAAAATTGTATTTTGCAAATGTTACAGAGTCCCGCGAAAGTAGATGTTTCCTTGAATCCTGTCGCGATCAGTACACTAAAGCAAGTTTTCGACATTTGGTACGAAAGATTAACTTACGACTCGTATCCGGTTTGATTATCTTATAAAACATTGTTGTAAACTTGATTTCAGATAAATCCAAGTTCTTCATATGTCCCGTGTGAACTTGAATGGATTGTATGTTTTCACGTTGAACATTTTCTATTAAAAAAATAGACATTTCAATATTATTCAATCATGTACAGGGTGAGCGCAAAGTACTGCGACCGATGAAATCGCTATAACTTTTCAGAATTTGCGAAAATTCGTACAAAATATAGTCAAATATTCAATTAGTCGTTTTCAGTTGAAATTTTTCAGTCTTTCACTTTTCTTTCTGATAAAATCTAAAAGTACTTCAGAATTTTTCAGCCGCTGCACGCTCACCATCTTCGTTTTAATCCTAACAGTTCTCAAGAGTCCAGTACTTCTGACCACTAATTTTTGGCAATTCATCAGAACGACCTTCTCGAAAATTATATATTTCAATGTGGCAAAATCGATAGAATTTGGAGAAGGCAAAAAAGGATATTTTATAGCCGACTTGAACGCAAAAAAGCGGTTTTCACAGCTTCCTCGTGTTCTCGCTTACGATGAGCTAGTTCTGTGTCTTTTTAAGAACTCTATCTGTCGTTTATTTTGTGAATTCAGATAGTTTATAATACCTTCTGTTGAAATACTTTTCACGTCCAATTTTGTGGACATCTACTATCAAAAATTGTGTCTAAAATTTCGCGTTTTCAGGTGCGCGCCAGAATTTGTGCATTTTGTACATACTTTCCATTTTTCGCTTCTAAACGGTTTTTTGTTGCAGAAAACAAACATTCAAAACTATTTTACTATGTATGTAACCAATTAACTTTGGTGATCATCATCAACTTTGTGAGAACCTAATAACTTTAGTCAAACTACCTTACATACCAGTCCTCCCGAATTTTAGAAATCTCTCAATAACCGCAATCGGGAAATCGGAGATGCCAAGGAATTATACTTGAAAAGTCGTGACAAGGTTTGATTTTCGTTTTCATATGAATTGCATGCGTATGATAATCCCGTTTTTGGTACCCTTAGGAATTTTGTGAAGCAAATTGTTAAGCTGAAAATGGAAAATAAACATTTGAATTGATTCACCAGAGAAAAAACAAGGGAGAGAACGAAGGTTGTTGTACCATTGTTTCGAGGATTAGCTGTTTCTCACAAATAATGATTTCTAGTTCTAAAACTACTCCCAAGTAAGAAAAAACTGTGATTATAATCTTTTTTCTAGTTCAAATTCCTTCTTACTTTAAAATATACTTCACAAAATGGAAAAAGTGTGTGATTAATGCAAGGGTACTCTATTCATCTCGTCATCCATAAAAAGTGTATGCTCGTTTTCACACCATTTTTTCAGACATCAGCCAAGGAAGATGTGTCAGAAAACATCCAGTGTTGCGTAGATCTGTTGATATTGGATCCCATTGACGAGATGAATTATTACAAGGTTCGGAACGTTTTTTCTCAACTTTCTTGAATTTTCGCCTACACACTAAGAAAATACATATCATATCTTCAGAACTTTTCTCCTCAAGAGGCTGGAGATGCAGCAGTTTTCAAGTCTGCTGCCGACGTCACCGAAAAAGAAGTTGCTGGGAAAATGGCTCCAACAGAAGAAAACTATCATTCGGTGCAGAACTCATCAAGGGAAAGAAAACAAGTTGTGGATCTCTAGATTTTGTAAAAAGGCAAATAGTTTCACTCGAATTACAATCCTTCTCTGTTTATCCGTCATTTTGAATGTTCCATAAATTTTTCTTTCTATCTTTCTTTCTCTCACTCCCCCTTCCTCTCTTTTCCACTCTCCCTCCATCTTTGTCTTTCTTTTTTTCCATATCACTATATTTCTTTTCGTTACAGAAATGTGATATTCTCATCCGTACGGGATATTATAGTTATAACTATTGATTCATTGCTCCGATGAAGTTTCTAACACTCGTTTCTAAATTTGAAAAATACACAATCCGGAAATGCATGTGAAACAGAAGAATCACAGGGATTGGATGAGTTTTTGCATGAAACAGAATGATAAAAGAAACGAGGAATAGATTGGTAGATTTGTTTCATCAGTTCTTTTAACTTTGTATTGAACACGTGATAGACTCCTAGTCAAATGAACTAATCCTGAAAATTCATGTGAAAATTCATTACGGACATGAGTATTTTAATGATAAGGTGGATGCATCATACAGTTTTCATGTCAATTGTTTGAGCTGTACTTCTAGACAAAAGAGTCAGGTATAAATTTATCATTTATCACAATATTAGGTTGATGAAGAAAAATTTCCGATTTGTGCAGAACTGTTCGACAGAACATAACTTCATTGATTGACTAGGATATAAGATGAAATTTTCACTATCGATGTCCACAGTATTCTGCAATCGATTGGGCAGCTTACGGATTCACTCCCCGTACCACGCAGGCTGCTTGGAGGCAAAATAGATCTTCAAATATGTATTGTCCTCAGCGCGGTTCTCGAAGTGTGTCTCACCAAGGACTCGTTGTATGTCCGAGAGTAGCCAGTAGTTGCTAGGTGGACCTTGTCGTGAAGAACGTGAAGACGACCTCGTAGCCAGAGAGTGGATTGTTGCGCGAGTCTTCAATTTTCTTGGCTGGCAAACCCAGACATTCCTCGTGATCGTCGTACCGTTGAATAGCAGCTTCCAGTGGATGGGGCCCTGGACAGCCCACCATACGGAGAGCATCACCTTTTTCAGGTGTTTTTCGTCTTTGGCGACGGGTTCCAGCTCATCATCCTTGTTCACCCACTTGGCAGAACTTGTAACGTGATGGTAAAATATCCATTCATCATCTTCTTTCATGAAAATGTCCAGCCAAGCCGTCGTCCTTTTGTACGTAAGAAAATACCATGCTGTGTCAACTCGACAATTCTCGTTCCTGCCGTTCGAGACGTGGGAAATCTAACGACCTAACTTTAGTACCTTGCCGAGCTTTTTCAGTCTTTGAACGACAATTGCCTGTACTACTCCAAAAGTCTGCGCCGTTTTTCGCGTAGTAGCGAATGGATCCTCTTCAACGGTGCTGCGCAGCAAATCCAAATCCGTCACTCATGCAGGTTGCGACTTCTCCTCGTTTTCGAAGTTGTAGGTGTGGGCCTCGATTCTATTGGATAAAAATAAGTTGCGTATGTGGAATCTGTATGGGTGGAATAGAAGAGCTATTGTGGGAACTAGACTGATCGCTAGTAGGTTGTGGTACTGCGACTGATAAGAGAGAGGGGCAAGTTGTTCACATCTTCAAGCACAATGGTTATTGTCTCGGTCGACCGAAGAGAGGAAGGAGCAAAGTGCAAGTGACGAAATCGGAAATTTTGAATGCATCAACCTAACAGAATGGTAAGAAAATGATGATGATTACGTTCTTAGAATAAAAAAACATAGTTTTTCAGAAGCGGAGATCTCACTCTCGCGTGAACATCTTACAGATTACAGAGTTTCATGATAGTTTCAGTTTCATGATAGCAGTCCCACTCACGCCCAAAGAATGGTAAACGTGTAACAAACAATGTGACTCTCAACAGGAGCACCAGACAGTGAAAATTACACATTGTCGACCATCATTTACACTCAAAATTTGAATCATATCAGTCAATGCGCTCGAAATTTCGCTATTCTCTTATGTCTTCAATTTTCAGTGCTCCTCTCTGTTGTCTGCAGTTTACGTAGAAGAAAACAAAATTTCTACTGAAAAATCATTCTAGTCGTTATTATAATTGTTCGAAAAACGATTCAATTGCTCAA
Source organism: Caenorhabditis parvicauda (assembly GCA_963978915.1). NCBI lineage: Eukaryota > Metazoa > Nematoda > Chromadorea > Rhabditida > Rhabditidae > Caenorhabditis > Caenorhabditis parvicauda. The sequence continues at coordinate 6,834,360 of OZ022249.1, forward strand.
GTTCAATTTGAGTTATGTCAGCAAAATCAACGTTTTCAAACATCATTCAGTCGTATATTGTACAGCTAATTTGTGACCACCCTGTATGAGACCTTCCTCCATGTACAGATTGAAGAGACACTGATAAAACTCAAAAACCAAAAAAACATCACCTAACATCAACATGTTTTCCATAACCGTATCCCATGTTTGCGCAAAGTGCATTCTTTGTTAACACCATCGGATGCATATGCCTCATTCTAGTCAAATTTTTAAATATGTTGTAAGTTTCGCAAGAAGATGCATCACATTCGAATCGTTTGATTTTCACAGTACTCACAAATCTGGATTGCATTGGGAACGCGTCGCACATTTGTGGACAGATGAAGAAGCGTGCCTGCGACTATCGATACGTGTGCCTGCCTCAATCGAGACGCGTGCCTGCCTTCTTGCCACATTGAAACTTTAGAGGCAGGTACACGTTCAAATTGAGGCAGTCACACGTATCGATAGTCGCAGGCATGCTTCTTCATCTGTTCACAAATGTTCAGGCCGTGTTTCTGCCACATTGAAATTACATAGTATCTATTACGTTCATCATTTCTAGTTTTGTGTTCGTTTTCCAGAGCACATCCAATCCTCAGTGAATGATGCTTAAACTCATCCATTCGGAAATTATCTTTCGACCAAATCTCGTCTCATCATTACGAAGTTCTCATACGATATTGAGTCAAACTATATATTTTAGACAGCTCATGAGCCTTACAATTACTGATCACTTTGTACATAACGTCCTAGGTTCATGAATTTGAGAGCTGTCAGGACACATATTTCAGCATGAACAGACAATATTGTCAGAACTTTTACTTGATATTTCTACTTTCATCATAATTTTGAGAATCGGTAAGTAAAGTTACTTCCGAGAGTTATCATTTTGGCTTCATCAAATCCGTAAACCTGAAAGCTCAAATATAACTTCGTAAGCAACCCGAGTGTTGCAAGTTCCCGCCAAATTTTGCGCTGGCTGGTGAGTCGCATCACCTCACCAAACCACGCGCATGTGAGTTTCCACATCTCACTAGTACGTCCTAGCGTTTCGCAAGACCGTGTGTTTGCCTCGTCGCGTGATGGTCTCTCTCAGTGCTTTTGATGCCCATTTCATGATGGATCAACATGAGCTTCCTATCTGCTCTTCTGATGCTGTTCCTTCCTCTCATGTTTCATAAACTCTTCTGTTCCGACTAAGAAAGTTCGAAATTTCGAAGTATTTCACATAATCTCAACACGGCATGAACCTATAATGACATGATTCTTACAGTGCACTTGAAAATATGAATCAACAGTTGCTGAGAACGCATGTTACCCTTTTTCACATATCCCGTCCATCATTTCTCGTGTTAGCGTTCTTTTTCTCTAGAAGATTCGACAGTCAATCAATGATGTTGAACCATGAATTATATCTCTTAATCAAGTCCAAATAGGTGATGCTGACCCAGCTCATTCATATGTTCTCTGGTTATTAATAACTGGCTAGTTGCTGGGTGATCCTCAAATTTCCCAAATCACGTGCGCTCCTGCGTCTGAACACTTAACTACCTGAACTTGTATCCTAATAAAATTTTGGTCATATCATATGTGTATGTGTATCTCCCAACATCTTGCTTTACCATGTGTCGGTGTCACACAGAGCCTTCAAAGGCGCTCCATAAGATGGTCTGCCACATGTGAATGCCTTGTGCCGCGTTTAGCTTTCTGTTGTAACTTTCTGTTGTTTCTGTAAACAATTATGTTCTCTTCTCATACTTATTCCCTTCGAATCGATGAGACAAAAATCAATCATAATCAAAATCAAATCACACATTTATGATGCAAAATCCTCTTGCGTTGATACAAATCGTTCTTTGGCGTGGAAAATTTAGCGGTACATTTTAGGTATTCAAAATTGTGCTGTCAAAACAATTTTTCGGTGCATTATCGTATACCAATTTTTGTCAGCGTTCCTTCAAAACTTAATTAAACGCTATGTTATTACGCTCAGAACGTTCAGCTCGATGAGAGCTACATTTTATCCCGATTCATTCCATTCACATTCACATCCTGCTCCTGACTTGACCTAAGTTTTCTTACCAAGCAATCCAACAAATTTCTGAAGGTTTCTTTTCCCCATCAACGATGAGCAACAAAGGACAGCCAGAATTCGCGCTAGAATCTGCATCAGACAAGAAGACGGTGAAGGAGGTTATTAGAAAGATGTCCAACAAACCGGCTCAAATCAACTTCGAGACCCTGTCCAAACAGGTGAGAAATTTACTAATTCTGTTAAAACGGCAAAGTTTATAGGAATCGGATCATCTCACGGAGACTGCAAAGTCTGACCTGAAAGATTTGAAGAAGAAACTGACTTCTCTGGGAGTCAAAATCTCGCTAGACTTCGTGAAGAAGGTCTTCACCGTAATGAAGGAAGTAAGTTTACACACATATTTTCCATCTCACTTTTTTCTCTCTCTCTCTCTCTTTCTCTCTTTATTTATCTCTTTCTTTCTTACTCATTTTTATCATATTATTCCAATGTTTTTATAGAACAACACGCTCTACAAATACTACTGGGACTCTGAAAATTTGAAGAACCAGCTGGAGGTCGTTCAGAAGCTTACAGCCTTCTACAACATCGCCAAAAATCAGGAAAACGCGCAGGAATCGCCTCTTGCCAAGGTAATTCTCAATTGACTCGTAAGTTTACTCGCGATTAAAGTGAGCACGGACTACTTTTTTTTCGACGAACTTTTCTCTGAAAAATCACTCACTTACAACTTATTTTTTCTAATCGTATCATACGTGAGAGAACGGAGATCTAGGCCATTGTTACCAATTCGTTTCAGAAACGCAGAGAACTGAGCAAGATGTGTGGCTACCTTCCCGTCTCCTATAAACCAAACATAGATGGGCTCGATGCTTACCTGGACCAGTTCAGTCTGATCGATCTTGACGAATTCTCTGAAATTGTCATCTTCCACGTAAATTTGATGGAAGTACCATAAACTGCTCGGTTTTGTTCAGAGACTACAAGAGGAACGTGCGAGAGGCTACCTCCGACGTTTCGAAGACTCTCAAGACACTCAGGAGGACACTAGACGTTACATCGAGGTCGAGCTCACCCATTGGGCTCAAATGGTACGTTTCTGAAATAACTAGCGAAAATTACCTGAGAGTTGCCAAAATAAAAGTCAATGATAGTTGTGGGTCATGTACAAATTGCATTAAAAATATAAGAAGCACAGTTCAAGATATACAAAACTTTAAAATTACAGGGAAAATGTACTCATATTTTCATTTTATCAAGTATCAGATTTGAGCTGGATCGAGTTTTTTCTAGAAGATTTAGTGCCGTTTCATACTAAGTAATATGTAATCAGACAAGAAATGGTTGAATTATTGCGAGAAAAAAGTGAAGATGTTTATGTTCTCATCTGTTTGTCAGAGCAGTAAAATAGTTTCTTAAACAGAGTCTTTCTTATTCTATTCTTGTAGTAAGAGACATGATGATGGAGTGAAATGCAAATATGTTCAAAAGCATTATTTTAGATGTATAACAACTCTGCCGCGCTTCTGGAAGAGAAGATGAGCTTTGACTTCATCCAACGCATACAAGGACAGTAAGCTTCTTCAATCCACACAAACTTCATCAGAGTCAATACTTTGTATGAACTACTTATCTTTTTTTTTCAATTGATTACACATTGTTAAAATTTTCAATATCTGTTCATGGTAACTTCACCTCCTCTACATCTCCAACTTCGAAATATATATCATCCCTAAATTGATTAATACTCTTCGAGTGCCTGCTCAAAGTTTGTCTGAAACTTGTTTGTAACATCCATTTAAACCACAATATCAATCAATTGCCGCTTGCAAGAGCACCGTTTTTATGTTCGTTTTTTGTATCTTGTTGAAATAAAAAAACTGTTGGAAATATGACTTTCACTTTAATTGTTTTTTTCGGTAATAGACGTTTTGAGAAGGAATTTTCGGAATGAATTACAACAAGTTCCACAATGTTTTCAAAGAAATTATTCATAATACATACATTCATTGTTTTTGTGGTATCTGAGTAGATTTGATTAGATTTCTGAAATCTTCATGCAGATTCCTCAAATTTATATTTGTTGGAGGAAGTTATCCTTCCTCGCTCACTCTGTACTTGAACTGAACCCAAAAATGAGTTTATTGTCGTTTTGCAGTAATCCGCCTTTCACCAGTTTACCAATCCAAATGGTCTGGATAAGAAGGTAAAGATAATGAGCACCTGCCGGCTCACTCAAGCGCACTAATACTTGAGCCGCGATGGATACGCTAATTATTCGAGAGAATTAGTGAAGAAGTTTTTTGAGAACTGAGTTGTTTTTTGTGTCAGGAGAAAAAACCTTTAAACTTTTCCAATTTCTTCTTAATATTGGAAATAAATACCGATGTTCGTTCTCACAGAATATTATGATAGTAGGATTCTAATATTTTAAACTTACATTATTCAACAATTGGGATCTAATCCTTCGGTATTTCGCACTCGGCACAGTGATTCAGAAAAAATAAGGATCGCTCCACCTCATTATTGCGCAATTGGTCATTTTTTTCATAGTACTTTGGTATACACAACATGTAAGATATGATAAATTCAGACACAGTTTCAAACAAGATAACTTTGAATATGAGAAAATTGAAAGATATCCACATCTTCTCAAAACTATGATATTGTGATTAGGACCAAAATGATAGTCATGGTCCAACAATCAAAATTATTTTTTGCCAACTGGTTGAAAAAAGAAAATCTTTTCTCCGGAGTGAACAGTTGATATAAATTCCGTTTTTCTGAACACAGTCACAACTGGAATATGTCGGCTGTAAATAAGTAACAGACACTTCAATTCTTGAGTCTTGAAAAATTCGTTAGAAGAAATACTGTACATAGTAGAGAAGTACGTTTGATAATAATTGTTTTCTTTTGCACTCACTGTGACTAATGAAATTGAAATGACAAGAAATAAGAGATATTCTCGCATTTTCCGTCAGAAACACAACAAAAGAGAGAAAGCATGCAGTCGCGCTGCGTTGTACTTTCACTCGGCTCCATATGTGAAATTAATTTTTCCGTTGCTGATTCTTGATATCTGGAGCTTCCAAGGCTATTTAAATTTTAACACTTGTTTGATAAAAAAATTTGATTTTTTCCAGTTTATTCGCAATGCATCGTCCCCCGTTTCAACTGTTCTATTCACAGTAATCCAAAGTTTTCCGATCACTTGTTCAACGTTCCGTTTGTTTTTGGGGAAAAAATAATTGTGAAATTTGGATAACAATCGTTTACATAACCATACCAGACAGAAAAAACAAGTCCACTATTACTATTTATTTTTCAAAATGAAATGGGAAGATTGGTTATAAGAACAGATTGATAAAACGACAAAATAAATTACAGGATACACAAAAGGAAAGTTCGTAAAGACCGTTAAGGTGATTTCTTGAAAGGGTACAATAAAACAATTGAGATCCGGAGAACTGATTTTTTGGATGAAAAAACTAATAAAATCATAAAAAACAAACTAGAAGTACAGATTTCTAGTGAAATAATTTCTTACAAAGACAGGTGGGGCTTCTCTAACCTTACGTTTCTTTAGCTTAGGTGAAGAAATTTCTTCGTTCACCACTTCCGGCGCTTCAGAATCCTCAACATGGCGGGATGAAGAAGCCCCGACATTCACTTCATCCTCTTGGTTGACCTCTTCTTTGTCTTCATCCAGGCACATGACTTCAATATTTTTTCTATCCTCTTCTTTTTCTATTTGATTGTGAAGTTCTGGAAACAACAAAACTGTTTTTTTGCAATCTGGCATCAAACTCACTGTGAAGCTTCCACATCGTTTTTTCGTAACCAGCTTGGAACATCTCCTTCTTCGCGATCCGTTCTTTGAGGTATTCACGCATTCTACTCTAAAAGTTTCTATTTTAGAGAGTTTTTTCCATCACCTCACTTGAAGAGCAGCTAAATCTTCTTCTTTCTGACGGTTTATATTGTAAAGGTTTGCTTCTTTGATTCTTTCAATTGCTTTATGCTGTATTTCGTATGACATTTGAGAAATCTGGAATTAACAGTGAGAAATTTTCTTGAAGATATAACTTACAGCTCGCGCCTGATCAGCTTCTGCGTTGATTTGCTTGATTCCTTCAAGCAGTTTTGGATGAGTTCCGTTTGCGAGCTGACGTTTCGCTTCTTCCAACTCTTCCTTCTTCCGTTTCTTCTGGAGAGTTCGGATTTCTTTGAAGTAGTTTTCCGAGATGATAATCTTTTTGAGAAGTTTTTCACGCCTGAACACAGTTTTTGAGAACGTTAAGTGAACTTAACTGACATAGCGGCATAGGTGGCTGGATCAAAATCGTCGTCTTCTCCGGAACTCATGATTGACAGTACCTGAACGTGAATGGGAATGAACTGGTGACTACGGTCTGAGACAATTTCTATGCTAAAACAGCAAAAAGTTAACGATTTCTAATACAAAACACTAGCTTTTCACCCTAATATGTGATTGAATTTATGTTAGGAGTACTGTAAACGAAGATAACGATAATTAACAGAAGTTTGAGAGATAAGAAAGCGGAAGGGCAATGAAAAAAAGAAGCAACTGCAAGAAATGAACTTTATATGAACCGTGATTGAGGGAGAGACTGTACGCAATGGTGAGGAACAAAAGAAAACGACGAAACTCTCCGCGAGATACAATGTAGTTTGAGGAGACTGAGACAAATATCACAAACAACAACCATACCTCGCATGAACATCTCGCGAATCAGCGCATCCTATCACCGGTTCTGAAACTGTCCACTCGTCTAACGTCGTCAGGATTAGTGAATCAAGATAGAAAATTGTTATATGTGTCATACAGTACTCTTACAGTATCCTTCGTTTATCAGACAGTGTAGAATGATCGTATCTGGACAAAAAAGATGTGACACTCTAACCTAATTTAAAAAAAATCGTTTTTGTCTTTCGGTTTTTATTTCCTGCTTGCCAATTTCCGCATTCCGCTACTTTCTATCACTCCGCGTCCGCTCACTGCCCGATTCTTGTCATAATGAGAACTCCCTTTGAGGACTACTGTGAAAATATCAGAACTATAGAAGAATCATAAAATGGTATGATTCTTCGTTTCACTTTTTCCCCAAATAAAATTTCCTATACTGAACTTTTTTTTCTAATTCAAAATTGCTGATCTGTTAAATTTTTACATAGTGCAAACTCAGGACTTGCGTTGACATCATTTTACAGTGCAGTTTATGAATCATGTTAGTGAACGCGCTCTACACTCTTCTTTTTTTCTCACCATTTTTATCAGCCTCAAGCAAAAGGAACAAAATCTTTCATTTTACGCGTTCCGTTTTTTGAATATAGCAAATTTTCTGTCCGTGTCCCGCCTCCTGCTCCTCATGAACATTCTATCACTTTTTCGCTACATCTGATTCACATACTAAATTTTGTTAGATTTCATATTTTTATTCTGAACTTATCTTAACTACAGTATGAGTCCTTGCTCTATCGTCTTCCCAAACCGCATGTGGGTGTACCTCAACTCATCGCAAAGCTGTGGCATATTTCTGTCTCAACTTCTCGTCTCACCAAATCCTGATTCAACTTTACCCCAAACGTGTGATGCTGCACGTAAACAATGCGCCAAACGTGTGTTCGTTAGCCACAACTTCATGCTTCTTCAGCGGCTGTATGGTGTGTTTGGAATATAGGAATGTGGAACTGTTTCACTTTTTTTAAAAGAAATTTTCTATTAGCTTCAGTTTGCAAATCAAGGTTGGTAGAAGGCGCCACGGGCGCAACATTTTATAAAGTGCAAAGCTTATATACTATCATTTTTTCCTTTGAAAAAGTTTACAATTTTAACGCTTCTGATACCTATCTTTTTCGTACTCCGTTTGTGTATCTCAACATTGCGCCAACCGCGTTCTCCTGTTTGTTAAAATTGCACTGAATATGTGCAAGTGGGTTCGAACTTCGAATCAACCGTGAGCTTCTGCTGGTGAATCTCGTGTCTAGCGTGTGTTTGTGTGCCAGAACTTCCCGCCAACCGTGTGCCAATGTGTTCAAACTTCGCGCCAACCGTGAGCTGCTGCTGGTGAATCTCGTGTCTAGCGTGTGTTTGTGTGCCAGAACTTCCCGCCAACCGTGTGCCAATGTGTTCAAACTTCGCGCCAACCGTGAGCTGCTGCTGGTGAATCTCGTGTCTAGCGTGTGTTTGTGTGCCAGAACTTCCCGCCAACCGTGTGCCAATGTGTTCAAACTTCGCGCCAACCGTGAGCTGCTGCTGGTGAATCTCGTGTCTAGCGTGTGTTTGTGTGCCAGAACTTCCCGCCAACCGTGTGCCAATGTGTTCAAACTTCGCGCCAACCGTGAGCTGCTGCTGGTGAATCTCGTGTCTAGCGTGTGTTTGTGTGCCAGAACTTCCCGCCAACCGTGTGCCAATGTGTTCAAACTTCGCGCCAACCGTGAGCTGCAGCTGGTGAATCTCGTGTCTAGCGTGTGTTTGTGTGCCAGAACTTCCCGCCAACCGTGTGCCAATGTGTTCAAACTTCGCGCCAACCGTGAGCTGCTGCTGGTGAATCTCGTGTCTAGCGTGTGTTTGTGTGCCAGAACTTCCCGCCAACCGTGTGCCAATGTGTTCAAACTTCGCGCCAACCGTGAGCTGCTGCTGGTGAATCTCGTGTCTAGCGTGTGTTTGTGTGCCAGAACTTCCCGCCAACCGTGTGCCAATGTGTTCAAACTTTGCGCCAACCGTGAGCTGCTGCTGGTGAATCTCGTGCCTAGCGTGTGTTTGTGTGCCAGAACTTCCCGCCAACCGTGTGCCAATGTGTTCAAACTTCGCGCCAACCGTGAGCTGCTGCTGGTGAATCTCGTGTCTAGCGTGTGTTTGTGTGCCAGAACTTCCCGCCAACCGTGTGCCAATGTGTTCAAACTTCGCGCCAACCGTGAGCTGCTGCTGGTGAATCTCGTGCCTAGCGTGTGTTTGTGTGCCAGAACTTCCCGCCAACCGTGTGCCAATGTGTTCAAACTTCGCGCCAACCGTGAGCTGCTGCTGGTGAATCTCGTGTCTAGCGTGTGTTTGTGTGCCAGAACTTCCCGCCAACCGTGTGCCAATGTGTTCAAACTTCGCGCCAACCGTGAGCTGCTGCTGGTGAATCTCGTGCCTAGCGTGTGTTTGTGTGCCAGAACTTCCCGCCAACCGTGTGCCAATGTGTTCAAACTTCGCGCCAACCGTGAGCTGCTGCTGGTGAATCTCGTGCCTAGCGTGTGTTTGTGTGCCAGAACTTCCCGCCAACCGTGTGCCAATGTGTTCAAACTTCGCGCCAACCGTGAGCTGCTGCTGGTGAATCTCGTGTCTAGCGTGTGTTTGTGTGCCAGAACTTCCCGCCAACCGTGTGCCAATGTGTTCAAACTTCGCGCCAACCGTGAGCTGCTGCTGGTGAATCTCGTGCCTAGCGTGTGTTTGTGTGCCAGAACTTCCCGCCAACCGTGTGCCAATGTGTTCAAACTTCGCGCCAACCGTGAGCTGCTGCTGGTGAATCTCGTGCCTAGCGTGTGTTTGTGTGCCAGAACTTCCCGCCAACCGTGTGCCAATGTGTTCAAACTTCGCGCCAACCGTGAGCTGCTGCTGGTGAATCTCGTGTCTAGCGTGTGTTTGTGTGCCAGAACTTCCCGCCAACCGTGTGCCAATGTGTTCAAACTTCGCGCCAACCGTGAGCTGCTGCTGGTGAATCTCGTGTCTAGCGTGTGTTTGTGTGCCAGAACTTCCCGCCAACCGTGTGCCAATGTGTTCAAACTTCGCGCCAACCGTGAGCTGCTGCTGGTGAATCTCGTGTCTAGCGTGTGTTTGTGTGCCAGAACTTCCCGCCAACCGTGTGCCAATGTGTTCAAACTTCGCGCCAACCGTGAGCTGCTGCTGGTGAATCTCGTGTCTAGCGTGTGTTTGTGTGCCAGAACTTCCCGCCAACCGTGTGCCAATGTGTTCAAACTTCGCGCCAACCGTGAGCTGCTGCTGGTGAATCTCGTGTCTAGCGTGTGTTTGTGTGCCAGAACTTCCCGCCAACCGTGTGCCAATGTGTTCAAACTTTGCGCCAACCGTGAGCTGCTGCTGGTGAATCTCGTGCCTAGCGTGTGTTTGTGTGCCAGAACTTACCGCCAACCGTGTGCCAATGTGTTCAAATTTTGCGCCAACCGTAAGCTGTTGCTGGTGAATCTCGTGTCTAGCGTGTGTTTGTGTGCCAGAACTTCCCGCCAACCGTGTGCCAATGTGTTTAAACTTCGCGCCAACCGTGTGCTGCTGCTGGTGAATCTCGTGTCTAGCGTGTGTTTGTGTGCCAGAACTTCCCGCCAACCGTGTGCCAATGTGTTCAAACTTTGCGCCAACTCATGTGCGCGTGCTTTTCCATGTGTCCTGAACCTTCTTCATGGACAGTATAGCACACATGTTTTCCCTAAATCATTATTGTCTTTGACATAGTCTTCACACGCTGCTCAACGTTCATCTGCCAGAGCTTCCCCTGTCGAAAATTGTGAAGTACATAACTATTTTTTCTGACTATTCAACTATTCAACCATATTAATTCAACCATTCAACTACTTCTACTATATATTTCACTCATCATATCTCTTCCCGGATAAGTTTTCTATCTGACCATCATCAATTATCACTGTCAGTCCTCTTGGAGAGATTTATTCATGGAGGCCTGTGTTTCTCAGTATTTACAACGCATTCCTAACTTATCATCTACCCTACCTTCGTTCAACTTCAAAGTTTTCACTATAACTATAACCTTTTTTTGCTTTTTTTCCTCTCCCTTTCTCTTTCTTATTCATTATTATTGAAATAGTGTAAGGGAGGAAGAAAGGGTTGTGCAAAAGTGGTCGGTTGTCGACAGGATTCGAACCCGCGCCGTGCGAAAAAGGTTTGGATGTGTAACCACTCGGTCACCGCCGCACGATTTTTGTGAGCGCTTTTTGCGTGACCACCGGGGGCCCTCGCAGGTTGTTGCATTAGTTTCAGCCGCACTTGCATTAGTCTTCGTCGCGTTCAGATTGTGCAGGGAGTGTGAAAGTGGGCAGCGAGGAGAAAGAGAGTGAGAGAGTGAGAGTGAGCGAGTGAGAGTGAGCGAGTGAGAGAGAGAGAGACAGAGAGAGAGAGACAGAGAGAGAGAGAGAGAGAGAGAGAGAGAGAGAAAGAGAGAGAGAGAGAGACTGAGAGAGAGAGACTGAGAGAGAGACTGAGAGAGAGACTGAGAGAGAGACTGAGAGAGAGACTGAGAGAGAGACTGAGAGAGAGACTGAGAGAGAGAAATAGCAAAGACCTCGCTTTCAAAAATAACTCATTTTTTCAATTAAAAAGTCTAAATTTGCAACTTCATTTTTTCAACTAAAAAGTCTGAATATGTAACTTTATGATGGAGAATGGAGAAAAAAGGGCTCTGAGCGTAGCGAGGATTGTCTGCTTGTATATCTTATATTCCCATCACTATATTTTGTACCCAACCATGTTCTACCCTATCATCACTGCTCGTCCCGTTTTTGAGGGCCACGAGCTTCCATTTTCATTCTACTGAATAAATGTATAGATAGATAATTGTTTCAGATTTGAGCCGGACATTAATCATGAGCAACAGAAAACAACTAGGTCCAAAGAAGAAAGCTGCTGCTGAGCGAAAGAAGCTCAATGAAACGATCAAAGAAATGATCAACAACCCGGAGTTGATCGACGTTGGTACTTTGTCACAACAGGTCTGGAAACAAATTGGTTCTGAGAATGATTTTTTACAGTACCGCGATCGTCTCATGCAAACTTCCAACAAGGATTTCAAAGAGTTGGTGGATATGTACAGAGAACATAGAGTTGAGCTCCTACAGGACCTCGATGGGAAACTTCTGACTTTGATAAAAGATGTGAGTTTTTTTCCCTTTTTTCTTATGCTTTTCTCTCTCGTACTCTATCTATTTCTTTTTTATTCCTCTCTCTCTCTTTTTTTTACTTACTCATTTTGTATCTCCTCTTTTTCTCTCTATCTCTATCTTGCGGATTCTAACTATTCGTTATTCAGGATCATGTTCTCATAGAGTATCATTGGGACTCGAAAGATTTGAAAAACCAATTGCTCGTGATGCTCAAGTTGAGAGACTTCTACGGAAACAACCTTCACGAGATCAACGCATTTGAAATCGCTGCTTACAAGGTTATTTTATCGATATTGTAAACTTTCACTGACGGAAAGAAAAAAACACTGACGAACAATGAAGCAAGTCATGTTAGTATCGACAGTCGACAAAAACAGCTTTTCAGAATTACAAAGAGGTCATCGGAATGGTTGGCCGCCTCCCAGAGAGATATGATGAAAACATCGAAGGTCTGGATGCCTACCTCGACCAGCTAAACGGCATAGCTCTCGATAAATTCTGTGATGTGATAAGCTTTCATGTACGTTTCGAAATAACCACTTTTCAATAGTTTTTTTCCAGAAAATGACTGAAGGTCGTGATGACGGGACACTTCCACGTGTCAGACACATGGACGAGAGCCGTGTTGACTACATGAAGTACCTCAACACTGTCTATGGACACATTGGAGTATCGGTTAGTTTCCAAAGTTATTTGAGAGAAAGTGTTATTTTTCCAGATTCAGGATTTTTTGTATATCACTTTTCAGATGTTCGAGAAGTCGACAGCACTCCTCCGTGAAAGATCGTTATTCCGCCAGAACCAAAGAAAAGAATGAACGGTACGTGGCTCTCTTCATACATCCTTCCAGAGGTTTTTTTTATTGTTATTCGAGTATTCGTGATTGATATCCCCTACGCTCAAGCTCCTCACTTTCATATAGTTGAGTTACGACTCATACTGAAATAAGTACCCGTTATGACTCTTGCAACCTTGTTCTTTGGAGTCGTGAGATGTATCTAACAGTAGCGCATACAATCTGTCCAAAAAGGTAGAAATTCAACTTGACAAAAAGTTTTGTCTTGCCACAAACTAGAAGTTTCTAGTAGAATAGTGTACCTAATCGTAATGGAATGTTCACTATGAATGGGTTCCTCGCTGTCAATTCATTTCATAACAAACTTCAACATCTGATCTAAATCCTTTTGAAGTTTGTGACAGTAGCTAAACAAAACAAAAATATTTTAAGGACATTGCGTAGTTTCGGTGTAGTTGGGAACAACCTTCATTTCTTCTAAAAATCTTCAAACAATGAGAAACTCTCCCAAACACAAGGAAGTTAGTTGTCAGAGTTTGAGATGTCGTGTTTCGAAAAAAAATATCGTGATGATTCTAAAATTGAGTAGTTAGAAATATTGAAAAATTGAACGAACCTTGCGAAGGTAAAAAAAAACCACTTGAAGTGTATAGTAATGTTATGGTGGTAGAGAGAGAGAGAGAGATAGAGAGAGAGAGAGAGATGCTTGTGAGCTTGCGTTCACTTGTGACGCGGAAGTTTGGAGTATTTACCACATAGTTTGCCTCTCGCTATTCCTATGCTGGTGTCCACTGAATGGATGCATATCTTCGCCGCTTGTCCTCCTCGTGACGTCAGTTTGTCGGTTATTGCCAGCCTTTGTGCCGTGTAAGCAGTAGTATTTCTGACGGAAGAATCCCTTTGTCGAACATGCAGTGAAGAAGATTGATGGTGAGATTGGACTCGGAGTTGTTTGCTGTTGAGGACCCTACTTTTGTGGCAGTTCCTTGGTGGTATAGGCAGAGGTTTGGTTGTTGCTGGTGGAACAGCGTTAGGAATTTGCTTCTTGTGTGATCATCAGCTGCTGGAATTAGTCTGTTTTTGTAGAATGTGCTGCTGGAACGTTGAACGGCAAGAGAGTGTGAGCGAAACACTTTGGTGATATGCTGGATGCGTGCGGAACCGTTTTCTGAGATGAGAAAGAGCGTTGCCGGCTCCCATTGTCCGATTTTTGCATTTGCAGTGACGTGTAAAGGTCCAGTTGCCTGACGTCTCCAACCAGGATGATCTTGGTTTTTTCAGCTAGATGCGAGCACAGATATAGGAGATAGATGGGTCTGAGCTGTGTGGCCTCGTAATAATAATAATAATAATATTTATTTTACGAAAGCCCGCAATAGAAACAAAGCCGATGTGAATAAAATGGACATAGTACAAGGTGGCAGAATATTCTCAGATGAAAGATAGTATATGTGGGTACAAGTGAAGATAAGGATAAATTTTGTGGAGAAAAAAACAAAGATTCAGATCAGAAAATGTATGAACCCACACTGGATGAACCCTATAGAAACAAAACTAAGAGATTGAAGACTAATTTATACCAAAAGTGTAGGCTATATGTCTCAGTTCAAAAGTAACCGCGAGTCAAGACTGCCTTGAGGGATGTCAGTAGGTGTGATACCAAGGGTCGACCATTTTCTTCAGCTTGTGAGACTGTCCTTTGATGAAGGATGTTTCTCCGAACGATCGTTGTTGCAGTAGCCGAACAGATACAGCAGGATGAGGCTTTCTCAGGTCGTGTAGTGTTGGCATTGAAGAAGCTTGTGTAGATTGGAGTGTTGAATCCATGAACCGCTTCTCCCTCATTTGACGGTATTAGATGGACAAGTGGTGTTGAAGTGAGGATATTGAGGATTTGGTCATTCGGTGCCGGATTGAAGTAGTCTTAGACGAGGTGTCATGAGTTTGTCTACTATTAACATGTCGAGGTATTTTGTTAGTCCTTCGTAGGACTTTCATTTCTACGTCGTACAAGCAAAGGTTTAAACGAAGAGCGAAGTGAGACAGAAGTTCGATCGACCATGACTCGGTGAGGCGAGGCGTTTATATGCTGGACCGTCAGTGGTTGTTTTACTTGGAAATGGAATACTAGATAGGTTTTTGAGAGGCTTCCGTTTATCCTCCTTTCCTCTGCTCCCCCCGGAAGCATCGCCCACAGGCGTTGATGCGCTGCACAGGCGCCAATGCACTGTGCCGGCGATAATGGACTGTGGGTGGTCCATGTGACCAACGCACATCGCTTATTCATGTGCCTGGCACTAATGGAGGAGCAAAGTTTGTGACGGTTGGAACTGGGGTTACTGAAGGGAAGTTTTGCGGGGTGACAAGGTATGACCTTACAATGTCGTACCCAGTATTACACAGAATAAAACTTGTTTACAATCAATGAAATATGGTACAATTTTCTGAACTTTCTGGACAGAAGAAAAAGCAAAACAAAACAATGTATCAAACGGAATTGTTCGATCAATTTCTCGTTTTTCATTTTGAAAACGCGGTAAATAGTTTTTTTGCAGCTTGAGCGTAGATTTGGGATTGTTTGATTTTGATAATGAATTTGTTGCCTCACTGAATTTTTTCCTACTGTTGTTCTCTTTATCTCATTTCTTTTTCAGTGTTAATTGGTTTTTTTTTTCAAAGATATTACCGTTTGTTATTAAAAGTTTTACACCCGTCAGGTTGTTGTAACACAAAGAGATTTTTTGCCCCGACTTATTCCATCAATACATGTTTTCTTCCTGTTTTTTATGTTAGTAAACTTTAATAACTGTTATGTTCTCACCTTGATCATACATATATATTTCAAATTGAATCTGTTTTCAGTGGTTTGTTAACATCATATCATCGGGCAACATTGTCATCTAGTCGTTCAAAACGCAATTGAATGTCCTTCAGCATTGATGTAAGCACATTCAGTATTTTCTATCAGATTGTCCCCTATTTCTGTTTGGAGAGAGAAAGAGAAAGATAATTAGAAAGAGAGAGAGAGAGAGAGAGAGAGAGAGAGAGAGAGAGAGAGAGAGAGAGAGAGAGAGAGAGAGAGAGCGCGCGCGTGCGAGAGTGTAAGCGAGAGAAAGAAGATGAGAGATAATTAAAGATATTAGGTTGTCGATTAAGTATCCGAATTTTTTGTAGAAAATTTCATTTATCATTATCTTAACAATGCACAATGGTGATTTTATATATATTGGCTATCAGCATCTATGACTTGTTACCAACGTTGGGCTAGCTTCTCAATGCCATTGCGACACCAGGTCTCGCAGTATGACTGGAAGAAGTTGCAGAGGTGGGATTCGACCTCGACTACATCAGCGTGATTATTTTCATCTTTACATCGTTGGAGGCCAAAAACCATATTGAAATAAGAAAAAACTTGATCAAAACTATAGGGTGGGTGAGGTAGAAGGGTCCAACCGTAATCGAGTAGCTCAGTCTTGGTTAATTTACTAACATGGAGTTGAGCGCTGTCATGTTGAAGATTGATTTTTGCATCGGCTCCGCGAGTAGAAATGAGATGAGCTTTGAGGACTCGTAGCTGACGAACATAAAGTTCATTGTTCATAATAGTACTAACCTTCAAGATCTCCCAATTCTATATGCCACGAACGGACCACTAGACGGAAAGCATCACTTTTTTGCCATGAAAATCAGCTTTGGGAACGTCTGGAGCAGGGGAATCGGCATTTAAACAAGCGGTCTTCCGTGCAACATTAGAGTAGACTATCCACTTCTTATCTTTAGTGATGATGTGATCCTGCCATTGAAGACGGCGTTGAGAGGTGAGCAGAGACATCGGCATATCGACCCTCCAAATTTGATCAAATTCGGTGATACCATAAATTATCCATCTTTCGAACGTCTCTTTCTTTTTGATAGACCTGAGTCTCTCAGCAATTGTGGTATGGTTGAAGCCAACTGTTGGCTCCAGTTCACGAATACTCACACGTGGCTCAGCCTCCACGGCTTCAAGTAGCTAGTCAATAATCATCTCAGACCGACGACCTGACCTTGGGACATGTTCGAGGTTGTAGCTCTTTTCATTTATTTATGTGTAAAATTTGTTGAATGTACCAGCAGAAAGGAGTATTCAGTCGTACGTTTAGTGAAAACCATCCCTGGCTCCCTTTTGGTTGGCATCATAAACGTGAAGAAATAACAAAACATGACGGACGCGAAAATGTCCGCGGAAAAACAGCGTTACCATTTCCAATCAATGGAACTGAGTGAATACTCACTCAGACTACTAGCAAGGGGAAGACTCGACAATAATAATCCACTGAAGGAGAGGGGCGGTTGTGGTCTTATAAAGCCAGGATGTGTACTCAAAAACATCCCAAAAAATTCGGGGACTTAATCGACAACCTAATAGATAGATAGAAAGAGAGAGAGAGAGAGCGCGTGCGAGAGTGTAAGCGAGAGAAAGAAGATGAGAGATAATTAAAGATAGATAGAGAGAGAGAGAGAGAGAGAGAGAGAGAGAGAGAGAGAGAGAGTTAGTGAATGAGTGAGTGAGAGAGAGAGAGAGAGAGAGAGAGAGAGAGAGAGAGAGTTAGTGAATGAGTGAGTGAGAGAGAGAGAGAGAAAGAGAGAGAGAGTCCCTTATTTTGTTCCCTGTTTCTGTTTGTAGCCAACTATACGAGTTTGAGATAATTCCACAAAGAGAGGTGAGAGTGTTGTGCACCTGGTAGCTCACTCAAGCGTAATTATACACAAGATAAGCCAAAATTGAACAACTAATTATTTATAATGACTTTTTCCACTTTTTATTTGTTTCATGCATTGGCTAAATACTATAAACCGATATTGAACATGAAAAAAAGAACTAACGTAGCACCTCCAAAGAATTAGTTCAAAAGAAAATGAAGACTTTATTCAATTATTTCATGCAAAACGTAGATAAAATGGGTCAAGGCTCGTTATGTTTACATGTACATATCAACTGGTCTACGGGGTGATAAAAAAAAAGGTGTTATCCTTGAACTGCAAGTTCAGAGGCCAAAAAAAGACTTCTTGGTACCATTAGGGGTTAATGCTTCATTTTTCTCTGATGTGGTTTCAGACTCTAGTTTGTTGTCAATTTCTGTGAAAGATGATTTGTTTTGATACCGTAAAAACTTCGAACTCACGATGAAGTAACTGCATTGTGCGCTGGTAGTTGGCACGGAACATGTCTTTTTTCTCGATTTGGGCAACAATGTGATTGCGCATTTGCTTCTTAAATTCACATTTTTGTTCAACGTTTTGCGTTCAGAAACCTGCAGAGTTATCATTTCTTCTTGGTGCTGCCGTTTCAAATTGAAACGACTTGCCTCACTCACTCTTTCGATGGCTTCTTTCTGCATTTCGTAGGATGCACGAACAATCTGAAAATGGTGTTAAAAATCTACAAAAGATCTTTAAAACTCACAGAAAGAGCTTGTTGAGCTTCCTGCTCAATTTTCCTGATTCCTTCGACCAGTTCTGGATGAGTTCCGTCTTCCAGCTGACGTCTCAGATCAGCCAACTCTGCCTGTTTCACATTTCTCTGGATTTTTCTTATCTCCTCTATGTAGTTCTCGGGAATGACAATGTTTTCCAGAAGCTCGTGACTCCTGAATGCAATGGTAGTTTGTTTTCTTTTATTCTGACAAACTTAGCAAATGATGAAAGATCGATGTTGTCTGTGTTGCCTGAACTCATTTTCTTTGGAATACCTGAAGATGGACGATTTACTATAAGTGATTTTCAGAATTTGTTTATGAAATACATACCAGTTGTGAAAATAGTGTTCAAAAAGGTATAGGAGAAATAGAAAATGTATCCGAATGATACATGTACTCTGAGAAAAACACAGATCAAAAATATACGAAAAAAAATTATTGTGTGATTATCGCATTTCTGTATGATCTGAACGGAGAATTTTGAACCAATTTTAATATCCATCTCAATTTTAAGAATTAACTTATAGTTATGAGTTGTTGATTGAAGTTAGATCTTTTGGTTCGACAATTTTCCATTACGAGCGTCTCCCTCCACAGACTCAGTTCCTGATTAATTGAAGTTTGTTCCTTTGTTTATTGGATGTTTGTGACTATCTGCCGAGGTGTGACTTCATGTATCCTAGCAACAATGTGTACCTGTGACTCTCTACTCCTGACCATGTGCATGAGCATCTTATTGCCTCGTAGTGTAGGCGTGTCCCAAAATCTTGCCAAACCATGTGCTCGTGTTCCATTATCCCATGCCATTTCGTGTTATGCGTTGGTGTCATTTATCCTTTTCGGAGAGCGCTGTATGGGTTTTTTCTGCTACACCTGTTCGCCAAACGTCTACTTATACTAAGAATTTCTAATTTCCTGATTTATGAACACTTACAATGTCTGGTATCGCGGTGTAGTGTACAGTGTTCTTTTTTGCTGACAGTCGGAAATGGCAGAGATCGTGTCCGATCGCCAGTCGAGCCAGTTCCGTTGGTGAAAACACTAAAGTTTTACCAGCAATATCCAGCCCTGATACAACTTTCAAAAGTCATAAGGATCGTTTTTGTGCACACCGTTAGTATCTCATACTACGTCAGTAATGTTCAATTACATGTCAAATTTTGATTTTCATTTTACGTAAATGTAACATGCACTGTCAAAATTGACACTCTTTGGTCTAGAAGCAGACAAAAAACTTTTTTAACCGTCAAACATTAGACTTCTCACCCGGTTCACGGTAAATGAAGTCACAAGCAATTAACTCTCGTCTCTATCCACCTGGAAAACAAACTGTTTTGGCATCATCACTTCATCCTGACAACATTCCTTCTATTTCATCAACTACATCCATTGTACAAACACGACTACAATCGTGTAAAACTCTATTCAGACGACTTTTTTCACCAACCATGAGTACCAAGCAATTGGGACCCGCTAAACAAGCTGCAGCGGATAGGAAGAAGCTGAACGTTATGATCAGGGAGATGGTTGACAACCCGGAGAAGATCGACTACGCGGCTCTGTCACAAGAGGTAGGTTTTTTGAGTTTGGATTTTTTGAAGTTACTTTGTTACAGCATAGCAATCGGCTACTGGTCACTGCAAATAGAGATTTGAAAAACGTCATGCATGCTTTCAACGAAAAGCACGTCAAGTTCATGCAGGATTCTAGACAGAAGCTGATGATTTTGAGGAAAGGGGTCAGTCTTCTCGCTCTCTCGCTCTCTCTTTCTCTCTCTCTCTCTCTCTCTCTCTCTCTCTCTCTCTCTCTCTCTCTCTCTCTATCTCTATGTTTTTTCAGACGAAAGTACTGATGGCATTTGAGTGGAACACCGACAACTTGAAAAACCAGTTGACCGCAGTGAAGAAACTCCGTGAATTCTACGAGAAGCACAAGGACCATATCGATGCGATAGACATTCCATTGTTGACGGTAAATTCACATTTCATTTGTCTCATATAAGTTTCTCTGCATCTCCACATTGAGTATTTCCAGGAATACAAGGCAATTGTCAGGATGATCGGTCGCGTTCCAGAAAGTTATGATTCAAGTATCGAAGGATTAGATGAATACCTTGACCACTTCGAAGAAATTGCTCTCCCGAAGTTCAAAGACATTATTTGCTTCCATGTAAGTTTTTCAACAATTATTTGCAACTCGTCAGTTCTTGTTTTCAGAAAATGACGCACGCTCTAGCCGATGGGAAAGTTCGACAAGTCCGAAAGAACGAGAATTTCATGGAGCTTGCTCATCATCACTTCATGCACCACGCAACCATAGTGAGTTTTTAACTTTGCAACTAACAATATTCATCAATTTTCGTTTTTCAATACTGAAAATATTTAAGATGTTCGGAGACTCGTTGCCAGTTCTCGGTGAAAGAATCAAAATCCGCAACAAAATCAAAAAAGATCAATGAGCCGATGAGACTTTTGCGATTGAATGTTTTTCCCCGACCTGTGAATTTGGTTTATTGATGATTGTTAATATTGACTTCTTCTCATTTGATTCCAATAAATTTGTACAGTAATTTTTAGTAACCCAGAAATGTTGTCAAATTTTGTAATTTGCTCTTACGGATAAAGAAAAAGCTGGATAATTCAGGTTGGAGACTTTTAAGGGCAGAATTCAGCTTATTCTTTGAACTTAACTGATCATAAACAATGCTTGATTCTTTTCTCACTTTTCAAACACAAAATTCAAGACACTTTGTCGGAATAAACCAAAGAATAATCACTTCCTCAGCTCACTTTATGTGCATCATGCTTGGATGTGTCTGCGAGGTGCTGTCAAGCCGCACCTTATTGGTGAAAAAAAATCTCGAAACATAGCATATTCCAGTACATCCTTCAGTTGAGTGTTTTCATATCATTCTCACTTCACATACTAAGCGTTATGTACTAAGCAGACCTCACTATGGCCATTCAACCTGAAATATGTAGAAGGAAATAATACCTTGCACCAGCCAGCTGGCGCTAAGAAAGATTATCAGTGTGCTGGCACGTAAACCCCATAATTAATTATTACTTCATGGGTACACAGCCTTGATGTCTTACTAATTTTCTCAAGTCGTGTCCGGCGCACATTACTAGAGGATACAACAAGTCACAGGTTACTTTCGACTAATCAACATGTGACAGGAAACTATTGTTCACAATAACTTACTCCAAGTGTCACATTTGAACCAATTCGACGACTTGTTGACTACTTTCGTCTACAAGTGTGCTCAGTTCGAGACAAGAAAGCAGAGTTTTATATGAGCTAAAACGCTCGTTCATAGCTGAATGTTTCTCAGAGTAAGTAAACACAAGCGAAAGAGAGAGTGTGATGCGCATGATGAAAAAGAAAGGAGGACCGCACTTATAGCGAGAATGCATGCGGTAGAACTTGTGTGGCCTTTACTCGAGATACGATACCAGAAATACCGTATAAATGTCGACTGAACATTGATGACTCAACATTGGAAAAGAATATGAGAAATTATTTTATTTAAAAAAATAACAAAAAAAATCAAAAGTAAAGGTTTCTAGAGCAGTAGTCTCTAGGAAAAATGAGGCGTGGTTCTTTTTTCTTATTCTTCTTCGATTTCGGTGGAGAAGGTTCTGGTACCTCCTCATCTGGTTTCTCAGAGTTTTCAACCTGACGAGATGAAGACGCTCCGACGTTCACTTCATCTTCAGGGCTGTTCTCGTCTTCATCCAGTACCACTACTTCGTGTTTTTCCTGGTTTGCCTCTTTCTCTATTTTGTTGTGAAGCCCTGTGAAAATATCAAGATTTCCCTTTTAATAAATGTCCAACTCACTATGTAGAGCCCACATGGTTTTCTCATAATTGGTTCGGAACATTTCTTTCTTTTTTATTTGAGCTTTGATGTGATCACGCATTTTATCCTGCAAAGCTAATTTGCGAACTATTGATTATGTATCTTCTCACACGTAGAGAAGCAATATCTTCATTCAGTTGATTTCTGATACTAGAGCGATTTGCTTCACTGACTCTTTCCATCGCGTTCTTCTGGAGTTCGTAGGAAGCGTGAACGAGCTGAACTGACTTAAAGTTGTTAAAAATTGAAATAACTCACAGCAAGAGCTTGTTTAGCTTCTTCATCAATTTTCTTGATCCCTTCAATCAGTTTCGGGTGTGTTCCGTTTGCTAATTGGTTTCTTTGTTTCTTCAAATCAGCTTTCTTCAGTTTTAATTGGAGACTTCTGATTTTCTTGAAATGGTTCTCGGAGATGATGATCTTTCTGAGAAATTCGTCACGCCTAAATACAGGGACAATTTGTTTCCAGACAAAAAGAACAAACTTCTGAGCGTATGTAGAAGGATCGAAGTCGTCTTCGTCGCCCGAGCTCATAATCAATTGATCTGTAGATTTAATATTGAATGTATACAAGGGAGATATGGAAGAATTGGGCACGCACAAGTTCAAATGAAGGTGGCCTTTAGCATGACTTGAGATCTGATAGGTGCTGTATAAATAATAAAACCAAAAAAGATGTTTTTCAGAATTTCGTGACACAAAAAAGCATAAAATGTTGTATTTGAACTTTCTCAAAATCCAAGCTGTAAAACGACAATAGAGACTAATTCTTCTGGCTTGCAAGGTGTATGGACCGACGCTCACCATTTCACGAGTGAGAAAAGGGCAGAGAACGCAAGAGTCCTCACAGAGCATTGATTTTTGAACTTGACTACGGCTGGCGAGAAAGCAGATGGTCGTGCGCAATCATGGAATGATCACATTGTGAACCCGTATGCCGCGAATTCTTTTTTGGATGTTAATAGTTCTTGGACCAGTATGAGAAAAATAAAGACCAATGATTCAAGCAGTCCGGAACCAACAACAATGAAAGTGAAACACATGATGGTACATACAGAAAATATTTTTTTGTAAAAGTCAAGAATTCACAAATACGGCGTTTATACATATAGCAAGAAGCAATGAAATGATAATGGATGAAATTGTCGTCATTGAAATGTCTCCTAGACGCAAGCGGACAGTACATACCATATGACGCAACAGAGTTTTTTTTTTTTAAATTTTGGACTTTCAAGAATTATGTTTCCTGTTGAATCCGAAAAGTATTTCACTGTTTTCTATGAATTCGTTATAAATGTTAATTTATGTGTCTATTTTCTAATATCTGTTATAAATTACCTTTGTAGGTTGTTTGTGGGACGATAGATCACATTCTAACATCAACGTACATTTCACACGGTTTTGAAAACATTGTGATAATTTATTGTGAAAAACAGCGGAAGGACTTTTTGAGAGCCATGTTCGGAAAATGACAGATGTGCCACGAATCTTGCCGAATGGTCCAACCATCTGCAGTAGACAGCGTAAAGAACACACTTTAGACCAAAAAACGTTCGAATCATTCCACTTTGCACTTGAAGAACTGAATCATCATGTGAACGCAAGCTGCCATTTTTTGCCACTTTTACTAATTTTGTCTGTTTTGAATTTCCTCCATGTACGATATTTTCAGTCGTTCACATACTTTTAATTGATGAACTTTCCTGAAATTAAATTATGTTCATAATCCATTTTGAAATACATCAAAGTACAAAATGGTTTCACTCAATGCCCAATGTCAAAAACTTCGAATCCAGTCATTTTGACCAACTCTGGTAGTTTTGCCCCAAGTTGTTTTGGTGAGTGGTGAGACAGCTCTGTGTTGCTGCGCCTCCACCTCTCACCAACAGTGTTTTTTTCCACACCAACTTATTCTTATTGCGCCTTTTAGATATGTATCTGCCGTAGTGCATTGTTTACAACAGTCGTCTCCAACTGTAAACATTTTTTTGTTCTCATTGTACCGATTTTCGGCTCTTCATATTCACTGAGACAGTTCATTTACTTTTCACAAACATATTCCAGGAGATTTCAGAAGCAAGATTCTAACCGACAATCATTCTTTGTTGTTCCATCTTCTGAGTAGAACTAAAACGAATTTCAGACAAAGGTTTCACTGATACTATGAGCGGCAAGAAACAACTGGGACCGGCGAAACAGGCTGCAGCCGATAAGAAAAAGCTGAACTCATTGATGAGAAGAATGGCAGACGAACCGGAAGAATTCGATTTTGGGGGTCTACCTGTAGAGGTTCGATTTTGAAAGATACATATGTGTATTCAGTAAAAGTTTGCAGCACCGCAAAAAACTTCTGACTATTGTACAAGAAGACTTGAGAGAGGCCACGACTGCTTACAACTCACTTAGCGTTCTTCTCATGCACAACGCGGCGCAAAAAACGCTCGCTCTGAGGAAAGGGGTGAGTATATCGATTTTTCAAACTGTTTCTCATAACTATTCATTCAGGACAATGTGCTCATCGAGTTCGCCTGGGATCCCGCTGATCTCAAAAATCAATTTGTGACCTTGAACAAGATGAAAGAGTACTTTTCGGAAAACAGAGAAAAGATGAAAACAATGGATACACCGATTCATAAGGTATTTTTATTATTTGATATCGTTATGTCGAAAGAAATGGACCAAGTACGAGACTAAAGTTAATGTTGACATTCAGTAAAATGCATTCCGTTTTTGTACGTTTTACGTTTTCCGTTCGAAAAAATGGGATACAACTGAATGCAGGCAAAACGTGATGCATTTTATTGATGTCAAACATACATTCAGGCGTACAGAGAGGTTACGGAAATGATCGGTAATCTACCGGACGAATACATTCCTGGAAGCGAAAGACTCGATCTGTATCTGGACCAATTCAATGATATACACCATGACGCATTCTGTGATATTGTCTGCTTTCATGTGCGTTTTACTAGAACCTCATCAAAAATACTCCTGTGTTATTTAGAAAATGAAGATGGCTGAGCGAGATGGAACTATCACACGAGCACGTTCCAAGAACGAGACAAAAAAGCAATACATGGAGGCTGCGCATGAACATTTCAAGAGTTTTGCTGAAGTGGTGAGGTTTCTATTTAGAATCTCAAGATATTAGATACATTTGTTCATAACTGATTGCAGATGCACTCGGACACAATCTCTCTCCTGGCTGATAGAATCGAGTTTCGAAGAAACCAAGAACGAATGGGTTAGATGGTTCAAATGACAGGTTGTCTTCAGTTCAGAACAGTTCTACACCTTAGAATCGTTAAGTTACATATACTTTCAAATTTTATTTTGTATCTTCGTTTTACGATTAGTTCTACTACGAGTCCAAACATCATTTTATTTGTCACAGTCTAGCTCGACTCTCCCGTTTTTGCGAATTCAATTCCTTGCTGGTTCCATTTAAGCTTTCCGTATAACTCGGTTTGAAAAAGTAGTGTAATTCCCATATACAGTGAGAACCATATCATCGATTTTGTATTATACACTGTCATGGCTTCCACTTATTCATTGATAATTTTTTGAATTGTTCTATATATTGTTTCAATGAATTAATCGTTTTTCGGACAAACCATTTTGAACAGAATTTGGACTCACTTAAAACATTCTAATTGAATTCTTGTTTGGAATTCATAAGTTGTCATTCGGTCGTGCAACAAAGAGAAGAAAGTGTAGAAAAAAATATAGTTTTGATTTTTCGAAAGTCCAGAGTAGGTTAGAAAGAACTAAACGGTAAGAAGTCGTACTAATCAGTCAACGCAAACAGAGTAGATGTTTTCCAGAGTAAAAATACATAGTTGTGCAAATGCGCTGCATTGGACTCGTTGTGCTGACTCCAAGAAAAAATCTGTTTTACTGAATTCGCTGTCGGTAATAACGACTATTGACCAGTTGTTCGAAAAACAGATGAGTAAAACAATTTTTTCCGCAGATTGTGGTTACTTCCAGAAATTATTGAGTTCCCTCAAAATTAAAACCTTGAGCAATTTGATGGGTATTTCTGTGAAATTTCATGCCATACTTTTAAGTGAAAACAGCGTAAACAATTGGAAATTAACAAGAATAGCGTTCAAAGTCGGAAAACAATGAGAAATAATCGAAAACGATACAAAATCATTAATACGGACTGGAAATGACTGAATATGATTTTTCTTTGAACCTCTTTGGAAACAGTGAAAAATACAGGGAACAATGTCACCGGGAATGTCCGTATTTGGTTACCTGTGCTATTTTTGGTGTGAAAATCACGAACAATGCTCAGCGAATGAGAAATACCATAAACATACGAAAATTAATGGAACTGAAGGTGAAAATCATCGGTTGATGGTTTTGTTTTGTATTTCTTTACTCAAGCTCATTTTTCTCTCAATCAAACAGTCCTTTCTCACCAAGATAGACATACATATATATCAAAAATGGTTTTCTAATCGAAAAATAATCTTCCTGTGTTTCTCAAGACAATACTTTCAAAAAGGCATGAAAAAAGAGGGAAAACTGTGAAAAATAGTTTCTACCTAGTGAAGTTGAGGCGCACAACAGTCGCACAACAGTCACACAACCAATTGAAAGCAGATCACAATTTTATGTGAAGTTTCATAGATTTTTTAAAATTTTTTTTATTATCGCCTCCCAAAAATTAATTGTTGATATGTCTACCTTGAAATTGCATAAATATGTTTAAGAATTTCAATCCGGTTTTCTTTTTATTCCCTATCCCAGTAATTTTCTCTTCACTGCTCAACCTTCTTTTTCAAACGGTCAGAATTGAAAATTACTCATAAAAAACCCGCATCCACAAAAACGTGCATTGCATAAACATGTTTTCGATACCCTCATTCCTTGTTTGCAGTTGTCACCTTTTTTTGTAAGCAACACCGCCAGATTTCGCTGCGACATACACATGTATGTATGTGTCACGATATTTCAGAATTGTAAAGCTCAACGTCGTTATGTTAGAGAGTATACCTCCAACACTCCCACATACATAATTTTTTACAATGCACTCAAAATTTTGAATCATAGTGCATGGGAAAGTGCGCAGCCTTCTACTATTGCTGTTTCTCACCATGTCCCATTTCACGGGTCCTGTTGAAAGAAACTGCTAGAAAATTATATAAACTGTTTGTTTGTTGGAATTCACTCACAAAAATAGATCAGAACTCGATTACTTGTAGAACTAATTTTCTCTCCTTCTCGATTTTTCTCAGAAAATAACCTTGAGCGTGTCCAAACGGCAAAGCTTAATGTACTTGTTTCGCTTTCAATGGACCACCTGCCCATCTAACCACATAACCCCGTGTAATGGTGTGTTCCATCATCTTCTTTAAACCGTGTGCACTTTTTTCGAAACGTGTGTTTGTGCACCCTGGTGTTGCGCCACATCATGTGGCGGTATGTCTCCCTTCCCGCCAAATCGAACGTTATGTATGTCTGCACTTTTCCTTCCAACCCTAAGCTTTTTTGTTATTTTTGAATCGTTTACTTATGATTGCAAAACGATTAGTTTGATCCTGTTCTCGAATTTCAAGTGAAGTTAGGAAATACTGTTTTTTCCTTATAATCTTCATTATAATTTTTTGCCTAGTCTCGCGAAGTTTCAAGTTTTCATTCTAGCACTTTCTCACGTTGAGAATGAGCAACAACAAGAAGCTAGGACCAAAAAAAGCGGCTGCCGCGGAACGAAAAAAAATGAACGAGTTGATCAGAGAGATGGCAGATGTACCGGAGGGCATAAATTACCGAGTTATATCCGAACAGGTTTGAAATCAAAATACTTCAAGAAAGTACATTTTTCAGTACCGTAGCCGTCTCTTCCAGACTGCACAGAAAGATCTAAAAGAGATGATGGACAAGTACGCTGACCTTAATGTTGATTTCATTCAGGACACCGAAAGCAAAACTCTTATTATGAAAAAAGGGGTAAGTGTTGAAAACTACTTTTCATTTTTTCTTCTGTGTTTCAGATGTTCATCATCATACAGTACTTCTGGGACACAACGAATTTGATGAACCAATTAGTTGTTGTCAAGAAGCTGAAAGAATACTACGCAGAAAACAAGGGCCAGATTTTAGCAATGGAAACACCAACTTCAAAGGTAATCTTTCAAAGTTGGCGTCACAAAAAGAGAATAAACATGAAAATGAAGAGCTTTTTCTGCAAATGATGGAAATTTCGACATGTTCCATGGTCCTGTATGTGTATGGAGTTCAAAACTTTCAAAAAAGAAAAAGTGAATTGTTTTGATGGAAAATTCGTCAGTGACTTCTAATAGCCCAAAGGTTTGCTCAAAATCCGATTTTTCAGATCTACAGAGAAGTGACTGACATGATCGAACGTCTCCCAGACAGATATGACCCGGAGAACGAGAGCCTGAATGCATATCTCGATCAGTTCAACAGAATGAAATTTGAAGAGTTCCGTGACATGGTCAGTCACTACGTATGTTTGAAGCAAATTGTCACACTTATCATTTTTTATCAGAGAATGAGAGAAGATCAAGAGAAAGGAACGCTTCCGCGCGTTCGTCAGAGAAACGAGCCAATCTTGGACTACGAGGAGTTCATCCGTAAACACTATGAAAGCTTTGCGATGGTGGTGGGTTTTTTTTTCAATTTTCTGTAGAAAGATCGCGAGAACTTGAATTCAATCTACGACTTAGACAACATATACTCAGATGTACTCCAAATCAGTGCCTCTTCTTGGAGAGAAAATGAAGTTTGACAAGAAAAATCGCAAGGACTGAGTTCCTCACGTACGGACATTGTTCCAGCCCCTGGTGTTTCATGTGTTGTTGTGGTTAATCATTTGTTCTGTTGTTTAACTTTCTATAAATAAGTTCGATGCTCATTTAAGTACTCAATTTTTATTTTTCTTTGTTTTTTACTTGAAGGTTATTTGAAATAAAGTGCTTTATTTATGTTGTTACAGTTTTGTAAGACAGGCGGTTGTCACCATCACTACTTTTCGATTAATGCTATTTGAATTATTTCAGGAACAACTTTCATTTCTGAACATGGTGAGTGAAGAAATAAAACTTTCTGACCATTACATCAGTTTTATTCCACATCATTCTTCCGGAAAGATTATTGTCGGTAAAAAATTTCACGATTTGATGTTGAACAACGCTTTTGAAGCGCGTGCACCTACAAATTTATGAGTTTTACAGTTGAGTCATTAATTGGCTGAACACAACTATTAGACGTTTTCCCCCAATTACAATTTTAACGTTTTCTAATGATCGATAGTCATTAAACACCAGAGTACCACGTAATGCTGACTTCTGACTTCCAACTTCCGTTCAAAAATTCACTTCCTACTTTTTTTCGAATTCTCACTCATGATTTCCGATTTCCGTGCAACTCTGCTGATTACTGGAAAATCACGATTCGATAGTTTTGACATTCACTCAAACAAAAGTTCTCGATCTTGGATACTCACCGATTTGTTTGTAAGATCTTCAGAAATGAGTAACAGTTTTTCGTGAATTCATCTTGAAATCGCGGCTGGAAATGTTCACCAAATATTTCTAATAATATTTTTTCTTCATTTGCGATGATTTTCATATCACGTTTGTCAGAAACGTGGGAATCGTGAGCACCTGCCTGCTCACATAGCTTCCTCTACCTGTTAAAAAATCTGGCCTCCGTAAATCGGGAACTTAAATTCGCCTCGAAATACAAGAACGATTTAATTAATGCGCCTTCAATTTCAATGGACTGAAAGTAAGAATAATAATGTAAATCCACAAAAATCTAACTGTTCGTTGTGAGAGTTACCGTACTCATTCTGCAAAATTGAGATTAGAGCGCGTTTGAAAACGGCCATGCTTCTAGCGATATATGTGCTGCTCTTTCGAGCGTATGAACGGGTAATTCATAAAAGATCCGCTGATTAGTTCTACCAATTATGTTCGATCTGCCTCATAATTAGATAGATGCAGTTTTTTCCACGTAGTCCATAGATGAGCTATCGTTTTGATTTATATAAGTTCGTAATCTGCATGTTAGATTTATTCACCCTTTCGGCGGTCATCTTTTTTTCTTACCCTCAAAACGATGGTTTTTGAAACCATCTGTTGTCGTTTTTTTCTCATCAAGCGCTGCCAGCCATCTGCCTTTTGAGGTTTTGATGAGTGAATAAGGGTCATTCACTTCGATTCCTAATACAACCGTGTCCAGAATCTTGTCATGCTAGTGAGTGAGACAATGAACTTAAACCTGAAGAGTGATCAGTTCATATTTGTGAGAACTTTCAGTTATTACGTTGTAATTAACCAATTTGAGTTTCATTTGCTCCTACCGCACAAACCATGCACGAATATATTTTCAAACGAGAGTACACGTGTGACATCATTGCAAGCAACCTGAAAGGAATTTATTCTGACTCATATTCAGTATAAAATCGAACATGTCACGAGCCCTGTAAGATGAGGCAATTGTCATGCATTAGCAAAATTGTAGCTATAGCGCGGCTGACTGACGTTCACATCGTTAGAAAAGCATTTAAATTTTTGAGTCACCATGTATGTGAGCACTTTCTATCACAGTCTTATTTTGGAATGAATACCCATCTCAGTCTCAGTTTCCATTCAAGCTCTCAAGTCATAAGTCTGAACCTAGTATTCAAAAGACTAGTTAGTTATTGGTCTAAGGGTTATTTAGTCATTAGCCTGTTGGTGGCACTGCTTAGGTTGGTTCTCCTGATGGAAATTGTGCCACCTTGGTTGTTCACATCTTGAAATTCTGTGCGGTGGTGTTTTTATCTTGCATTACGTCACACAGAAGTCTCGAACGCCTCGATGAAAAACTCCCGCCGAAAATTGTACTTGTGTGAACCAACCGCTGATGGTTCTCACGTATCACTTAATGCTTTTTACAACGTTCTGACATCTTGTCGAACCGTGTGTTTACAAGGCATAACTCTTTTCTTGTCACAAGATAATGTTGATGCTGTTCAGCTTTTGTGAAGATCGCGCGTTATACACTGTGTTCAAAAATATTGTGAAGTTCTGTTTTTATTTGTTTTTCTCATAAATTCAAGTAATAATGAAATAGTTCAAAAAAAGTTAGTTCTTATGTCCGGATACACGTTTTCTGAAAAAAAAAACAGCATGATTGAGCAACGGCTTCTGAAGTTATGCTTGTGGGATGTCACATGTGTTTGCTATAAATCACTCTTCATTCGGATTTTTCTTCTCTACGGCTAAAAACGTATTCACATTAAAGTAGACGTTCTTCGACATTGATTCTTGGTTTGGAAAAAAAAAACACCGCCCACTTTTGAGAAGCTCCAAACTCTTCCTGCTCATTGAATACTTTTTTGTTCAGACAATTTTTGATTTTCACAAATTGTATTCATTTCATTCTTGAAGAATGAATTGCAGATCCGCTTTGTGAGAACACCTACAATGAGCGGCAAAAAGCAGTTGGGTCCTGCGAAACAGGCTGCAGCTGATAAAAAGAAACTGAACGCCATGATAAAGGCAATTGCCGAAAAACCAGAGGAAACAGACTTTGGGACTCTTACCCATGAGGTTTGTTTTGAAATCATCTTCAACTATCGAAATGAGAGAAAAAGACAAATTCATGTGTTTTTCATTTATATTTTCTTAAAAAATTAACATTGTCTCGGAATTTCTTCTCTTCCTGGTGCAGTAAAAATGTATTCGGATTATCGTGGGGAAAATGAAGGGGCTTATCACTAAGTACTGTGAGCAGAAAAAGTTAGTGATGCAATTATAAAGAATAAACTTGCAGCACCGTAAACGTCTCCATCAGATTGCAAGGCAAGATCTGAGAGAAATGCTGCACGCTTTCAAGGATTTGCTGGTCAATTTTGAACAAGATCCAGTGAAAAAATTGATGATTCTGAAAAAAGGAGTGAGTATTTTCTTGTCTTTTGGCATTTTTTCAATATTACATATCATGTCATTTGTTTTTCTTCCAGGACGAAGTGCTAATGGAGTACGCGTGGGACAGGACCAATCTACAAAGCCAACTGATTGTAGTGCGTCAGTTGCAAGCGTACTACAAAGAGAATGAGAACAAGATCAGAGCTCTGGACATACCTGTGCTCAAGGTGATTTTGTGGCTCTCTGATATTTATGTATGTACGGGATGCACGAAATTCATGTCACCTAGGCGGATTTCTACCTGAAAAAGAAGATAACCAAAGAACGTTCTCAACTTTGTGTCATCATTCAACCGAGAAAAATTAACCGAGTAATCTAATACTTCGAAAAATAGTGAATAAAAAGTAAATTAAAATTTAAACGGAGCTGATTTTATGACTTCAAACTTAATGTGCAAATAATTTTTGTACTGTAATCGTGTGGACTCACTGAAATTATCTATTCTCCTGAGGTTTCCAACATGTTTTCACTTTAAGTTTCCAGATCTGGAGAGAAATAACGGAAATGGTTGGCCACCTCCCGGACGAATATGCGCCGGGGAACGAAGCACTCGAAGCGTACCTGGATCAATATGAAGAGATCGAATATCGAGACTTTTTAGATATTGTCAGCTTCTACGTAAGTTCAACTATCATGTCCAATCGATGAAATTCTGTTTGCAGAAGATGAAGAAAGCTCTAGAAGAAGGAACTGCACCACGCGTTCGTCACAAGAAGGAGTCTAAAGAGGATTACACAAACTTTGCGAAGGAGTACTTCAAACATTTCGCGTCGATGGTAAGTTTCTGACATTATTTTGAAATTAATATTATACATTTTATATCAACAAGTGAAAGATTCCAGATGTATAATGACTCGGTGGGCCTTCTTCGAGACAGAATGGACCTCAGAAAAAGACAAGCAGAAGACAATACTGAACCCTAATCAGCTCCTCAAGATTGTGTTGCATTTTTATGACATCGAAATTTCATATCCTACTGATTTCCCATATCTCTGACTCATTTCGTAACTTTCCTTCATTTATCACGCTCATTCTTCCGTTTATCATTGTTCGATGTTGATAAATCATTGTGATCCCGACATTTGTTTTCGAGAATAGAGTTAAAACCGTGTTGTGAGATAGTAAGTTGCAAACTAATTGGCATATTTTTTCCTGATTCTTTGTAACTTGGAGAAACTATCATGTTTTCACTTGAGTGACTGAATAACTTGTAGATTCAAACAATGGTAACATTCTCAAAATTGATGAAATGCTAGGAATGAAAACATTTGATCTACTTTTTTGTGTTCAGAAGAAAGTCGTTAATGTGGGCCATTAATCAACTTTTTAGAGAAACACATCTGAACTGCAGCTGTACTGAAGTAGGTGGAAAATGTTGAGCCGCTGTTTTTCTATGAATCGTCTTGAAATGTATACAGCTGTACGTAATGGTTTGAATTTGGAGTCTCCCTTAACATTCGACCAGAATTGGTCATTCATCTGTATCACTCTTGTTGGATCACATGATAAATCTAACGAGCTCGTTCCGGCCGAGAAGGTAATGCTAACGAGCACCCGCCTGCTCATTCAACCATAGTCACGGAACAGATCCGCCAATTATTTCCTATCACTATATTCGACACGCCCCAAATAACCTCTGAATATTTCTCCCAAAACTCAAAAATAAGTTGTTTTGAATAGAACAGGAGACACCGCGTCCGACTTTTTCTAAGCACTTTGAGAGGCAATTAATTCAGAAAATTGTAGTGGTGGTTTTTACGAATAGTGGAGACTTCTCATCCCAGCTCACACATTTCTTCTGAAGGCGGTGTCGAATTTTCTTTTCGTGCTTAGTGATCCACATTTTCTTTGCTTTCGTAGGTGACCAGTGTTGCCTTTGACTCTATTCGATTTCAATTTTTGTGAATCTTCTCCGATTTTAGGTTGTAAGTTTCAATCAAAAAACTACCTGGCATCAATTTCCTTTAATGAAATGTTTTCTATCAATAACATCCCGGAATCCAGCAAATCTTGGATTGGTGAGCAGTCAGAAGCAGAGAAGCTAGTGAGTGTTTGAATTTCTGTTTCAACCTCACTGATTTGAAACGCATTCTTAAAGAAAGAACAAAAACAATATTTTCACTTTGTGAAAAATTCTACTTAAGAAGTTCAACATCGACAGTTTGTTGGCGGATGATCACCATCCACTGGCAACAGTCAGATCCGATGTCATGAAACCAGAATTCTGGCCGACTGATTACTTCATGACCATATCAGATGTTTGTTTCCGTATATTAATCTTTTTGAATATCGTTTACAGTTCAACACCATGCGTACTCCAGAAGAATTCGAGAAGGATATGAATACTTTTTTTCAGATGGAGTACAACTCACCACCACCTTTCAGGCCTGAGCTTTTCTACACTTTCTCCAAGGTGACTTAATTGTTCGAAAAGAGAACTAAGGTCACATCAAGTTTTCTCAAGTTAGATCATGTTTGAGTTTCGCATTCAGTTCGGAAGAAAAAATATCTGAGAAATATTGATGTATTATTCGCTAGGCTCAAGTCACTGAAGTTTAAGTTCGAATGCACCAAAACATCCATTCTTCTTGCTTTTACTTCCACTCTCTCTCTCTCTTCCTCTCTCTCTCTTCCTCTCTCTCTCTCTCTCTCTCTCTCTCTCTCTCTCTCTCTCTCTCTTCCTCTCTCTCTCTCACTCTTTTCTCTCTCTCTCTCTCTCTCTCTCTCTCTCTCTCTCTCTCTCTCTCTCTCTCTCTCTCTCTCTCTCTCTATATCTCTCTTCCCCTCTCTCTCTCTTCCCCTCTCTCTCTCTCTTCCTCTCTCTCTCTCACTCTTTTCTCTCTCTCTCTCTCTCTCTCTCTCTCTCTCTCTCTCTCTCTCTCTCTCTTTCTTTCTCTCTCTCTCTCTCTCTCTCTCTCTCTCTCTCTCTCTCTCTCTCTCTCTCTCTCAAACTTTCCAACTCAAATGCGAACGAAACCGATCCTATGATTTAAAATGTGCCAAAACAAATTTCAAAATTGAGTTCTACGGAGAAAACACTCAGCCACATGGAATTTATATCGTCCGACAGAAATTATACAAACGATTTCGAGAACTGAAGTACGAGTTAATTTTTCCTACCATTTCCTACCCATATAGAATCTTCATCTGTGAACAGGTTTGCTTTGAAAATATTCATGCTAGAGTTCACGTACAGATGGATATCTTACGTACAGCGCTTCCAGCCATCACAATAACACCAGATTCGTTTCAAACCCATTTATTGTATGCCGAAATTTGTCAAGAAAAGGGGAGTGAAATACTATTTTCTACACGTTTCAAGATTTTCAGGCAAAAGGAAGATTCTTGGAAAACTTGAACAGTGACACACTTCCACTGTTTCCATTCTATCAAACTTTAGAGTTATACACGGTGAGTAGCAAACAAAAAAACATCAGAAACTGGATACGCAGTATCATTTTGAAGACACTATTAACCACTGTTCAGCCAGTTACCCGTCAATCCCTTTCCGTTTGCTTGTATTTTGCAAACGTAGTCCTGACGGAAAACGAGAGGAGTCAACTTCACTTTGCTCTCTCTCACAATATGACTCTTAAGAACCGGGACAGAAAATCTCTTGTGATCGCAGAATCGACAGAGAACGAGAAGGTGATTCAGAAGTTTGTATTTGGTTGGGAATCCAGAAAATAAATCGAAATTCGTTTCTAAAGTGATCAGGGTCAAGAGTAAAATAGAAAAGAACCAATTGTGTTTATCTTGTTTTTTTAAATTTCTCCACTACACAGAAGTCGTTAGTAAGATGTGCCGGACGAAAATCTGTGAAAACCCTTTTTAAAAAAGGTTCAGACCCGCCTTCTGACCTGCAAGGTTCTAGGAAGGTACAGAGGTCAAATACATTGCTCATGGCATATTTATGAAACGCGAAATCATATTATCGATTACTCGCGATAATAGATTACCTCGAGCCAGATTGTACAATATTTCAGACTGAACGCTACCGGAGTGTATTCATGTACTTTTACACCCTTGTTCAAGTGCTCAAAGATGAAGCGGATATTAACATTGTCCTTCATAAACTTTGTCCGTCACGCACACCACTTCAGGTTCATTCCAGCTGATATCCACATGATAAATATTTCAGAATAAGATGTAGAGAAGATAAACAATATCAACACAGTTTTTTCAAGCCAACAATAACTTATTGCTGGCATTGGTCTGGTCTTCTACTGTTTATTACTGTTAATAAACATATGCAAGATGAAATAACAGTTCAGTAGTTCTAGTTAAAATAAAGTTTTATCTCAGTCTTCACTTTTTCCACTCATAAAGTTATATCGGAAAAAACAACAGTCGATTAGAGTTGAGTCAGAAGGATGCGAAGGGGAGGGAGACCGGTACTTACATATTTTGCATGACATTTTTTGAAACGCAAGTTCGAGTGTTATCATGTTAGTAGTATACTTTCGAGCAAGGAATACTTGAGTTATCCGAACGTTGTCAGTACATTGCTGACCACACTAAAGTGTACAATTGGTTTCTTGAATAAGTATGTTCCGAGAAATGAATGATTTCAAACTAGACCAAGACTTTCCCCATAACCTAGTACTGGGTGAGTCATAGTAGCAGAGATGAGAAAAATACGTAGATGATGAGGGTGTTCAGAAAATTCCCATCTTTCTTCGATATGTCTGTTGTTTACATTAGCGTTTTGTGCGTCTGCAACAGGAGCGGTGTACAACAGTCACATTAGTTCACATTCATTCAAAAAATTGACCGTCCTCCCATCTCTCACTCTCTTTGATTCTACTTTTCACTACAAGACCTGAATTTTGTGCTCTCGGCTCTTGAAAGCTCTTCAAGATCAAGCTCAATTATCATTTTCCGATTACTTAGGATTTTGATTTATCGAAATACGTGAGAGTCTACACAAATTAAATTTACTGCTCATTACGTGAATAAGTTTGTGATGAATAGCTTGGTTGCGGGAGTATCAATATGAAGATGATAATCCTCAATGGGGAGACTAAGACATTCTAATGGCTATGGCCGACATGCCAACTTGATCACGTGTTAGATTTGTCTGTTTGAAACATGAATTCCAAAAAAGTACTCCTAAAATTGAATAACACACTTCCAACATTGACCTGAGTCTCAGGAAATTCTTTCGGCAATTGGAAAAGGCAGTTTTATGTAGTGCATCAATAATCTTACCAAGAAAAGAGAATCTTTCCGTGAACAATTCTTGAACACACTCTGAACAATTCTTGAACACGAACAATTCTTGAACACTCGAGATTGTTTCTGATTGTTTTTTCTCAACAGCTCAAACGTTGTCCTGTTGCTCTTCTAAATAGCATATTGATTTTTGACACTTTTTGTAGGGAAAATGTCCGTTTTCCGTGAGAATATGGAGAACCTTCCTTCGTCAAGCAGTGAAAAACAGAAACTGACAAAAAGGGTGAGTTTATTGTTAAGGAAACATTCATTCTTATTGTGAGATAATTGATTATTTGTTGATAATCTGAATTTTAGAAATTCGACATTGAAAGTTTACTAAGTGATGATTCCAAGCCGATGCTCAAACATAAAATGGAAGTTATGCGAAGACCCGCTACTACGTCAATGGACTACTTCATGATCAACGATGTTTGTTTCTCCTTCAATCTTTGACTCAAATCACTTTTCAGTTGAAATACATAAAATGTACTGTGTCCGAGTTCCAATCAAGTCTCAACTTGTGGATCGAAGGTGAAAATCGACAACGAGCTCCAAAGACGCCTCAACTCTACATCTCATACAAACACGTATTTCTTCATTTTGTAAAAAAAAACATTTAAAATAACATGAGGCATTCAAAAACCTATGATCACCCATCGAAATGTGACGAAAACAGCACGTTCCTTGTATTTACCGTATTGAGAACGAGAAATGTGCAAATGCGCTGCATTGTACTACATATTATTACCGGCTCTACATTATTTCTGTTTCGAAAAAGAACTTCTGTGGAAAAGTAGACGTGTTCACTGATGACAATGTTATGTAATTTTTGATTTAAAAAAATAAAAATAGTCTTCCGAAAAGAAAACATCCAAATTATGTTTTTCTGTGAAGAAAAACAAATTTTTACAGTTCCACATGAAGAATCCATCATCAGCGGAGATTAGAGTTGTTCAACAGTCTCTTTTTTGCCGTTATCGAGAACTCAGATGGGAACTCAACTCGCGCTATGGGTTCCCTGAACATAGCGTCTACCTTTCTGAACAGGTAAAACTTTATATCAACATGTTAGTACTTTGAATACAATTCAGTTGAGTGTCTTGTACATGCTGATACCACTTCTCCAACTTCATCCAAACATGTACGAACTACTCATAGACTATGCCGGGTGTTGTCAAGAGAAGGTTAGTGAATCCATGCATATTGTCAAATTTAACAGTTTTTGACTTACTCACTATGAATAAAGTTATTATTATTATTATTATTATTATTATTTAGAGATTTTATTCCAGATTGCAAATAGGTACACAGAGAGTTTTATCAGAAAGGTGCCTGAGCCAGTCCAAACGCATCCCACTTTGCAGTACTTCTCGGTGAGCGTTTCAGAATCTCAAGTCCTAATTTTAAAAATATCAGTATCATTTGTTCTGCAAGTCTCAGATGAAGTCAGAGGCACAATCTTGAAATTCAGATGATTATCCGGGACAACATCATGACTGGCATACTTTACGCGATTTCAGTCATGACGAAAGAAGAGAAAAAACATGTTCATACTGCTATCATCAACTTTTTCCTGTTGAGAAGAGCTAACTTGAAGACAGAGATGGCTGACTGTTTTACGTGCGACAAAGTATGCTTTATTTAATACTTATCAAAAAGATAACTTCAGAAAATCACGTTCCGGCCGGTCGCCATGTACGTTTTCACGTTTTCAAAACTGCTGCTCGACCAAGACGACATAGATCATGTTCTCAGAAAACTTTCACCACAGAACATACCAGAAGCTCAGCATGTTTTACGTGCCCAGCTTGAGGATAAGATTAAGGAGCTTTCATAATAACTTTGTCACATCTTTTTGATATTTTCCCGAGTTAGGTTCCTAACAAATTTTTTACCCAACCCTCAGAAAACTTTTGCTTGAAATTATTATAGAACAACAGCATAATAACAGTATATACTCTGTTTTTCTTCGAAATTTTTGTTTTTGAATGTCATTTCTTGTCGTTTTTTCTTCATTTCCTGTTCCGTGTTCCTGTTTCTATCCTGTTGAATTGTTAACTTATGAACTATTACTTGATTTCCAACAGAATTCAAATACTTCATTGTATGCATGTAAACCAAAATGCGAAAGTGACAGCCGCACATCATTAAAGTCACCCGGAAGGTGTGAAGTGTACAACATACAATTGCTGACAACGACAAAACAATTTTTTCCTTCAAATTTGAATATGTTTTTCCTCAACATGAAGCATATCACACTCTCCACATATTCACATTGAAAAAACAACATTTCCGATTTTTAAAGTTTATTCTCAGAAACAAACACGGAGATGAAAAATGAGCCGTCGTCAGCTACCTACTGGCTGACATTCTGAAACATTAGAATTTGTGGATATTAGACAATCAATTGACTCACCATGTCTGGATGACAGCACTAATTCGATTCACTCTCGTCTTTGTTGCAACTGTCGCCAGAGTCGTCGGTTGCTTTTTCTTCGACATCTCCTGTGTCAGCTTTTCCTCCTAACTCGTTTTCTTCACTACTGCCTTCATCTCCTTCTTCCTTTTCTTCTGGTTCAGAAAAAAATAGTCCCAGCAAAAATTAAAAACATGCTTCGTATCTACTGCAGAAAGAGAGCAACTTGTGTACAACGCAGCATGATTGCAACACTCTAACCATTTCATAGAACTCTCTCACTTTTGCACTGTCTCTCATTTACAAATTCTGATGAGATAATGTTGAACGGGCAAAATTAATGCGAGTTCTAACATATTTGAAATTGTAATTGTCTATCATCGTCATATGGAGAAGGAAATTCCCGAGTTGCAAACTTGGTTTGTCAATCAAAAAAGAGGTCTGAAAGTTGCGCTATATGTGTGTGTAAGCATTTTCACAACCAGTCTTTCATCGGAAACTGTTGTTTTTTAAAAATCAGTGTAGTGAAACTGGGTTTGTAAGAAAAATAGTTTGAAACGGATTGTTCACAACATTAACATTACAAAACATCAGTTGATTTTTTCAGTTTGAAAAAACTTCACGGTTTTTATTCCAGTGAAAGAAGAATTTGGATGTATCAGTATGTCATCATTTCAACATTCAAGCAGAAAAACTACTCATTCATTCTCATGTTATAAAAAAACAAAACTTCTCAGGAGAATTAAGTCCTTCTTTATCCGTCGATATGTCCACGACGTAATAATTTTTG
Organism: Caenorhabditis parvicauda; assembly: GCA_963978915.1. Lineage (NCBI taxonomy): Eukaryota > Metazoa > Nematoda > Chromadorea > Rhabditida > Rhabditidae > Caenorhabditis > Caenorhabditis parvicauda. The sequence continues at coordinate 6,874,828 of OZ022249.1, forward strand.
TTTTGATTTTTCATCAATCTTTGGTATTAAAAATTTGTTGAAATGCACCATGTTAGTGTCTCGACTTGTATAACAACAAAGTGTTAACGCTTTTCAGTCATAGACGGAGAAAGATTTTGAGAATATAGTACTTAAATAATATGAAATTTGAACTTCACAATTTTGAAACACCTTGTTGTCAATCACAAACAAGTCGTTCCAGCTTGAAAAAAAATTCACAAAACATAATCGAAAACTACAAAACATGATGAGTGAAAAATATCATCAGTTTTCTCTATATCTATATGAAAACATTTTCCTCATTAATATGATAAAACTAGCTTTTTTCTCGCTGAAGGTAGAACGTGTGCGAATGCGCTGCGTTGTACTACTCTTACAAGCATCACGATTTCCAATGAAAACAACTACATAAAGCAGAAAGTTCGAGCATATCAACTGATATTTGTGGCAAATTGGGTCTAACGGGAAAAATCATCCATTTATTTCTGGTAATAACTACGAAAAATATACAATGAAGTTTGAAATAGTTGCATGATCAAAACCAGGTGGGATTTGGACCTGGCATGTGCGTTGAAATAGAGTGAAAACGTTTAAATCAGAAATCTGGAGCAGAAAGAACTTGGAAAAAACCCCACAAGGCTGAAATAAAAATACAAAAGTTTACATGTTCAACTGCTCATTGGACTAGACTGTGGGAGAAACAATTTCTTTTTTCATTTCGTTCAAGTTCTATGATTTTCTCACATCTTGATGTAATTCATAACACGAAACCAAAAGTTTCCAGACGGCAGTTTAAAGTTAGAATTCAGGAGTCTGAATTCGTTGCAGTTTCGATGTGCAGTTCCTGCCATCCGTTTTTGATTCCTCCCGTTCCTGGGTTTTGCAGAATTCTATATGTCGTTCTGAAATTGTAATATTGAACACCTATTAAATTTTGCGGATGTATGAAAATTTCTGGTTTGAACTCTATTTTTTCTCTAATACATAGAACAATTTTCAAATTTTGAAAGACTGAGATAAATACATAGAATATGCTGAAGTACTTACTAATTGCTTCATTTTTCTTCAAATTGCAATCATTTCCTTGCTGTCTTCCAGTTTTCTCGGCGATAGATTGCCGACTTGCGTGATGAAACTTCCACATGTTCTTCAAATATCAGTATCCACACGGCAGTTCACTTTTCTGGATAAACATATTATAAGGTTTTACGCCCTATAGTGGATTCCACCCTTTTACACACTAAAACTAAGGTTGTGATTACATTATATTTATTACAATAACACTAAGATAAGAGGCGAACTGGGGAGATGGGAACACATCTGCCTTATATACCCCTTGCGGTGACCTCGCAAGCGCTTATCGGTTGTTGATCCTTCGGCGGTCTTCTTTGGAGCTCGTAATGTTTCTTCATCTGTTTACAGGGTCAGCGGTCTTCTTTTGATCTTATTGTGATGATAGTGTCCACATCTGATCGTCAGATGTGTACATGATTGTATGGGATGTTACATCCCCCGCACTTTCAGATGATGCACGTCCTCGTGCGTCTTGTAGGTGATGAAGTAGGCCGTTGGCGAAGCTTGGTTGGCCGCTCCGGGTAATTTGAGGCTTTTGTGTTTCTTACAAAAAGGGGTGAGAACAAAAAATTACAACAATTTCAAAAGCAATAAAAACAATTTGGGCTTACTCATATCCTCTGTATCTGTTGTAGTCCTCGTCGTCCGAGTATTCCTCGTCGTACTCGGATTCTTCCTCGTCGTAGTCGTCGTCGTCATCGTCATCGTAGTCGTGGTGACGGTCATACGGATCTCGTCTGTCGTAGTCTCGTTCTCGGCTGCATCGGCATCGGTCACAGCTCTGGTTACGGTTTGGCTGGTCACGGCTCTGGCTCTCTTGTTCGTCGTTGTCACGGGCCAGTAGAGCGTTGATTCCCTCAGTGATCGTGTTGAGTGTCGATCGTGTCGGAGTCTCTATGTATCCTTGGATAGCTTCTTCTTCGACTGCTGCGTCAACTGCTGTCTTCCAGTCCAATGCTTTGGCTCTCAAGATTGCTCGCTTGAGTTCTGGTTGTACTCCTTGAATGAAGAATGCCATCATCACTGCTTCCTTGGTGTCTCTCGCCGCCAGTGGATATGCCATCGCTGCAAGATTTCTGATTGTGTTAGTAAACTCGTGAACTGTTTGGCCGCCCTGCTTAACCGAAGCTAGTTTTGCGATTCCTACTGCTTGACGTGCTGGTGTATAGTATTTCTCGTTAAAACACTTAGCAACTGTTTTTAAAGTATCGCCATTTCCTGTCATACACTCGCGCATCAGCGCTTCTTCCTCTCCTCTTGGCATTAGCGTTGCTAATTTTCTCAGCGCATCTATTTCTGTTAGCTTATTCGCGTTAAGAAAATCAATCAGCCGGTTCATGAAACAAGTGAACCCTCCCCGGTCCGGTGAGAACCGGGGCCACTGCTCGGCTCCAATTGCAATAGTGCGTAAGGCATCTGTTATCGCCTCCAATTGCCGGGCTCTTGTTAGAGCTTCTCCCATCGTCAGGGGGTCATAGAAGACATCATCTGGGTCTTCGACTCTGCGGTTATTTCCACTTCTGTTGGTGGTCATCGCTGCGGCTTCTGTTCTGCAATTGAATGGAGGTTGCTGATTATGGTGCAGTGCTGGATGGCTCTTTGAGAGAGTGTATGAGTTATGATCGGATACTGTTTCGAGAATGAAATGACTGAATTGCTTGAATGAGAGAGACAGAGGAGATGGAGATAGAGATAGAGAGAGAGAGAGAGAGAGAGAGAGAGAGAGAGATAGAGAGAGAGAGAGAGAGAGAGAGAGAGAGAGAGAGAGAGAGAGAATAATGGTGCTGGTGTAGTTCTTCACTGTTATTTTTGCTGCTAGTTGTCTTCTGGCCATGTCGTCTTCTTCTATTGGATCTTGGAAAAAGGTGATTGACGAGGATGTTCATTGAGATGTTTGCGCAGACATCTGATGAGTTCCGTCGGTTTTGATTTTGTCGATGGTCGTGGGGAGAAAGCGGCACTGATGCCAGTACGTCTACTGAACCACTCAGCTTCTCCGTGTGACTCGTTTCCTTTCAATCCTAAGATGATGATAACAGACAACTCTGTTTCCTGGCTGTGTTCGACTGAACAGGATTGACAGCTAAAAGAATATTGAAGTTGTGCATGTGCGTGTGCTCTCGTGCGATTGTACGTGTGTGGGTGCATGTGAGTAACTATGTTTTTTGTGATTTTTTTTTCCGCGTTTTGAGGCGCGATTTTGAGTTGCCGAAAAAATGTTTGATGTGTTCAAGGGGGTAATCGACTAATGTGCTGATTGGAGTACGATTTTTGCCGGGTTGTGGTGTATAGTCTGCATTGTTTGTGTAGCGGTAAAATTGAATTTTGAATGAATTAGAGAGAAGAAATTTTTGGTACAGACTATCTACCCTAACATGGTTCTTTTCCTACTTCCAATCGAGAGAAGAATTGATGTGCGTCAGTTTTTGGATTTTGATTGTTTGAGAGAATTTTGGATTTGAATTTTTGATGTAAAAATATGAAAAAATGTTCTGACCACGCATCAATCCTTTCTTACCTTATTCCGCCCATTTGTTGTCATCTTCTCCAGTACAATCGGTCCCTGACTGTCGAGCGGCTCCTCATCATTCCGCAAAGTTGTTCCTTTCACTTTCTCTTGTTAGTCGACATTTTTTTTCGAAGCTTGATTCAACGTAACACATACCGCCACCGTCGGTAGTGTGGGCGGCCGCCACTGTTGGCTTCAAGGAGCGGGGTCTGTCCTCATTTTCCTGGCTTCACTTCCTTCTAATCAGACCACCGGGAATTCTCATCCGGTTTGTCAGGACCTAAATCAACGCGCCTGCGCTGTAAGACCATTGATGTTGCTCTCCTGGGGTTTTCCCAGTTTACGAGTTAGTTTGTAAAATAAGTAAAAAATGTTTTCTTTTCTCGAGAGTCATCAGTGTCCCATACAGTGGGCTTTAGCAGTGCAGCGGAAGGTGGGTTTGGTGCGGATATACATCATCTAGCATTACGGGAGAAGGAATAAAAAATGAGTTCTTTTCGATCGTTTTCGATTTCCTTCAGGCACAGGTCCTTCGGGAAAGGGAAAGATCGGTGGAACCTCCATATAAGGTTTTACGCCCTATAGTGGATTCCACCCTTTTACACACTAAAACTAAGGTTGTGATTACATTATATTTATTACAATAACACTAAGATAAGAGGCGAACTGGGGAGATGGGAACACATCTGCCTTATATACCCCTTGCGGTGACCTCGCAAGCGCTTATCGGTTGTTGATCCTTCGGCGGTCTTCTTTGGAGCTCGTAATGTTTCTTCATCTGTTTACAGGGTCAGCGGTCTTCTTTTGATCTTATTGTGATGATAGTGTCCACATCTGATCGTCAGATGTGTACATGATTGTATGGGATGTTACAATATGAAAAATAGTTTTTCCTACAGTCGATGTGTTTCATTTTTTCAATCTTGAAAATTGATATGAGTATTATTTCTACTGTCCCTTGTGACGACTTCTAAACAGAAATTTTTTCAAAATTATCACATAACTCATTTTGTTTAACACACTTTTCAATATTGAAGATAATTCAAACCGTTTTGTTTTTTATCAATATGTTCAGCTGACATTGAGAGTCTAGCTTTTTTTCTTTTGATTGAATATTTGTTTCAGTAGAATGCTCACTTGGTTCAAATAACAATGATATTTTCTTGTGATGATTGACAGAACATTGAACAATTAGCAAAAAATCTCACCATTCGTTTCACGTTCCTTCAAACTTCTTTTTCTTTGAGTAGTTTGGTCTCAGATGAACAGCACAAACAGATACAGTTCGTCGCTTGAAGAAAGAGAAGTTTCCAGGTTGGAACCAGATAGACTTCTGGAAAATATGTGCGTGAAATTTGCTCAATTAGCAACTGAAGTTTTTGACAAGTTTAAGATTACTTTTAAAATTCACTCTTTCAACATTCATTTCAATTTCTTTTTTAGTTTTCATTCTTAATTCTGAAGAGTTTTTTTTAACGATTCAAACCGGATTTCTGATTTCACGTGTTAGTTTTTGAAAAAAAAAACTACTGTAAAATAACTTTTATCGATTAAATCTTACCACCCCGATTTGATTCCGATCAAGTTCACACATTGTATTTTCTTGCAGACTAGTTCAGACTATATCAACGACTGTTAATTAGCTCACGTTACTTGAAATTCTTGCAAAGTCATGTGATCACCAACAAGTTTACCTGAAAAAAAAATTAGGCGAAATTAGGTTTTTATTTTTTATATGGTCCGTTTTTGCCTATCTTCTCTCATACATTGAAAATTTTTCTCTTTCTGGAACTTTGAAAAATAGCGAAAAAATTTTCGAGATCTTGGTAATTGAACTTCAAAACATGTTGCATCGTTTTTATAGTATATAAATTCTCAGTGAAAAACACAATGGAAGAATGTTTATAACCGACTCGTCACAGTCTGTTTCTTCCCTTCTACATTACGCCAGTTGCCCGATCATTAGCACATGTGTCTAAGCCGACAAAGGTCATCAGATAAGAAACAACACTTGCCCCGGCACTTGGCGCAACAGACATCTGCTTCTTGTACAAGAGATCATCGCAAAAGTGTGAAGTACTTCACTAAAACAGATGCACATCAGTTTTTGGTTGATCTTATGTTGTGTTAAAGAGGAAACGGTTACTTATATACTATTGTCTCGAGTGGACTTCCTTCAGATAGGCGGATTATTTTTTTTATTCAGTTTTCTCTTCATAACTGTTGTCGGTTGGCAAGAACACTAAATCACAGCAAGTCAAAATAGTATCTGAACAGCGTTGTTAGAATATTGTAGTAACCTAAAAAATTCATAAACCATCTGAAATTCACAGTTCAAACATGTTTTTCATCGTGTAGGATGCGACAAAGTCAGAAAAAAGATTTTATTGTCATTGTGCCTAATTTGATCATTTATCAATCCGGAGGTTGAACTCCGAGCATCGCAATCACTTTTTCTTGCAAAAAAAGTACTATCACTTGAACAACGAACGGATAGAAATCACTTTAGTACATAGAACAGTCGTCAATCTGAATGTAGTTTTGCGATTTATGTTGTATGTATTAAACTTGAATAAACCGAAAGCTGAACTTTATGCATTCATTATATAAATCAGTTTTTTCAAAAAGTTACACAAAGTAATCATCTCATACTAACTAACTAGAATTTTCATATTTTAGTATTTTGCAATTTGAAAAGCAAATTCTCACCAATAACACTTGAAACATTACCTAACTTTATAAGTGTCAAAAAATAAGTCTGTGTCCTAATAGGAGTAAGAAATATGTAGTTATTATCTGCAGAGCTTCTTCTTTTATCATTTTTCTGCAGACATTCAAAAAAATTACCTTTTTTGCAACATTGAAGATAGTGAACGATTGTGATTGATTCTTTGGGAAAGTACGAGGTAAAATAGAATAAACGTCCCGTATTTACTGCAGGTCGCAAGAGAACAAAATTTTAACAACGCAGCACGTTTGCACCTTTTATCTCTCATTCTCTCAAAACACTCTCATTGCGGCATTCATTCTTTTTGTTCCTAATTTGATGTGTTATGAGCGCAAATAATTATAATGAGTTGAGGTTTTAAGTCGTTCATTATCATTACTATACATTTTGATTCGGTTTATTGATCTAGATCTTGCATCTGCCTTTCAGTTTTCTGTTATTTTGTGATAGTAATCACATAGAGAATTTGATAAGCTTATTCAACATGATTATTCAAATCCTAAAAACTTGATACATCTACCCATCATCAATGCCTAATTTAATTTTTTGACTTACAGAACATGGAAAAGCTTACTGCTGATTTCTTCCTTATCTATGACGACATGGGTGTTCCCAACCTTGGCTTTCTGAAGGAGCACAATGACAAGGAGGTGAGATTTCTTATTGAAATCTGTTTTTTGTTGTATCAAAAGTTTTCATTTTCACGTCGTGCTAGAGAAGCGAGAGTGAGAGAGACACATCATAAAATGTTCATTTTCACAGTGTATTTGCGTATCCGGGACTTTTCTCTCTACAAAAATTATTCTCCCACCTTCACTCTTGAAGAATTACTGTTTGATGTAGATTGCAGATTGAGATTAGTAAATGACGTCATGGACGCCGGATTTCATGATGTGTAAACTTCCTCACTCCCGTGTTTCTAGTAATCACTTCAGTTTCCAAATCTTTTTAAATCTAAACCAGAGTAAACTGCCTGATATTGTACAGATTCGAAAACTCGTACGATAAACCGTTTCAGACTCAGTTGAAGAACTTCATGACCGAACTAATGACGCACCTGGTCACACCAGACTCTGAAGTAAACTCCATGGGAGCTCACAACTCAATTGAGAAAGGAGTCATAGTTATCGGAGAGGAAAGTGACTTGCGAAAGGTAATTTTGAAGTACATTTTATGTTGAAGAATCGTGTTATTTTCAACACAAACATGATTTCTTTTTGTAAAAAATGGTGTTCTTCAGGTCGTGGCCGTCAAGAACGAGTTCAATCTGGACATGATTGAAAGATTTGATAAGAAGATTCCATGCGATGATTACGACCTCGTTTCTTTGTACGTCAAGTTGAGAGTAGGACAACAGCCTGACGTCCTTTCGTCTCCAGAAAACGTCGGAAGCTCACAGCTTCCGCCAGACGGATCCGCTCAGAGTACGGAAGATGTCAAGAAGGTGACACCTGCATGCAGCACAGAAACTGTTAATGGTGCGCCCCTAGAAGAGCAGGGAACACTCGAAGAGCCTGAGCTGAAAGTTGATATGAAAACTGTAAGCACGCAAACGGTGTACAACGAGGTGAGTACAAAAATCTCAAACATTTTCATACTCAGCATTTCAGGAGATCGGCTGGTTAAGCGAGATTCTAGGGAACTGCTGTTCGGTCGGGACGTCAACAGACGGCTTAGAAGAACGCCCAGGACTGTTCTTCTGAATAACATGAAACTGCAATGTTCCCAGTCACTCACCGCTTTTTCCGTTTTTTATTCTCCACTACTATTATTTATTGGTTAATTCTCTGTATATATCGCAAGAATAAATCTGACGGGAATTTGCTTTTCAGGTATCGAAAAATACAATGACATCAACATATTCAAAAATAAGATAACAGAAAGTTACAGAAAGACAGAGAGAGAGAGAGAGAGAGAGAGAGAGAGAAAGAGAGAGAGAGAGAGAAAAGGGAGGAGTTACGGCATTCATTTTTGAAAGAAAGTACAGTATCCCGTGTAAAAAATACATTACAGTAGAATAGTGGTGTGCGCGTTAAGTTACAGTACCCTAAAACAAGATGAACAGCGGTTACAGTAACCCAGTAATGAAGAAATTGCATTGTAGCACTACAACTTATGATAAGTTACAGTATTCAAATTCAGGTTTTCCATAGTTTCATAGGACCTTAGTTTATGGAAGTTGCAGTATTCATATTTGGAAAAAGTTACAGTATCCCCATGTGAGACTAAGTTACAGTACACTCTTTCCTAACTCTTTTTTCTCTCAATCGAACAAAGATGAGTCTTGCTGCCGCCATGATAACAAGACATACAGGGTCTCTGAAGCTGAGACGTCTCTCTCCCTTTTACACACTGTATCGTCTGCCTTGCTTGACCTGACCTTTCGTTACAACAACATCGCGCACTCCGTTTTTTGTTTATACCTTTTTTTGTTTTCTGAGGTTTCGATTTTTTCAAGGCGCGGTGGGAATCGGTACAGTACTATTGGATACAGTACCCATTATAAGAACACAGTACACAATGATATCGAATACAGTACACCTGTTGTAAACACAGTAAAATACTGAGATACAGTATGCATAATTACAGTAAACTCTTCAATACGAAAGAATTGGGTGCGTTACGTCTTAATTAAATACCGTGATAACTTCAAGTGTTTGAGATACAAAACCGTACACCTAATGAAAGGTCAGTACTTCCCTGTACTAATCATCAAACAGTACTACTCAATTACGTACTTCAGCTTGTCATCAAATTTCAGAACATTTCTCTTTAAGAGGTGCACTGTAAGTATAATACTATCAGTATGCGGTAATTTATGTCTTCTTTAGAGTCGTATGCATGGTCATTGCTTGCGCAATCCCCTTCATGACTAGAACTAGTGTTTACCTCGCATAATCGATCGATATGGTTAGAGCCTCTCACTAATAAGCAAAGTTTCTGTAAGTAGAGTTAAATTTTGATAGTTTTCATGGAAACGGATGAAACTCTTTTTTTCAGATAACTTTACGAGATTCTTTGACCCAGATTTCACTTCATTCTTGGGTATCCTTAGGGGTGCTATGGTACATCTTAAGTTGTGTTTCAACGTTTCTGTAGTGATGATTGGGCTTCCGTAGGCACATTTTCTAAGATTCTCTGGGGATGATAGGGTTCTCCTTATATGTATATTCTTTTGAGTTTCATCAAGGAGTTGAATTCTTAAGTTTCTCCAGTGGTGATAGGGTTTTCCCAGGATGTGTTTTTACATCTTGTCAGGGATCATAATCTTTTTCAACTAGTTTACGAAAACTGACCTTTTTAAAGGTTACTTAGCCTTATAAGAATCAGATAGGTCCTTGAGAACAGACGTTTTTGATTAGACCGGAAGATCATTAAAGTAAATCTCCTAAGGACGAGGATGAGAACATGTAATTACTCTCTATCCGAACTGATTATACTGTCGGTTGAGATATTTCTCTCAAAACTACAAGAATTGAAAAACTTCCACACCTGAATAGGGTTCTTCGATATTTTTTTCCTGAAGCTTTAAGTTAGCTCTGACGATAAAAATGTGAGGACTCTCAAGTGATGTTCGTGATGTATCTATATTAAATATCCTTAGATTGGGTACTGAAATTTCTGATTAGGCGAATTATTAGAACGATTCTTTCGAGAGCTTAAAACATTATTTGGAGGATATGTGACTAAAAATAATGGGTCTCTCTATGAGGTTTCCACAATAAAACCAGTTATGGAAACAAACAAATGAATCTCTGGAGGTTTAGTTCTTAAGATTGTGTTTGTGTTAAGATTCTGACATTTTTGGCATTTATCAACCTGGGATATTCGGATTGTAACTGTAACTTTCAGGGACGGCGAAAAAAACATTTTTATGCAGTTCTCAAAAATACGAAAATCATATGACATAACTGCGCAATAAAAAATCATTCTCTCAAAACTTGTCAAAATCAAATTTTTGCACTTTTTTCATTCACTAACAGTTTCCATGTAGAGTAGAGAAGTTTTTTCATTCACTAACAGTTTCCATGTAGAAAAAATTCAATTTTAAGTGCACAAAAATGTTTTCTCCAACATTTCTGAAAGTTACATATCAATCTGAAACTCCCAGATATGCTAAAAGTGTGATGGTTCGTATCTTTATGGACGGTACTGTATGTACTTACATCATAACAGGTGTACATGAGAGTAAATTTTATTAGGAACAAATATCAAGGTTGAGCTCAAATACTCGATTAGGGCTCTTTAACGTAATTCTCATATGTGATCAAGGTTGATAGCATGTGCATTAGCTGAATCGATACACTTAACAACACCATATGTATATGGTGGGGTCATATTGCCACAATAACCACTACTAAAAAGTGTTAAGACGCCACCTGTTGGCACATTTCCATCATCAGTCTAGGCCGCCAAAGAAATAGCCCTGTGAGGTGTGGTGTTACCTATCCACCATCAGCTCCGCCCACAAGCTCTGGACCCACAAACCCCGCCCCCTCGTATATAAAAGGACCCCAGATAGCTCTTAGTCAGCTCGACAGTTTCTGTTCCAAACAAACTTCATGGTCAACCAAGCAGTCCGCCAACTTGACGTCTCTCAACTAAAACGCGAACTTGAGAACATCCAGAAGCTTCGACCTGCATACCAGAAACAACAGGAAACGATAGAAGAACTACGGAACTTCCTTGAAGAAACACTAACGAAGAACAGGATCCTACAACTGCTTCTTCATCGGAAGAACAATACAATAAACGTGTACAACAAAGCAGTAAGTGTCATCTTTCTAATATCTCTTAATATCAATCTTTCAGTTTGAGAGAATAATCACCGAGCGAGCCGACAAATTGGGAAAGCTCACTGCTAAAGACGTTGAGAAATATTTGAAGGCAAACAGCAAACCATCAACTGACGACGAAGAGGAGGAGGAAGAGGAGGAGGAGGAAGAAGAAGCTAGCGATGGAGAGGTTGAAGAGGTAGAAGCTAGCGATGGAGAGGTTGAAAAGGAAGAAGCTAGCGATGGAGAGGGTGAAGATTATGACGCACAAGAAGAAGAAGACGAAGAAGACAGCTTCGACCATGGCGAGAGTGAATTCAACTCTGATGGTTCTCTCGAAATCTGCGAAGGCGGCATCGATGACACCGTGGACGATTCAGAAGATGGCTATTGTGTTCCAGCCATGGTAAGTCAATTGTTTTCCTTATATCCACTAATTTCAATGTTTCAGAGAGACTACCACTAACCAGCTGACGACAAATTTTATACAAGAATCCACTTTCAGCCTTCCGATGTCGCCGATTTTTGTTCTTATTATCCTTTGTTTCAACTTTTATGTCTTTATTGATTTGGATAAATATTAGATACTCAAAATGTTTTTTGTGAAGATATGAATCAGACTCTTCAATTCCGAGTGAACTTTTTCATCAAGTGTGTTCGTACAGAACCAACGGGAACTATAGCAGGGTGGGCCGCCTGTTCGAACCGATGAAATGAAGAAAAAATACAAAAGAAGATCATAGAACAATATCCTGTGAAGAATTTCCTTTTGCACTCTGCTCATTCTCAACAGTACAGCCTTGAGAGCTTTTGATTGAGCTTTGTTGAATGTTCGCAGGTCATAGGTGACAAGATATCTGCTGAACAACTAAGTTCAGGTGACTGATTTTTGAACAATTTTTGGAAACAATCTTCAGGGTCTGAAATTTTGTTAACCTATCGGATTCTCAATCAGAAGAATAATGCCTACCATTTGACAAAGTTTGAGAACTATGTCATCTGATTACGCCTTTCGGTCTGAAAAAATCTTCGAAAAATCGTCATTTTCAAATTTTTGTTGAAAACCTCGGACGAAATTCGGATTAGAAGTTGACCTTTAGTTTTTTTTTTGAATTATTTACAAATATTCCAAGTGTTTTTCTATAAACAACTACCAAGATTCGCTGAGTTTTGTTCATTCCGACTATGAAACAAGCCTTTTTGTGAACTGCATTTTCATACGCGAACACCCATTCTGATTTAAAAATTGAAACTTTCTCTGTTTTGGACACTTTTTTTCGTTTCAAAAACTGTTTGTTTTCTTGAAAAGTAACAAAGAACAGTTTCAACAGCGGTTCCCAACTGTTGAGTTGGTTCAAAGCCCATTGTATGTGAATCGAGAGATTCACATGCTTCTAGCCAGAATCCTATTGTTGTGACGACAGTCTTCTCGATACAAGTCTAGTCAACGTCAGTGAGTGTCTTAGCCATTTGAAAATATCATGCACTGTAACAATTTTTTTGTAATATTCGAAGCTATTTTCATTGTGAAACGCCGACCGATATGATGACTTTAAGTGGTTTATATTGCGACATAGTTCCACTAGACAACATTCCGACTGTCTGTTCGATGATATCCTTTATCATCTACATATGTATATCTCTCCGGATCATAACACCTTATAAGGCTAAACATCATTTATTCACAACAAAAAAGTTATTATACACATGAAGGACTCATCGGTCCGGCCATAGGCCTTCCCGACGAGCCCATTCCCAAAAATGTCGTCCTGTCTTTGTTCCCATAATGAAAAAGCTGCGTAGTCGGTGTGGATGTTGATGACGTGAGGGTATACAATATTGTGAAAAACACACGATTCTAAAACAAAAATTCCTACAAAAATTGTTCTCCAAGATGATTTTTCTTTCTTCTTTAATGCCCATTGTAATCCTTCCGGTTTTTTTCAGGAGTGAATCCTGCTGATTTCATAGGGCATTTTTTCAGGAGTGAATTGTGCTGATTTCATGAGGTATTTTTTGAGGAGTGGATAGGCCCCAGACACCACTCATCGTGGTGTCAGATTCTTCAAACTGACACCTCACTGAGTTTGACTGTGGTGCCAGATTTATGAAACTGACACCATAGTCGAACTCACTGTCGTGTCCATAGTCGAACTCACTGTCGACCATAGTCGAACTCACTGTCGTGTCAGTTTCATAAATCTGGCACCACAGTCAAACTCAGTGAGGTGTCAGTTTGAAGAATCTGACACCACGATGAGTTTGACTGTGGTGCCAGATTTATGAAACTGACACCACAGTGAGTTCGACTATGGTGTCAGAAAATTTTGACAGACGCCCCATTGTGGTGCAATTTACTAAATTGAGATTTTGTAAAACGCGGCACCCGACACCACTGACACCTCGCGTGGTGTCATGGTGCCGGGCGTCAGTGGTGCCTTTTAAAATTAGTCACAAAATTGAAAATTACCTCAACTTAAAAGAAGAATATTTCAGTTATTTGAGTAGCAAAAATATATCTGCGTGAATCGTACCAGTAAGAATAACATTGCGGCACATTTGTTACGATTGTTCTTTCCCACTAGAAGGAGCATATAACGATTGTAGGGCAACAGTTGCCTGGTTTTCTGTTACTGTCATCATCTGGAGCATATCTCCTTACACAAGAATTTTTCCTGGCTCTTATTCGGTGAAATGATTTCAATTACTCAACAAACCAACCTTCATTGATATTAATCGGTGTAACTTTTCCGCTGAAAAAGGATGGACTCATTCTCTGATTGACTTCACGTGTATACGAAAATTTGGAGATAATAATAATAAGTGTTTATTCCGTTCGACGGAAACATTGAAAACGGGATTGTGAAATAGGAATCAGTCCTGTAATGAACAAGAAGTGATCTAGGCGATAAGATGAAAAAGAAAAAAGCAGACATTGGAAAGAGGAAAAAATGAAAGAAAAAATTGAACTGGAATAATGAGAAGATGGTAAAAGAAGATTAGGGGAGGAAATGGCTTTAAAAGAATAGGGGAAACAATTTCTCTCTCCTGATTCGAGTAATATTCGAAGAGGGAATATTGACTACGTACAAATAACTGGACTACTATTACTATTGACACCCAGCTAACTAGTGCAACGTTATCAAGATAGGGGAAGGGTAAACTGGGTTCTGTGCTGGAACAGGGATAGGAGAGGGTGAGATAAGCATATTAGGAAGGTCAATTGATTGGTTGTTTCTGAGAATTTTCATGAAGTTGAAGAGCACAGTCGGAAGTTAGAACTTGAAATTAGACTGTGAAGAGGGTTAGCACAAGGCTATCCAAGTCCTCTGTTGCTAGGCACACGCATTTGCTCAAGAGGAGCAGAAGGATTGGAGAAAGAATCGTCTCCTGAATTATTATCAATTAGAAATCATAGTTTTAGTGATAAAAAACCTTTGGGAAAACGTCCTCAGATTTGATGTCAGTCTTCCCGGTTCTCTTCAACGCGAGGTAAGAGATGAGGCCGTTACGTAGAAGGATTAAATCATTTCGGGTCAACGATTCGACGACGTAGCTGATTCCTTTCATCACACAAGCTCGAGTCGTCTCCTGAATTCAAGCAGTTGGTAAAAAATAATAATTGAATCTCACCGTGACATAATACAACTGTGAAGGATAGCGGATGATCTTGTCTGGTGGTGGGAAAAAGTACTCACGCGTCACCTGAAAATTATGAACTCCGTCCAACATGGAGAAAAATATCACGCTATTCAAGATTCGGCAACGTTTTTTGAAATCAAGTTTCAAGTTTAGTTTCAAACTGAAAGAAAACCAACCTTTTCTTGATAGTATTCGGCGATTTTCCGAATTTCCTCAGGTTCCAAGGGAACACTAGTAAGCATGAGATCCAGCATGTTAATGATTGCAATCTGAGAGAAACTTGTAGTCAGATTGCATTCAAATTCAAAAAACTACCTGTTCGCAGATGAACACGTAGTATAACGGGTTCCCGTTTGGAACAGAAAGTTCGCCAATGAGATCAAACAGTCGCATCATCAAAACCTGGCGTGCGTCCAGGATCACATTAACGTTGATGGTGTCAAGCTTGAGCTGTAAGTTGTGGTGGTTTTTCAGAGCAGAGATGTTTGCTTATTCTCTCTCTCTCTCTCTCTCTCTCTCTCTCTCTCTCTCTCTCTCTCTCTTTCCCCTCTGTCTCCCTTTCTCTTTCTCTCTCTCTCTCTCTCTGTCTTTACTTCTCTCTCTCTCTCTAACAAATTCTCCTCAGATTTATTCTTGCGATATGTACAGAGAATCAACCAATAGTTAATAGTAGTGGTTTCTCTCACTCTCTCACTCTCTCATTCTCTCACTCTCTCACTCTCTCACTCACTCACTCACTCTCTATCTCTCTCTCTCTCTCTCTCTCTCTCTCTCTCTCTCTCTCTCTCTCTCTCTTCCTTTCTTTTTTTCTCTCTCTCTCTCTCCCTCTTTCTCTCTTTCTCTCTTTCTTTCTCTCTTTTTCTCTCTTTTTCTCTCTCTTCTTTTTTACTCTCTTTTTCCCTCTTCCCTTAACTTTCGCTTCTCTCTCTCTTTTGGAAGAGGTTTTGTCAACTCAAAATATGATTTTCGATACATGAACTGGTGTGTTTGCAATTGACGTTCCAAATGATATTAGAAGTACAGTTGGTACATGTCATCCAGAAAAAAAGCAGTATTTTCTCACATATTAACTGTTCTTACAATCCTCAGTTTTATGTAACAAAATCTTAATCATTGTTTTTCAACATTGCTCAGAAGGAAAACGTTTTTTTTTTCTGAAACTCACTTTTCTGAACGAAAAGAAGGGACTGAATGTTGGGTTCACTATAGCTCGTACTACGTTCTGAGGTGAGTCTCTCATCCAATGATGAAATGAAGTAGTGACCTGCTGTTGCTGAAACTTCTTATTTGACTCGATTGAATGAGCACATACCTTTTGGTTTTGTTGAGCGCTCACTGTAGCATCAATCTCAGCCTCAACAGTAGCGAGAGTGCTAGTTGGAGCGCCAGTCCCAGCCGTAGCGCCAGATCCAGCTGGAGCACCTGCTAGAGCACCAGTCGTAGCGAGTTTCCTAGCCTTTCCGTTAGTTTCATTCGCAGCGTCAGTTCCAACTCTACCGGCTTGTTCAACGTTAGAAGGTTCAGATTGTAGCGGAGTTGTGGCAATGACAAAGGTTTTGTGTTCGATTCTGGACCGCGAAACTGATTGTTTCTGGCTAATGTTCATTGCAGAAATGCTTCTGATGGTGAGTGGCTTCATGGGTTGAGGCCTCTGATACGGGAGAAAAGTCTCTTGTCCTTGTTGGAGTCGTTTCTCCATTGACTTCTGATAAACACAAGTGAAATCATGGACTAATCGAAAAAAAAACCTTTAACACAGGCCATTTCTGACTCTGAGTTTCGAAAGTTCTTGATCTCGACGAAGTACCTTCATGAGGTTGAAGCGGCTGGAAAGTCTTTGCAGATCGTATTGGAGTCAAAGTGAAGCCTTTTGGGATGCTTTGCCAGGCCATCGGCTTCTTGCTTCCTACTGGATGAGCGGCAGGGAACATGATCTTAAAAATCGTTATGTATAGCAAGAAAGACGAACATAGAGAAGTACACCATTGACTTTGTCTGCTGAACGTGAAAAATTATTGAGAGAAGCAAAGGTCATACAAGAGGAATGAGTTATAGAAAATGACCAACGTGAACTTTCGCAAGGTGAGAAATGGTTGTACGAGACAGACCGTGATTGCTCTTATTGAGATTACTCATAACGCAACCTTCAGACGTGAACTTTTCTTCACTTTGTGTAACAATTGCAGAAACTCGACAGCTTTCTTTTCCAAAAACATGAGGGAAAAGTGAACGCTCACTAGCTGTTGCATCTTGTCTCGTTGCGCTGCTGCAAACAAACAAACGAGAGGAGGCATTATGGAGAGAAACACGCGATTTAAAAGAACGGCTGAGTGGTCTAGTGGTATGATTCTCGCTTAGGGTGCGAGAGGTCCCGGGATCGATCCCCGGCTCAGCCCGCTTATTTTACACATTCTAAATAAAAGTTATATAGAAGTTAATGTCATGAAATTTGGTCACAATTACATTTCTACTGACCAGGAAATGCCACAAGGGGGCCACGAGATTAGACATGGGAATTTCTCCACGCCGGCGATGGAGTGGCAGTCGATTGGCAATGTCTCTTTTCCATTGCCAATAGCATTGGCAGTCGGTTGGCAATGCAATTGACTTGGATTTTGATTTCTGGGCCTTCTTGACGTTAAAGATGGTTTTATAACAAACTGCATTGCCAATAGTATTGCCAATCGACTGCCAATGCTATTGGAAATGGAAAAGAGGCATTTCCAATCGACTGCCAATCATTGGCAATATGCCCATGCCTAGCGATGGGGTGAGTGTTTAGGCGGAGATCAATCCCGTGGCCTACCAAGTCTAAGCGAGAATCATACCAGTAGACCTATTTTGATTTTTCATTTCTCTATTTTGCTCCAGCTTTTTTCATTTCGCGATTTCAATTTTGGCTATGAGTGGCTACGCTTGATAGCCGTCGCCACACCATCGCCAAAAGCATCGCCGGCTATGAGTAGCGATGAAATGGCGACGGTAAAGGTAATTTCCTTTACTGATACAATTTTCATGTTTTTGATTACTATCATTGGTGATATTGTTGTCACCTCGACATAATTTTTAAAATGATACATTGTAGAATCTGATACCCGATTCTGACGACATCCTTGGTGACATCGTCGACGACGTCATCGAAAAACTTTTTTTCTGAAAATTGAAAACTTTTCCTGAATTCAATTTAGAATCTGACATTCGATTTTGTCGTCGTCGTCGACGACATCGTTGGTGACATCGTCGACGACGTCATCGAAAAAAACTTTTTTTTGAAATCTGAAAATTTTTTTCTGATTTCAATTTAGAATCTGATACCCGATTCTGACGACGTCATCGAAAAAAAATTTTTCGAAAATTGAAAACTTTTTCTGAATTCAATTTAGAATCTGACATTCGATTCTGACGTCGTCGTCGACGACATCGTTGGTGACATCGTCGACGACCTCGTTGAAAAAAAAACTTTGTCTTTTGAAAATTGAAATTTTTTTATGAATTCAATTTAGAATCTTACATTCGATTCTGACGTCGTCGTCGACGACATCTTCGGTGACATTGTCGACGGCGTCGTCGAAAATTTTTTTTTTCAAAAAAGTCAAATGTTGTCAGGATTCATTGTAAAATCTGATACCCGACTCCGACGACGTCGTCCATGACATCGTTGACGACGTCATAGAATGTTTTTTTTTTCAAAAAAAAACTCAAAATTTCCAAAAGTTGTCATAGAATCTGATAACATGTTACTAACAATGTCATCGACGATGTCGTCAGAATCAGATGTCACATTCTATAGTGAACCCTAACAACATTTGATTTTTTTGAAAAAAATTTTATCGACGTCGTCGACGATGTCGCCAACAACGTCGTCGGAATCAGGTATCAGTTCCTATAATAAATCCTAAAAACATTTGACTTTTTTGAAGAAAAATTTTCCCAACGACGTCGTCGACGATGTCACCGACGCCGTCTTCGAAATCGGGTATCAGATTCTACATTGTATCCTGACAACATTTGACTTTTTTGAAAAAAAAATTTCTTTCGACGATGTCACCAACGATGTCGTCGGCGATGACGTCAGAATCGAATGTAAGATTCTAAATTGAATTCAGGAACAAATTTCAATTTAAAAAAAAAAGTTTTTTTTGATGACGTCATCGACGACGACGTCAGAATCGTATGTCAGATTCTAAATTGGATTCAGAAAGAAGTTTTCAATTTTCAAAAAAAAATTTTTTTTCGATGACGTTGTCGACGATGTCACCGACGACGTCGTCGGAATCGGGTATCAGATTCTACAATGTATCATTTTAAAAATTATGTCGAGGTGACAACAATATCACCAATGATAGTAATCAAAAACATGAAAATTGTATCAGTCAAGGAAATTACCTTCACCGTCGCCATTTCATCGCCACTCGTAGCCGGCGTTGCTTTTGGCGATGGTGTGGCGACGGCTATCAAGCGTAGCCACTCATAGCCAAAATTGAAATCGCGAAATGAAAAAAGCTGGAGCAAAATAGAGAAATGAAAAATCAAAATAGGTCTACTGGTATGATTCTCGCTTAGACTTGGTAGGCCACGGGATTGATCTCCGCCTAAACACTCTTGTCTTACATTTCATACTCAGAGTTAAATGAGAAGTCGTTTCACGAGAGTACGACTGACAAGTTCGCTAGGATCTCCGTAGACCGGTTCAGTTGAATTTGAAATTTTGCGCACGAGTAGACTTCAGTGCGCGTAATCCAAATATGTCTATTCTGTTTTATTCGGTCCTGCCAGAGTCTGCAGTACTCGCATAAACTTAGTACTTTTCAAATTTCAGACGGTCATATCTTGGTCAAAACCATTTTTCAAGAAGAAATATTTTAGGAACAAAGTAACACAAACATGAAAAATCGATCAAAATAAAAAATTCTGACTATCATCGATTGATTTTATTCAAAGACCGGCGTGGCCTTATTTTTTAAATTGGTTAGTTAGAGAAAAAAGAGACGCTTCGATTGAATACGAAAAATCCTAATTCGGTTTTTTTCGCGTGAGTAAGTTATGTACTGTTGAAATAAATTTTTCAAGGATACCCTTCAAAAGGAAAATTTGAACTTTTTTTCATGACTTTACTCGTATTTCTATAGCCAAAAATATGAAGTACCAAAGTTTTAAACTGAAATTAGCTCAGTTTTTGAGGTATGGTATGCACAGTTGTTTGCTGCTTTCGAACGTTTCTCTCATGAAACGTCTCATAAAATTTTTTTGGCAGAATTTGCTATAAGTTACATTTTTTCAATTAATGAAAAACAAAACTGGAACAAGATAGAAAATTAGGAAAGTTGACATTGGTCTAGTATGACTTTTGCCCAGGTAGCGGGAGGTCCCGGGATCAAGTATTTCCTAACTAAGAATTGAATAGAAGTTACTCTTAGTGTAACTTGTTGAAAGTTACATTTCTGTAAAATTGAACAAGGCTGGAGCAGAATTGAAAATTGGAAAAGTTAACATTGCTGTAAGTGAGAGTTTTAGACCGGTCCAAAAAACGTCTCACATTACCAAAATCAGCTAGGCAGAACGAGCTTACAATTATCTGTATAGACGTAAACTAAAATGAGCGACAAGCTCTCATTGGTCGGAAATTCGACACGAAATGTCGTTACAATAATGAGGCCTTGTGATATGATGTGTGCGAGAAGCAGGAGCCAAAATTGATTCAGCAGAGAAGACAATGTGAGGGAAACGTAACATGGAGGATTGATACTGTTTCCAATCGATATGATTCATTCTGATGACGCGAGAGATTCTATGATTCATTCGTACGGCCTCTTTCAAATTTTTCTGTTACTGAATGTCTTTTTCAAAATTTTAGTTCCTAACGTTCTTTACATTAATTGATGGTAATTTTTCTAAATTACGGTAAAACACAATTTGTCAGACCACTGGTTGGAATTGATCTGAATATCCTGGTCGAACTACTAACACAAATGTTCTATCACTACTATGATACAAAACAATCCATATTCAATCAATGCTCGTTTTTCTCTATTTTCTCAAGAATAACAGACTGTCTTTTTATGTTCACTGGTATACAAACGATAATTGTTGAAAATTCTAACGTTTTGGATTTACTCGTCGAAAAACGTTACTTATTGATAACAGTGAGCAATGAAAGTTAGTATGAAACAGAATGGAAAGAAGATAGGAGTTAGAATGAGAACAGAATGGAATACGTGTGAGGAGATATGAAAATGTAGAATGTTTGTGAGAGAAAACTGTATAACAAAAACCATGTGGAATGGTCGGTCAAAAAAGAAAGTCAGGGGTCAAAAGTGTGTTTAGGCAGAACTCGTGATGAAGGTGGATATAAGACAACTTATTTTTGACCAGCTGATATGGTAGAGAACTTTGAGTTCAATTACAGTAGCATCCAAACCGTTACCGTTTTTCTTAAGAGGTTGTGGTTTTTCTAAGGAGAATGTGTTATCATTTCATTTCATGAAATGATAATTGTCAATTCCACTTCTGTGAAAATCAATATTTTTCCGAGATCTCGTTTCAAAAATATCAGATTCAGAAGAATTAAAAGCCCACCTTTCCAGTGAAAATTATTTAACAGATCTCGAAGGCTTAGTTTAAACCTAAAATTGGGTTTTCAACCATACTTATGCTGTGCCAAGTTTCTTTTCGGCATTACATGATTTTTATACAAGCCGACAATATGACTTATGTTTGGGTTACAAGACCTTGTGCAGTACTTCGTGATTGATTTTCGAAAATTGAGGCCCACATAGCGTCGTTACATTTAATGGGTTAAGTGATATGATTCTATCTCGCGGTGCAAGAGGTGTCACCATGGATTCATGGCTCAGCCCTTAGGTTTTAGTTCTCATACAACGCATTTGCATACGATCAATTTTCACGTGTAGAAGCATGAATCATACTTGTTTGTGTCCATCTCTATGTAAGCTACCAGCTTCTGATGTTCAAACAGAAACAAGGTGACTGTCAGTATTGTGATTATTCCTCAGCTTGACCCCTTGTTCTGCACAACTGTATGAACATCCAAAGATTTTATCTGGAGCAGACACAAGAAAGCCGATATGCGTTGAGCGCTAATATACCATCCGCAGTGATTGGCACAATCGTCTTGGTAATATGACTCCTTGTTACTTTGACAGTTATGGTGTGCATTAGTTATGTACCAAACAGGAAAGTGTTTGGTATTGGATATGTTACACAATAAATTAAGTCATTAGAGCAATTAGGTTTTTAAGATCAAAACAATGAAGAGTAAAAGTAAATCAATAAGAGATGAAGCGTTCTATCATTGCTTGAGACAGAGGAAGAAAATGATTTTCACATGCACTTATGCCGTGATTACTCACTGTTCTGCGCGTCTCATTCTTCACCATACATCCCTTGTAGCAGTTTTTACCCACTATGTTTGCCTTGCTTCGATCCTTGTTTGTAACAAACCGCGAATCATTTTACACGTTAATTTCTCATTGAAATCCATACTATGACTCGAATAATAGTATGATGTGAACCTTCCAGCCATTTTTAAACTTTATAACTTTCCGTTGAAGCCAATTTCTTTTTCAATGTAAATCTTCTAACATGATTCACTTCACGATGACAGTGCAAATTGCTACAAGCAGTTCTACTTCCAGCGAGAAAAAAGTCTTATTTCACTTTGAGATTGGTGGTGTCTTACGGCCAAACCCAAATCGTTAGTTTCTGCCATATCTAGAAAACGACAGCCTACACGGGCGAGCATTTTGAACTCACTCGATCCCTATAGCCATCTTACTGAGCATACAATTCTTATAAATATCTCTCTCTCTCAATATGTATCCATCTTAATACTCTTCTTCCAAATGCAAAACAGTTACAAGATATCACTTCAGGATGCCAAACATCAACCAGGTTCCGCCGAGAAAGAATGGCGTAGTTGTCCGCAACGTAAATTATTTTCCACAGTCAAATGAAAAATTCACTTTCAGTTCGGTCAATTGCACAACGCCAGCTCAGTTGGCGAGACGGAGTTGAAGCGCCTCACTGATCGCATCACAAGAATGGAGGAGAGAAGAATGGTAAAAAAAAACTTTATGGACATCGCTTAAAATTCATTACAGAACGACCCAACTAAAACTGTCGGGCTGTACATATCACAATCTCCAAAAATGCTCTCATCTCCAGAACCATTCATGGACGAAGCAGGAAAAGTCAAGGAGGTACATGATCTCTGTCAGAAGATTCGTCTCGCAATACCAGACGCCATACACTCATCTTCTTTGAAACCAGATCAGGTATTCGAAGTAATTTCTTGACCGAAATATTTTTCAAGGTACCAACTACTTATACGTGCAGAATGACTGCAACTCTGATTTTGGATCTGATCACCAAATGCGTGAGTTTCAATTGAGTGAAATATTAAAACATGAAATTCGCAGCCTCTGAAGACTCTCATCGAACAACTTCAAGAGCTTTTAGACAGAAAGGATAACACTTTCGAAACGGTACTCATCGCAAATCGTTCGTTTTCTGAATATCCTCTTTCAGAAAAAGTTAGAAGCATTTTTTAATAAGTCGGAGGAAGCGAAAGGACCATCTCCATTCGAAGACTTGTCTCAGTTATTGCCATCTCCTAGACGATGCACATCAGCACCGCTTCATGGTGATGAAACTTTTCCCAACTCTGACAAGCCAATCCCAGCTATACAGAAGCTTCTCGATGCTTTCGAAGCCAACAATCTCGAGGAAAATCGGGATGAGAAGGTGAAAAAGTTTCTGAAAAACTCTTATTCAATTGATCTCAGACTGAAGAAAGTTCTGACAAACTGGAAAGCGTCTTTGACGAAAGTGATGAGGAAGAGGAGTGGTCCATGGAGTACTTCTCACAAAAGATACTTGACGTGTGCAAACCTAACTGGATCTCTCCATGCTACGAAGAAAGCCTTCAGAAAGTAATTTTTTCGTGAGAATAGTTGTAATTTAATATTTTCAGATTGAGAAAATCAAGAGAGAAGATTTTGGAAACCCCTTGAGAATGGTCAAGAACATAACTGCGACGATCCCACTCGGTCCATTCCAAATGGACGTTCTCGAGAACATCCTCGAAGAATACAACATACATCACTGAGATATTCAGTTTTGATTTCTCTATTCGTTGCAACAAAAAAGATTTAATTTTTTTCATACACAATTTTCGGTTTCATGTATCTATCGTCTTATTGTACACAATTTTGATTATTTATTGATAAATACACATCAATTTCAATCATCGGATGTAGTTACTGAAAAACAGAGTATCCAAGACTGGCAAACACAATTACCAATCAGAAAACTGATAAACATTATTGACTACTCAGTACATCATTGTTTTCTGCCCATATACAATAGCGAACAAAAGTTTAGCAAGTTTTCGTTTCGAACTCTGTAAATCTTATGCAATCACCCTCAATTTTTCTCTAAAATCACTTCAAACTTTTGCAATTGTTCAGAAACAAAAAAATGAATTCAGAAAAGAATTGAAGTGAATTCAGAGAAGTTTGAAATGAATTCAGAGAAGAATTGAGGACGGTAACACAAGTTTGAAGTGAGTTATCGTCGAAACTATAAGTTGCTAAATTTTTGTTCGCTTCTGTAGGTGCATTTCTTAAGGTTTCAACTGAACAAGCTCTGGAAAATTGTATATTATAGTTTATAATTGGGAATTGCACGATAGTAAAGTATCTGATTTTTCTTGAGTGAAAACGAGCGTACTTATTTGGCTTAACGAGCTCGGGGTTCGAACGTTCACGTTCGTGAAGTAATGGACTGAATGGTTTTGTTTCTTTCTGGGAAATATAGCATGCGGCGTGAATTTGATTTTGTTACCACATGATTCGATCTAGACTGTGAAAAAACTTCCAGATTTTTCATGAGATTACACAGAAAGAAATCTGGATTTCAAGGTGGCCGAAAAAGATGCTTCACATGTAATTTTCTTTCAAAAAATAGTGAGTAAGTTCTGATGCGTCGTTTGAGAGAAATAGAAAGAAATAATACTATGTAGAAACAAATTGAGACCTAATATCGTCTCGCGTCGAGACAAATCGGTTTTCGGTCTGTAACTCTGTTCAAAATAATCCATTTTAGAATGAAAATTTAGCGGTACTTTTTCAGGTACAGAAGGATTGTTGAAAATTTGAACTTTTTTTCAAAGAATGAAAAACTACAATGAAGCGCAAACCAAACCGGCAATAGAATGCTAGTGTTAGTAGTGATCGAAATTGTTCTGTTCCAAAATTCTTTCGGTGCAGTACCGTATACCAATAATCATCAGCACTTCTTCAAAGCTGATTAAAACGCTTCGTTATTAGGTTGAAAATGTTCAGCTCGACAAGAACTACAATTCATCTCATAAGACTAATACTCTATTTTCACGCTGAACTACTATGATTTCTTTTTAAAGATTCACGAAATTGGAAAATTTTTGTTGTAGAAAAACATTGTTGAGACTTTCTTACTGTCAGACACCCCTGCAGTACTCCGTACTTGCTGTGATACCGGATTCTTTGTGAGTTGAACGTCTCCACAGCTTTTCGGGGAGAAGAAAAACACTTTTTGATTGATTACAGAGTTGAAGCAAGTTATACATGTAGGCCTAAACGTTGAGACCATTTTTGGCCTTTCTGTCTCGGTACGAGAGGATATTGCTTTTCAATGTTAACATTCCTCATTCTGACTAATATGTATGATGTACAAACATGATCAGCGTCTTCTTGGATGTAGAAGAATCTCGAAGTACATCAAATTCGTATATGGTACAACATTATGCATGCGAATGAGCTCCGCCATTTCATTGTAGGCTATGTGCTCACGTTCCTAAAACTGATTTTAATGCATTAGTTGAATCTGAGTAAAACCTGTTCTGGTGTTGCGTTAAACGGATCATAGTTTCTGAGCAATGGAAAGAGTGGATGCCCATGTCTCATGATCTGGATTAGTTCTATCGCTCGCAACTGTCCGGAATGAAAGAGCAAACGGAAATCGATCAGAGGAATAAGAGATTC
This sequence comes from Caenorhabditis parvicauda, assembly GCA_963978915.1. Taxonomy (NCBI): domain Eukaryota; kingdom Metazoa; phylum Nematoda; class Chromadorea; order Rhabditida; family Rhabditidae; genus Caenorhabditis; species Caenorhabditis parvicauda. The sequence goes on from OZ022249.1 coordinate 6,900,598, forward strand.
GTTGATGGCGTCAGACGAAAGAACAGTGTCTATCACGTGATTTCTTCCTACGCCGCGCTGTTCGAAAACATGGAGTAGACGCCAGTGGAACCGGGCTTCATCTATGATGTTGATTTGAAATCGGACATTACTCTGAAAATTTCAATTCTGATTAATTATTTTGTGGTGGAAACTATGACACAGCACAGTGATCAAATTAATCGAGTGGGAGTGAAATCTCAAAAAAGTCGACCCCCAACCAATACATTCAATTTTTTCTCCGGAAGTTCGGAAGTTTGCATGGGTTTTTTCTATCCGTTCCATGTTCTCTGCTCGATTTCGGTCTTCATAGAACGAACAATTTTTGAAAGTGACCGAAACATTTTTCAAGGAAAGCAAGTAAGCGATTTTCGACCGACCATACTAGGCCTCCTTTGTGCACATGTTTTTCATGTTATCAAACACACTCACGTTTGGAAGCACTCTATGGATCAAATCGTCTTGATTCACGTGTGAATCTGTCTGTGCCAAATCCACAAGCCAGTTAAATGGATAGTAGTCGTCCATCCTCAGATTCACTCGTCGTCCTAGTGGTGGTCTCAACAGGAACGGCGAAACCACAGCAATTGGACGAGCAACTTGTTCTACCGCATTAGTTACCTAAAAAAAAACTTTTCCGAGGTACCAATCGTTCGAGCATGTTCAGTTTATTATCATTTCATACTTAAAAAATGATATCTGCAAGCGTATTGTGTTGGGCAGCTGTAGCGCATCGAAAATGTCGCAAAAACGTCGACATCTTTCATCCACAGTTCAGGGGTTCGTTGTGTTCATGCGGCGTTTTCCGTTCTGCCCCCTAATCGATAACATTCATTTCAATCAAATTTATTCAAAAGGCAATGAAATACATAAAGATTTTACTTTTCTGGATGCTATTATTGCTTCGAAGGGAGGATTCCTCATCACAAGTGATCGTTCTGAGTCATGTTCCTTCCACACATGACATTGTATTCCAGAGTTGATGCTCCCTGCAGTACCTCAACACAGAGAAATTCAAAAAAAATATTAGTCAAACGAAACTCACTTCGCGTTAGGCTTGATTATACTGTAGGCGCGTTGTCTCCTCAAGAGTCCTGTGTTATTTCTGAATCAAAAGTGTTGATTCATAATATTTTTAAATCACCCTACAAATGTAGAGCCTTCCGTAGTTTTTTTTGAATTTAACATTCAGTACACTCCAAATTAGTTTCACCCATTTCCTTTTTTTGTAAAAATGGTTCCTTCGATATCCACAACTGTCGCGTCTGAACAAAACAAAACTTTCTTGAATGGGAACGATAACAACCTTTCGTGATGGAGAGGAGTTGTTCAAAGGTCCTTTTGCAATCGACGCCTGAAATATTTTACTGTTTAGAGACAAAAAACTGAAACAAATAATTAACAATGCGAAAAGAAGAAAATAATATTTCAGTTAATACTGACTGATCGTGTGTGCAATTCACAAAGATGAAAGTTCGTAGAAAATGTTG
>OZ022249.1:6907105-6919605 GCA_963978915.1 Caenorhabditis parvicauda
CTTGTAGGAAAAAATGTGCTTTAACCCAGTCGTGATTCATGACCCCATTGCGCGATTACAAATTTGGGGTTTTGTAATTTCCAGAATTGATGTTAAAAATAACCTTCCGTTCGTCTTCTGCCCGAAGTTTGAATATGTTTGGGGTTTTGTAGGATCCACCTTGACCAGATCCGTTGTTCAGAAGCTGTGAGTCCTGTGTTTCCTAAAAGTGATAACGTTCTGGAATAAATTAGATGAATTCGTGTTTGAGAATATGTTAAAATGTCAAATTTCTTGCCAAACGACTGGTCACAACATGCTAAGATTGATACAAAAAACTTCTCGGAGTAAAGAAAGAACGTGTGAAAATACCGAAGTCTCTTCATCTACTCAACTCACATCAACACGACTTCTCTTCTTCTCGGGCTCGATGCTTGCAGTTGACGAACTTCGCTTTAACGAAATGTTCCTGACACCTGTGGCGACGTCTCCAGAGTTCTGATATTTTTCATTATCAAAACTTAGCAGTCATAAACTCACAAGAGATGTTGAGGAAGACGATTTAGGACCGACACCGTACTCAAACTCCGGGTCTGGGTCAATAATCTCTTGTTTAATTTCGTCCGCGGTCAGAAGGCGTTTGAATTCCTGATTCATCCTCTCCCTGTCCGCTGAAATGAACCATAAAAAACCAAGTGAAGAAAATAACAGAATGTCGACAAACGATAGAAAGTCCCTTCATAAGAACATGTTAGATTGCACAAGCACATGGTGCATATTGATGAGGTACGGCGCCAATCATTGTGTGGCTTGCCCATACCGTGGGAAAGAGAGAAACAGGAGAGGCGAATGCTCTCACTGTACGATATGGGTTAATATGCTCTGTGTTAAGATCTAAATGAAAGATTGAGTCAAATGGAATCGATTAATGGGAGGGAGATGAATGAATCAGCGACCGCTGTGCTTATCGCCTTGCTGAATGTGTTGCAAATATCAATTCATGCATACAGAGTCAAATTGCACTTCTCTGTCTTTGAGACATTATATCATTATCTTAGAGTCTGATCTGAGTTGAGAAGAAAGTTGAAAGTTTGAGAGTTTACTTCTAACATTAAAGAAGAACCAGGTGCTACAACCTTTTAGAAGCGGGAAGAGACAATAATAAACTACTGTGGGACGAGAGCATCCTTCTTTGAGTGTTACACTCAGGAAAAAAAAAATAACAAGACAAGGAAATTGTGTTCCGCGATGAATCGATTTTAATGTGTGACTCGTTTAAACAGTGCAGATTTTTCTTCTCAATCAATGGAGCTGAGCATGAAATGTTGTCACTTTTCGATGGAATTTCCAGTATCTAACAATGATATTGGGAAATGAAAACGAAAAAATGGTCTCAAAATCTTTTTGAGCTGAAAACCTGCGCCGAAAACTCAAACTAGCGCCAAAAATTCAAAAATGGCTTCCGAATGACGTTCACTAAGAGGGTAAAATCAAAGAGACCGCGTGTATGATCTTCAAGGAGAGCGCAATGACTGAATTTCGATGAGTCATGTACAGACGAGGCTGGGAAACATCGAATTGAACTCTACCCTAAACGAGAAAGAGAGAGAAAGAGAGAGAGAGAGAGTTTCGGAAAAATCAAATGGAGGAAGAAAAGAAATGGTGAGGGCAGATGTAAGTTGTGTCTATGCTTATTGTGTCGGTACGCGCGCACAACATTTGAGAAAGCATGACGAAATGAGAGAATCAGAAAGGGGGCTGGCTGTACCGCTCCTTGCTCAGATCAAAAACCACCTCCGAAACGGCAGTCATTGCGTTGTGCGCTTGTTTTTGTTTAAGAACCATCTAAAACAAAATGAATCTGATGGACATGATAGTTCAGGAATTGTGAGTCAATGTAGAACTCAAAGACGTGATAAAGCTTCACAGATGTGATGGATGTCTTTGTCGAGAAATCAGATTCACGCATCATCTTCATGATGCGAATTGCACCAAATTTCAAACTTTTCGTTCACTATTCGCCAAAATTGAAAGAGTGAAATTTGACGACAAAAAAAGATCTTTTGTACTTTACATATTCTATCACACATATTTATTCACCACAGTCAAGATAAATAATTCAGCAAAATAAGAAAAAAAGAGACAAAACACTATTTTGAGTTATTAGAAAATATAGCTAAAATTGTGATCCTCATATTTCATACAACTCTGTAGAATGTTGAGGATACAGAAAGTTCGATAATTCTTTTGATGATTGTAATTATTGTGTTACACCTAAAATAACAAATCACTACAAATATCTGCGAAGTTATGTTAAGTTGGGGTGTAATGAATCAATTCCAAAGCAAAAATACAGCTATCAGGTTGAAATGTGAAGGGAAGTATAATATCGTGTAGTTAATATTCATGAGTGATGACAATTGTACTTATGTTATTTTTTTGCTCTGAGACTACAGTTTCTGGGGTACGGGCATCACATGATCGAGATACATCTTGGCATAGTAGAAGCAGATATAATCTCTGTACTTGACGACCGGGAGTCCGCAAACTTCTCGGATCTTCAGGTTAAATTGATGAAGAGTGTTTGTCTGTAATTTTCGACTTAGTCAGGTTTTTCCCTTTCTTACCTCTGCTTCAGTTAGTTCATCCAAGTGGTCAAGTCTATCTGGAGACAGACCGAGAACACCTTCTCCGATCAATTCGAACAGCGTTCTTGCTCTGACTTCTGCCGTTAGGATTAGATGAGCAACGTCGATGTATGGAATCATGGATACATCGATTCCAGCAGCCACCTCTTGCATTTTCCGCGCTCTCGGTGTTCCAGTCGCATCTAGCATTATGAGAATGTTCACAAATTTGTATATCACAGCTTGAAGACTGTGAAACACCTTCTGAAAGAATTCGTATAATGAAACAGTTAGTTTTTGATTACTAGTGCAATCACGTAACGCGCAGACATTTTGGTGGAAAAATTTTCGGCTGGAAAACAAAACCCTAAAATCAGTCTGTTGTTGCCACTCTGCTACCAGTCGATATGTACATAATATCAAATGGCAACAACTCGGCGACATACCGGCGACAAAATCGTTTTCAGGTCCTCAAAATTTTGAGAACTCAAGTTAGTGAATAATGGTAAAATAATGCTTTCAAAATTGAACTCACCTCTGCATAAGCAAAAACTTGCGGAGAAAAATTCATTGGAACATTCTGAATTCTGTCTTCCAAGTATTTCTGTCTTCCAAGTATTTGCCGATTCGCTTGACCTCGAATATTCGCGGTATGCTGAATGACTGACAATGCTCGGGAAGACTCACTGGTGCTTTGCTTTGCTTCCGCGTTTATAAGAAGTTGGAGATCGCACATTCTCTGAATTTACTTCTCAACTTATGAAGTTTCAACGCGGAAAATTTTATCTGAATGGAACACTCACCAGAATCTGTTCTGTTTTGCTCATGTTTGTCAGCAGATTCTCCTCAGTCATCGCACAACCCGCATCAAGTTCGTCTCGATTGTTCTGTAATTCACTTTGTTGTTTTGCATATTTCCTCGTGTATACTGACAACAATTTTGTTTCGCTTTAATCAGTATCCAGAATTCATTTCCAAACGTTTTTCCAATAGTTATCTGATTCCAATCACCGCCAGAAGAAGATCTCAGACTCACAGATTTCTTGGCGGTCCTCTTCTTGCGAACTACTGTGGATCTTTCCGAGCTTGTCTCAAGTAGATTCTCAATTCTACCGGACAACACATCTTCCATTAGAGACAAGACAGAAGGTTCTCGTTCACTCCCGTGTCCAGATGCAATCGAGTAATTGTTCTCTAGGTTCTGAAAAAGTCACTCATGACTAAAGTACTGAGAAATTATACTTTCTAATCTCATTTTTTTCCAAATCAACTAGAACAAATCACTCACCTTCACACTTTTCGTTCGTTTTTGGTTAGTTGAAGAAGAAATTTCATATCTCTTTCTGTTCCCTTTTACTGGGTTTGATGAGGTACCATTGTTCGTCGAACTGTTATCTAGAGCTTCCTGCAATGAATCTGTTCGATTTCTTGTGTAGTGATCCCAATAAAAGAGGTTCTTTTTTTTTCAAATTTCTTCAATGTTTCTGATACTCCGCAAACACAAAATGATACATAAACAGTAATTGTGTGAATTTGACGGTGTTTTACTTTCAATTCTCTTTTACGACGTACGTACCAAAGAAAAAGATCCGAGAATACGCATTTGTGCCTCTTGCAGTTAAATCGTACAACGCTCTTTCAAAGAAGAAAAGAACCGGAACATAATTTTATAACTTAACGAATTTTACACACCTTTGACATATATTTTTCTCCGTCTTTTTGTATATCTTTTACTCTTGCCTTCCGGGAATAAACTATCTATCTATCTATCTATCTATCTAATTAGATAAAAAATGTATGTATTTGAGAATTACGTTTTTATTGATTTGTATGTATTCTCAGCACTCACCACATCATCCGTGGAGCTAAACATCTTCATAGTTTCGTTTATTAATTTCCGTATGTGAGCACATGACTTCTCTGCTTCAGTGTCGGTTCTAACCGAATCGAATCCCAGCTCCGGTTTTGTTGTTTCATGTGCCTGGAAGTTGTTGATAAGTGTTCTATGTTTTCATGTACAAGAGGCGAATTTTAGTCACTTCTTGTAATTATCACGTCTTCATCATTTGTAAAATACAGGACAACTTCGACTCATCACGAAAATGTCTGTTTTGAATGTTTGCATGTACTTCAAGTTTTCATTTTCTAGACTGAAGATAAGAATCTATGATTATTTTTCAACAGAGTTTGAACAAGAATATCAGTGATCATAAAGCCAGTAAAACGAACTTTCTTTGCTTCCCATTGAACTTCATCCGGAAAGGCTTGGTCAGAAGTTCTCTTAGCCGGAGAAGAGGCGTTGGTAGAACTACTAGATGATTTAAGAGGTGACTCTGCTTCATGTACATTTTTCGTTTCCATATTTTGCCCACGTGCTTCACTGTTCTGAGAGAAAGAGAATTTGTTTCAGAAACAGAAACTCTCACTCACGTTGAGATAAGAGCGAGCCGTGTGCGAACCTCCATTTTCTGATGCAGTCCTAATGATTTCTCCCGTCTCCTCCTGAAACATAACATTCTCAAAGTGTCAGTTTCTTTTGCTGAACTTCTTTCAGGAAGAACGCCACATGATGGAAACCGGTTCTAGTCGGATTGAAATTATTCTTTGTTTATTTATTTTGTTTATTTTTGCTGTTTTTTTTGAAAAACAATAAGGTTTATGGAATAAATACCTACGTTTATGAGGTACACCGACAATGGTCCGCTCTCGGTTGCTTCTCCAGACCATTCAATTATGTACCGCCGAGTAGGACGCTGAAACGTGATTTTTGTCTGTTCTGTAAGGGATTTCTGTGAAGAACGTATCCACTTTCTGATTAATTTCAGATTAAAAATGCAAACCTGTTCTTCAGTCACTATCGAATAGCTCTTCTTGGAATGTGTTGTATGTTTAGTGCTAAGTTTTTTGACTTTCCGGACAGTGCCATTGTCTTTCTTCAGCCGACTTTTCACGTTTTTGCGGCACATCCTGTGATTACAATACAAATGAATTAAAATGTGAACTTGAGGAAATATTTGTAGAGAATGATAGTATCAAAGGCGGAAAATGTATCAAAGCAGAAACTAAAGTGGTTTCACACTGTTTGATCAGAAACGTTTTTGCCAAGAGTCCCTCGTTCGACAACATTACATAAAAAGTGTCGTCAAGTGGGATGGAGGTAGATTGCCAATTCTTTCCGCGAATATAGATTATGTGATTATTCTATTGTGAACAAAGATGGTCTGTCACACGTCAATCAGTCGGCCAGTAGTTAGTAGCGATTGAGAAATAATCCAACCAATATGTTGCTTCTTACACGACTGGACAAAATTGTAAGGTTATCAAAGCTGTAGTCCTATAAGGTAACCCTTTATTATGGGGTTGGTGCGCCAGCCCGGTGGTAGTCATTTCACACGTCTACCAGATGCTAAAGATAATCTCTCTTGGCGCCACATCTTGGACACAAGGTACGTACTATTATTATTTTCACGAGCAAATGCTCCTCGCTACACCCAGTCCCTTCGATGTTCAATGCTAACGTGGGAAACCGTTTGCTCAAATCTTCTCTCTTTTTTCATCTAACTTTTTTTTGGAAAATGATTTGAGAAAACGTATGAGTTAGCCGTCAACTTGTTACAAAGCCTTGAATCCCCACAACACAGCAAGAAAAGTAATTCCTTCTTCAACACAAAAAAGGTTTTAAGGACGTGAAATATCATTCAAACTACTGTAAGCGCAGAAAGTTGTCACGTATAAATAACAGTTCTGACGTGAGGTCTCTCATTTTCCTCTCTTCTCACCGTTGTAGATGTGCACATTGAAAATGAAAAAGCTTCACTGAGAAATCAGCTTGACGAGAAGTGGGCGGAGAATTTGTCATTTATCAATATGATTTCTCCGACTTGAGAGCCCAGTATGTGGCTTCAGCATGATGAAATGTGGTTGGTTGTACTTCGAAAATCACTCAAGGCAAAATTGTTATTTTTGGGATAACTAAGCAACAAATAAAAACGTACTCGAACGATCATATCATTAGTCTGATTGCGATATGCCGCCAAATTATGCTTCGAATTTCATAACCTTCTCCGAATCATACAAATGGTAGAAAGAAGGTGAAAACGTAAATCTATAGTGTTATGAATTATAGTGCACTCGTTGCTACGCCGATACTTTGAGCTCAATTATCAGGAAAAGCTCACGAGTCATTCACGCTCGGCAAGTATATTTGGACTAGACTTCGGATTTGGCTCGACGTCTATTTTGATAAATATGTCGTCACGATCATGTAAATTATAACCAGTTTCGACTACAAAACAGTGATCCTACCTTTACGAATATAGAACTGACTTCTACTGTTCTTTGAGTTGGGAATAGAGGTTAGTGTCAGAGAAAAGTAGACCAGGAGAGAGAGCGGGAAAGAGAGAGAGAGAAAACGAGGAATTGAAAGAAATTGAAAAAGAGAGAGAATGCAGGTAGCGGGAAGAATTTTCCCCACAGTTCAAATGAAATTATATGACTGGGTCATAAAAGCGGAATGGTGGGACATCGTGCTTTGTTGCGACTATATCTAACTTTTAAGTCAGCGTTTCGTTTCAAATGAGTCACCAATTTGGTTTCGACCGTCGAAACTCCATTACTTAAAACTCATCTTGAGAAATGCCATGTACATGTTTAAATATGATATTCAAGTCACTGCCGTTCACCTAATCAAGATAAAAAACGCTCCCCTGTCCGTATTTCTAGGTTGGGATATTAGTAGGAAATAAGAAAAAGAATCGAATAATCAAATAATCAGGAGAGAGAGTAGGAGCAAAATTTGATAAGTGGAGAAATTCAGACTTGTGAACAAGACTTCCGACTACAAAACTTAAAGCTGACGTAAGAACGCCACTTTTGACTACAAAACGTCGAGCTGTTTTGAATCAAAATTTAAGAGAAAGATATGGAAGGATGAGAGAAAGAGAGAGAGAAATAGAGAAAGAGAGAAAGAGAGAGAAAGAGAGAAAAGTATTTCACCAGAGAGGATTTCAGAATGTTTTCGTATGTGAAAAACTCATGAGTTAGCTTGTAAGTTTTTCACCTTTTATTGAAAGAGCAGGGCAGAAAAAGGTTAATGAAAAACAAAAAAGATAACTGGAGATACTCACTCTCACAATACATCTCGTACATTTTATTCCGACAGAACGCGCTGACTCAGAGGGCAGAACACATCGCGAACGCGTCGCACGAGTCATCTATCAGAAATCACATTCAAAAAGAATATGAAAAAGAAGGCAGATGGTCAGTGAGGAGTGAGTGCGTGTCTATTGGACAGGGAACACGAGGTGACAGAGTTGAATCACTCGAGAAGACACATTTTTTGAGGAAGATAAGACACATTGAATTCCAGTGTTTTCGTCGGTCTGACCGCGAAGCTCTTTTTGTGTTTAATTATGATTTTCACATTCTGAAAACGTTGAGACACAGAATCGTTCAGAAACAACTACTATACCTGAAGTATTCTTCGTAAACTTACGATTCAGCATCTCCCACTGCATAACTCGTAGTGGAGAGACTGCTGCGAACAATCCGAAATTGTAGTTTCAGCTTCATGCCACCTCAAACGCCATTTCTCACAATCATAATTGAGAAGGCTGATGCATTTCAGATGATACATCATCTCTCAGTAGATAGAACCTGAGACCGCCCCCACTCCTTTTCACTTTTGGGCGAGCACAGTGTTAGCCAAAGTAAACGTGTTGAACTCTTTGTCGTAAAGGTCATTGTCCTATACATATTTCCTAATGAGAAAGCTTTCTTTCGCTCACAACATTACACAGCCCACACTTGTATCGTCCCACTCTCTCTCTTCCTGACAGTCCCCATATGCCTCTTGCCTCCTCCGCTTTTTAACGTCCACATCTCGCCCCTTCAATTCACTTATTTCAGTCGTCATGTCGAACAAGGACGATTCGAAAGTCACAGAACCTGCTCAAGAACCGAGCTCGAGGCGGCTGCGTTCAGCTAACCACAGAGCTATTGCCGTGAGTTTCAGTTTTCTTAAGAATTCGACGTGTCCAAAACAAAAAAAAATCTCAATGTTCATTTTAGAAGCACCTCGAGGGACTGGCTGTGGAAACATCGGAGCAGAAGGTTCTCCGCTTCCTCAGACAGGTATTATTCTCGAAACTCTGATATTTGAAAAAAAAAACAGTTTTTAGATGAACCCTCCATCTGCAGAGCACGAGAACAAGCGGCCAGCTACGGGGGGCCAAGATGGCCCGGATGCAAAAAAGAAGAAATAGGAAGGCTAGATTTCAAATTGGCTATTAATTAACATTGGAATCTTAGTTATATATATATGGAAATTCTGGAAAAGACGGGATTGAAGAAAGATGAAAAGATCTAATGGAACTGGGAGAGATTTAGAGAAGAAAACAAAAGTTCTCATTTTCAATTTCACACTGTCCAGTATTTTTCTTCATTTCTTTTCGTCCCGTTTATCCATGTCCGTCTTTCTTCTTTGTCATTTACATTGTGTGTTCTAGTTGCTGTGAGTTTAATAAACTTCTCATGGTCTACTTCGTATCTTCCGCCCCGTTGTGAGATGAATGATGGTTCAAACTTTTGGTTCGAACACATCTGGCTTCTAGTCCAGATTTGAATAGAGAGGTTTTGAAACGTTTTTGTTAGGGGCACTGAAAGGACCTGTCACTCTTTGCTCCTACCGTAACCCAGTTCATTGTTTGGTTTTGAACGGGCTGTCAAACTTTAGCGTTGTGTCCAGGTGACATTCTAACCCAGATTTGAATAGAACCTCTTTGAAAAGATTTTTGTTCGAGGCACTCAAAGGACCTGTCAGTTTTTGCTCCTACCGTCACCCAGTTTATTGTTGGGCTCTGAACGTGCTCTCAAGCTTTGGCGTTGTGTCCAAGTATATTTTCAGTCCAAAGCTGAATGGAGAAAATTTCAATAGGTTTTCACAACGGTACTAAAAAGATCTGCAATTCTGTGGTCCTACTGTAACTCTTTGAAGTTGTACAATTTGAAAGGCCCGGCGTTTGGAATCGACTTAGCTGGTTGAGTATATTCAATAAATCACTCTTATTCTAATATGTACTAGAAAATGCTATCAAAAAAAGGAACAAAAGTGAAAAAGGTGTGTTTGACAGCAAAGAAACGAACACAGCGATGTGTTTTATGAGCTACAAGCATCAATTAGTGGGCATGGACTGAAATCTCCGAATTTATGAGATTGACATCGTGCGGGTGGGTTTCTATGACACCGACGTCCTTTTAGAGCGTTCTTAACATTTGGAACGAGATTTTCAAACATATGGCTCTGTGGACGTGTTTTTGTACTTTTTGTCTCTCTCCGAACGCCCCTACTAGTGCGGCGGTCGCTCACTCTCTTCTCCTATCTTTTCCCATTCAGAGTATACAAATATAAAAATATCTAGGTAAAAATTATGCAAAGTACCACTGACGAACAAGAAACAATGAAGCCTAAGAAGAAAGTCACATGGGCAGAGTCAACGGTGATAGAAGTGACAAGATATTACAAGAAGACTGTTACATGGGATGAATCTACACTCTCCGAACAGACAGAGAAGCCGAAGTGCAGAGTGAGACACATGTTTTCCGTCGCTTTGTTCATGAAACACAGCAAGAAAAGGGTCACTTGGGCTGCGAATGATCGTGGTGAGCTAAGAAATGAATCACTTTGATGATTGATGAAGTTACAGATCGTCTTGACGGTGTCCCTGGGCTTTCTCGTCTCAGCTATCCACCAACTTGCTCATGAACTACGCCTGTTTGTGATGGTAACAAGCTAGTTGACAATAAATGTTGTTAGTTAATCTTTGATATATGTACATCCAGTCAGATAAGTTGCACCAACCTGTCGATCAAGCAGACATGGCAACAATTAATATTGCTCCCGACGGGTGGATGAACTTCGCAAGAGTTATCAGGGCATGAGCCAATCCAGGTGCCAGGGGTCAAACTCTTTTGTCGGCGAGTAACAGACATGCGCTTTAATTAGCCAGCCTAGAGAGCCTGGCTGAGCTTTGCGGCTCCTCATTGATATATGAATCTCGCGAGGATAGTTATAACAAAAACAACAATTCGTTCTAATAAAGTGGGAATAAATATGATTGTTCGTGGTATCACAAAATGAAATCTGGAAATATGATATTTAGTATTTTCCACTTATATTCTTAAACCTGTGCTAACGCAGTCAAAACCATGCATTATGTCCACTTGATCAAGGGGGCGTGAAACTTTCATTGAGAGAGTCAGAGACACACGATCTCGATCAATGAGGACTGACTACGATAAATGTAGGTTTTTGAGCCTCGTTATGGTAATTATTACTAGAACACAAGCTGTACTAATTTCCGGTTCTCCAAAATCCAGATGGGCGTATTATATACACGTAATCTCCACAGTGCACCAAGTGGGCGTGGTCTTGGTCATGCGGATCTGAATAGGTTCTTGCGGCTCTTGCGGCTGAATAGGTTTTTGTTCTGCGAAGATCATGAAAACTGTTAATCACATATTTTCAATCATATTGCGTCAATTTGAGTACATGGAAAGTCAAAGAAATACGCTCTATACAGTGAACCAAGAAGGCGTGGTTATGTCTCAATGCCTACCTGTGGGTGTATAACTCTTGCTAGGCCTACGACTATTTCAAAGGTCTCTCTGAGTCATAGGTCTCGAAAATCTCAATCGGCGACTATTGAATGAAATATTCTAGTTCATATAAAACTTTGAAAAAAAAACATTAACCAGGGAAGAAAGTTCAGAGAAAGTGCAAAAATGAACTGTCGCGAGCGGGGTTCGAACTCATGGCGGCTGACGTATTCACTCCTACGACTTGACAAGGGTCAGACAAAATCTGTATACTTGTCATTCTCATCAAACTCGATCATCAAATCGGAAACATTAGAATCTCGGATTACTATTTTTTCTCGATTACGTGCACTTATGTCAAATCTGACAATTATGGTGAACCGTATCACTTTCAGTGCGCCACTTGCCCCACAATAATAGAACGAGATAATCCCACATCCACTTGTCACTCTTGTGACCGGGGGACGGGGAGGCGCAAGTATACGGTATCAAAGTTCTGGGTGGCCACAAGTGTCGGTCTCTTTGACGTGTGCAAACATTAGTTGCGACTTAGCGTCTTGATGCAGGTGCCAATTTAGCTTCGGGATATAATGTGCACCGGCACCATGGTGACGTCTGAAATCAGCATCCCATGTGCCCGCGCGAACCTTACACCTCCTAATGCGCGTATGAGTTATATGGATTCTCGCCTATTTCGCCTGAATATTTGATCAAAACTACCACTACTGATTAATGGATAACCATTCCTATAGGTGAGTCCTAATCTAACACACTCATTTTGTCAAAAAAAGACCCGTAAAAAACATCCAACTCCAGAACATTGGATAAAAACAGAATGATGTAATTTTTACATTATTACAAAACTAGCTCTATTATGGGGGGACAGAAATCGGAGTCCTGCTTGCTACCCACAACCCGTATTACCTTCAGTTGTCCTCAAAATAAATTGAAAACGTTGAAATTAGATGATAGAAAAACATGATGAAAAACATGAGTCTCGGTAGGGTACAGCGATGAATCATAGCTCAAAACGCCGGAAGTGTTTGCACAGAAAATTTAGTTTATTAAATTGCTTTTGTACTTTCGATGTACCAAAACAAAACGTGACGGCCTGTTAACGAAAGATAGAATGCGTGGAAAGTTTAGAGTGAAGGAGTTTTTGAAGTTTAGTAGGAAGTCAACACTGAACGATCTGAAAACAAACACAAACTTTTTCTCTCTCTGAACACCTGCTCCAACATCGGGTGTCATCTAAATCTGGATGCACTTTGTATTGCGTAGCATCTGGTCGAATCGACC
>OZ022249.1:6924605-6929605 GCA_963978915.1 Caenorhabditis parvicauda
AGTGGATGAACCTTTTCACGCGCAGGCTGAGATAGTATTACGGTAACGTGAGAAATAAGTGGAAGAATCCTCTTACGCCAAGGCTGCCAGAGTGTTACGGTAACGCTGGAAATGAATGGATGAACCCCTTAACACGTTGGCTGCCAGAGTGTTACGGTAACGTGCGAAATAAGTGGACGGACCTTTTTACGATCAGGTAGCCAGTGTATTACGGTAACGAAGGAAATAAGTGAATGCACCTTTCTACGCTCAGGTTGCCAGAGAATTGCGGTAACGTAGGAAATAAGTGGATGAACTTTTTCACGCTCAGGCTGAGAGAGTATTACGGTAACGTAGGAAACAAGTGGATGAACCTTTCTACGCTCAGGTTGCCAGAGGATTACGGTAACCTAGGAAATAAGTGCATGAACTTTTCTACGCTTACGCTTCTAGAGTATTACGGTAACGCAGAAAATGAGTGGATGAACCTTTCCACGCGCAGGCTGAGATTGTATTACGGTAACGTGAGAAATAAGTGGAGGAACCCTCCTACGCCAAGGCTGCCAGAGTATTACGGTAACGCTGGAAATGAATGAATGAACCCCTAACACTTTGGCTGCCAGAGTATTACGGTTACGTGCAAAATAATTGGACAAACCTTTTTACGCTCATGTAGCCAGTGTATTACGGTGACAAAGGAAATAAGTGAATGAGTTTTTCTACGCTCAGGTTGCCAGGTAATTACGGTAACCTAGGAAATAAGTGGATGAACTCTTCAACGTTTAGGCTTATAGAGTGTTATGGTAACGTAGGAAATAAGTGGATGAACTTTTTCACGCTCAGGCGGTATCACGGTAACGTGAGAAATGAGTAGATAAACCCTTATAAACTTAGGCTGCCAGAGTATTACGGTAACGATGGAAATGAATGAATGAACCGCGTAACACTTTGGCTGCCAGTGTTACGGTAACGTGCGAAATAAATGGACGAACCTTTTTACGCTCAGGTTTTCAGAGGATTTTGGTAACCTATGAAAAAAGTGGATGAACCTTTCTACATTTAGGTTGTCAGAGTATCACGAAGATGTGTGGGAAACCCTTCCACGCTCTGGCTGCCAGATTATTTCGGTAACGTAGGAAATGTGTAGACAAACCTTCTCACGCTTTGGATGCTAGAATATCAAGTTACAGAAAAAAATCTGGAATCCTTTTCGTTAGCTGTTTAGAAAGTTTTTTGTTTCGGTCACAACTCGGGTCAAATGCGAGTGATCCGCTTCAATTTTTCTCTGAAGGTACTCCAAACAATTAAAACACTTCGATAATACTAAAAAATAAGTTACCTCTCTCTCTTTCAACTAAAAACATTTTTTTACAAAACAGTCATATTTTCGTTCAGTAGTTCATACAACTTTTTCATTTTTTTTCAGTTTCATGCTTTTTTCATTCTTTTTTCATGTTTGTTTTTTATAAAAAACAATTTCTCAACTAGAAAAGTGAGTTTGCAGAAGTGGATATATCAAAAGATGTGTAGAATTCAGGTTCAATACCCAGTTTAGAGGGATTCCTTGTAACATGGATTCAGGCACACTTTTCTCTCATATTCTGAGCTTTCTGTTTTTCAACTGTTGTTAAATATGTTCTCAATATATGAAACACTAACTAGGTTGAAACTTTACCACGAAGATGAAACTACTGGAGAATTATTCTGTCAATAACATTTTGTCACAACAGCGTGGCAGTGCTTGAAATCGTTGTCCTTCTGTGAATTAATGTAATAAACAAAATTTTGATAGCAAAAACAAAACACATTGTCTTTTTGTACATTTTTGTTGAGTCCCTCAGTCCTAACTACGGAAGTAGTGATCATTATGGCGATTTTGTTAACAAATCTTTCCGCGCATTTTGGCGTGTGCAAAATCTAAAATGCTAACTACAGTGAAACTTTCTGTGACTCGTCGAATCAGAGTTTAAACTGTTTGTTAGTGTTAAGACAATGTTTTCAATCAGATTGTGCAACTGTCGCTTCGATCCTATGAATGGCACGTAGACGGTAACCCGAGCTGCTGTTCTGAGAATTCAATGCTGTACTTTGAGTCGACATTTTGGTCACTATTTCCGTAGTTATGATTGGTGGACTCAACACAAATAAACAACAAGGTATTGTATTTTGTTTTTACTATTAAAATTTTGTTTATTACATTATTTCACAGAAGGCCAACGATTTCAAGCACTGCCACGCTGTTGTGACAAAATGTTACTAACCGAATAATTCTACAGTAGTGTGATGGTCTTGGTACAGTTTCAACCCAGCTAGTGTTTTAAACCTCGAAAAACGTATTTAGCAATAGTTGAGAAACAGAAAGCTCAGAATATGAGAGAGAGAAGTATGCCTGAATCCATGTCACAAGGAGTTCCGCTAGACTGGGTCATTGAACCTGAACTCTGCACATCTTTTGACGTATCCACTTCTGAAAACTTACTTTTCTTCTAGTGGAGAATTTTTGAAAGAAAAAAAACAAACATGAAAAAAGAATGAAAAAAAGCATGAAACTGAACAAAAATTTGAATAAGTTGTATGAACTACTGAACGAAAATATGACTGTTTTGTGAAAAGATGTTTTTAGTTGAAAGAGAGGGAGGTGACTCCTTTTTATCATTATTGAAGTGTTTCTAATTGTTTGAAGTACCTTCAGAGAAAAATTGAAACTGATCGCTTGAGTTAGACCCGAGTTGTGGCAAAAACAAAAAACTTTCTAAACTTTTGAACGCTACTGTAGGTTACTAGCATAACGTTCGCGCGAACAGTTTCCTGAAAAAAATTGGTTAATTAACCTCGCTTCGTTCAAGCTGCTAGAAAGCTGAAATTTATCACGCTTAGACTGCCAGATTGTCACAACCGCGGAAGTGGCAGAATAAAAATTTTCTAGGTTCCAAAAGTATCCAGAGAACGCAGAAAAATGAGTACAAAATCAACCTTAAAAGTTTATGCTGAAAGAATAATTCAGAGTTGCCGCTAATGAGTAAATGAAGCTCACTACTTTTATGCTGCTAGAATATCACAAAAGCGCAAAAAATTGGAGAAACTGCTACTTAGTAGGATGAGCCTGTTACGTTGAGGCTGCTGACATATCATGAATTCACAAATTATTGGTGATAATTCCCTACCAAACTCAGACTGTTACGATGTTGTGCTCACAGAATATGCGATCATTGCGGAAAAGTTATAGATTAACCTCTTTACGTGTAGGTCGCTGAAAAAGCACAACGCTATAAAAAAGAAGTGTGGAAGGAGTGCTACATGTGTGAACCTTGCTACGTTCAGGCTTCCCGAGTATAATAAGAACGCAACAAAAAGAAGATAAACAACGCTTCGCTTGAACTGCTGAAAGTTTTCAAAATGATGCGAAAAACATTGTAAATGAACTTCTATGTGCTAGAACTGCTGAAACATAACGTCTTTGCAAAAAAGTAAATGAACGTTGCAGAGCTCAGGTTGCTCTACTGTTAGGACGTCGCGAAAACGTGAGTAGATGAACTGTGCCAAATTTAAGATGTTAGAATAGAATCACCTCAAACAGACAGTGAAAAAACCTGATGTTTTTCAATATAGCAAAACCATCGAAAGTCAAATTTTGATATTTATAGAAATGTTCACAAAGTTCAATATTGAAAACAAATTAAAGGATTAAATAGTGATGATTGTTCACCTGTCATTATTTTGACAAAAATCATGCGGCTGTCATTATCTCTAATGATGTTTACTACTTACTAATTTTGTGCCGATATTTACAAGATGATCATTTCTACGCTCAAACTGCTAAAATTTTATGATATCTCAAGAGATGAGTGCTCATGTCTCGCTACGATTAGGCAGCTTTAGATTTAAAATTAAGCAATAATTGATAGATAAAGTTTGAACATTAACTCACTCCCCCCAGTCGACCTAACTGTGAACTAATGATGAAAACACGGAGGTTAAAGCTTTTATCTCCAGCTCGGAAACAATTGTTGAAAGGGATAACGCTCATAAATCGTGCACACACCAAGAGTCCTGACGGGTTAGATTTTAAACTTCAACTTTTAACCTCAAATTTACTGCACTGAAAAATTGCTAAAAGACTACGAAATTTCAATCAAACTGAATAGTGTCTAAAGTGAGCTATAAGTTTTAACTAATCACGTTGTCTGAAAAGATGGATAGATGACTTAACAAAATCACTTTTTGTAGTTCGTTTCATGAAAAAAACTTGAATCAACACGAAATTGAGTAATTGACGTGCTTCAATTTTTGCTGGGAGAAAACTCAAAAGTGGTTTCATGCTAGTTTTAACTAATTATGTTGTCGGGAAAAATAAATTTGGAAAAACCTGAAATAAAATGAAACAAGCCTATGGATGGACCAAAAAAATCACTTTTTTTCATTGCTTCTCTGAGTGAACTCTGATTGTTGAAAAATAAGAAAAGTGACGTGTTTTTACGGAGAATATTCAAGTCTTGCTGGCAAAGCACTCAAGAGTGCGTTCGTTTATCAGCGACAAGCATACAGCTCAGTGTAATGAAAAGCAATTTTTTATCGCGATTGAATGCTGAGCGATTAGAGCTAAGCAAGTGGTACTCAGTGCGTTCAGTAGTTCAAGCCTCCGTTATGCTATCCTTGGTTTTCCAGGTGCTGCCAAGAACAAGCACGCCGCTAGATCTTGCCAAGGTTGTCAACAACAAAGATGTCAGAAGCAAAAAAGAAGAGCAAATTGTAAGTTCATAATTTTGTCTCGATTCATGGTGTCTCACATAGTGTTTCTGGATTTCATCTCAATCGAAAAAGTCATTTCAGAGAAGAAGAATCTCCCTCTTCATCGAGAAGCCGAAGGTGAAGCTTCAAAAGCTGACTGCTCGATTCTCCGCTCTCGATGGGATCTACAATGTCCCTCCCGCGATTGACTCATTCTATGGTCCGTTTCCTTGTTTGAAAGGGAAATTTGACTACAGTAAGACTGACATATCAGCAATCCTGGGTGAGTCATT
>OZ022249.1:6932105-6964605 GCA_963978915.1 Caenorhabditis parvicauda
TAATCACAGTCTCTTCTTCTGGCCGAATTATTTTTCTCTATCATATCCTAATGACTCATTATTTTTTCTGCTTCTCTTCTCATTTATTAACACGAAAAATTATCAATCAAAAAAAAACTTAAGGTACCCCACGTTTTCAGATGTGTACATAATAACCTTATTCTCATTTTCTGTCCTAGTTTTATTTTTGCACTTATTGATTACTCATTCTTTTTTTATTTAACAGCTGCTTTTTCTGTCCCCCACATTGAAAAAATTAAAAAAAAATACTGATGGTACCCCACGTTTTCAGATGTGTACATAGTAATTTTACTCACTTAAGCATACTTTTTCTTAAAAGTCAAAAAATTGAGCCGCAAAATCCAAAAAAAATCAAAAGTCAAAAAAATTAAGCCACAAAATCCAAAAAAATCAAAAGTCAAAAAATTAAGCCAAAAATCCAAAAAAAAAATCAAAAGTCAAAAAAATTAAGCCACAAAATCCAAAAAAATCAAATGTCAAAAAAAATTAAGCCGCAAAATCCAAAAAAATCAAAAGTCAGAAAAATTAAGCCACAAAATTCAAAAAAAAAATCAAAAGTCAAAAAAATTAAGCCACAAAATTCAAAAAAAAATCAAAAGTCAAAAAAATTAAGCCACAAAATTCAAAAAAAATCAAAAGTCAAAAAAATTAAGCCAAAAAATCCAAAAAAATCAAAAGTATAAAAAATTAAGCCAGAAAATCCAAAAAAAATCAGATGTTGAAAAAATTAAGCCAGAAAATCCAAGAAAAACCAAAAGTCAAAAAAATAAAGTCACAAAATCCAAAAAAAAATTTCAACACCATTTTGAACGCAAAAAAAAGTTCAGACTTCATTTTTTACCACTTGTGAATATTTTGCAATACCATGAGAAAAACATAAATGAAAATTCATCAAAACAAACAATCATTAAGAAATGTGATTTTAAATACATACAATATATGTATGTAGATTCCATTACAAAATTATTTGAGAGTGCGTGAAGGGTCTCAGTTTTACAAGACAAAAACTTGAATCATATTTTCTCCGAAGTTTTTTTTTCAATACCTTTCGTTTAATAAGCAACAACTACAATTCAATTGATGAATAGTGTCTATTTTTCTCGAGTCTTGTAGAAATTTACTCATTAGTTACTAGAAAAAAATTCTATTAGTTTTATTGTTATTTTTGCCATCACTCGTTGAATCTCATCAAATGTATCTAAACTTGCCTTAAGAAAATAGTTCCCCCGTTTCCACCGATCATCATGAAACAGTTAAAATCTGATAAACCATGAATCAACTTTTTGGATTTTACGTTTTAGTGGTTTTTCAACCACGTAATCATACCTTACTTATGTTTTTGTTAGTTTTTTTTTCATTATTTTTGAACAGACTGGGTTACAATGTCCGAAAACAACGCACCAGGGCAACGTAGACGTCACGATTCTGGAAATGTAAGAGCTAGCATGAAAGTCCCATAGTATTGAAAATTATTGCAGAATAGACAACCTCCAACGCCGCCCGAGGAAAAGCGAGTGCCGGAGGAAAATGTGAAACCGCTTCAGGTATTTCAAATTTCCGAGAATTAGAGAGTAGAATATGATGTAAAAGGTAAAAACAGAAGAGTTTGGATGTAGTTTAGCGAGCGAAGTATAAGATTTTCAATTGCTCCACTGAAAAAACGAAACCAAACTAATTTTTACGCGCAGCGTTTTCATAAGTATTCTGAAACTAAGAATGGCTTCAGTATTGTGGAAAGTTCCTGAGAAAAAACATCTCTTTGTGTTCGAGCAGTGCCCTTGAATAAGCTCCGCGGTGTCATATTAGCGCGTGTGCCATCTGTCCAGGTCCATTTCACTGTTATTGGCTCCGAAAAAACATAATGGACCCATACTGGTTTGCTGAAGAGGTTTAGAATTAGCAGTTACAAATCTAAACGGGTGTAAAACCCAAAAACATCTCGAAGTAGGAGCAAAGAAGAAACCATTATCCTGTGAAAACAGCTGAAAAAATCTCAAAAATCAAACTAATAAGAGTGAATGCTTAGTATTTTTGAACACATTGCTGTTTTATTGACATTTTATTAATATACATAGTAGTTATAAAATCACAATATCATAACTTTCACAAGCCCAATATTTCAGAAAGTTGCTCCGAATCAAAAACTACCTCCAATAACGTCGCTTTTGGGTCTCGCCGAGCGTCCCGTACTCAGAGTACAACCGATGATTTTCATCCCTCCAACTATCCCCGAAGAGCAAGAAACAGAGTAGAGTGCACCCACAGTGGTTTCCCACTGACTCATCGGTCATTCCATCTTTATTGATATCATTTCGCATTCATATAGCGCCTGACTCATGGTAATTGTACGGTTTTCCGCCGTCCTCAAATCTGTACACCACCACTGCTCCTCTATAATTTAGCTTGTTCATAACGAGTAATGGCAGATGTCTGCTTTCCGCAGAAACAGCCAATATGCATTTCGCTCGTTCAACACCATTTCCCATTTCAGTTTCGAATCATGACGTTACATCGTCAGAACCGTGAATATTTTCACGTTAAGTAGCTAACTAGACAGTTTTTTCATACCCTGTACTCAAATTGTTTTTAGTTGTTTTCGAAAAGCAATAGTCAGATTGTTTTGGATACAATTAGTAATATGCGACAAATGAAATCCAAAACAACCCTTTGGAGAGTAGTTTTACATTAATCGTTGAGTTTTTTTTTTGCTAACCCTACATCTGTCTAGCTTCTCATTCTTTCGATACGTTATCAACTATCGAATCTTGAAATGAAAAGCCTGAATTATATTTTCGAAAGTTCATAGGCTGAGATTTTTAAAGTTCGATAGTTTGTTTGTTGTTACTTTGTGCATCCGTTTTTTTATCCATCTTTTTCGATCTGGCTGCCAACCCTTGTTGAAATGAATATTCGTTCTCATCCCTGAGAGGTTTTCAATACCCAGACTGTTCGCGACAGTTTTGAATATCTGAATACTTCACGGCTCTTTTTTTATGTCTAATACCTGCTTAAGACTAACTTCTTTCACCGAACAAGATGGGCAACTTCATCTCGAGACAGGTGATCACTCTTTTGCTCCTGATGAATGTACAATATCTCTTTTCAGGATTCCCGCGGAGCTGAAGAGGACTCGACACGTAACAAGAATTCTACTCCTGCCGATGTTTGATTTACTTTTTCTCTCAAACTATTGCGGAAACTATCGTATCTGCTCAATTTCTAAAAACTTCGAACAACTGAAATGATTTAAGTTCTAAATTTGGATCAAATAGATTTGATAAAATTCCGGCATGAGATAGGAAACACATTGTTTGATGAAAAATGAACAAAACTATCCTTTTGGTACCTATGAACTTCGAAAAAAATAGAACGAGAATTTCAAAGTTTAGTTTTATTTTATATTTTATGAGACGTAGTGAAATTTTGGCTCCATGTGAAAACCACAAGGTTTGATGAACAATACAATATTCAGGCAAAGTCTGAGAGAGAATCAGATGACATTGGAAACAAGATGGCCTCTGCAAGCACCAACATCCCTGTAGTGATGGTAATTCTTGAAGTACTCAGAATAACATATATTTATTCTCAAATATTAGTAGTTGAAAATAGGTCTGATTGTAAGAAGAATCTATGAAATTTTTATGAAATAACTTCTAATTCGTCCTAGCTTACATTACAGCAAAGAATTTTTTTTGAGTTTTCAAAAATGGATCAAAAAATATACTCGTTTTTTCAGAAAACGGACGACTCTGCCACCAAAAAGGAGCCGAAAGCTCCTGAAAACAAGAGGGTGAGTTTAAATAAAGTGAAGGCTGGATTCGGACTGAATCTTGTTCAGAAGTTTTTTAATCGGATAGAATTAGGGAGAATGCCAAGTTTTCAGGGCGCTCGCAACTCTGCCGCCATGGTGAACGGGAACGCGCAGAATGATGGACAAGTGAGTTAAAAGAGATAGACAGTTCATGGGTATTCTACGTAGTATTTTCTGAAGCTTTCATTAGGTACAAGACACAATTCTTTTAGGGGTCTTCTCGTCGTGCACAAAAAAGAAAACCGGCAACCCAGAGTCCAAAAACGGCCAAAGTACCGCGAGCCCCGTTTATCAGCCAAAACAGGACCCCTACAAGATGGGTAAATAGAAAATTCGATAAAATCGAAACGCGGGCAACAATGTGAGTTTTTTATCGGAAGACATGAGTAAAACAAAATGTGGGATCAATATTTCTGAAACGTGGAAATAGAAAAAATGAGTTTGTAAATAAAATAAATGTTCAGAATATCCGATGTTAATAAATCGGATGACGTACGTGTGTTAAAACCCGGCGTCGACTACGACGCGAAGGTTTTGGAAGTAGCTGGAAAAGTTGATCGGGAGGAGATGAGGGAAGCAGTTCGAGAATGGGTGAGTAGTTTTGCTTAATGAGTAGCTTTTACTCTGAAAAAGCCTCTGTCACACATCTCCCCGTTTTTGCGCCGAGGTGAGAACAGTAGCAAAAATGAGAGAGCACAGAGACAAATCACCCGTCATAGAATGTTTTGTGTAGGTTTACGGGATACGGGGGCTAATCGATATGCTCTTTTCATTTTTCTCATTAGTTTTCTTTCCCAATGAGTATTTTTTCATTGTTTCACATTCGTATTTCTGCTCGAGTGTTTAAAATCTGTTAACTGTCACTGATGAGCGCTCAAAATCAAAAATTTCAAACAGTCCTCACGAAAATATGTGTAAAATTGTGAGTTACTGTAGAGATCACTGCTTGCAAATGGGTGAGAGTTTGGCAGGAAGCGAGACTGCTGACGCGCGCGAGCTAGCGAGACAGTGAGGACTGTTTGGGGTCACCAGAGTTCATACACCTCCAAGCAATAAGCAGAGATGTGTGTCAGTAGTTGACAATGAAATTTTCAGGTGGCGGACCCAACGAAAACCGAAAAACTCATGCGTCTTAAGAATCAACAGAAGTTCTTTATTCACTATGTCGGCTACAATTCGAGAACAGACGAATGGGTTGACCTTGATCAACTCTTGGTCAACACCAAGAATCAAGAAGAAATCCGTCTCTCCTATGAAAGAGAGTTCAACAAAAAGGTGATTGAGAAACTCGAGAGATTCTAGATGATGAGGGTTTCATTTTGTTGTTTGACGTAAGTTGGACACTCTGATTCTCTTCTAGAAACATTTTATAACAAGAGTTTTCTGCCGTTTCATTTTTTCACAAAACAACTTTTAGAGAACTGTATTGGAATACAGTCCCAATCTTGAAAATAACCAAAAAAGTTGAGAAAACTGTTCTCCCCATTTTTTCATGATCCTGATAAAATATGTAAAATTTTTCATATTCGAAAATACCTGAGAGAAGAACGGCAGAAATAGCAAAAAACTTTTACTGTGAAGTGGAGGGGTGTCCAACTATTTTGAATAATATGATTCCTTACGTCCAACCACATTCAAAATTCCATCACTAACATGTAAGCACTATTTGATCGGCATTTATCAACCATAAAACCCCGGAACTTTGTTTAATTTTTCACTTTTTAGGGAACAATTTGAGAAAAATTTTACACCCATGAAGAACTAGAGTTGAGATCTAAGTTGAAAACACCGACTTTATTGTAGGAACCATTGTACAACCAAGAATTTTCTGCCGTTTTCAATCTCAGACAACTCTAATTAGACTATGATTTCAGTTTTGGAAATGACCAAACACGTAGGAAAACAGGTGGAAAACTGTTTTCCTGATTTTGCTATAAATTCGAACTGCTCATATTTAAAAGTGATTGTAAAAAAACGGCAGAAATAGTAGGAACACTAAAGTGCATGAGTGACCAACTGTTTTGATCAATATTACCCATAACTTCTGACTCCACTTAACATTTCATCACGAATCACACTTCATTCTCATTCATCAAACAAAACCCCCGGAACTTTTGTTTAATTTTCACTTGTTTAGAGAACCATTTGAGAAACACCTAACACCCATGCCCATATTCCTGAAACTACTTGAAAACGATTTGATTTTCCGTTAAAACTTATTCATTTTTTGTACGAGGTTCCAGCTTCATTCAATCTTGCTTTTTTCAACATAACGTGAATTTTTTGAACTGTTTTCTCAATAAATTTTTCCTTAATTTTCTCTGAATCGATTGACAGTTTACTGATCATGTACATTCATGTTGTATTTAGTTGTCGGAGAAGTCTTGGGCTGTTTTTGAATCATTTATTCTTCAGAACAAAGTGAATGAAAAAAAAACCTATTCTATGCTCAATCATCAGCAACATTGTTCTCCAAAGTCCAGATAACTCATGGGTTTCATGCTTTTGAACTCCATCTTAGCAAGAAATAAAGTATTGGGTTTTGAGAGGCATGAAAGTATACTACCACTATCACGACGCCCGATGAAATTTTTAGAAATGTATTGAGTAGGAGCTGGCAAAGTAAGAATGCTTGATCCTCGCTCATTTATTGTACTCTCCTGACATTGTTTCGAGCAACTATTTTTTAACTTGAATGTTTATTAACAGTAATAAACAAAGAAGACCAGACCAGTGCCAGCAATAGCACGGGTAGCTGGTTATCATAAATCGTGATAGGAGACAATTTCTAAGCATAAAATGGCTATTAATTAATATGACGCATATCTGGTGTGACTTCAGTGTTCTTGAGTTGTTTTTTGATGAGTGTACAAAGATCGGCTCGCTTCTCGCAGTAATATTGGTGATGTGGTCACGTGGTTCGAAGATCAGTCCGTCAGTCAGCACGTGTAAGCTCGGCTTGCTTCTCACAGCAACGTCGGTGATGTAGTGACGTGATTCCAAGGTCGATCCGTTAGCCAGTCAGTTAAGCCATTTCGTCAGTCAGCCAGATAGGTGAAATTAAACAAGATTAGTACATGACTTGAAGAAAAAAAAAGATGATTTTAGAGTGACTGAGTGATGCAAAATGAAACAAGATGTATTATTTTACAAGAGAGATGGCGGAATTTCTTGAAAGAGCGGTGAGTTTGGAACCGTATTTATTATTTTTTTCATTTCTCTCAGTTTGGTATCAGCGGAAAATAGGTGACAAATACGATTCCAAATAGGTGCAGTGTATAAAAGAAAAGGACTTTGGCAATGTACTTTTAGGAGAACAGTCCAGGGACGGCGATTAGAATTGCCAAAATTCACTTCGTTGTTCAAGTTAGGATAATAGGACTTTTCTAATAAGAATTTTGAGAAGGTTAGTAAAACACGATTTGTTCTGTCCCGGAAAATGCTCGTGCATCCACTCTTTTGCAATCTATCGTTATATGAGAAAAAAGACAGATTTAATCTAGAAAAAATTTTCCGAGTGAAAAATTTAAGAGGTTGCTCGAGCATTTTCGAGTTACTAGAGTTAATAGGCGGAGGGCTTATTTCCACACCATACATTAATAAAGGTCTTACATAAATATTGAAAGCTCTAATATATGGGTCAAGTGTGGAAAATTTGAGTACTTTGAGAATTTGCTCAGTCCTAACCATTGCAAGATTGTAAGCATTAACACTGTGTGTATTGAATTTGAGCTTATTATCAATCAAGACACCGAGGTCCCTTATTTGCGATGTTCTTATGAGTGTGGTGGAGTTGTAATTATAATCAAAAGAAGGGAGTGGTTTGCCAAGTCTGAGAGAGTATGATTTTTTTGGAGCTATGGTCATTCCCCAATCGGTGCACCACTGTGAGATGCAGTCCAACGCACGTTGAAGAGCATATTCATCATTAGAAACTAGCTTAACATCGTCCGCAAACATGAATGCTTTCACCTTAGATCGATCAATGTAATCAGGTAAGTTATTTATGAATATCAAGAAAAGTAATGGTCCTGTAATAGTATATATGTATAGCTACAGCCCAATATGAGTCGCACTCTCCTCAACAAGAGAAAATCTAAAAACCGCGCTCAAACAATATTTTGTTTCACGCCCGATGGCTTTACAAATCAGGTTAATACACAGGATACTTGAGCGTTGGCTGTACATACGTACTTTAATAATCATTTTGGAACACGTAATTGGTTTCTTGGTTGAGGAAAGTATTGAATGATTTAAAAATAACCCAGTACGCTAACAACAACCTAACTTATCCAGTGGAGACCTGAAAGTTGTTGTTCCAATGTTCAGACGATAAGTGGTTGCCTTGTTTTATGGATTATTCATACATTACACAGCCAAACACAACCATTTTATCAAATGCAGCAAGAGCCGGCAAACGCCCGAATGAAGAACTCACCATTTAGAACAGATGTTGTGTTTGGGACTGCAGAAGCAATACTGGTAAATTTTTACTGATAATTCTTTTTCATTTCTTTTTGGCAATAACTGCAACTTTTCTCACTAAATGAAAGTCACTTTCTAACCAAAACACAGTTCAAAACCATTTTTCCTGGCTCCAATTTTGTTGAAAACACATTTTTTGCATTTCTCTATGAACTTGTCGCGGTTTTGTAAAAAAAAAAAACATCACACGTTCTTGCAATTTTCTAATTTTCTAAATTCAACTCTTGGAATGTGGAGAAAAGGTTGATTGTTTATACTACCAGTACGAGCTTTCAGTATACTCCAGATCAACCGGCAGTAGTAACGAAGCTTATCCATAGGGCTCCAATAACCAGTTGTTCAAGTTTTCACGGTACACTTTTCATACGCGTGAGTTTTGCAATGAAAAAAGGCTTAAAAGAAACTTATGTAATTTAGGGAAAAGGCTACAAGCTAGTAGAAGTTCCTTATCTGCCATCGTTTCCACAAAAAACCCAAGAGTCGATTGGGATGATTATGTTGAACGTGAAAACTTCAAATTGAGTACGGATTTCAATGTTAAGATTCAGGGAAGAGGATATCACATTTTGAGAATGGATAATGTCCCGATACCAAGAACCCTGGAAGATCTTATGAAGAACATTAGTTACAAAGGCTCTGAAGCGATTGGAGTACTTATAACAGATGTGAGTTTTTGTCTTGATACTGTGATTGTTAGTTTTTCAAAGAATTCAAAAGCGATATTTGAAAATGAAAATTAAAGACGATTCTTTTAACAACACTTATCGAAATCTAAATCAATACTTCAAGAATTAAATTGCAATTCTGAACTACTCATTTTCATTTTGACCATGGATTTCGTATATCTGAGTTTTTCAAACGGAAACCGAAAAACTCAAAGAAAGTTATTTGTTGTATTTTCAGCTGAACCGGATTTTCTACGTAGTCCCAAACAATGTGATGCCACCTTCACAACCGTCAAACACATTAGGAAATGTTTTCTTGGAAAAAAATGTGGGTAGCGTTTCTCAAAATTTTTAGAAGATAAATTTCAGATGGTCATCAACGGTTACCTGTCTATGTGGAAAGACGGTCAAGCACCTCTTGAAAATTTTCATTCTCAACAATTGTTTTCCCCAGTTCTTTTCCGACCAATTGAATGATATCAACCAGTTCAGAACTATTTCTTATTGATTTTTCTTTATACCAAATTCTCGAGTCAAAAGACAAATTGAAGAAAAAATAATAATTTTCTGTTTTTTTCTTCAATTGGTGGATCATACAACCTTCACGTGAAGTTTCAATCACATAGTGAACAGTTATAATGTCAATTAGCGGAAACGATGACTAACAGGGCACGAGAAAACCAAATTTGGTGCTGGTGACCAAAGCAATGTTTCTCCGTGCTGTTGTTCTTCCACAAAATTGTGACTATTGTCTCTGTCTTTGCGCGATTGCGTTATCTCAAGTCATTTTATGTACCGCATGTTTTATCGAATTTTGAAATTTGGTTAGCAAAATGGAACTATTGGAAAAAGATGAAATATAGATATTGATGGGGACAAAAATGAAGAATCTTGTTGGGATTAAAGATCACTGCACCTTATATTTTCTACTCCTTGGTAACAATGAACATATGAGTGTGTGGTCCGGGTCTTGGTGTGATTGCATTGTTTCTGGTAACGTGCATGAACATTGGATCGTAGGTTGCATCGAAACTGACGTTTCCTGGATTTCTCATCTGACATTCCACACAAATCAGTCCGAGTTCGTTTTGAATGACTTTTATCTGGAAATAACGTCATTTTTCACAGTTTTAATCATATTCCTCATTCAAAATTTTTAAACTCACTCTTTCAAGATCAGCGGGTAGTCCACCAACAATCAACGATCTCTGTTGTGCTTCTTTATCTTCTATCAGTTGACGCTCCACAGGGCTCTCGTGCAGAATCGATAGAATTTCTGCGATCACCTTCTCCAACTGCATCTGCAAGAATGAAGCAATTATTTAATGGAGTGAGTTCAAGAAAATTTTTTATACCCGAACCAATGTGAATTTTTACATCGATAAATTTTAAAAACTGGCTTTACGAGCGTTTTCTGTTTTTCCTCACTGTTTATTTGTTACTTTGTGAAAATCAAGAAACGATGTGACGGAAAAACTATGAAAAATCCTCTGACCTGGTGAGAAAAGACACTTCACGTGGAATGATGAACAAGTTTCTCCTGTTTATTATTGTGTTGCCTTTCTTACGAAACTATTCTAAGTAAAATAAGGAAAATAATACATATGAACAAAAACAGTACCAGCTTATCGTCGACAGTAGTGGTAAGGATGATCAGTGGAACCTTGTTAGAAGCCAAGTGAGTGTGGAAGAAAGGTGTGATTCTAGACATACCTGAAATCAATTACAAATTGATTGATGAAAAACAATGAAGAGAAAACATATAACATCATCACTCAGCGTAATAAGTAAAGGAGTCAGAATCAATAATGGTAAAAAGATATTAGAGATGGAGGAAGTGAGAGATCACAGATCAGGAAGAGATAACAGTCACACCAGACTTGTTTATGTTCTCTTTCTGTGCATCGTGAAAAGTTCTTAGCTGTGAACAACCACGTGTACTTTGAGAACAAGAACATATGATGACTCAGGCAATCAGAACACACTTTGATACATCAACGTACGAGTTACGAAACTTCCCAAAAAAAACTGTATCTAGATATGCCAAATTAAGAGCGAGATATGGATAAATTTCGCTATCGAGTGGCGAGAATTTTTGTTTGATCTATGAATTGCTTTGATCTGTTGAATGTGATTCCAGTATCTCGGAATTCATACAAAAATTATGCGACATTACGTCACAAGTTCGGTTCCTGCTCTCTTCCATCTTATTTTTTAGAAAAAAATAGTCTTTCCAGTCACAGTGGAAGTTAATACGATAAGAACAGATACTATCGTTTCTCCTAGTTAATTCCTGAATTGACCGAGTCCAACCTCAATCAGTCGCGGACCCGCCGCTGGTTGGAGATGGCTAGATGTCTCAAGATATAGCATTATACGTACTAAATTTCATAGCGAGACAAAACTTCCATATCTTTGCCCTAACACTAGCATTTGCCTCTTTTTCAAGAGTTAGCGGGGAAGATACGTAGAAAATGGCCGATTTACGGATTTTTTGCGTACTTTTGATTGCCTGAGGAGCAACTTTTGCGAGAGTCCAGCATTTTTTTAAATATTAAGTTAGAGTCCGTGGTGGAGAATCTTTCTCTCTCTCTCTCTCTCTCTCTCTCTCTCTCTCTCTCTCTCTCTCTCTTTTTCTCTCTCTCTTTATTCTTTGCGGTGCGTTCTCAAACTGGTATGTGATTTTAATTTAGATTTCCGCGTACATATCATTTAAATTTTCAGCCGGATCTTTTGAGTTTGAAACTTGAAAAAGGCAATGAATTATTCCGAGGTATCTCATCGATTTCATCGTTAGGGAACAGAACGATGAAACAGAAATCATCACACAGTAGAGTAAAAAAGAAGGTGGAGCTACATAATTTGGAAGAAATTTCTTCATCACTGATACTTTTATTCACCTCAGTCAATTGAACTTTCGAGAAAAATCATTCAGTTTCTGAAAATTACCCCGGTGAAAACCCATTGTCATAATTATCATTCAACAAAGTGCGACTACCGTTTCATTCTGCCATCACTTTAGAAAAGCGGATCTCTCGATCAGATTTATTCTTCAAAAAACAACAAATAAGTATCAAGCCTTAAGAAGATTTATGGGTATAGTCTGAAACCGAAAAGAGTCGGAGAGCGTCTCAGGTCATCACTGAAAAGAGTTGGGAAGCGTCTCAGGTCATCGGTTGATGTTCCGACACAGTTGTCAAAGCCCAGAAGTTCACTGAGCCAACCGTATTCCTGCAATTCTCATTGAAAAGGTGTTCATGGATTTGTTTATACCTCGGTATATACAGTCTGGGTACGGATTGACCTGACAGCCACTTTTGGCTTGGGTTCGAGGGAGTCAACTTCGGATCGCGCATGGCTTCCGGCATTGGCTTCGGCTTGGACAGTCACTTTTGGTTCGGGATCGCGGGAGTCACTTTCGGATCGGGCCTGGATTCCGGAATTTTCTCTGGCTACAGCTCGGGATCCGACTTGAGCTCTGGCTTGGGTTCCAGCTTTGGATCCATTTACGGCTAGGGTTCCGGCTTGGGCTCCGGCTCGGGATCCGGCTTTTGCTCCGGTTTCGGATCTGGCTTGGGCTCCGGGTTGGGACCCGGCTTGGACTCCGGCTCGGGCTACGGCTAGGGTTCCGGCTTGGGCTCCGGCTTGGGATCCAGATTGGGCTCCGGCTCCGGCTCCGGCTTGGGCTCCGGCTTGGGCTCCGGCTTGGGCTCCGGCTATTACTTCATCATCTGGCTTGACAGACTTCTTGTGTTGCACCTGGAGGTGTGCACTGATCTGTTGTGCAGAGTCGCTCTTATCTAGGGAAGACGTTCCTTCTCCGGCTCCGGGCATCCTCAGCGGCTTGGTGAATAACATGAAAGACATGTCAACCCCATCACACTCGATCTTCTTCTCGTACTGCTTGTGACATACGAGACCAAACTGTTTTTTGAGATTGAGAATCTAAAAAAAATTGTTTATCAAAAAATCTACTTTCTGTGACAAAATGATTTTACACTCTAATAGTTTCCAGAATTGTACGAACTTTACACAAACTAAAAGGTGTACTTTTTGGAATTTCCGCACCCAGATCAAACTACTAACACTAGCGTTTTCTAACAACAAACACTAATATTAAGTAACTTCCGGTTTTCACAAAAGCATTTCGAATTATTCTCCCAATAACTTTTTTCACTTGAACTGGTACTTTTCTGTTCTCAAAGTGATTCACATTTTTTTCTGGGGTGGTAATTTGAACTGTTAATGTCCGAGAGATTAAAGCTTATTATCACTGAATCAAACATAACTTTTTCATTCATTGATGAACAAAAATAACCTTGCGCAGTTCGGGTTCCAGACCACCGACAAACACTTTCGCTATGGTCTTGGACTCAAGTCTTGCGATTCGTGTCGCCTCATCTTCCTCAAGAAGACTCATGAGTTCGCTCATGACGTTGTTCAGCTGTTTCTAAAAGTTACATATTCAAAATTGATGGTCAAATCAAGAACTAATAACTTGAGAAGATTTTTCGAAACTTTGAAGGCAACTATTACCTCCTTGTCGACAGCACTCTGGCGGCAGATGATATGGGGAACTTTGTTTTTAGATAAAAAGACGTGATAGTCTTCGTTACTTTTCTTCAATTCCTGCAATACATGAAAATTGATTTAAAAACGATTGGGATAGAAAATTGGTTGTTTTAAGGAAAAAAGTTATGACCTCAAGTCAAACTACATTTGATTCTGATAAAGACAGTGCTTACACAGATTCATGCACCGATTCTGAATTCTAGTGCTAAAACTAAGCCAGCGACAAAAATTTGCAATCAAAAATGTTCTATGAGACGTTTCACAAGAGGAACCACAAAAAACATTCAAAAAGTGCGCTAGGCTCTTCGTGGACCGGTTCAGCTGAAGTTTTGTGAACAAGTAGATTTCAAGGTAACAGTCGTTTTTTGTCCATAACTTCACTCATATATCCGCGCGGTTTTATTCTTTCATTCAGTTAGACAGAGAAAAAAGAGACGCTTCGATTGAGTACAAAAGATCGAGAAATCGTTTTCTTCGTGAAACAGTTATGTACTGTTGGAAAAAAATTCTCAAAAGTACCCTTCAAAATAACATTTTGGACTTTCCTGTGACTTCAGTCGTATTTTTAACATCACAAAAGGTATAATACCGAAAGTATGAAACTAAAATTTTTCTAGTTTTTGTTTGGGTATTTTGAAGGGTACTTTCGAGAATTTTTTTCTAACAGTACATAACTTTTTCACGCGGAAAACGAATTTTCCATCTTTTTTACTCGATCGAATTCTCCATCTAATCAGAAAAAAGGCCGCACGGATATCTGAGTGAAGTTATGGACAAAAAACGACTATGCCGAAATTCATCGATAACTTCCAAACGTTAGTCATCCGTCCCAACTTTGTTCTTGTTACTAACCATTATCGTATGTGTGCACTTTGAAAGATGTTTCGACAGATGAGACTTGAATTTCGCATGTTTTTTTTTTTGAAAATTACTAGAGAGTGTAATTTTGAAATTTATATTCCGGCAAAGAGAAAAAAAGAGGAACCTACCGGTTTATAGGGTTTTTCAACAGGTTGTACGGAAACCGAAGCTTCGTTTTCCGGCTTCCCCGGTTTCTCTTCTTGTGTTTTCTGCGCTGAAACCTCATGCTTCTCACTTTGAACATCTTCCGAAGAGTGGATGGGTTCTGACTGATCAGTCTGAATTCCATGTCTCATCTCTTTCCCTTGTGTCACAACAACCTTGTCGTCGTTCGGATCGGTCACCAGAAGGTTGGTTGACACGTACGAAGTTTCTCCCAGACCATAATCTGTGAATGTACATTTGATTCCGAATTGGGCTTCTTTTCTTTTGAGCTGTAAATATCACAGTTGTGTGACGAAAAGCAGCTGTTTTCTCTTGGGTCTAATTGACAGTCTGTACATACAGTGTCGGTACAAAATACCGAAAAGTTCATGAAGTTTTTCTACTTGAACAAGATTTCAAATTTCTGTCTGAAATATCACGCGCATTTTTGCAGCAAAATTCACAGTATTTTAGTTCCAGATCGACATTCTGCTCAGGTAGAAAATTATTTTTTTTTGTTAAGCGAATGACAAATTTCAAACATCATTGTTTCTTCCTTATTTCACTCTTGTCGCTAAATGTCATAATGTTTTGTAACAAGGCACCGTAGTCACCTTTGCAGCGACGTCAAATTAGAGAGCATTTTGATACAGTGAGTGTACCTAACTGATCAAACAGTTTAAAAACACAATGGTAACTTTTTTTGAAAACAACTGCATGACTGACACCGATGGTAAAAACCAAACACAAATATCTCTGTTTATGCGAAAAGTGGCGAAAATGAAAGAGCACAGAAACAATTTGCGGTCATAGAATGTTTTTTGTAGGTTTATGAGATTAAGTGATGATTATTTTGTCTTTTTTTCACATTTGTACGGCTATTCGAGTTTTCAAAATATTTTTCAGAGGTCCTGAACACATGTTATGTTCGCAACCAGATAGTTCGAACATTCCAAACACAATGAGAATAAAATTTGCGAGTCACTGTGGCTCCTTCTGCCAGATCATTTTAGCGCCTGGGGGGGGGAGGAGAGGGAGAATTAGTGAGGGGCGAGACAGTGTGATATTGTTGGAGTGTGTTAGAGTCCATATACGTTAGAGCAGTAAGCAGGAAAATGTGAAACATGTCTCGGAGTTAGAAAATTTCAGAATTTGGCGAAATATTTATTGTCACAATATCGGAATTGTTGAAATTACTTAAAATTATGCATATTTCATGCCATCAGAAATTCCGAGGTTTCAATAACATTTTCATACATCTGTTTGAAGCTAATCAAATCTGATGAAATTTAACACACGTTTGAAACAAAGAAGTAGAAAAGCTTCATGAGCCGTTCCGATTTTTGTGTCCACTGTGTAGGTGTGTAAACTTACTCTTTGCAGATCTGGACCCGATGCAATGAGAATCACACCCAATTTCGGCTGAGACGGGTCAATTCTTCGAGCCGCTTCTATGTCCGCTTTTATACGGTATATCTCATCCACAATTTTCTTTATTTGTTTCTGCAATAACAGGTAAAAACGAGTCAAAAATAAATTTTCAAACTCAAAGTAAGTTTTCCAAGTTTTTCTACACATTCTCACCTGCTTGTTTCTGACGGTTTTGTAAACGATTATCGGGTACATTGCTCTTGGGTCTAGGAAGAGCTCGTAGTAAGCCGTTTCTCTGTCCAAGTTGTCCATGATTGAAACAGATTCTGGCATGTTGTTGGATGCTGCCATGAGTTAGTAGTAGTATAGTAAAATTAAATGAAGTTGTGCACACGATAACTCGTCCCGTTGCCAAGGTTATGCCATTGTTCCTATGAATTTTCTAGAACACAGCTTGTTATTGAAAATGATTAGAACTGAGCTGAACAACAATGTTTAGCTTGTTACTGAGAGTTTCAAGATGCGAAAAGTCATATTTTGATGGGGTACTGAATTTCTCTCTCTCTCTCTCTCTTTCTCTCTCTCTCTCTCTCTCTCTCTCTCTCTCTCTTTCTCTCTCTCTCTCTCTCTCTCTCTCTCTCTCTCTCTTTCTCTCTCTCTCTCTCTTTCTTTCTCTCTCTCTATCTCACTCTCTCTCTTTCTCTCTCTCTATCTATCTATCTCTATCTCTCTCTCTCTTTCTCTCTCTCTCTCTCTCTCTCTCTCTCTCTCTCTCTCTCTCTCTCTCTCTCTCTCTCTCTCGCTCTCTCTCTCTCTCTCTCTCTCTCTCTCTCTCTCTCTCTCTCTCTCTCTCTCTCTCTCTCTCTCTCTCTCTCTCTCTCTCTCTCTCTCTATTTCTCTCTCTCTCTCTCTCTTTCTCTCTCTCTCTCTCTCTCTCTCTCTCTTTCTCTTTCTTTCTCTCTCTCTCTCTTTCTCTATCTTTCTCTCAGTTTCTCTCTCTCTCTCCGACATATTTTTATCATATTTTCAAGGATGTTGATTTTCAAATTTGACAAGGTGCGCATTAAATAACTGTTACTTCTGCGAATAAAAATTCTTATGAGTTATTCATTAAATACATCAGTATTTTTGTAAAATTGCGGGTGCGATTTGAAAAAAAACAGATACTGAATTTCACAGAAATACACTTTCATTTGAATCAGTAACACAAAATCTCTCGTTAAGTTTATTGTTACAAAAAATGAAAAATTATCAATCAGGAAAGAAGAATATTAAATCAATACCACAAAACTACTGGAACAATGAAATCAAAGACATGACGAGGAAGAAGACCACCAATACAGGACATGAATCTGAATCAAAACAAAAATATTTGTAGTAATTAGCAAAAATCACAATTTCAATTATCGATTTTCGCCCCGGTCAATTTTTCTTTTTTTTTTCAACTTCCATGTGAATAACAACAAATTTCGGTAACTCATGTTACTCAGCAGAATTATTGAATTTTCAACGTTTGCAACTACATTGTCTGCTACACTTTTTGCTTCTCTGTCATTTTTTGTCGTTTTTCAGTTCTTCATTTTTCAGTGATAGAATATGTTTCTGACACTAAAAACTCGAAAAATGACCTCAATTCGAATTCTATAGTTCAATAAAGTTCAGTTCCAGGTTTTTTTTGAAGTCTTCTATTAACGAATTACGAGAACGATTAGAGAATGTTGAGTCATCAATTCAATGTGCAATGACGTTCGATCATAAAATATTCGAAAAACACCGATCGTTTTCATAGAAAATTCATACCTTGAGAAATTGCTGAATTTCACCGAGTCGTTGAATTTGAGTTTAGTGCATATTCCAATCAAACTACGTCTTATATTGTTTTTGGGAAGCGAAAAACGACTACAGAATGTCTGGTTGTTGTTGGTATCTGGCATGTTTCTCATTCTTCATCTAAATCAAAAAATATACTGACTGAAAAAAACGGGAGCTGAAAACAAGAATCAAGAATCGCATGGGAGTTTAACGTGGCACAGCAACTAGCGCAGGTGTGCCACAAAATTTAACTTCTCCAGTCTCCGATTTTCGCAGCATTTCTGCTCTCAGTTCTGCACTGACTTTAGTGCCTGTGATTTCCTCGAAATCCACGAAGAAACGCTCCCAAATCTCGATGGGATTCGCCTGAAATAACGTTTTTTGTAAAACAATTTTGATATAGAGAGAGAGACAGAGACAGAGAGAGAGTGAGAGAGACTAAAAAATGTTTGTGATAATCGCATTCTGGACTTACCTCTTGTTGAACGAATACCAATTTCATACCCCCAGTAGATGTTCCTACCGAGCGGCGCTTTCCGAGAACTTCAGCAAGCGATCCAAATTCCTGCAAGTGTCATTTGAAACATTTCAAGTTTTTTTATGTCACCTCGGTGTAGACAGTCTGTGTGTGGACAGATTTTTTCCCCGGCTCCAGAATGTTCACCAATTCGAAAAGATCGGCTTCTTGCAACTTGTCGTATCGTATGTTTACTGATGAACGTTCTTGCTTGCTGACGAGGATGAACAGCGATTTCCGATCTACGTTCTCATGGACGCGGCTTGAGAAAACTTTGAACTGCATTTCAAGCTCCAAATCGAATGAATGCAGATTTTCGGCGAACTGAAAAAAAAACTGATTTTTGTGATTTGTTGTAAGTTGTTTAATTTTATAATTTAGGTTTCTGACAATCAAACTTGAAATTGTTTTTTTGGCTTTGTACGTACTTTCTAGTTGAATCTAAGCTTGTTCTAACAACTCAAAATTACCGTTCGTAGGTCGCCATCCGATCCTGAAACGATGCATATCGGTTTCGAAGTACCGTCTCGCAGTCTTGCGGCGTGTTCTTCTTCGGATTCATGAAGAACTCTTCCAACCGCATGAAGAATTCGAGCGTTTTTATTCTGTAATAATTTGTTTCTCAGATTTTCAGAGATCTTTCACCACTCACCACGCCGTGATTCACGTTTTCCGCGATAATGACGATAGGAACTTTGCCTTCGTTGCAAATCCGATAGTAAGTGGCAGCCGTCGTCATCGTCTATAATTGTTTCATTACTGGGATTCGAAAAATTTTGTTTCCAGCTGGAAGTGATGACGAAAGAAGCAAAGAAATAGAGATAGTGAACAGCAATGAGGTGGGAAATATTCTCTAACAATAACAATATTTTTTGGAAAATATGAAAACAAAATGTTCCAGTGTGTACAGCTGATGGAATTGTGCTAAACTGTACTGCTACAGTTGTCCAGTGTACAGCCACACGCACAAATGCATATGATGTCTGGCTGTTCTAACGACAATTGTACAGAGGAAATCGATAAACAGCGTGGGAAACGAGGGGGAATTTCTTAGTGACACTCCGACGACGCTGTCTATAATAATACATGTGAGAAACCTGTGGTATACATTGTATAGCACTGTACTTTGCGCATTCTGTACCGCTCAGAAACTGTACTTGAAAATCTCTCAGACAGGCTCCCACAATTCGAATAAGGAGAAATATTCAAACCACAAATTTGTTAGCTGAAGATAATGCAACTTGTTTTGAAACAGTAATACAAAACATTCATCGAAATCGGTTGAGCCAAGGCAAACAAGCGAATATTCATCAGATTTATTGACAACAACAATATGAGCTACACTGGTTGGCAAGGAGACGCGTTAGAAAGGGGGAGGGGTGATAGAGAGACGTGTTTGAGTCGCATACCATTTGATTCTTAATTTTCACGTTTACCTGGATTTTCAAGACTTAGCTTTTCTCAAGAGTTGAAAGTAAGTCACTGTAGGCTGCAGAATACTGATTAAGATCATCTTATGACGTCGGAGCCGCAAGATTTTTTTGTGCAAAATTCCTCAGTCTTCTTTTTCTAGTACTTCCTGACAAAAAGTGAAAATAGAACGTGGGGCAAGAAACAGACAACATACAAATAATATACAGTGGTGAACATAAACATTTCCACTTTTGGTTTTTTGATAATATCTCACCCATCAGTTGTCCGATTGCTTTCCAATTTTCACAGATATTCATTCACATATTTATAAATTCAGTCAACTCAATAAATCATTGATAAATCTTAAAAGAAAAATATAATAACTATTTTCCCTAGACATGTCTGTAGTCGACTTTAAAGTTAACCTGGTTTCACTTGAAATCAAAGCTTGTGAGAGGTTAAAACATCAGAAACTATTGAAATTTAATCGCATCAGTCTTTGGGATCATGGAAACATCACATTTTCCAAACATGGACTTCAGAATCCAAATTCGTAGACTTAACCAATGAGGACTTCACTTCGCAGGAGATTTTGCAATTTTTTCTCGGATTTCTGGATTTTATTTTTTCTTCTGTCAAACTTCATTGTATTACCTATACACATGATTTAAGTTGAGAATTGAAGAAAGTCATCTCACAATTAACATGTCCTTCTGCCGGAACCAACTTTCTACAAGTCAGTCGGAGTGTTGGGACTGGTTATTTTTTATAGAGAACGAAGCTTTCTTAGAAAGTCTGATGAGAATATGAAAGCCCGCAGCTTTCTAAAAAACGGTGTAAATTATTGACTCATGATTTCAACATTCGGGACAGTTATGATAACTTTACATGCAGATCGTCTAGCGGATACTGGCGTGTACCTGGGCTAGACCGCTAACCCTTGGGTAAAAACTGATAGGAGCCGTGAATTGAAGTTTCAAATGT
The DNA here is from genome assembly GCA_963978915.1 of Caenorhabditis parvicauda. NCBI lineage: Eukaryota > Metazoa > Nematoda > Chromadorea > Rhabditida > Rhabditidae > Caenorhabditis > Caenorhabditis parvicauda. The sequence continues at coordinate 6,952,762 of OZ022249.1, forward strand.
TTTTTAGCACTTGTATAATGTTTTTAGAAAACAATATAGCTCATTTGTTTTTTTTTTCGAAATCAGAGGCTTATCTCCATGCATGATGTTATTGTAGGGCTACTCCAGAGCTCATTAAGTCAACGGTAAAATCTCGAGTTTTGAAATTATGAAAAAGATAATTTGAGAACTTGTTTATTGACATAAAACGCTCTTTTTTTGTTTTAGGAAGAGCTCCATTTTCAATCAATATGACAACTACAAACACTCTAACCGACTTGCACGATGTTGATTTCGGTAGAATAACTGCGTCAGTTGTGCAAAGACTGTCCAGTGTTTAGTTTTAAGCCTATACTTTTTGCAACACATTCAATGTAAATACTTAGACAAAATCTAGAAGTAATTTGGAAAAATCAGCGAAAACACCTGCGAAGTTAAATCATCATTGGTTGAGGCTACGAACTTGGATTCTGGGATCCATGTTTGGAACATGTGACGCTTTCATGATTTCGAACACTGAATCAATAAATTTCGATGGGTTTCTGATGTTTTGGCCTCCCACAAACTGTAATTCAAGCGACATCAGGTAAACATTTTAGCTGAGTTTCCAAAGAAAGAGAGAGAGAGAGAGAGAGAGAGAGAGAGAAAGTCAGAAAGATAGTGTGTGTCACTTCAATCTGCAACAGTACACTTTATCAACAACCAGCTGAACGGATGCTTGGCTTTTTCCATCATCAAACATGAGTATTCATAGTGAATCATATTTATGAAACCGTCGGTTGATATTATTACCAAAAAATGAAACTAATAACATTCGGTTGTGGGATAAATGGACGAATTTAAATGAACGAAAAGCCAGAACGTTCCGAAAAGGATGAAAAATACTACAAGCTACTGTGTGTAGCCGGTGAAATCGAGCTTACCTGTACTCTTGCTCTTACTGCATATGTGTTTATATACGATTCACGTATGTTCAGTATTGAAATTATGACACGGAAGTGATTTGTGTGCAGTTTGCTCACTATGATGAATACTCAAAGAAAAAATAAGAACTACGTATACCAATTTTAGAAACTCCGTGTACTTCAAAATTGATGAGACTCATTTACATAAGTGCTCATAGTGGTTGCAGATTTGAATCAATATGCTCTTAGTACAGAACTCAATGTGCAGATTATGCCCTTCTCGATACGTCAAAAACTGGAAAGTCTTGAATAGCCAAAGAGGGAGAAAATTCTTTTTTTGATTTTTGGAACATGATTAACCTTCCGCGCTTTGCGAGGTCGTGGGTAAATTGCAATCTTAAGTGAGTTAGTTGAATCACTTTGTGATTTGGAATAAACCAATATTGAGAATTTCCACTTCTCGAAATGATGTAACTTCAGCACTCTTTAACTATCACCTTTGTTTCGAATCTCGGTACCCGTTCTGATTCCACAGGATCTTTTTTCTCTATCACTCTATTTCCCTTTCTTCTTATTTTCGTAGCCGTTCATTTTCACTCACCCACACGTTTCCCATGGAGTACACCTCACAACAAGAATGATTCATCATAGCGCGTTCGCTAGGTGCTGCCGGTATGTTTACATTGAACATCGGCGCGAACCTCATCCAAAGTTTTGGCGGGTGTTTTTGAATTTCAATATGAGAAACACGAAGAAATTTCAACGTTGCTGACTTGTATATAAATTTTCAAAACAACGGCTGTCTTTTTGCAAGACAGGTTATACTCAAAAACGCAACAGTCCCTTAATAATAATATTTATTCATAACGAATAAAAATACTTAAGCTTCAACAACGGCCAGCAATAGCCGCTTAAAGCTCGAACAAATAAGGGAATGTGGTGACTCTTAGAACCTGTTTCAGAAACTGCTCCGGTCAGGACAGTGTAGCATTTTTTGCAAAAAATTGACTTCAGAGATAAACAAGACTTTGCCAGGGTACCAGAAAGGAAAGAACTAAATACTGGTGTTAGTATTGATAGAACAATGGTGTTAGTAGTTCGATCAGGGTATTTAGAACGATCCTATCCAGCAATCTGTCAAGTTGTATATGACCGTAATTTAGAAGGTTCCAACGAGTTAATATAACAAGGGTGAATAATACCAAACAATGGATAAATAGAAATTTATGAACTGGCATCGATCGAATGAGGAACTGCGGTCACCGAGCCTTTGAGAGCGTTGTGAGTCGTCAAGGCATAGCGTCACGATCCATCGATGAGAGGTTGAGTGAAATTTCTCTTAATCTTAGAAATGAGAAGAATGGGGTGGCCAAGATGGCCACATTCAGAGTAGAGACTGGGGTATGTCGATGAATAATTTCGCGTTAGGAATAGATTTTACGATTCTTTTCACATCCCCCAGTTTCAACTCCTTCGGAAGTAAATGACAGATACGATTCCATATAGGTACCGCAAAAGACAAAAAGGAACTGTTGATGGAAGGGTTAAGAGAAATACACCAAGGTCGACGTTGAGATTGGCTCAGTCTAATGTAGTGATCCGAATTCGGGTAATACGTTAGTTTCAACAAGATTTTGGCAAGAGTGAATAAAATACGGTTAGTTCTTTCTCGGAAGATACTAGAACAGCCTGCAACAGAGAGTCGATGGCTATAGGACGAGAATTTTATATTCAAACGACAAAATACTATACGGGAAAAGCATTTTAGAGGCTGCTCTAGTAACTTTGCAGATTTTGAAGAAAGTGGAGGGGCAAAAGTTTCAACACAGTACATTAGTATTGGCATGACGAAAACATTAAAGGCTCTGAAGTATGGAGCAGTCGTGGAAAATTTGAGGACCTTGAGGAGTTGTCGAACCCTGACCATTGCAAGAGCATTAAGACTATTAATATGAGGTTTGAAGTTTAAGCGATTGTCAACCAAAATTCCAAGATCACGAATCTGAGTTACTTGATTTAATAACGAATTTCGGTAATGGTATCTAACAGGAGATGGTGGGCTACCGATCCTTAGAAGATGCGATTTGTGCGGTGCAATAGTCATTCCCCAATCATGACACCACTCAGAGACAGCATTAAGTGCAGATTGTAATGAGGTAGAATCGTTTGAGACTAGCTTGACGTCGTCAGCGAAAAGAAAGACTCTGACTTTGTTATCGTTGATGTAGTCAGTTATGTCGTTAATGAAAAGAAGGAAAAGAAGGGGGCCGGTGACTGTGCCCTGAAGTACGCCGCTAACAGTAGAGACGTGTTCGGAAGATATTTGTCCATTAAGTCTAACAAATCCTTTTCTATCTCTAAGGAAAGCTGCGAACCAATTGATTAAAAGGGAAGGCATTCCATATGTGTGAAGTTTATGGATTAAAAAGGTGTGAGGCACAGAGTCAAAAGCCTTTGCAAAATCAAGGTAGATTACATCAGCCCATCCAGAGTGAGAAATGAGATTAGTACAGTGATTGGAAAACTGTAAGAGTTGAGTAGTACAGGATCTACCACTTAGAAACCCGTGCTGATCTTTGGAAATTAGTTCGGTGTACATCATCCTAATGTTATAGGCTACCGTTTTTTCCATGATTCTAGAAATTGGATCTGAAATGGAGATCGGCCTATAGTTTCCAGGATTGGAACGGTCTCCTTTCTTGAATACTGGTGTTATGAAAGATGTTCTCCAAGCTTTGAACGAATGACCTGATTTGTAAGCCTCTGTGAATAAAATAGAAAGAGGTAAGGCTAAAGATACTGCACATTTTTTAAGTACAAACTGTGATATATTGTTCAGTGAGAAGTTAATTTTGGGTTCTAACTTAGACATTATATCGAAATCTTTTGTATATCTTTTGTAGATGTGTGTGTGTGTGTGACAATCAACAAAAAAAGATATTTGATGTGACAGTGGTTTTTCAAGAATCTTTCATTACTCATCATTCGCGTATAATCGTGATTTCCTTTTTTAAAAATAAAACTCGTTGGTTTTCATGGTTTCATGTAACTTTTTCTTATCTTCTCTCTCCCCCTTTCTCTTTTTCTGTTCTCCTTGCTTTTTCTCTTCCCCTTTCTCTCTCTCTCTCTCTCTCTCTCTCTCTCTCTCTCTCTCTCTCTCTCTCTCTCTCTCTCTTCTCTCTCTCTCTCTCTCTCTCTCTCTTTCTCTCTCTCTCTCTCTCTCTCTCTCTCTCTCTCTTTCTCTCACTTTTTCTCACTGGTCACGTTTTGATACGAAACTCATAAAAAATAGGTTTTTTCTACAAACAATCAGTCAGCTTACTGATTGTAATCGATTTAAAATATCTAGCGCTAAAATGAGTCATTCTCTGTCTGAAAACAATCGCTGATTCATGTTTTTGTTCATTTCTAAAGCCAATTTTTTAGTTTCATTTGAGAGGAAGCATTTTTGTGAGATGTTTAACCGAATGTTTCCACTTCGTTTCCATTTCCTATCTGATTACCAATGAGAAAACTCAAGAAAGTAACATGTTCTGACTAGTGGACGACTGTCCAGAATTTGGACTCGTTGAATGCTCGGCCTCTCACCACTTGTGTTTCCCTCATCGCGAAGTAAGTACGATGACTCAAAAATTGATTTGTGCTGTAACAGTGTTCCTCTCACCAAGAGAGTCAGGAAGAACGCTTACTTGACATTTCGAATCGCTGCCTCTTTTTTCTTTTCTTACCAAATTCTTCACTCATCACTCTGAATTTTTTTTAATTTGGAAAACCATACAACTAATTTCGAGAAAAATCTAAAATTATACGGGAGTCATGAGATCAGAAAAAATTTCCACCTTGAGCGACAGGCAAACCCTATGGATTTCAGTCTCACAAACACTATTCATCAGTATTTTCCTTTTCAGAATGGCGGAGAAGTTCACTCTTGTGAAAATTTCTTCCATTTTCTTCAGCTGTGATGCCAAGGCTGGTGATGTGAGAATCCCGATCACAGCACTAGCCGTCTGTGAAGATAAGAAGAACGTCTTCACTGGATGCGCTGATGGAACTATCGGTTAGTTTTTTTTCTAAATGTCGTTCGAATGCTTACATTTTCTGCTTCATACTACATACATTTAAACTGAAGGATAAGATCAGACAGAATCAAACTTTTTTAGTGACTATGAACATCATCACTGGCGAAGGTGCTCTAGTGAGACCAGATCTTCATGATTCTTCCTACGTTGCGCTGGCCTTCGCAAGCGGCATTTTGTTCAGTGTGGCTCAGAACAAAATGATGTGTGTGACTCCAATTGCAAGTAAGAAGTTCATCTCACATCTGTTACTAAGAGAACTTTCAGAAACTGGAGACAAACTTCAAGTCGAGGGGATAACTTCGAAGTTTACGAGAATGCTTATTTCGGAAGTAAGGGACATGGCCGTCACTTCAGATGGCAAATTAGCAGTCGTTGCCTGCGCAATCATGACACCACTCAGAGACAGCATTAAGTGCAGATTGTAATGAGGTAGAATCGTTTGAGACTAGCTTGACGTCGTCAGCGAAAAGAAAGACTCTGACTTTGTTATCGTTGATGTAGTCAGTTATGTCGTTAATGAAAAGAAGGAAAAGAAGGGGGCCGGTGACTGTGCCCTGAAGTACGCCGCTAACAGTAGAGACGTGTTCGGAAGATATTTGTCCATTAAGTCTAACAAATCCTTTTCTATCTCTAAGGAAAGCTGCGAACCAATTGATTAAAAGGGAAGGCATTCCATATGTGTGAAGTTTATGGATTAAAAAGGTGTGAGGCACAGAGTCAAAAGCCTTGCAAAATCAAGGTAGATTACATCAGTCCATCCAGAGTGAGAAATGAGATAACGTACAGTGATTGGAAAACTGTAAGAGTTGAGTAGTACAGGATCTACCACTTAGAAACCCGTGCTGATCTTTGGAAATTAGTTCGGTGTACATCATCCTAATGTTATAGGCTACCGTTTTTTCCATGATTCTAGAAATTGGATCTGAAATGGAGATCGGCCTATAGTTTCCAGGATTGGAACGGTCTCCTTTCTTGAATACTGGTGTTATGAAAGATGTTCTCCAAGCTTTGAACGAATGACCTGATTTGTAAGCCTCTGTGAATAAAATAGAAAGAGGTAAGGCTAAAGATACTGCACATTTTTTAAGTACAAACTGTGATATATTGTTCAGTGAGAAGTTAATTTTGGGTTCTAACTTAGACATTATATTGAACAAAATGTGGGGACTAAAATCTGGATGGGCATCCGAATCTTTCCCGTAATGGCCATGAGGAGTTTTGGTGTTAGAGGAGTGGAAGCTCTTTGAAAATTCAGATACAAATATGTCGCATTTGCCTGTATTGGATGTTGTTATGGTGCCGTCAGAGGAGAGTAGGAACTTTTCTGAGAATTTCTTAGTTTTTATACGGTTAGAAATGAAAGTACAAAATTTCTGATATGAGAAATCCTTAAAGATATTCTGATCTTGTTCGATTGTGCATTTGCGCAGAAATTTTTTGAGACTTTTTAGCTTGGAAGTTTTGTGTTTTTTAGAAGTTGCGTTATGGCAGCTTTTCAAATGTACTTTTAGTCTACGAATTCTAGATTTAACATTTAAGAAAGTCAATTTGGGTTTATCAGTTCTTTTTGACACAGGGGAATTTTCGATCAGAACAGAGTCTAAGAAAACAACAAATTTTTCGTATTTATGATCCAAATCTGTAAAGTGCCCAAAGAACCATGCCCAATCAACATTAGCAACTGTTCTATTAACATTATCATAATTGCATTTCTTGATGTTAATAAAATTTAGGTTAGAAGTTTTATGAGTAGGTGTAATTTTGCAATTAGGTATTGAGAACTTAGTCTCGAAGGCAATATGATCGGACGCTAAAAAGCCACCTAAGTTAATTGGGGTGGTAAAGGAGAAAGGTGTTGATGTTAAAAGAATATCAAGAAAAGAACCATGACCAGTTGTACCAGGTCTAGTAGGAAAACCTACTATCTGTGAAAGGGAATAGAATCTAACTAACTCTACTAATGATTTACAGCGGTAAATAAATTCTGAGCTGTGGACCCATTTCACATTAGGGAGATTCAGATCACCTAAGACTGTAACTGAGCTAAGATTCTTAAAAGATGAAGAGTTATTGAGAATCTTTGAGAAGAGAAAATCTTGCTGTTCTGCGTTAGTAAAGGGAGGGCGGTAAATTGCATAGAAAAGATGGTTTGTTATCTTGAAGGCAATGGAGTCAGAAAAATGGGATTCATAGTTTTGGGTTAAACACGGCAAGGCAACCTCGAAGACAGGAATATTCGATCTATAGATTACGATAACACCACCACCTCTAGTTTTCTTGGAATTAGGTTGACGATCGCATCTCAGAAAGTCACAATCAATTTCTAGTTCTTGTAAACTGGAGTGTATATACGAGTCAGGGATCGACTCGTCAAGGAATGTTTCAGTCAAAACCAATACGTCAATGAAGTACGTAGGAACAAGTGCCAGTGCCAACTTCAGCTTTTCTGTATTTAAAATGCTTCTAATGTTACAACAAACGATTTTTATTTCAAGAGACAAAGCCGAGCTGCCTGATGATGAATCAGTTGGCAGGCAGTGTCCCTAGTTAGCTGAAGTGGCACGCTTGTCATCGGACTTAGAAGGAGTCAGTGGACGTTCGTGAACCAGTCTAATCTCCTTGAGGTCACGTACAGCGTAGCGAATTACCCCAGCCTCCTCGTTTTTTTTGAAGACGGACCTACGCAACTCGTACAATCGGTTGAGTTCCGGTTGCGTCATGTCTCTTCTTAGGCGAGGAGCCGGAGCATTTGCATGCGCCGACATGACCCCTTTGGTGTTCTCAAAGCAAAGTTCCTTCAGAGGTTTGAAGGCGGTAACTATGAATTTGTTACGAGCCTCCTCTGAAGTGAACTTTACCTTCAGGACCCGTGGAGATGTTGACGGTTTTTTTGGATTATGGCGAAAACACGTCACTAACTCATCCTGAAGCCCGACTTTTCGGCATACTTCATTGATGAGTTTGGAGTCAGCTTCGGCACCTACCTCATTTCTAGTGTCGGCTAGGCGCTCGACAACAGCAAAATAAGCCTTTTTGGCCATTTGCTCTGCCAAACGCTTCGCCTCTAGAGAGGCAAGTGCTTGGTCTAACACCAAACTTCTTGGCGACCCTTTAGTTGAGGCCGTGGTTGATGCACCCATGTCCATCTGCTCACACTGATCGTGAGAAGCAATAGAGCATTGGTTCATGAACCTCGCTTCGCTCAATTTCAAGGATTCGCTCAAGTTCACGTTGAGCCTGTTAATTTGGAGAGTGTTCTCCCTTAGGAACAACACCTCTTTCTCCAGAGCCTCATTTTTGCTTTCAGAACAAGCAAGAGCCTCAGTGAGACTCCTTACTTTATCCTCAAGCAAAAGGTTGTTCTCTTTTGAAAGAAGGAGTTGTCCTTTGAGAGAACTGGCATGGGGAGTGCTTGCGGTCATAGACGCCTTACTCTTTTTTATGCCGCCTGTTGCTGCAACCCGACCCCTCAAATATCCCGAACGAAGATATTTTCTCCGAGGGGAAAAAGATGGGGAGACGTTGGAGCAACCGGCACCATTTTTGACTGCCAGATTTTGGCTATTCCCGCGTTTCCGTGAGAGACCTTTATCAGCAGCGAGCAAGGGCTCATTCGATGACCCAACCATTGAATAATGATCCTAAACAGAGAAAAGGAACAAACAATCAGTCAGAAGACCGGAAAAAGTGAAAAATTGGAAATTAAAATTAAAAGAAAAACGAGACAGGCAGCCTTAACGAAAAAAATATTTTTTCTGATGAACAAAATCTCTCATAATGTTCAGATACGAGACCTATTTTCCGAATGACACAAGATGAGAAAAATACAGTTCATTGTCCAAGTAAACCAGGAGGAGCGTTACTCTGTATGCAAGAAGAAAACAAGGGTATGAAGTTAAAATACTGGAGTGATACAACATTGGCGATGATAAAATCATTGATGGGAGGAAGAAAAAGACAAAGGGAGAGAGAGAGAGAGAGAGAGAGAGAGAGAGAGAGAGAGAGAGAGAGAAAGAGAGAGAGAGAGAAAGGAACATATTCGGAATTAGCTGTCGATATAAACACAGACACCGCGCTAGAAATTTCGTTGCTGTTGGGTCAAAATTCTAAAAAATTTTGCATATACAAGCAAATTCAAAAATGAACATTATGCTGCTCCAACTTCAGTTTTTGTAGTCGCAGGGTGGTGGGAACTAGTTGAAACTATCGGTGGACGTTCCAATCGAGTGGGTTTTTTCCAGATATTTATCGAGAGGGCCAAATTCCTGTAATTTTAATATCATATAGAGTTTCAACTTAGTTGTCACCTTGGTATACATTGTTTGAACGTGGACCGTCTTCACAAGTGGTTCAGGTAAATATTCTAGAGCCAAGGGCTTTGGAGAAGTGTCACCATATGTTTTCTTTCTATTCAGGGAAACTGTCGGATGTGAAGGTTGGGTGATAACACGGAGATCAAATATGTTCCGACGTTCACCAAGAAACAGCGGAGGAATCTGAATGACATTTTTTCTTTTGGTAAGAGAGCGAAATGATTACCGGGCTCTTTTGATGAGAGCCTTGAAGATTAGCAAGTGAAAGCGGATGATATTTCGTGCAGAACATCGAACTGTCCATATTGATGTTGGAAATTCGGAGTGATGAGAAGTGTATATTCTCTTTCTCCATGTTGATTGAAGCTGATGGTCGGATGATCTCAGCTCTTGGAGCAACTAGACGCAGATCGGATCGAGGTTTTTGAACTTCAGTAACCATCTCGCGGAGTTCAAAGAGCGACACATCCCAATCAACTTTGGCGAGAATCATGAACTTGCACAGTCTTCCTCCATTCTCATAGACGCGGCTTGAAGTACAGTCAAACTTTCTGATACACTCCATATTATTTTTTCCAACCAGGGCAATCTGAATATTTTTTGTTTGTGATCTTTCATCAATTTGAAAATTTCTATTACACGACTAAAGAAAAAATGTACAATGAAGAATTTGATTAGCTTCATTTAGTTTTCTATTTGTAATAATTGAAAATTACCAGGTCTAGCTGGTCTTCTGGTCCGCAAACCATACACATCGGTCGATCAGCTTTGTTTTTCATTCTTTCGTTGTACTCGTCTGACGTCTCACGGAAAAGTTTCATAATTTCCATCAAGACTAGACCAACTTGTTTCTGTAAGAATTCATTACAATTGGATTGAAAACCAAAAAGTAGAACCAGTTTTTTTCAAGTAATTTTTTGTGATTAATGGAAACTTTTATACAATATACTCTCAGTCAAAACCGTTATTAACCGTTTCCATACGTTATCACGTCTAAAAATATGAGTCTGATTCCGATTAACATACCTTTTCATCTTTTACGTTCTTGGCAAGAATGATCATTGCAAGTCCTCTTTTGTTGCAGACACGGTAGTAAACCGTTTCCTCCTTCATTACCTGCAATACTTTCTATGATTTTTGTTTTGGAAGAGAACATGATTGGAAAGTTTCCTCATTGTGAACATTTTTTTAGTTTCATATGGATGAGTTGAAATAAACGAAGAGGTGAAGGAGAAAATCCATGTAATTGCTATGTTGTGAGCTATGATAACAGAGCAAATAACCGTGGAGATAAGATTCTCACCTAATGATGAAACCGATCAATAATGAACAAAACTGGACACTCTGAGGGAATTTGAATAACAACGTCTATACACCAAGAAGTATGGCAACAAAAATTTGGAGCCACTGTGTCCATCTGTGAAATCGCGCTGCGTTCTACTTCTACATTCATATAAAACACGTGTATATGGTATTTCAGATCTGATGACAATTCATACTGGAGGAAATAGTATGTATCTTGATATCAGTGTGACATCATTCTTCGAAACTAACTCAGTTTCATGGAAAACTATCTGAGTGACTTTTCAGTTCCGTCTGGTATTGACTTTCCCCACACAGCAGATTCGAAGAGATAATGTTAAAATATGGAGAAAAAGAACCTGAAAACTCTCTCAAACTACACCGTGTACTCTTAGCTGACATGAGCATGGATAGAAGTTTGAACTGCAACGCGGAAAAAGTCTACATACAGAGGCTGTGGTGCAATTTTTCAACTGAAAAACTTTAACATACAAAATTCAAAAAAAAAAGCGAAAATTCAAAATGAGAAGAGTCTGTGACTGATTAGGAGACGAGAAAACAATCTTGTGCAATTCTACTGGTCACAACAAGACGATCTGTCAACTACCACAATAATCAAGACGAGAAAACAATTAGAAACTTCAACAAATGATTATTATTCAAAACAGATTTTAGTTGTAGATACTGAAAATTTTTGAACAATTACTATTTACAATTTGCATTCTTATTTTGATACCAACTCGACGATTATTTTTCGGATAAATTGAATTGAAGAAAATATAATACAACAAACCCAAAAATGGGACATGGAGTTAAAGCCTTAGGAAACTCTATGCGTAAAAAGCGATGTTACATGTCTCTTGTCAGGGTTACTAACATTCCTTTTCATTTCTGTTCACATAAAATTAAATTTTTCTGGTAATGTTTCTTTGAACTACTGTGTTATGTCATTCACAAGTTTGTTTTTACAGTCGCTGTTGTTCGAAACTAGCAATACCGAATGTTCTAACTTCCGTCCTAAAGCAGCCTAGGAATGTTTTGTGAAGTACAATGCATCAGGAAGTTGTGATCCGATGCTTCACTCAAATAAAAGTTTTGTGAGAAAGAGCAAATTCATGAGATGTAAGGTCTCCAGAATGCTCTCAAACGCTCTCGAGTCCAGTACTCGATCGTTTCATCTAGGTTGCACTGATTTTGAATGGTTTTTGTGTGTCTCACAGCAGAAGCTCGATAGAAATGGAAAGAGTGAAAAGGAGAGTGAAAAGG
>OZ022249.1:6967105-7009605 GCA_963978915.1 Caenorhabditis parvicauda
TCTCTCTCTCTCTCTCTCTCTCTCTCTCTCTCTCTCTCTCTCTCTCTTTCTCTTTCTTTCTTTTTTTCTTCTTCTCTTATCCAGAGATGTTATTTTTTTTAATTGTGAAGGGAATTTGAAGTCTTTACCACTGTCTGAATACTATTTACGTATTCTGAAGCTGAATAGTCTATGGACTTCTTGAACAAAAACAGCAGATAATTTTACGGTTCAGTTCTGACATAAAAATGCACTCGAATGTACAACAACTTGTCACAATAAACGCACCCTACGAACTTTTCTAATTACACGGCAATCTTCCTACTCAGAACTGTTGAAACTTTTTCAAGATATAAATGTTTATGGGAGGTCAGTCCGGGCCATAATAAGCGGAAAACTTCAGTTTATGTTAAGCCAAAATATTTCTAGATTATCGGACATATTGTGTACATAAAAAGTGACTGGAATTTTCTACTGTTTTTGTTCTTTCAAACAAGAACAAAAACTTTCAAAAACAGCTGTTCAAGTGAGCAGTATATTATGTTTCACAACAAAATAATTCTGGATTAACATTTTGAAAATGGGAGAACTGCAGTTCTAAAAAAAAACTTGAGTGGTCAATTAACTTCGTCTTTCACAAGTAAAACTAACTATCCATGAAAAATTTTCAATTTTCAATAAACAAGTTTTTTTGCATCATTTTCGAATTCAGTAGTCTCATCAAGATATCATTTCCCACAATCGTACAGAAACGTGAGCACACACCAAGTTCGAATTCTGTCAGCTGTCAGGTTGCACCATCTAGCGAATAAACATAGTTCTTGGTGAGCGCATATTCATTATACCCAAATGACCTCTTTGCTGCTCACCCTATCAGCTTTTCTGAGCCTTACAGAAGCTGTTTTCTACCCGCCCGTATCCCCGTTTGATGTCAACCCAGAAGAATTGTATCAGTTCATAAACCAACAGGTTCAGTTATTATTTTTGAATTTGTGTCATATCCCATTTCAGCAGCCAATAAGAACTGCTGCATTACAGGAACCAAGAGTTTGTGGATTGGCTGAGCAAGAAAGGTTTCAACTTGTTTGAACTAGGAATAAGTACCATTTCAGAGTGAAAGAATGTGCAGCGCCACTCTACAAGCTTGGCGCGTTCACGGATGTCAGTCAGTCTTTGGGTTGGGATGGAATAATATTCCGCACGAAAGCGTACTTCAACGATGTTTGCGAGTGAGTTGTTGATTATCTCTGATCATTGTGCTGCACAACAAGCAACACAACATCAGTGCTAGACGATGGTTCAAAGTCTGCAATTCTAAATGTCCAAACCTCCAAGGGCACATCAACTAAAAACACTCAAACGTTCATAGTGCTACAATTAGGACAAATAAAGATGATTAATCATGAAAAAACTAAATTCAAGTTTTTGAGTCGATACTTCAATGAAAAAAAAACTACAGCAACTTTTTTCTCTTTGACGTCTGCATCGAACCCTACAAGGACACTTGTTTCGCAGCTGGTAGTGCTCGTTTCAAGTATGATGCAGCTATCAAAGTTTTAGATTTTCTATGCCGTGATGGTTATGGAGGTGAGATAGAGGTTTAAATCGTGTGCATAAGTATATTACAGAGATGATGAGAAATTTCGAATGCTTTACTAGAACCTTAACCAGAGCTGAGATGATGCAATGTCAAGCAGAATTAGTTTCTGACACAAGGAAACTTCCTCAAATCAGCAGTCTCAATGCTACCGGAGAAATCGCACTTTGTGGGTGAGTGAAAAATCAATAAAAACATCAGAGAAAATGGTTACCGTTCAATACATCGTGAGAAAGTCATAAAAGTGTTTGGTTGTCGTGAACGTCTTGGGCTTTTCTTGAATCATTCTTTCTCGGAAGGAATCCAATTAAGAAACAGACTATACGAAGTTCCATCATGATCAAAAATGTACTGTCAATATCTCCAACAATGATGGGTTCTTTGCTTGTAAGAACCATCCAAGCAAGAGTTGAAGTATTGAGTATTGAATCTTGATAGGTAGAAAAATTCTTCCAACAAGACCGAATGTTTTAAAAAATGGTAAGCAGAAGCTGGAAAATATGGATGGATGCTTTTTTCTCACTCACTTTACTCTATTGACATACCTCCAAGCAACCTCTTGTAATTTTTACGTGCCCATGCCTTTAAATGAGATAACCATCACAAAAGGAAGAAAACTCAGGGCTTGAGAAATTTTCTGATGCACACCCGGATAGCGTTTACAAGCAAGAACTCTACGAGTTACATTGTCGATCATGATGGAGCAGATGATTCGTTTCTTGATTAAGGTCGTTTCAAAAATTAATGGTTCGAATAGTAGCAAAATACTTTTCCGACAACCTAATTCCTGATATAGTAACGTAACATGACAATAATCAACTCACCTAAATCAGTCAAGACTTTCTCAAACTGCGATACAGTCAGTAGTTCCATAGTAGTTGAATAATGAACTGAATGTCAGTGGCGAGACTAGTAAGACGCATTTGGCGGCTTTTTTCACTTGTACATATGCACATTCGCTGGTACAGATGAGAAACTGCCTGCGCTCACAATGAACAGCAGTACGCCGTTAATCTTTACTCAACTTGCGGGTTGGTAGTCGGAATTTATTATCTTTATCGTTTTTTCTAAACTTAAAACCCCTTGCGAAGACAATTATACTAGTTCATTAGTACTATTTGTTTGACAACGATGAAAAAAAGGTGTCGTGAAATGACACGTTTATGTGATTTTTGAAACGAACACAGCTGCTCAAATGTGAATTCTATGTAATGGGGTATGTTTTGTCTGATGCTCCAAGTGATTACTCTGACAGGTGGACGCTGTAATGTCTTTTCAAATTATAGGGCAATGCACAATTACATCGACTGCGTGAAATATCCAGTACGATACGAATGTGGATACAGGGCTTGGCAACTGGTTAAGGAACTGATTGTCAGACCGACAAATGCTCTTCTACCTTCATGTCAACTCAACTCGGCAACATCATCAGGAATTCTAAGCGTTTTCACTATGATGATGACTTCCCTCTTTTTCTGATTTTGGTCTCCTAATTTTTGTTCACGGTGTTCCTTTTCCATATATTCGCCGTAAATTAATAAACTTCAATGAATATGTTGGAACTTAACTATGACAATTTTTACAACAAAAAGAGCAAATTTGAAAATGAAGTTGAAAAATCCTACAGTTTCTCATGAATTTCTAGAAAATCACAAACTGGCATGTAGGCTCTAGTATAAAATACTTACTTTCATAGAAATAGCAGAAAAATATGTATCGTTGCCTGGGATGAACTTGTTCACTTTAGAAAAGAACTACTGTTCATTTGAGTGTTCTCTAAAAAAGATATGGAAATTCAGCACAATGGAGCACGATCGCACACCTCTTTGTTTGATTTCGTTTCTCTCGTTTCAACGTTATAAGTTAATCTCCTGCTGGTTTTTGCACTTGGCTAATAAAAGAAAGATTAAAAACAAAAACTAATCTTGATATAGTTCAGTGAAAAAGTTCAGGAACCGGTATTGGTTTATTATCATTGCATAGTGAAATCAGCGTGTCTTAATCATGATCCTCCCTTGAATCTGTCAGACTCCGTTCAAAAGATGCACCCATCATAGTGAAACGATGATATCTCTTGTGATTCTCTGAAGAAAATCATTTACCAAAGTTCATTGGCTTTTACCTACTGTTTTTACGCGCCCCGAGGTGCAAAGTCGAGTAATCTGAAAAAAGCCCAATTAAGTATTACGTTCAGACACTAACCATTATCGTCGTCACTGCTGAGAATAGACTCATCGTTGTGAAAATGATCGGTCGGATTTGAGTAAGAATCGCGTTTTGTGAACTTCAAGATGTTGTCTATGATCTGGTCTTCGTCGTCGTCGTCGAGGTTGGAGGGAGGGTCACCTGAACAATAATTGTTTTGTGTCACGGTCAACAAAACCTATTATAAAGTGTTCCTCGTCTGAATCCAGAAGATCGTGTCTGAATGTTTCGTTATCCCAGACAGGGGCATCATAAACAACAGTCGTGGTGTCAGCATCTTTGTCATAGTCGAGAGGGTCTGAAAATCGAGCTGACAACAATGCAATGCTCATTTCCGACGAATGACAGCTCTTCATCGAAAAAATGCTGTGATAAATTAGAACCGGTTTCAGCAAAAAAGTGACGCAAATAGATTGAGAAAAACCTTTGTGTTTCAGGTCTAGATGTTTGAGTGAGTCATGGAGAGCTGGCATTGGAGGCTCCTGAAAGTTCTGTGAATCCTGAAAAAAAAAAAATAAATTTTGAATCGTCAAAGCTACAGATACCTTTCGTTTTGCCATGTCGAAAATCATATCGAAAGAGCTGTGTGGAATTTCTAAACGTAGAGTTTTCTAACTTTTTACTCCTAAAGTTCAAACCTCGAGGAGCACTTTTTGTTCTAGGAGAATTTTTTTTCTCCAATATTTTGACTCTTCTCCTATTTTTATCTGCAATTTTCATGTCATGTGTTTCTCCCTATTTCTAGTTGTCTCAGTTCACTTTTCGATTCTTCACCTCGAAGTTTAAAAACATCAAAATTTTGACTGAATGTTCAAAGAAGGGAATATCAACGTTACTAAAGGCAACCTGACATTTTCAAATGTGATAAATTATATGTTTCTTTAGAAAATCGCACCGTTATGCTGCAGAAGTTGAATATGAATCAAACCACAACTTCGATCACATGGCCAGTTATCACAGTAAATTATGAAATGGCTTGACAGTGCCCTGTACATGAAACCTGTAGAATCTGTAAGAAAGTCGTGAAAGGCGTGAAATAGAATCGGATCATGAATATTTATTGAAACAAAAACAGTTAGAACAACTTTCACATCTGGATTTGTGTGAAAAGATTGAGTAAAGGATATAATTTTAATTTTCAATTTAAAAATTCAGAGCTTTTCCAAAAAATATTATCAGAAGGGATACGAAGAAGTTGAAATCAAACTTTCATACAGAAGTTCAAAATGCAGTTTTTTTTCTTTTTTTTTGAAAGATTTGTAAAAAGAAAGCTGAGAAATGGTCTAGACGTTGAGAAAATACCAGATATAAACCTATGCTTCATCGCCCAAGCAACAGGAACATGACGAGAGTGAGTAATTCGATGGTGTAGAAGAAATTGTACATCAGGTTTGAGTTCAGGTTTTCACTAACGAACCGATATAGATTCACGCAATTATAGAACGTGACGTAAGCAGTACAACAAGCATCAGATTCGAGATTCGTTCACTAACAAGATGTGTATACGCGTGTGTGTAATATGAAATCATAGATGCTGATGGGTAAAAAACCAGTGAAGGAAGATTTGGCCCGTGCTGATAATTCAATATATTGTAAAACCGGGCAAATAACATGGGCGAAGGGCATCAAGTGCAGTTGGCACTAAATTAAAGGTTTTGTGGTCATGGCTGCGAGACTTCACAAGGGCTTCATTGCTGAGCCGAAACCATAAAACTAGTCCAGAAACTGACAATGAAGTGCTTCAAGTGAGATTATGCTCTCATTGTTGTAAACGAAAAGAAGTTATAATATGAATCAGAGCAAAATTAATCCACTTCAATAAAGCATATGCCCACAATGTGGTCTCCGAGCATGAGATGAATTCATTGTAATTGTTGAAAGTGTTCTCGATTCTATTCTGGTGAAGTAAATTATCTATCAGAGTGGTCTTTTTCGTCAGTAGAAGTGTTTTCAGAAGAAGTCGCGTTTTCAATTGCTGCTTTGTCCCTGACAGCGTGAACCAGTGCTTGCTTAACCTGAAATTTTCTCTTTCAGTCTGAACTTTGTGTTCGTTGGCGCAAGGTAAGTCAACAAACGCAATATCAGCGACAAAGACCGTCGGTCCACCTCTTCATGCTACTGCGATTGCGCACTTGGGAAAAGGCCCAACTGGGCAGAAACCAACCGTGTCGGTTCCAAACGTAGAGTAGAGACTCTGTGTGACATACTCAAAGGCCAATGAAACATAGTCGAGATGCTCCGTCAGCTGTTCACCGAGTTCAGGGTCAAACTGAAATTTATCAATGAATGGTTGGATCGAGCATGACATTTACCGAGACTGAGAATACGTATTGGTAGCAAAGAAGATTCTTGTAGTGGGTGAAAACTGCAGCGACTTCTGCTATCTCGCTAGAATTTGTTTCTTCTGGGCTTATTGTTCCATGTAGAAAATCCATGAATTTTTCTCTGTGATTGAGGACTCTCTAAAATTGAAAATTTCAAAATGTTTGTTAGAATCACTAACATCATTGATAACGATCATGTGGTAGTACTTGGCAAGGTCGTAGTAGAAGTCTTTTACTTCTATTGAAATATTTTTGAAAGCTTCTTCATCGATTTTGAAGTTTTTGTCCACCTGAAAAACATTTGAAGAGATAATCTGAGAATAATTACCATTTTGCGGAGCGCAACGCAATAATGCCGGATGATATTTTCTTTGATCTTGATATCAATAACGTCAACTTTAGGAGGTTCAAAGTATGCTTCAGTGTTCAAATTCTGCCGAACCAACTTGTACATATTACAAACTGCAAATATCTGAAAACATCAATTCTTTACAAAATTAATATATCATTTTCATTTTTGCCAACTGTTCGGTGATTGATTTGCTATTGGCATTTCAATGCTCAAATGTATAATATTACTAAAACACACAGATTTGTTTTCTCAATTTTTTGGAATGACATTGCTTACATTTGTCACAAAAATGGCTTTTTTAGCATGCAATCGATAACTAAAACTCGTTTCACAAAGTTCACTTCTGTTCGATAGCTTTCGCATTTAGAAAAATGATAAACATACAAATGATGAATTGAAGCTGCAAACCCATGTGTCGTAGTCTTTCAGAAAATTTTTATGGGTGATGTTTGCAGAAAGATGACATTTCTTAATATTACGTTGTGAAAACTAAAAAGAAAGTGGAAATAACCGTCATTTTCTTGTACACAGCAAACAATTTGTCAATGTCCCTGGCGTATTTAGCCATTGAAATATTCACTGCTTCATTGTCCTTGAATCCAATCTTGATGTTTTCTGTACTTATAATCGTTACCTCGTCAAATCCAATCATAGATTTCATTCTAAATCGTAGGAAAGTTCCAGTGGCACATTCAACTGATGGAAATGGAAGCGGGCGTTCGATCATAGACTTCGGAATCCAGTCATTTGGATCAAACACTTCCATGCATCCATCTAGCTCCATCTGAAATCAAACTAAACAATCAACATTTCAGAATTAACATTCATTCAAAAAAGGTTACCATGAGTTCCAGGCTGGCGCAAAGGATTCGAGCCCTTGTTGTACACAAGATAACTTCGTTGACTTTGTAGGAAAGTGACATGAGCATTTTTTGAACTTCCGAAGAGTCGTACTGGAAGTTAATTCACATGTTAGTTATATCAAACCTCGGAAAATCTGTGAGGTTTAAGTGATTTCTTGAGATTTCCACTCTCAAAAATTGCTTCATCGACCGATTTTCAGAGGTATGATTGGAAATGTGTAGTTACGCATTAGAATTCTACATATTGTTTGGAACACGGCCACTCAGATCTCACAGATTCTCTGATCTTCAATATTCACATTTTAGAACCAATGTACAAATTCTCACCCTTCTGGTGTTTGTCTCATAGTAATACTCATGCTCTGCAGCACCTTCGAGTTGGAGTCCACAGGGTTCTATCTTCACGTTCAATTCCTGTGGTTTGTGTGGCAGTATCTTGATTTTCTTTGCATGCCCCGGTATTATCTGATATTCTCTCGAGTTTCATGAAAAAAAAACAAGATTTACCGATTTC
This sequence comes from Caenorhabditis parvicauda, assembly GCA_963978915.1. Classification (NCBI taxonomy): domain Eukaryota; kingdom Metazoa; phylum Nematoda; class Chromadorea; order Rhabditida; family Rhabditidae; genus Caenorhabditis; species Caenorhabditis parvicauda. The sequence goes on from OZ022249.1 coordinate 6,974,940, forward strand.
TGCTCCGCATGATAGATCTTGGTCTGGATTGTCCGCGGTTTTGAGTTGCTCGCACGCAGCATCTGTAGAATTTTAGTAGACTGTAAGTAAGGTGGAAAACGTGAAAACAGTGGTATGCTGATATGACTCAATGGTGTAAGTGCACTCATGTTTTGACTGCCAAGTGCCGACCATTTGAAAATGTGAAATTTGTGTGTAAAAACTGTCCTTTCTTATTTTTTTGTACAATGAAATTTTCAGAACCACAAAGTTCGAAAAAAGCTTTATATTAGTTGATGTTTCGATTTCTGCAGTCAATTGAAAAAGCGTTATTCTTTTTCCAGGTCATGTTGCTTTTGAAACTGCGAGTAATAGTTGTTATAACTTGAGAAAACTTGTTGATGTGAAGTACTAAATCACTAATTACGTCCATAATTGTCTGTGAACGAGCTCTTCAAATTCAAACCACAGATTTGCGCGGCAAATTTGAGTAGGAGTTGACGTGCAGGTGCTGCCATCGAACTTCTTTCAAGTGTCAATCATCGGTTCAGACTCGGACGTCGTAAACAATAGATGCCATATGTATACGCTAAGTGAATGGTCAGAGTGAAGAGAGATTCTAACTGAGATTTGAATTTGAACCGATTTGGTAGGAGTGTTCAAACTATAATACTCACGGAAAACGGGATGACATTATGTCTAAAACACCGTCATGATGGAAAACTGGTCCGAATAGGTAATCTCAAGATAAAAAAAACTTCTTTCATATATGTATTTCTTCGAAATAAAGATAAACCTATCAGTTTTCATGATTTTCTAATTTATTTAAAAACATACCGATGATTCTTTTCACCGAATTTGCCTTAACCCAGTTGGAAGGGAAAGAGGTATCGAACAGCGCCGTTACTTACTGCTGCCGTCACTGCAGTTAACACTGCTTGAAAAGTGGGAAAATTCCCTCCTCATTCAGACCAGATGTAAAAATATGGAAACAGTCGCAACCGTATACCGTAAAAAATTCGATATATTCAACAAAATTTATTCAAAAAGTCGAAAACTGTTAATGGACAGGCAAGAAGGCAAAGATGATGTACACTATGTTGAAACTTCAGATGCCAAACTCTTTTGCGATCTTCTCTCGGCGATTCTGGTTGAGGTTGAGGAGCTCATACATCTCTTCATCAACTTCCTTGACAATCTTCTCTGCTGCCTCTTTCTTCAAGGCGTGTTTACGCTGGCGACGCTGAAAAATGTTTTTGTGTAGTTTTATCTTTATTCTGAAGCGCGTGTTTCCACTAGCGTTGTCAAAATTTGTTTTTAATGTCAGTAGTCAATCTCTTTCTGATTGATATTTTAGTAAATTTTTTGGTTTGAGACTCTCTCTAGCTTTAAATTTGTTTGAAATTGGTTTTCGTGTCTCTTTCAAGGTTATAAACTATGTATAGAATCCACATTGCTTCTAGTCAGTTTTTACAGCTGGCTCAACTGGAAGTATAAAATTCGTGAGTTTCTTGTCAAATAACTGTAGTCTGACAACATGGAGTGACTTTTTTCACTAAAAAAAAGCTTACAATTTTGTTTCTGTTCCTGGCCTTTTCCTGTTTAGTGAGCACCGCTTTTGACAGCTCTTTGGTCTCTCCGCCAATTTCCAGACTGTTCATGCTCGCCGTCATCTGCTTCAAGACGTTTTCATCATCCTTTCCTTCCTTCTGTTCCTTTTCTTCAGCAGCCTTGGCTTCGAGATATCGTTTCTTTCCTTGCAAGACTCGTTTCTTGTCACGCGGTTTGTAGATCGTTTTTACAAACTTCTTAGCCAAAGATGGAGTCATTCCAGAATCAATGAGTTTGAAACTCAACTTGGTGTGATGTGCTCGGATGGATCTCTTAAAGTTGAATTGGAAAGTAATTTTTGAAAGAACTACCTTAAGGTTCTTTGTGTGGTTACGGCCGGGCTTCGTGGCATTCTTGATTCGGTCGGTTGCAATCTTGCACTTGCAGCATGAGCAAAACTCGCTTGTTCTCGTTTTCTGAAAAAATTCGAAGCTCATATGTATATTGCTGATGATCAACTCACAAAGAGAGTGTTGATGCGCTCATGAACACATCTCTGATGATCCCAAACTTCAGCCGGTTCCGGGGAAATGTTGGCGGGTTCAATCAGATTCTGAAATGTTTCCTGACTTAGTAAGAACCTTTCCTCCAGAAATTTCATACTATGAATGTGATGACTTACTCTTCTGAAAACTGGAGGCTTTTGGTACTTGCGAAGGTAGTATCTGGGTCGTGGAATCCAGCCAATTGGTGGTCTCCAGCATGGATAGACGTTGCCACATGCCGATGGCCATGGCCAAGATCTCTGAAAAAATTATGCATTTCAAAAACCATAGACATGCACTCACCTCCTGGTAGTAGTCGTAGGAAAAGAACCCTTCTTCGTAGTTCATGGTTCCTTCAAGCAAGAAAGTTTCTCACCTGGAAATGAATGCTTGTTAGTGAATTGATGAGAGAAAATTTTAGGCCAGTCAAATATTTTTGAATTTCAATTGCGCGTACGCATCGCCTTAAGAGGGCGTGTGCTCTCATGCGATTGGTTCCTGTAGGTACCCTTTTTGTAAGGTTGTCTTCTGGTCTCTCACTCTCAAACAGTCTCTACACTGATGGAGGTCGCAGACAACCTATAACCGTGAGCTAGACACAGGGTGACTGAGAGATTCAGTGTGTTTCCCAAGGCGCTGTGGGACCCAGCTCTTTTACTCTCAAGTCACCTTCAGAACCGTCGGCTTGTTGAAATAATTGTCAATCAATACTTTTTTCCGTGGACCCCCTTGAAAAAGTACACAAAGGAAACAAAATGTGAAACTTGAACTTTTTTTAACGGCGATTTGAAATTAATAGTTAAGTACAAAAATGTTCAAATTATTATCGACCTAAAAGTTTCATCTCAAATAAAGAGAAAATGTTTTTTCGTTCATCTCTACTTTTCCGAGAGCGTTCCCACCTCCAAACTTTTGATTTTTATTTTTTTCATGAGATGGGCTACATAACAAAAAGCTTTTTCTTTGATTCTGTTCTCTCTACGGTATTCCAATTTTTCATCCAAAATGATGTAGCAGAAACTTGTATGTGAATACACATGGTCTCCGTTTTGTGGATTCAATTTCTAAAAACTAATGTTTGCTGAAGTTCCATTGATGAGAATAGTTCCTTTGACTCACAGTCTAAATGAAAAAAAAACAAGGCGGTCTGTTGCTCAAGGAATGTAAACAGTCATTTTCGGCGTTTGACAGCCTCATGAATTCACTTGCGTACTCAATGAACGCTCGGATTTTCTTCATTGCCTATATCTTCCTATTAAACGGTTCCACAAACGCTGTTAGTTTGAAAATCATGTTATCTGCTCCGAATCACATTTACAGATATCAGAAGAATACTTAGACGCTGTCAGGTTCCTCAATGATGGCCCACTGACGGGATCTGGATACAAATGGCTGGAAGAACTTTGCGATGACTATGGAAGTAGAATGCTTGGTTCAGAAGCTTTGGACAAGTTCGTTTTAAAATTTATCACAACTGCTCTGAAAAGCAAACATCACTCATTCGCTAAAAAAAGGGAAGGAAAAATATAGGAGAAATATTACAATCGTTGAATACAAATCTCTTGAATATTGGCACAAAGTTAAAATTTTCAGAGCTATCGGCTTCATTGTCAACACCACAAGCACAGATACAGTCAAATGCTACACGGAGAAAGTTCCGGATCTTCCTAACTGGATTCGCAGTGAGAATGATACCGCTACAATATTGGGTATGATTCAGTTTCTTCCAAATGTCATGTTTCTGTCAGAACCACGACATCACAAACTGGACATTTTCGCGTTGGGTGGTACATCAGCAGTCAACGTAATAGCCGACGTTATTGTCATAGAATCTCTACAACAAGTTGATGTACGTTTTTTCGCATGCTATTCAGAGAAACAATATTACAGAGAGTAAACCTCCTTGGTAAAATTGTTGTGACAAACCAGATATGGGAGTCGTACTCGAAAACTGTCAAGTTTCGGAAATTGGCCTCAAAAGTGGAGAAGAAAGGAGCTGTTGGCTTACTCGTGAGCAGTATAACGCCTTACTCAATTCACAGTCTTCATGCTGGCATGGGGAAAGCGAGTGAGATTTTTCATATTTAAATATAAAAAACCCCAGAAACCAGATATGGCTCATTCAGACATACGTTTTTTGTGCAAAACACGGTAGTAAAAGTGCAACTTCAGTTTCTACAATTCCTGCAGCAGCAATATCGAAAGAAGAAGCAGAAATGATTTCTCGCTGGATAAAACGTGGAAAAAAAGTGAGATATTGTGATTAAAGAATAATCAGACAGCCAAAAAGGAATCTTTGTATAGCAGCGTGTGAATAACCGGCGATACTCTCACGACTGACTTCGCGTCGGAAGTAAAACGCACTATTCAGGTGAGGATAAACCTCGACATCTCGTCTCATGTGGCGCCGACTACAATTTCATCGCGGAACGTTGTCATGGAAATCGAAGGTTCTTTTCCAATAATTTGAGCTCACAGAAAGAAATAATGGACAGGAAGCGAAAAACCAGATGAGATTGTGGCCTTGGTGGCTCATATTGACAGCTGGGATGTCGGCCAGGGTGCTTTGGACGATGCAGGCGGTGTAGCGGCTATAAGACAAGCGCTACAAACAATCAACTTTCTTGCGAAGATAAACTCTGACTACGCACCAAAACGGTGAGATTTCACTTTGAAAAGTCAAAATTGGGTTGGTAAACAATAGGAAACGTCTATAAATATGGTTGTTGGCCGGAAAATCTCTGCAGTCAGTTATTGTCCTCAAGTTATCACAAAACAATTGTTGGAAATTTTCGAGATACTGTCTTGAAAACAGAAATCACACGGAGAAATACCTCTTGTTGATTTTTCATTCTGATTCCCAATTTTCAAACAGTAATTTTTGTAAGTACTTCCCTTTTCTTATAAGAGAAGCTTTGAGAATGTTACGAACGAGAACAAAGAGACTCGAAAAAATAAGCTACATGGTGAAAAAAAAGCGATGATTTCTAAGAAAAACTCAGAAAAAAAGACAACTTTCACTTGACAATTATTTTTTCACAAAAGCAAAAGAAACTTCCCATGCCGGGAATCGAACCCGGGCCGCGTGGGTGAAAACCACGAATCCTAACCACTAGACCACATGGGAGGACATTCTCAGGAAAGTAAAACCAAATTAGATCGCGAAATTTCCAAATTAGATCGTGAAAAAATTAAATTAGAATTGGCACGATCTAATTTGGTTTTTTCGCGATTTTTCTCACTTTTTTCACGATCTAATTTACTTTTTTCTGAACGTTTTTTTTCTCAAAATACCTTCAAATAATAACAAAAATATGGAAAATTCATCTAAAATAACACAATATGACAACATAAATACAAAAATAGGCATGAAAATGTTTGTAATTGTCGTCATGTCCTTGCTGTTCTTTGACAATCTGGAATAGAAATATTTAGATCGAAATAACTATGTTTCATTCACCTCAGCTTTTTTGGTGTAATCAGGAGTTGAAGTTGCGTAGACCACCAGCCATTTTCTCAGAACGTGGTTCCAGTTGTATCAGTACCATCTTCGTGTAGAACTTGCACGTAGAGTCTGAATTTTTCTTTTCATACAGTACTGTTCATAATCTTAGTCGCATTTGACTTTTTCGTCATAATTCTTTTCAAACTCAATGAATCGATCTGAACTGCTCAGAGACAGTTTTGGAGTACATTACACGTTCGTTGTACAAGTTTGGTCATGATTCACACAGAATGAACATATTTTCAGAATTGAAACGAAAAACATGAATAATTGAAAAAATGTAATTCATGATTCAAAGGCACATGACTTACTAAATTCAGTGCTAGATGTTCCAGATCAGTTATAAAATGCTTGAATACGTTGTCTCAACTCTTTTCGTGTCAGTCTTAGCCTGACATCTTTTTGGCCTAGAGCACAGGAGTTTTACAAAGACCAGCACCTTGAAGATCTGCCATGTTTTTAGAAAACGAGTTATCTGAAATGAATATCGTGGTTCAAATTTGGTACAAATCACTCCACAGCTTTTTACAGTTTTGCTATTGAGAATTTTGGGTGTGCTTATGGCAAATCAATAGAATTCAAAATTATATGAGACCAATATTATAAAACAAAAATTCATGAATGTTGCCTTCGGATACGAGATTTCAGAGGAAAACGCCGCCGAACACAGGGTGCGCAATCTGGGTTCCTGGATTCAACGATGTCGTGTGAACCCGATGATTTGTCCGACATCATTTCAATATTTGAAAAATGTACCTCGATACTGTAAAAAGCTGTGGAGTGATTTGTACCAAATTTGAACCACGATATTCATTTCAGATAACTCGTTTTCTAAAAACATGGCAGATCTTCAAGGTGCTGGTCTTTGTAAAACTCCTGTGCTCTAGGCCAAAAAGATGTCAGGCTAAGACTGACACGAAAAGAGTTGAGACAACATATTCAAGCATTTTATAACTGATCTGAAACATCTAGCACTGAATTTAGTAAGTCATGTGCCTTTGAATCATGAATTACATTTTTTTCAATTATTCATGTTTTTCGTTTCAATTCCAAAAATAAGTTCATTCTTTGTGAATCATGACCAAACTTGTACCACAAACGTGTAATGTACTTCAAAACTTTCTCTGAGTAGTTCAGATCGATTCATTGAGTTTGAAAAGAATTATGACGAAAAAGTCAAATGCGACTAAGATTATGAACAGTACTGTAGGTATCAAGTGGTTTATCAAAGCGCGAAACACTCTATTTCTGAAGACGTGAAAGAAGAATTTGAACATTGAATACTGAAGACAAAACTGATTCCTCAACTCAACTATCGGGAATAAATTGTTCGGCGTAAAAAGATCAAAATTTTGATAGCGAGTGATCATCATATCAAACTTTAAATAGTTATTCTCTCGTTTAAAAGCAAAAATTTATTTTCCTACATATTCTAAACTTTCACAGATTTAATTCTTCAACTATGATTCCAGCGCAGTCGAATACTCTAGCTAATTCAGATCTCACGTGTCAGTTAATGGTCGTCATATTCTAGTCAGAAAGATGTCATAAAAACGATAAGGGGGACGAAGTATTCATGATAATTCTGTTGTTTCTTGAGGTAACTCAACTGGAAATCATACCCTTTCACTGGTTTAGTTACATGAAAAATCCTCCAGTGGTAGTAGAGTGGATGTAACCCTGTGAATCTGTAAAATTATTATTGCTTGAGTAACTTCATAGAACATCTCATATCAAACAATCAAATGACTTACCTTATCCGTTTTCCATTCGCCAATTTTTGGCTGGAGTCTTACTTCATTCGTTCTTTGCGGAGATGTAAGTAACTTTTGATATGGGGCAATGTCTGTAATCGTATTCTGATTTGAAGGAGAATCAAAGAGGTCCTTTTAATTGAAACTGTCGCATCAAGAATGTTGAATAAAACTCACCATTCACGTTTCGTCTGTATCAGGACCATTTCTATCCATATTCTCTTCGTGTCGTCTCTGTAAACTGAGATATTTCGTATCAAAAAGACGAATTGCGAGGAAAATGATTATGAACCGAGAATTTTCTTTTTGGCCGAAAAACTGGCTTCACCAAAAACGTACAGAAGCATTTTTAAACTCAAAAGTTCGAATAAGGCAAACTTGTAACTTTGAATTCGCTAGTTAACATTGGAATAAAACAACAACAGCAGAAAACGCGTGATGAAATGAAGAAGAGAATTCAAAAAAAAAAAGAAACGTGTGAGATTAGCGTAGGAGCACACTTGCACATGGGTTAAGAACTTGTAATTTGTTTTCCTTCTTTCAACTTCCAACTTTTTTTTACTACGCTTTTACAATCGAGTGATTTCTGTTCACAATAAAAGTGAAGCCCTAAACTACTTATCAAACATCTAGTCATAACCACAGCACAAACAAGAACGTATTATTTCTTCATCGCGATAAATAAATGAAGAAAAAGTACGAAGCATCAAATATCGTTGAAGATTGTGGGCGCAAAAAGATTTAATACGTATAAAATCACGCTGAAGTTAGGACCCCACATTTCTATTTCTCTACCTTGCTAGATGTGCACGTTAGAAATGAAAATGGCTCACCCAAAAGTTTGCCTCATAAGTTTAGGTGTAGCAAAGAGGTCGGTCCCATTGTACAATTAATTTTCATACTTTTCTCTACAATTCAAACTTTTATTCAGTAAACTAGATTCATTATGCTCTAATTCTGTCTCCCTTGATGAATTAGAGGAAACTTTATCTAGTTTACTCACTGCAATTTTCAAGTGTGCATAACTTTTGAAGAAAGTAAAATTTTCAAAAAATGAGAGATACGTATTCTTATAATTTCATACTCTACCGGAAAAAGTAGTTATCGGATGTGTCAGCCATATCAATTTAGATCTAATTTACCTCATTTAGCAAATTAGATCAAAATAGATCTAATTTACCTATTTTAATTTTTTTTCGCGGCATAACTTCTGAAGAAGTAGGAATTTTCAAAACCTGAGAAAAAAGTATTCTTATAATTTTCTACTCTACCAGAAAAAGTAGTTTTCGGATCTTCCCGCCATATCAAATTAGATCTAATTTACCTCATTTAGCAAATTAGATCAAAATAGATCTAATTTACCTATTTTAATTTTTTTCGCGGCATAACTTCTGAAGAAGTAGGAATTTTCAAAATCTGAGAAAAACGTATTCTTATAATTTTCTACTCTACCAGAAAAAGTAGTTTTCGGATTTTCCGGCCATATCAAATTAGATCTAATTTACCTTATTTTTGGAAAATAGATCTAATTTGCCTATTTTCATCTTTTTCGTGGCATAACTTCTGAAAGAGGTGGAATTTTCAAAAACTGAGAAAAAGGTATTCTTACATTCCCTTACTCTACCAGAAAAAGTAGTTATCGTAGGTATCGGCCAAATCAATTTAGATCTAATTTGGAAATTTCGCGATCTAATCTGGTTTTACTTCCCTGAGTTTCTGTTTTTGTGGGTGCACACTACCTAGTGTGTGAACGTCTGGCGCTCTCTTGTTTAGAGCGCTTAATTTCAGTTTTGAGCGAGGCACCTGTGTAGTATATATTTGTGTGCGTTTCTAACTTGTGTGAAAGAATGAGGTTCATGGTATGAGATGTGAGAACTTTTTTTTATCAATTCAATAGAAATTCAATTTCAACAATACAATTATCTCAGAACTATAAGAGGAATTTTCTTCACAGCCGAAGAACAGGGCAATTATGGTGCGAATCACTATTCTCAACTGCATGCAGGAAAGGAAAACTTCACATTCATTGCTGAAACTGATGAGGTAATTAACTGATTGTTTATGACCCGTTTACCAATGACTTCAGGGTTCATTCGCTCCGCTTAACAGCACAACTAAGTTTTTCTTCCGATATGATCCAAAAACTCTGTAAGTTTATTCGAAGAAAAAAGGCTAAAAGACCTAATCTATGAACAGTAATTCTTCTCAGAGACATCATCTCAATAGTCACGAAGTCATTGCAAACAATCGGGATTCCCATATCCTACGAATTCTCAAAAAACGTCACATCGGTGAAAAAGATGGAAAAAGTTCATAATCGGTCGTTTCAGATCGGTCAAATGGGTGGGTTTATGAAAGCTGGCGTTCCTGCTGCTTTTTACATTCCAGATAGAGGTATTTTTTTCTAAATACAGGATTCTTAACGTTTCGTCATAAACAAAACTTTTATGATTTTTTTCAAATTATCAATAAAAAGAAAAGTTCATGTTTTTTTTATTAAGTTCTTTACTCCAATTTCATGATCATCATCTTCAGGAGAGTACGAGTATTTCAAGTATCACCACACCAATGCTGACTACGTCTCACTTCTGAAACCTGACGACATCGACAAAACGGCAACTGTTCTAGGAAGCCTCGCGTTTTACGCAGCAAACTTTGTTTAAATCCATTAATTTATTATTTTGTACAGAAGTTGCTACACCAAATCGTGAAAATCACTGAAGTCACGATAGAAGACTGTCACGATAGATGACAAAAAAATTAAAGTTTTAGGTTGTCAGCAAAGTCTCGGTCTATCTCTCAATCATTCATTTCTCGTAACAAACTTAATCACAAAATTCTCAATACCATGATCTACCAAGATCAGCAGAGTATTGCCAACTTTCAGGTAACTTGTGTGTTTTGAAAAATGTTGAGAATGAGTTGGCAGAGTGTGAATATACTCTCCTGACATCCAAGCTCTAAGCAATTATCGGCTTTTCCCGATATGACTCATGCTCTTCGAGAGATAACCATCACAATAAGAGGAAATACCAAGAAATATTTTGACTTATGCTTAAGTGGCTATCACAAGCAGGGAATCCACATGTTACATGTACACATTCACAGTACATTTTTGTTCATGATGAAGCATACATATAAATTGATTCAGTGACTGTTTCAGAAAATGGATCATTCGAAAATAACCCAAGATTTTTTTCCGAAAATCTAATGGTTCGAAAATATTGTAATACGAAAACATTTTGATTAATTATCGATGCTTCATACTCTATTAGATTCACTGTTTGTTGCTCACTGGGGGCATTTTTCGAACGTGTTTTTTTTCCGCATAAAGTTGTGAGCAAGTCGCCTCTGTCCTCCCGATGATCGGGAATACATAGATAATTACGTTTTGAGTTTAAAAATAAAGTGAGATGACTGTTTTAAAACAATAAGAAAATTCCTTGGAGAAATGTTCCCGAAATTTCCTCACTCAAAGGCTTAACAAAGGCTATGCATACTTCGAACGTTCCATTAAATAATTTATCAGTGAAACTTGAAAATGAAACAAAATAATTACATTGAAATGAAAGTGAATAGTGAGACTGTACGAACATGAGAAAAGACCACAAACATAGAAAATAATAAAAGAAAATAGAACTGTTAAGAATGGAAACGTTAAAAATGAAACTGAAAAAATGGAATTGATGTCAAAATGAAAGTGCATACCATGATGATCATATAATCGAAAACAGAAAACCCCATTGAAAATATATGAGAAAACGATCAACCAATGAAAAAAGTGTTAAATCAACCTAATGGAGCGAGTTATTTTGCGTGTCGATGGGATCAATCAGATTCGAGTAAAAATACATGTTAAACTCGAAAGCATTTGAGATTTGTTCATGATGCAAAGTTTTGACAAAACGAACAGGGTCTTCAGACTTCTGAATGTGCTTGATTGAAGCTTCATAGCATTTGATCAGTTCTAGCTGGTTGACCTTGCTTTCTATCTCCTCACTCATTGGTAGTTTATCCTGAAGTTATGTTTCGAGAATCAACAACAAATAAACTAACTCTAATATTCCGGCAGGAACCATAGCTTCGTGTTTCATTAGTAATGAGCCTTGCTAGCTCGAACAACTCGTTTTCCTCTTCCCATTCCTCTGATTCGCTTGCTACTTGACGGCTTCTAGAGATGAACGCCATTATCAACGCTCGTTGAACATAAGATCGATAGACCACTCTTCTGTTCTGGAAATTTGAAAGAATAGGGTTTCTGCACTTTCAATTTTACTTCTTCTGGTTTGTCTCTAGAATTTTCGATTTTGTCCTGCTCCATATCTTCTCTGCGTTCCTCGGACGTCTCACGCTTATGTTCTTTGACATTCACTGACTGCAACAGAGAACGAGGTGTACAAAAACACAAACGGAATAACTCACTATTTTGAAGTCAAACACTCTTGAGTTCAGGATACACGTCTGACGCATTGAATCGCGGTTCCTGTACAGTGAGCTTCCGGCTGACTTGCACGACATTATTTCCATAGAAGAACACTCATTACCAACCTCCAGTTTTGCCTGTAAAAAGAAAACGAGCTTTGATTAAGTGTTAGAAAAAAAATCATTTCAAAAACTCACGTTGCATCTGACGACGATCGGTCTGAGATTCTGTGAATCCTGATCCGGAAATCCTTGATAATTATCGTCTACCTGGTCTGGTGATGCTGGTGTAGAGTATTCGTCGGGATCCGGCGACAATGGACGCTCATCTTCTGATGGAGTTGGGACTGAATCCGGTTCTGGAGACGCCGGTGATGAGTTCCACCCAAATATATGCTCCGGAGACGCCGATACAATGTCGTACTGCGGTGACGTTGGACTGGACTGTTCTCCAGACAGTGTTGGTGCTGAACTTCCTTCTGTTGAAGAATCTGGAGACGCCGGTGATGAGTCCCACCCGAAATTATGCTCTGGAGACGCCGATACAATCTCGTACTGCGGTGACGCTGGACTTGACTGGTATCCAGATAGTGGTGATGCTGAACCTCCAACTATTGAAGGATCTGGAGACGCTGGCGATGAATTCAAGCCAAAATACTGCCGTGGACCAGCCGGGACCATTTCATACTCTGGTGACGTTGGACTTGATTGTTCTCCAGACATTGGTGGTATTGAACTCCTTATTGTTGAAGGATCTGGTTACACTTCTGAAATATTCCAATGTGAAATTAAAGTCAAAAATAAAAGTGAGGAGAATGGGGTGATATCATTTAAGCTCAAAAACCGCTTTTCTCAGACAAAGGGGGGTGACGAAAGGTTGCAATGAACTTAACTGGCTGAAGACATGATGAGGCAAAAAACTAATTTGATCACAGAAAATCTAAATTTTAACAAGATTGTATCTATGCTCCGGACAGAAATTTCTGAAGAAAACGTACAGCAGTGATTTCGAAACGTGAACGTTCGCATATCGACTAAATTTGCATACACTATTGTGAAGAGAATTATTTTAATGTTTGCATCTTGCTGAAGTGCAAATGAACTCAGGATCATGTCGTACAATCTTTTCAGTTTCGTATAGTTCAAAGTTTGAAATAAAAATACAATAATGAGCTCATATTTTCAAATAAAAATTCTATGTATTCTAAAACTTTCTTTAATTCTCAAATACCAATTTTCTCGTTGTGTCAAACATATGGTACGTTCAGTAAGTTGTCCGCTCTGGAAAAAATCTTAGAAAACGCTCTTATGAAGTTAAAGTAGAGAAATTATAGAAATTCTTGCAAATAAAGACTTAGTGTGAACAACTATAGTGTTATAAATTCCAGTTTCAATCATAAACAGAAAATTAGGGAGAATGAACAAGACAGTTGACTGCGATCAGAAATCTATTGTGAGTGGCGAGAAAAGATGCAGATTATTGTGCAGACCATGGCAATGAAGCGTTTCTCTACAAGAATGAGTCATAAAGCAAATCACGGAACCTACTCAAGCAATTAAAAGAACAAAAAATACGTAAACATGACATTTCTCACGTTTCGTATCCATAATTTTCGAAAAAAGAGGCAAAATCAGGAAATAAGGAATTCATGTGAAATTTTTATCATAATAATAACTTTGAGTCAGGCTCTATCTTGAGACATCTCATTATTGAACCACCGGAGGGTCCGCTACTCATTTGGTTTTTACTTACTCTTTTCAGGAATCGACCAGAAGCAACGATATCAGCTATTCTGATCGTAATAATTATGACTAGAATTAGGTAGATTATTCTGAAAATCAGAGAAGAAAATGGTTGCTGGAACTGATCCTGTCACGTTATGTCGCAAAATTTAGCTCAAGTCTTGAGATGACGTAATCACAACGTACCGATGGAAACAATGGAAAGATGAAATTCTTGCCACGGTAGCTAAAACTTTTCTAGATTAATACATTTTTCAGAGTGTTGTAATTCGTACGCATCTTGTTTTACCAAATGGAATGGGTAAGCCCTAATGGAATGAGTAAGCCCTTTGTTACAAAATAACGAAATGATCCGAGCCCAATCGATGAACCAACGCGTGATGGAAATTTTAGTTTCTGCGGAAAGAAAATGTGTCAAGATTTGTATGTTTTGTATTGATTATCTATAACGTATTGCACAATTGTGTTTTAATGCTATCTTCAATGCATTCTGGACATCGGACGCTTTACACTTTTTTTTTCATTTCTTTATCACAAAAATTTTACCGTAAAATTACTCTTGAACATGGATTCATTTGTGATGGTGAAAAACTTTTCTTCAGAAAATGACTCATTGTTTTTATTGCGTCTCAACGTCATTCAATTTGTTTCTGACGTTTTTTCAATTTTTTTCTTACCAATCTATGAGGTATGAGTTATACTATTTATTACAAAGTGAAACAAAACATGGTGGATTCGAAGGGTCACGGTGAGCTATGGACAAAAAGAAAGAGAGAAAGAAAATGAAAGAGATAGAGAGAGATAGATAGAGAGAGAGAGAGAGAGACAGAGAGAGAGAGAGAGAGAGAGAGAGAGAGAGTAACAACGAGAGGAAGAAAGAGAGAGAAATCTTAAAAACGAAAGATTAAACGCTTTCGAATAGATAAATCACATTTAAAAAATCAAAAAAGTGTAATTAACCGTTAGGAAAGCAGCTTAATTGTATTGAACTCAAACACATTATTTTACTGCCATGAAAAGTCAACTAGAAAAGAAGAAACACACAAGTAAATAATGTTATTGAATTTACCTAGTTGAAACACTAGAAAAGAACAGTAAGATGTGTCAAAATAAGGAAAAATGAAGAAGAAACGCAGATTCCTGATATGAATTGGTGACAGTGATTTACGATAGAGTCCTGAGTGATGATCATGAGTTGGAGGTGGTACGGTTCAAAGTCTGAAAAATTGCTTTTTTAATGTGAAATAACGTTACACGAACCTAATCGTGTCTAGATGAGTTGTCTCAAGAAGTATTGAAGAGTTCCGTGATTTTAAGGTTCAGATGCAGTGGTTGAGAAATAACTTGTTACTGAGTCCGTTTTTTCTTCAACGGAAGTTGTCTAAGATCTTCATCGTAGCTTCCAAACGTCTCTTGTCTCTGCTGCTGCCCGTGAACCAGAAACTGTGAAATAATACTCGAATGTTTGAAGCTACAGGGTAACATACGTATTGACGATAAAAGTCATCTCCCATTGGAAACATTGTGGTATGAGATACGTCAATTGATCTTTCTGATTGTTGTGAACATTTGTTGTCCATGGTTCGTGACTCCTGAATGAAAATTATTGAGAAATTTGAAGTGTGTTTAAAAGAGAAAATTTGAAATCGCTCACATGGCTTAGAACAGAGTGGTCGAATTCATTTCGTGCTTCAGAAAAAACTGGAGGTGACCGGTTGTTGCTGTCTTCAAGAAATCGCGACGACAATGGAGCAAGATTATGGTTGTTATCCAGCAAAGTCGGTGTGTACTGGCCAGTCCATGACTGCAGAAGATCCATTCCCGGTCTCGTGGGAGAATACGGAGTTTCATACGGTGGCTGAGGACTCACACTGCGCTCACAATTACTTCGTGTTTTACGAGGATTATAAACTATCCTAGTTGGAAAGTACAGGGGGAAATCCGTCGGCGAAAGTGGCCTCTGATCTGGTGAAGCTGATATTGGGCAAGAGTCATAACCAGGGCGTGTTGGTGAGTAGGGAATGACGTTTTCAAGCAGTGATGGGCTCCGACTACGATCACTCTCTATATAAGTCGGATTCGTTATAGGCGTAGGTATGTACACACTTCCACTCAGATTGTGCTCTGGAGTGCCTGGTCCCGAAGTGTTCGGAGGTGAAGTTGCTGCTGACCGTGGTGAGGCAGACGTCAGTGATTCAGAATGAAAAAGAGAGTCCGGGGTTGAAGATCGCGAGGATTTACCTAACGAATATTTCGGCGATTTTGGACTATGGTATGATGAGCTCGAAGATCTACTGGACGATCTTGAGGATCGACTGGATGAAGATCTCAACAAACTTCTCGACGATATATCTGATGATCTTGACGATTCTCGAGATGACGGTCTCAAAGGTTTCTCCGTTCTCGAAAATCTATCAGAGACAGGTGTATCCGATCTTGGTGACAATGAAGTTGGTGGATGATCAGTTGTTGTAGATGACATTTCGGTCAGGTGGAGTAATAACGTGATGTGGAGTGTCTGCAAAACCTCATTACTTTTCAATTAAAAGATCAAGTTATCTGAAAATTGTATAAAGATTAACTCCGACAACAGAAAAAAGTTATGAGTAAGGTGAGTTGTATAAACAATTTATTGAATAATTGCACACTACGTGACAGATTTGAATACCGCGCGTCTTGAAAACAACTACCAGAGTAAGCCTACCAAAATTTGGAGTTCTCACTAACTTCACTGTTCTAAGGCTTTGAGAGTTTTGGTTCAGCAGTATTGAAGTAACTACCTACAGTTGATGAACAAGAATAAATGAGTAGTGAAAAAAAGGGTTGAATGAATATTGTGAGTGAGATCAGGCTGAATGGGAAAGCAATGACCTGATGTCATGACAACGAGTGAGAGCCAAAATTAAAGATAATGTACTTTGATGGATATGAGTTGATGTCATTGTGGAGTGTAAGAAGAAAGTTTGATCAGGAGAAAAAGATCCACTGTTGCTCGTAAATCATTGATTTTTGCTATAAACATTAGGACAGGCAGTGCCGTCTACTGAAAGAAACCAAATGAGGTGTACTAATCCTAATTTGCGCCGAAGCTCCTCCTTACTGTACTTTCTTTGTTACTGTCGTCGTTCGGAACACTAATCTCTTATCTTATGATGTTCTGGTAGTCATCGCTCTTGTCCACCTCTCTCTCTCTCTCTCTCTCTCTCTCTCTCTCTCTCTCTCTCTCTCTTTCTATCTATCTCTCTCTATCTATCTCTTTCTCTTTCTCTCTCTCTCTCTCTCTCTCTCTCTCTCTCTCTCTCTCTCTCTCTCTTCTGTCTGTTTCTTAACTTCCAATTTCTGTGAGAAAGTTTGAATTCAGACTTTCGAGTTCTGTAAAAAAAATTTCACTCCCGACTTTCGTTATGGAAAGTTTTTATTGTGTAATGGATTTTTTCAAAACAAAAAATATCCGATTTCTGTGAAAAAAACAATGAAATTTTAATCTACCCAGTCTTGTTCGTTTGATAATGAGCGGTTATACGATATTTTTGTGCTTATCAGACTTTTTGCAATCTCGCCAGCCATCTTTCGTACAAACTACTTAGATTTCTAATTTTGTTCCTGTAGTTATGGTCCGTCAGCTGATACGTTTGTACTGCAACAGGTCATTCGTTCTACCAGACGCGATATAATCCCGTCACCTGCTGACACCGAGGCAATTACCGCAATCTACAGATTAAAGTGTCGCTAAGGTAACACACGTTGTGTGTGCGCTAGTAAGAGCCAGCCTCTTGTGCATCGGGGTATAACATAACTTCATTGTGATTCGGAAACAGTTCAGATTTGTAATAGAAAGAAATTAACAGAAAGATGGAGACTGGTTGTATTGGTTATTCCATTCTGACTCCTCTGACAACGCCGTTTCAATTCAATTTTCTAAGTTTGAGGTAGTATGGAAGAGAAACTGTGCTCATTGTTGGCGCAGAGAAAAATGCATACCCTACTGAATGTATGGAAAAATGTACGAGTTTGTTAAGTAAAAGTTTCCTCCGGTATAATCCCCCAAGTTTGAGGTAATCAGAGAAGGACCTTTATGTTTTTTCTCTCTCATTTTTTAAAATTTCCGACGAGTTGTTCCTCTCCCCGTGAGCTGGTGAGCTATCCAGTGTGCACATGCGCCTCAGGGAACGTCCTCCCATGTGGTCTAGTGGTTAGGATTCGTGGTTTTCACCCACGCGGCCCGGGTTCGATTCCCGGCATGGGAAGTTTCTTTGTTTTGATGGATTCGATCTTATTTGTTAGAAAAAAAGCTTTTTGAACAACATATGTTCAATTTAAAAAAATCATTTTTGATATTCAATTCTGTATTTATTCAAAATCTAAACATACTGTACTCATCGGTGTGAAAACAAAGATTTTATCTAAAATGACGTAACTAGGTAAAAATCAAGCTTGAACTCTCGAAAATTGCTTTGGTTTCTGAGAGTGATTGAAAACTTGCACTCTCTGATGATTGTTGATAATGCTTTATTTTGTTCAGTTATCGTTCACGATGACACAATCCAAAAAAAAACACTTAGATTTTGAAAAACTGGAAAACATTTCAATAAATCTCAACTGAACTACTGCATGAATTTATTTCGCAAACTCAAATGTTAAAAGGATTAATGGTCGAGTTTTCAGATAGACGATGGGTCTTTTCTAAAACAAAGTATGGAGGTGTTTCGTGGAATCTTGATGAATGTTACATGGCCGGAGTACTCAGATGTTTCAAAAGAAATATTTTCCATCAAAAAATCATGCTATTACAAATAAATAAAACATTGAGATTAAATTTGTGAATCATGTTGAGAGTTAGTTTGGAAAAATCCTATCACGAATTTGCGCTAATGTCGTGAGAATAAGGTGTCTCGGAAATACAAAAGTCTTAATTCCGTGAGAGAAATGCCTCGGAGAATTTGTTGGGCCCTAAAGGATAATGGACAGAAAAAAGGGACGTTACAATACCATCTTGATCTAATCTAGTCATTTACTCAGTGGTAGAAGGTATAGGAATAAGCAATGGGAAGATTGCTGGTGTTTCAGTTAGTTCTCCGTTTCTTCAACGGACGATCTTCACCTGAGTCTTCAGAATTCTTCCATTTCAACTCCAGGTGTTCGAGCGACTGTAAGGAAAAATAAGTTGAACAGGATCGTGACCGTTTCGTGGTAAATAGCCTTATAGTTTGTTCTTGTTAGAATGCGCTCAATTTGACTTCAAACGATGCACTAAATCGTACAAGCAGTTTGACCTGGCTACGCTTTGGGTCTCTTCAATTTTCACTTTTCCTTCACAAAGTCATCTATTCAGATTTTTCATTTGAAAACGGGAGTGGTTTTTGAAAGTGAGATTTCCGATCATTTTTCTATTCTTTCCTTTTATTTCTCTCTATCCTTCTCTCTCTTTTACTGTTAACTGCCACCAAAAACTGCCAGCCAAAAATTTTTGACGACTTAAATGATAATGGTTTCCCAAAAAAGTTTTCAGAGTTTTTATGAGTTTTGTTTCCGGGAGTTTTCTGTTTCAGTTTTCAAAAAAGTTTTCATGACAACAACTCACTGCTTCTGAGTCCAAATCTCTAGGCTTCTTATCACGCATCCAACGGATTCGTTATCAGTGTGGAACTTCCTAGTAATTTGTGGTCGGGATGGTGTAAGCTCATGGCAGCACTCAATACCAGAAGTGAGCTTCTTCTATAACATCGTGAATAAGTGAAAGTTCGTTCTTAAAAAACCTACATTGTAGAGACTGCTGTAGAGGCTGCTAATACCTTTGCTGTGTTCAGATGAAACTGGTGATCGACTGTCTGTCTCAAGAAGATCCCTGAACGGCATCGTCGATGAATACGGCTCTCTCTGATCGCTTTTCTGCGAAGTTAGCGTCAAGTTGCGTGCCTGATTTGGATCCCACTCAGGCATTGTTGGCGAGTAGGGGACGTATTCTCGTGGTGAAATGCTCTGATCACCCCCGAGTGATGTCGGCGTTGACCTGTTACGTGACATCTGTGTCCCTGAATTAATTATTTTGATAATTCAAACAGTGATAGGTTTCAGAAAAACAGTGGATTTCGGAATGATGTGTGTCTCAATTAGGGATTGTCTTATTCTTAAAAGTGGGGAAGAGATAGGGATACCCTGTTGAAACCTGTAAAACAGAATCAATGTGTCAGTTACCTCTTGGGTAGGTGGAAACAAACGGGTTCAAGAAAAAAGTATAAATAAGATGGAACTGAATACAGAGGTAATGAACTGGTATTAAAATGATGGCGACGTTTTTAAAAGAATTTATCAAGGAGTTCCATCAGATTTGATATCGGTAACGTTTTCTAGCTCACCTATAAAGTTTCTGACTGCAGAGTCAGTCTAAAATAATTGGAACACCTTTTATTTCAAACACTGGCCCTTTCGACAATGTCTACTCTGATTCTTGAATCGATACAGATAAACATTGAATTAACATGAAGTAAATCAACATTATGGCAAATCAACATATTTATATTTTTTTTACAAGGCAAATACAATATAAAACGGTTGAGTGTAAGGTCAATCAATTATTAGGGCTAACGGCAAGGTGCAGACAGATGCAGATTACATGCAGAATTAAAAATAAAACTGGGGCGAGTTAAAAGATTATACGGTAGGTAAAGTGGAGAACAAAATTAAAAGGAGATCAGAATTTGCACCCGTTTAAGTGGAATGACATGAAGTTGCTGAGACCTGAGAAACCGGTAAGAACAATGATGAAAAGCTAAATGATTTCCGATTCTACGATTTAAAAATTTTTGCCCTGTAATTTCCAGTAGGTATATGGATATTTACAGAAATATTCGGAATGAAATTACAATACTATATGAAGAAAAAGTTATAAAATGCTACGTTGACGTATGTGATTGTGACATAAAACGGTGATAGGATTTCTAAACTAAAACAACAGAGTTGGAAAAATTAAAGGACAAATCGAGTTGAGTGGGCCGTTCAGGAAAAGTGAATTAGGAATGGATACGAACAACTTCTGAAAAGAATTGACGGTGTTGAAATCTTGAGAAAATGTGAGAAACGAAAATTCTTGTCATGAATTGTCTGCAGTCAATACAAAAATGAATTGGCAGCAGTACACGTGAATGAAGGCTGACATGCACAGCAATAGCCATTAGGTGAAGATTGAAATACGAACTATCTGGCGAAACAAATTTGCAGAAGAAAGATCCAACACCTACCCAATGAGATCGGAACAGGATCGTTAGAAGAAGAATTGTTGAGAATCGATGATAGAATGAGAAATCAATGAGTTCGTTGCTTCTTCAACGTGATTTCTTCAAAATCATCATCAAAGTCATCACCAAAGTCATCTTCGAGCGTGTTGTTCTCGGTTTCAGTATTTTTCAGCGACTGTAACAAACAGTGAGTAACTCACAAACAAAAGAGCACTTACAGCACCAAAGTCAAACACTTTAGGATTGAAATGACCACTTTGGCGAATCTGGTTTCGTTTTCCGTGATATGGTTGTGATCGAGTTGGCGTATCAGCTGTGTAGCCGTTGCCATCCGAGTTGAGCTCCTGAGAGAGACTTTGTAAGAAGAAGTTTTGGAAACTCACTTTGCTTAGAACTTGTCCACCAAGTGTGAATTGTATCGGTTCCTGCTTTGAAACAATATTGGGCTGTCGAGTAGGTGCCGGTGGTTGTGCACGGCGTTTTGGTGCATTTGGTGCGTGTACTTGAGATGATCCTTTTCGTGACGGCGACTCCTGGCTCATTCGCAGTGACAAATCGAAAGTTGTCGGACCAAGACGTTCTCCACGTTTCGGGGTCGCCCACGATATAGGTGGGAACTGCGCAGTCTCATCTACATCATACAAAGGCGAGTGCTGACGTGGCGGTGTGAATGGAGGGCGTGAAGGTTTTGCTTGTGGCTTGTAATCTTCCGGCTCAGGTGACAGTGAGAACGGGTCCGGTGAAAATGGCGGTGAGTCATCCCATTTAGAAGACGGAAATTGAAATTTTGTCGGCAGCTCGATTCGTTTCAGTGATGGGTGTGATGGTCGACCCATTACCAATGATAAATGTTCTGGCGGTAGTATAGCTAGCAGGTCGTTCTTTTCTGGAGATGAAGCAGCAGCTTGAGGTGAAGACGAATTCTGTGACATTGTAAGTAGTATCTGAAAATTTCCATGTGTCTTAAGCGTTAATTGACAGTAGTTGTGTGAGTAACTTGGAAATTAAGTTTAACACAGACAGGAGTGAAAGTTGCAAATCAGCAGTATTTTCTTGCTAGCTTTGAATGGACTCTCACTTATCAAGGGTTCTGAATTCTAACAAGAAAAACCTTGAAACTTCCTTGGATTTTGTTAATCTCAAACGAAAATCGTGAAATTTCATCAGTTCGTTAAGAGAAATGCAGTTGGAACACTTTACAAAATGTAGGTGGAGAGAAAAAAGCTATCAAAATTGTAACTGTCAATATATTTTCTGAAAACTTCAAGTTGTACTCAGTTTTATGAGTGGAAAACATAACTAGTTAGAATGACGGTTGCACAGTGATAGTTAAACAAGTTTTTGAGTAGAGAAATTGAAATTTATTGATGAAAACTGTGAGTTGGGATGGAAGAGAGAAAAATCAACTATAACAGTAGGCTACAATGAGAAATCACCTATGGATTAAGATAAGAGACGCAGAGAAAGTAAGAGATGAACAGAGGGCCATATTAGAGCGCGATGCAATGATCGGAATTTTGACCACCAGGAAACTTGTTGTTTTGCTGTCTAGCAGTACATAGCTTCCTCCACCTGTAAAAAAGTCTGACCTCCGTAAATCGGTAGTACCGTAGCAGTTTTGCCTTGAAATACAAGAACGATTTAAGTAATGCGCCTTTAATTTCAATGGACTGAAAGTAAGAATAATAATTAAAATCCACAAAGATCTAACTGTTCGTTCCGAGAGTCCCGGCCCTACCGAACTCATTTTACAAAAATGCGACTGGCGCGCGTTTGAAATCGGTCAGACTTTTTGCTAGATATGTGTACCAGTGCACTGCAGCGTTTATAATGAAAATATTCTTTTTTCGGCGCGGAGTTTCAAAGATAATATTGGACCTTCAAAGTTGGAGACATCACAGTATAGTTGTGTTTCTGATTTTTCTGTAACACACTGCATGTATATGTACGATGTTTTTCATTGATAATGTACTGAATTATTTTACTAGAAAATAAAATCTTCTGTAGTTTTTTTCTGAGGTTCAACCGCAACCAGAATTGGCGTAAACAATTTTAACCGGAAAATTATATGAGCAGGAATCTTACACTCTTGAATTACTTGAGAGATCTATTGTTTGCGTTGTCAAGTGACGGCGTGGATCAGAAACTTCCAGGTTGAACGGTCCTCAGCCAACGTGGACGACGGAGTTCTGCGCACCAGGGAACCAACACGTCTTTTTTGCCCAGTCATGGATCGAAAGTGGAGTAAATCGTCTCTCGCTTCTCCAATTGGTAATTTAATTCTTTGGGAAGAAGTTACAACTTTATCGTTAGAACTCCCAGAACTATGAAACTGTTTTGAACTCAAGGGCAAGTTTATTCTCCTTCTGGTTTAGTTTGAGTCGATCAGTGCTGGAATATATTTCTTGTTTTGAGAGAAATGACTAATTTTTTTCCATTTTGTCCCAAATGACTAGTTTCTTCAGAAAACTTGTCTCAGAGGTTCAAGATCACAAATATTTGAATATATTTTCACCAAGAAATAGCAAAATCTGGACAACACGATTTATTTCACACAAAAAATACACAGAATCGACGATTTGGGAACTGTTTGATTGTTGGGGCGAGGAGAGAGTTATTAGAAACGAACTTAAAAAAGAAGACTTGATAGTCAGATGTTTTTGTTTCCATTTTAAAGAAACAATATAGAGGGAGGTCATAATATTCACTCAATGAACTACAAGTTATGATACTGACAGTAAATAAAAGCCAGAAGAAAACAGTAAAAAATTATTTCAATCACTCAATTTTTGACAGGTGTAGGAAAAAATCAAGTCAGAGTCTCTGATTATATGAGATTTTTTCCAAGTATTTGGAGTAGATCAGAAAACACTTTTTTTCATTTTTTGTTTTCGCTTTTTTTGTTCTGAGAGTAACGCAACATATGGTGATTAAGTTAGTGTATATTATGTGCAAAATACGGTGCATAAAAAATTATGTTTTAGAAAGACTATCGAATTATAGAGTTTTTGGGAGTATTTCAAGAAAATGTTCAAAAAAAACACAACAACAAAATATCATTTCAGATTTTTTTGAAAAAGGGTTTTTTGGTATTTTTTTCAGTTTTTCATCTGAGAAGAACACGACATAGAGTGATTATATTGGTGCTCGTCACGTACAAGTTACAACCCACAGTAATTCAAAACTTGTGTAACTGAGAAGAATATTATAGATATGAATATCGTTCTTTGCTGTCAAATATCTCAGTTTCAGAGATATGTTCAGATAATTGAGTCAGAATACCTAACAATGAATTGTTCTCAAAGTAAAAAACAAGTGTTGGGGTCTGATTGTTGCGGAGTCAGATGGAATGATTGTCTAACTGATAGAGAAAGAATCGAACACAATGAAGAAACACGCTGAAAGTTACTAATATGGGAAGTATCTTTGAAAATAATTCTGGCTCTTCGTGGTTTTTGGAAAAAAAATGATGATCGAATATATTTTCTGTCGAAAAACTGCTTTCCTATTCAGAAACTCATTTTCTTTGTGGATTGTCAGTAGATGGTTCAATTCCGATGAAAACGCGCATTCTATCCACAAACGACAAGTGTACTTCCTGTGGAGTGTGGAGTCTCGCGTAAGCGATTGGATCTTCAGCCGTTTGAATTTCTTCAACGACACGTCGTTGCTCCTCGGTGAATCTTAGGTTGTGGATCATGCGGTGAAGATAGTTTGGCACGACGTCCATTCTCTGGAAAAAAACAAAATAGTAACAGTAAATCAATTCGGTTGCTTACTCTATAGTCTCTCGGGACGAGATTGTTTTGAGGAATGTCGCGAAGCAAAGCCAAGATGTTGTACAGTTGAATTGCCTCGACACCGGTTGCTCCGTACAATCGTGATTGAATGAAGGAGGCAATCATGAAGCATTGTACTGGAGAATAGGCAAAACTCTAAATGGTTGAAATTAAAAGCTGGATTTAAGTAACACGCGATGCACGAAGAAACACAGAAAAACGCTATTGATCAGACATTTCGACTTTGATTTTTGTATTCCACATTTGAATTACAGAAACTCATAAGTTACCATGATAATCTCACTCACAAGTTCAGCTGAGTTGTTTGGCACCGATTGTATGAAGATTCCTTGAGAGGGAGCCAAATTGGAGAGAGCCGTCCTGTTCGCGTTATTGAAGTTCAACTGAGGACTGTTAAGTTGTCCATACAGATCAAGTTCACCGTCGTTCGGATTCTAAGAAATAAAGAAATGTTAAAATCTTGTGTAATTCAACCCATACTCACACCCCCTTGGATGAAAACTAACCTCGTTTCCTCCCACACTCCATGGATGAACGAATCCGGCTCGGACGAATTGCGAGCAACAGAGGCTACCAGGTCCGTTGGGAGCTCTTTTCTGTACAACTGGCTGATCCTGTGTTGCGATATTGTTCGAAGCTGCTCCAGCTTGAGCGTTGCTATTTCCATGCCCTCGGTTCTGGTCACTCAAACGGTTGTCGTTGCTCAAGTTCTGATTGACAGCTTGGTCGTTTGGGTTCTGCTGACGGGTTCGCAAGATGAGCCGAAGAAGCCTTTGCTGCTGTTGTCGATTTTGAGAGAAGAACAGTTGCATGGGTTCGAGCGTGGAATGGTGGTAAGGAGGAACTAGGTTGTTTTGATCACGAAACCATCGCGTCAGTTGATTGTCCACCAAAATCCGCATATTGTATTCTCCTAAGTAATTCGGATGGTATGACCTTATCCTTCGTTCATGTTCTTCCTGTAGAACAGCGACAGCTGGTGCATCACTACTTCCTTCTCCTTGGTTTTGGGACAATCCACAAGAAATGGTTAGACTGCTTCCTGCCCCACTATTCTGGAGATGTTGGTTGCTAACAACAACATTAGGGTTTTGATGAAGACCTCTTTGTTCTTGATCCTCTTCTTGTGATCCCCATATCCTATCAAAACTGAGACGGTTCAATTCCATTGCGTTTATTACTTCTATGTTCTGCATGATTTCCTCTTCTTCCTCTTGCAATCTGGCAATCGCGTTCAACCGTTGCCAGTGCTCTTCATCCTGACGAAGAGCTTCAGCAATCTCCTGAGCTATGTTGTCATCAGCATTCTCATCAGGATCCTCATTCAGAGCTTCATCAGAATCCACATCAGAATTTCCATCAGAGTCCTCGTCAGAATTCTCATCGCGGTCTCCATCAGAATCCTCATGAGTACCTTCATCAGAAGATTCATCAAAAGCCTCTTCCTCAGTTTCTTGACCAAGTCTGGGTACCTCTTCAGCATCGTTCTGAAAATAATCAATTCATTTTTTTAGACTATTATTAGGTTGTCGATTAAGTCCCCGAATTTTTTGGGGTGTTTTTGAGTACACATCCTGGCTTTCCAAGACCACAACCGCCCCTCTCCTTCAGTGGATTATTATTGTCGAGTCTTCCTCTTGCTAGTAGTCTGAGTGAGTATTCACTTAGTTCCATTAATTGGAAATGGTAACGCTGTTTTTCCGCAGACATTTTCGCGTCCGTCATGTTTTGTTATTTTTTCACGTTTATGACTCCAACCAAAAGGAAGCTAGGGATGGTTTTCACTAAACGTACGACTGAATACTCCTTTCTGCTGGTACATTTAACAAATTTTACACATAAATAAATGAAAAGAGCTACAACCTCGAACATGTCCGAAGGTCAGGTCGTCGGTCTGAGATGATTATTGACTAGCTACTTGAAGCCGTGGAGGCTGAGCCACGTGTGAGTATTTGTGAACTGGAGCCAACAGTTGGCTTCAACCATTCCACAATTGCTGAGAGACTCAGGTCTATCAACAAGAAAGAGACGTTCGAAAGATGGATAATTTATGGTATCACCGATTTTGATCAAACTTGGAGGGTCGATATGCCGATGTCTCTGCTCACCTCTCAACGCCGTCTTCAATGGCAGGATCACATCATCACTAAAGATAACAAATGGATAGTCTACTCTAATGTTGTACGGAAGACCGCTTGTTTAAATGCCCCTGCTCCAGACAATTCCCCTGCTCCAGACGTTCCCAAAGCTGATTTTCATGGCAAAAAAGTGATGCTCTCCGTCTAGTGGTCCGTTCGTGGCATATAGTATTGGGAGATCTTGAAGGCTAGTACTATTATGAACAATGAACTTTATGTTCGTCAGCTACGAGTCCTCAAAGCTCATCTCATTTCTACTCGCGGAGCCGATGCAAAAATCTATCTTCAACATGACAGCGCTCAACTCCATGTTAGTAAATTAACCAAGACTGAGCTTTTCGATTACGGTTGGACCCTTCTACCTCACCCACCCTATAGTTTTGATCAAGCTTTTTCTTATTTCAATATGGTTTCTGGCCTCCAACGATGTAAAGATGGAAATAATTACGCTGATGTAGTCGAGGTCGAATCCCACCTCTGCAACTTCTTCCAGTCATACTGCGAGACCTGGTGTCGCAATGGCATTGAGAAGCTAGCCCAACGTTGGTAACAAGTCATAGATGCTGATTGCCAATATATATATAGAATCACCATTGTGCATTGTTAAGATAATGATAAATGAAATTTTCTACAAAAAATTCGGATACTTAATCGACAACTTAATATATAAAGAGAAAGAGACTTTCCATTAAGTTGTTGACTTTGATCAACAAATTTCTTCAACTCACATCAGCTGGTATTTCGTTGATTGCCATAGGGTGCAAAACATCGTTTGGCTGTGGCGAAGCTGGACGAGAATCAGTAGGAACCGGCGGTGGAACAACAGCATTCGTCCCGAAGCCGTTCCGGTAAGTAGAATGTGAGTGCAGGTTGGCATTGGCGTTGTTGTTGTTGTTTTCTCCGTTCATCGTGAACTCTCTGATAACCTAAATGAGTAAATTTTGTGGATGTATGCAGATTTAAACAAAAGAATAATGGAAAGAGAATGAGGTGAGTATGAATGGCAAGCAGCCCGACGTACCTATACTACAATTGACAACCATGAGAATTGTACTTGCTGCTTGTTTAACTATGCAAGAAGTCATTGATCAAAAGTTTATTAAGAGAAGAAATTATATCTTGGCGTTTCTGAGCCTAACTGGAGAGATTTTTTGTTGAATCAATTTTTACGGTTCCAAGTGACCATCATGTTTGTGGTAAAATGTATTGACTTCCGAGTGTTTCAGAATAAGCTTGGCGTTTTTGTGAAAAGTCCTCTGAGATCTTTTTTTCAGTTCAACTATTGTTTTTGTTATCAGAAGATGAGATGGCTGTTAGAGGTGATGAATGGGAACTTGAAACTAATGTTATTCTGATGTCAACAATTGTGAAATCGCTATATTGAAATTAATAGAATTCTTATATCGACGTGAAGAGTTTTAAAAAGAGAAAGAAGCAGTGTGCTGGTTTTGTGTAAACTGTTTCACAGGATGGACGGCCCATGGTTGTCTGTGTCTTCTCCCATTCAATTAATAAAAAGGGCAATTTCCTTTAATTTGAGTGATAGAGTCGTACAGTGAAAGAATTCTGCTGTTTCACCTCCTGGTACGAATCATAACTTGTACTTAACATAACAAACAGGTTGAGTTCAAGTTGAGTGTTTTGCAAAAACATGAAAGATTAAAATTCAATACAGTTCTGCTTGTCAATAAAACAAGGATTCGGAAAAAAAACACAAAGAGAACACGGTGGAAGGTGAAAACAGAGAAAATGTGGGCCAGAATAATTTAATTGCTTCAAACGAGAAAAGATCAAATCGCTCTCTTCTTCATATAGTGTAGACTGAACACTAGAGACTAACAGAAGAAGAGTTTGCAGCTGGTCCTTTTGAGTGTACGCGAGTCACACGTTGTCAATTTCTGTCCGATGTGCCATGTGTTTTTCGCAAAGATTCACTATCGTAATCATGTTCACAGTGACAGTCGACTTGCGCACAAACACATGCGTAATATGGGAACGTGAATCGCTCGGCAATGAGCTGGCTCTTACTAGCGCGCATATGTACCTTATGTGCCACCTTAATCTTTGGATTAGGTTTAATTGCTCCGGTGTCAGAAGGTAATGAAAATATGTTCTACGGTCAGCCAAAGACAAGAACATGCGAGTGTGAGGAGGGAAAAAAGAAAGAAAAAGATCGTGAAAAAAACATAGGGTGACGTACAAAGAGGCCGCATGGAGCAATCACCATGAGAAGGCACAATGTTTATAATAATGTGCTCCTTGTACCGCCGCAGATCGAAAACAGAAATTTGAATTTTATCCAGAGGCGGTGACAGATAGAAAAATATTAGAAGGGTGAGAGAAAAAAGAGAGAAAAAGAGAGAAAGAGAGAGAGAGAGAGAGAGAGAGAGAGAGAGAGAGAGAGAGAAAGAGAGAGAACATCACAAGACAAGAGATGAGTGTTCCGAGCGACAGTGATGAAAGAAGTATTGTAAGGAGCAGCTAAGGCGGAGGATTAGTACACCTCTTCTGATCCCTTTTAGCGTATATCGCTGACTGTCCCACGGCTCATCCAAAGAATCAGTGAACTACTGTAATATTCATGTCTTTTGTGCCGTAGTAATAGAAGGGGTTGCGGCATTTTGGCAACAAAACTACAATTCTAAAAGCAATCATCTCACGTGATACAACATACAAATATGAGTATATGAATTAAATTTTAGAGTCTAGCTCCGTTGGTTCACATTACGATTTTATCAGAAACTTGTGAATTGGATAAAAGTTGGGAAGGCAGTGTACTATTATCAACAACTTCCGTCATCATAATAATGTAGTTGGATATAGTTACATATATTGTGAATTGATTTTTAGTATTCATAAAACGTAGTGCAGACTTTCAATGCTAGTCTGAAAACTACAAGCAGAAATGATGGAGCGATAGTTTGAAAAGTGATTTGTGAGAACTTCAACAGAATCTCACAACAAACAGAATAGGTTCAGAGCATATTGTCGATTGTTAGTGGGCGCAAAGAGCTATGAATTCTCACCTCAGATATCGTTCTTTGCTGTCAAATATCTCAGTTTCAGAGATATGTTCAGATAATTGAGTCAGAATACCTAACAATGAATTGTTCTCAAAGTAAAAAACAAGTGTTGGGGTCTGATTGTTGCGGAGTCAGATGGAATGATTGTCTAACTGATAGAGAAAGAATCGAACACAATGAAGAAACACGCTGAAAGTTACTAATATGGGAAGTATCTTTGAAAATAATTCTGGCTCTTCGTGGTTTTTGGAAAAAAAATGATGATCGAATATATTTTCTGTCGAAAAACTGCTTTCCTATTCAGAAACTCATTTTCTTTGTGGATTGTCAGTAGATGGTTCAATTCCGATGAAAACGCGCATTCTATCCACAAACGACAAGTGTACTTCCTGTGGAGTGTGGAGTCTCGCGTAAGCGATTGGATCTTCAGCCGTTTGAATTTCTTCAACGACACGTCGTTGCTCCTCGGTGAATCTTAGGTTGTGGATCATGCGGTGAAGATAGTTTGGCACGACGTCCATTCTCTGGAAAAAAACAAAATAGTAACAGTAAATCAATTCGGTTGCTTACTCTATAGTCTCTCGGGACGAGATTGTTTTGAGGAATGTCGCGAAGCAAAGCCAAGATGTTGTACAGTTGAATTGCCTCGACACCGGTTGCTCCGTACAATCGTGATTGAATGAAGGAGGCAATCATGAAGCATTGTACTGGAGAATAGGCAAAACTCTAAATGGTTGAAATTAAAAGCTGGATTTAAGTAACACGCGATGCACGAAGAAACACAGAAAAACGCTATTGATCAGACATTTCGACTTTGATTTTTGTATTCCACATTTGAATTACAGAAACTCATAAGTTACCATGATAATCTCACTCACAAGTTCAGCTGAGTTGTTTGGCACCGATTGTATGAAGATTCCTTGAGAGGGAGCCAAATTGGAGAGAGCCGTCCTGTTCGCGTTATTGAAGTTCAACTGAGGACTGTTAAGTTGTCCATACAGATCAAGTTCACCGTCGTTCGGATTCTAAGAAATAAAGAAATGTTAAAATCTTGTGTAATTCAACCCATACTCACACCCCCTTGGATGAAAACTAACCTCGTTTCCTCCCACACTCCATGGATGAACGAATCCGGCTCGGACGAATTGCGAGCAACAGAGGCTACCAGGTCCGTTGGGAGCTCTTTTCTGTACAACTGGCTGATCCTGTGTTGCGATATTGTTCGAAGCTGCTCCAGCTTGAGCGTTGCTATTTCCATGCCCTCGGTTCTGGTCACTCAAACGGTTGTCGTTGCTCAAGTTCTGATTGACAGCTTGGTCGTTTGGGTTCTGCTGACGGGTTCGCAAGATGAGCCGAAGAAGCCTTTGCTGCTGTTGTCGATTTTGAGAGAAGAACAGTTGCATGGGTTCGAGCGTGGAATGGTGGTAAGGAGGAACTAGGTTGTTTTGATCACGAAACCATCGCGTCAGTTGATTGTCCACCAAAATCCGCATATTGTATTCTCCTAAGTAATTCGGATGGTATGACCTTATCCTTCGTTCATGTTCTTCCTGTAGAACAGCGACAGCTGGTGCATCACTACTTCCTTCTCCTTGGTTTTGGGACAATCCACAAGAAATGGTTAGACTGCTTCCTGCCCCACTATTCTGGAGATGTTGGTTGCTAACAACAACATTAGGGTTTTGATGAAGACCTCTTTGTTCTTGATCCTCTTCTTGTGATCCCCATATCCTATCAAAACTGAGACGGTTCAATTCCATTGCGTTTATTACTTCTATGTTCTGCATGATTTCCTCTTCTTCCTCTTGCAATCTGGCAATCGCGTTCAACCGTTGCCAGTGCTCTTCATCCTGACGAAGAGCTTCAGCAATCTCCTGAGCTATGTTGTCATCAGCATTCTCATCAGGATCCTCATTCAGAGCTTCATCAGAATCCACATCAGAATTTCCATCAGAGTCCTCGTCAGAATTCTCATCGCGGTCTCCATCAGAATCCTCATGAGTACCTTCATCAGAAGATTCATCAAAAGCCTCTTCCTCAGTTTCTTGACCAAGTCTGGGTACCTCTTCAGCATCGTTCTGAAAATAATCAATTCATTTTTTTAGACTATTATTAGGTTGTCGATTAAGTCCCCGAATTTTTTGGGGTGTTTTTGAGTACACATCCTGGCTTTCCAAGACCACAACCGCCCCTCTCCTTCAGTGGATTATTATTGTCGAGTCTTCCTCTTGCTAGTAGTCTGAGTGAGTATTCACTTAGTTCCATTAATTGGAAATGGTAACGCTGTTTTTCCGCAGACATTTTCGCGTCCGTCATGTTTTGTTATTTTTTCACGTTTATGACTCCAACCAAAAGGAAGCTAGGGATGGTTTTCACTAAACGTACGACTGAATACTCCTTTCTGCTGGTACATTTAACAAATTTTACACATAAATAAATGAAAAGAGCTACAACCTCGAACATGTCCGAAGGTCAGGTCGTCGGTCTGAGATGATTATTGACTAGCTACTTGAAGCCGTGGAGGCTGAGCCACGTGTGAGTATTTGTGAACTGGAGCCAACAGTTGGCTTCAACCATTCCACAATTGCTGAGAGACTCAGGTCTATCAACAAGAAAGAGACGTTCGAAAGATGGATAATTTATGGTATCACCGATTTTGATCAAACTTGGAGGGTCGATATGCCGATGTCTCTGCTCACCTCTCAACGCCGTCTTCAATGGCAGGATCACATCATCACTAAAGATAACAAATGGATAGTCTACTCTAATGTTGTACGGAAGACCGCTTGTTTAAATGCCCCTGCTCCAGACAATTCCCCTGCTCCAGACGTTCCCAAAGCTGATTTTCATGGCAAAAAAGTGATGCTCTCCGTCTAGTGGTCCGTTCGTGGCATATAGTATTGGGAGATCTTGAAGGCTAGTACTATTATGAACAATGAACTTTATGTTCGTCAGCTACGAGTCCTCAAAGCTCATCTCATTTCTACTCGCGGAGCCGATGCAAAAATCTATCTTCAACATGACAGCGCTCAACTCCATGTTAGTAAATTAACCAAGACTGAGCTTTTCGATTACGGTTGGACCCTTCTACCTCACCCACCCTATAGTTTTGATCAAGCTTTTTCTTATTTCAATATGGTTTCTGGCCTCCAACGATGTAAAGATGGAAATAATTACGCTGATGTAGTCGAGGTCGAATCCCACCTCTGCAACTTCTTCCAGTCATACTGCGAGACCTGGTGTCGCAATGGCATTGAGAAGCTAGCCCAACGTTGGTAACAAGTCATAGATGCTGATTGCCAATATATATATAGAATCACCATTGTGCATTGTTAAGATAATGATAAATGAAATTTTCTACAAAAAATTCGGATACTTAATCGACAACTTAATATATAAAGAGAAAGAGACTTTCCATTAAGTTGTTGACTTTGATCAACAAATTTCTTCAACTCACATCAGCTGGTATTTCGTTGATTGCCATAGGGTGCAAAACATCGTTTGGCTGTGGCGAAGCTGGACGAGAATCAGTAGGAACCGGCGGTGGAACAACAGCATTCGTCCCGAAGCCGTTCCGGTAAGTAGAATGTGAGTGCAGGTTGGCATTGGCGTTGTTGTTGTTGTTTTCTCCGTTCATCGTGAACTCTCTGATAACCTAAATGAGTAAATTTTGTGGATGTATGCAGATTTAAACAAAAGAATAATGGAAAGAGAATGAGGTGAGTATGAATGGCAAGCAGCCCGACGTACCTATACTACAATTGACAACCATGAGAATTGTACTTGCTGCTTGTTTAACTATGCAAGAAGTCATTGATCAAAAGTTTATTAAGAGAAGAAATTATATCTTGGCGTTTCTGAGCCTAACTGGAGAGATTTTTTGTTGAATCAATTTTTACGGTTCCAAGTGACCATCATGTTTGTGGTAAAATGTATTGACTTCCGAGTGTTTCAGAATAAGCTTGGCGTTTTTGTGAAAAGTCCTCTGAGATCTTTTTTTCAGTTCAACTATTGTTTTTGTTATCAGAAGATGAGATGGCTGTTAGAGGTGATGAATGGGAACTTGAAACTAATGTTATTCTGATGTCAACAATTGTGAAATCGCTATATTGAAATTAATAGAATTCTTATATCGACGTGAAGAGTTTTAAAAAGAGAAAGAAGCAGTGTGCTGGTTTTGTGTAAACTGTTTCACAGGATGGACGGCCCATGGTTGTCTGTGTCTTCTCCCATTCAATTAATAAAAAGGGCAATTTCCTTTAATTTGAGTGATAGAGTCGTACAGTGAAAGAATTCTGCTGTTTCACCTCCTGGTACGAATCATAACTTGTACTTAACATAACAAACAGGTTGAGTTCAAGTTGAGTGTTTTGCAAAAACATGAAAGATTAAAATTCAATACAGTTCTGCTTGTCAATAAAACAAGGATTCGGAAAAAAAACACAAAGAGAACACGGTGGAAGGTGAAAACAGAGAAAATGTGGGCCAGAATAATTTAATTGCTTCAAACGAGAAAAGATCAAATCGCTCTCTTCTTCATATAGTGTAGACTGAACACTAGAGACTAACAGAAGAAGAGTTTGCAGCTGGTCCTTTTGAGTGTACGCGAGTCACACGTTGTCAATTTCTGTCCGATGTGCCATGTGTTTTTCGCAAAGATTCACTATCGTAATCATGTTCACAGTGACAGTCGACTTGCGCACAAACACATGCGTAATATGGGAACGTGAATCGCTCGGCAATGAGCTGGCTCTTACTAGCGCGCATATGTACCTTATGTGCCACCTTAATCTTTGGATTAGGTTTAATTGCTCCGGTGTCAGAAGGTAATGAAAATATGTTCTACGGTCAGCCAAAGACAAGAACATGCGAGTGTGAGGAGGGAAAAAAGAAAGAAAAAGATCGTGAAAAAAACATAGGGTGACGTACAAAGAGGCCGCATGGAGCAATCACCATGAGAAGGCACAATGT